>JAYRBT010000010.1:21320628-21351318 GCA_036023395.1 Myiotriccus ornatus | reverse complement strand
GCATAGGGTTTGTTGGGTCTCCTCTTGCAGTGTTGGCCGAGCTCTCCAGCAGGGATTAGGAGGGGACGGGGTGAGGCGCAGCTTTGGGCACGCTGGTGCCACCCAGGTCCCCTGCTGGTGCGAGCAGGAGACACTGGCTCAGCTTTAAAGTATATTGGCACTGCTGGCACTGGGGGTGTGCTGGGAACTGGTGACGAGCGGTGACACCACATCCACGGGGCTGGTGCTGCCATCTCAACCAACCTTCCTGACACTGCCACAGCAGCAGGGCCACAGGTGGAGGGATGGGGAGGATGGATCTGGGGTTGCTTGGCTGGCAGTGTTGCCTCAGGGGTGAAGCTGTGGGGCAGCAGCTCCAGCTGGGAAGCTGTCTGGGGAGTGGGGTGGGAAGCAGACCCAGGATTTTCCTCGACTCTGTTTAAATCCAGCAGGGAAGAAGCTGAGTCAGGGGTTAACCTGCCCTGCAACCTGTGCTCCTCACAGGCAGGTGTCCAGCAGCAACAACAAAGATTAACAGCATTTTCACGGCTCCCTGCTCCAGGAACCCTCTTAACCCAAGGCTTGGTAGGCACTTGTACCAGCAGGGTAGAGCAGCTGGAGCCACATGTGGTCACCCTGGGCCATCCCAGGGGGCTTCACGGGCACTTCTGCAGCCTCTGCATCAGTTTTCCCCTTGGAGCTTCTGATCCATGACCTGCCCTGTGAATTTTGTCACGCCCTTTAAACTAAGTTGATGACAGAGATGGAATATAGGTGTAAAAATAGTTTCTTAGTAGCTGACCTGTGTGCGGGTAGGGGTCCTGGGAAGGCTGGTGATCTTGGGGAGGTCTGGGGGTCCTATGAGGGCTGGGGGTTCTGGGAAGGTTGGGGGTCCTGGGAAAGATGGGGGGCGTGGGAAGGTTGAGGGTCCTGGGAGGGCTGAGACCCTCCAGACCACAACCCCCAGGCTGGAGATCTCACAGCAGGGTGGACCATGGTGAACATGGGCTGCAGCACCTCCCAACCTGCAGAAGGAGGGAAACTGAGGCAGGAGATGTAATTCCCCCATCATGGCTCCCCTCGCATCCCATCCCCGGCAGTCCAAAGAAGGAGGCTCAGCAGCCGCGGGGCCGCCGGCTCTGCCCGGGCCAATTGCGGTGCCTTTGTGCCATGGGCACAGCACCAGCAGCGCCACTGCTGACTCAGGGATTTTTCCTGGCCGCCGCCACCGCGGGAGCCCCGTGACCCATCGGTGGGGGGACCCTGCAAGGGGAGGGGGGTGGCAGCCAAGCAGTGAGGAGACGGCTCTGCGGGAACCCGGCAACGGCAGGAGCTGCTGGGGCCGAGGGACAGAGGGGACAGCCCAGCTGAGCAGGACCCGGTGAGTGCCTTTGCTTTCTCTGGGGGGTGTTAGAGCAGCAAAAGCTCCTGATTAAGCCAAAGGTGAAAGTCACTCTTCGCTGCTCCAGCTGTGCTCGGAGTGGAGTGCCTATCTCTTCCTGTGGTAATAATCCCCAGGGACACGTAGGAACATGTTACCTGGGGACAGCTCACCGTGGAGTCACTGCACTCCTGCTGTCCACTAAGGAAGGGCACCTGGGGACAGCTCACACCCTCTGCTGCAGGGACAGCCCGGCCGGCGACCCCGCGGTCTATGTTGTGCACCCCAGGCTCCCCCCACAGAGGAGAGGGAACAGGGAGCCCACTGGGTCCATTGTGCTGGAGACACCAGAGGTACATGACAAAACACTCCCTGACCCCCTCTTGATGAGCCTGGGCTGATCTGGGGGTCCTGTGTGTGCAGAGGTGGGCTCTGCCTTCCCAGCGCCCACTTGAGGGGAGCAGGGAGCTCCTTGCTCACTGGCCTTGATTTCCCAGAAGAGCATCTTGAAGATCAATTTAATTTTATTTAACTTTATTTTGGGATCCCCAGGGCAGCCTCCTTGCTGGTACCTGAAGACATGGCCAACCTTTGACCCGCAGGGACTCCCCACCAGAGCAGTGCACATTCAGCCTCTCTCCACCCCAGCCCTGCCTCTCAGCCCTTGCTCCCTGGGTCTTCCCCAAGCCCAAACCCACCAAGTTAGATCCCCAACCCTTCCAAGGACAACCCAGTGCCCCTGGCCATGCCCAGCAGCTGATCCCCTGCCTTCTCCAACCCACTGTGCTGGAGGTTGCATCCTTCTGCCGCAGATCCCATGGGCTCCCGGCACTTCCCCGCCCGGACCGTGCTCTTTGAGAGGGAATCCAATGGTGTCACGTACCGTGTGCCTGCCCTGCTCTACCTGCCCTGCGTGGCCAAGCTGCTGGCATTCGCCGAGGAGCGGCTCAGTGCCGACGATGCCCACGCCAACCTGCTGGTGCTGCGCCGCGGCACCATCTACGGCAGCTACGTGGAGGTGGGACAGGGGTGCACCCCGGGCTGAGGGGACACGCGGGGCTGGGGACATGGGGACAGATGGGGGGTTGTCCTTGCTGCTTGTGTGTGGCACAGCTGAGCTCCTGGCACAATGGAGACGGCTCCTGGAGTGGAGGGGGGAGGCTGGGATGGATGAAGTGAATCATGGAATCCCAGAATGGTTTGGGGTTGGAAGGGACCTCAAAGCTCATCTCGTTCTACCCCGCTGCCTTGGTCAGGGACACCTTCCACTAGAGACCAGGTTGCTCCAAGCCCTGTCCAACCTGACCTGGAACACTTCCAGGGACGGGGCAGCCACAGCTTCTCTGGGTGAAAAAGTGGGATGTTCCTCACCTGTCTCGTCCCTTTCTATTCTCTTCTCCTCCTCCTCCCTGGGCAGTGGGAAGACATGCGCGTGCTGGAGACAGCAACGCTGCAGCACCACCGATCAATGAACCCCTGCCCGCTCTACGATGAATTCACGGGCACCCTCTTTCTCTTCTTCATCACGGTGCTGGGCAGGACGCCCGAAGCCTACCAGATTGTCACTGGCCAGAACGTCACCCGCCTCTGCTGCGTCACCAGCGCCGACCAGGGCCTGAGCTGGAGCACGGCCACTGACCTGACACAGCAGGTCATTGGCACAGCCATCAAAGGTACCCAGCTGGAGAGGGCTGGGGAGGGGGAAGGATGGCCAGCAAGGAGATGACTGTAGGTTTTGGCCTCCTGGAGGCCATGGTGTGGCTGGAGGTGAGCTTCGAGTAGGAAGCCCACAAGTTTCCAACAGGGTGGAAGAGAACCTTAAGTGGAGGGGATTGGGGATGGAGGGAGTATCTATAGTGCTTGGGGTAGGAAGAAGATGGAGACCTACCCATAGCCATGGGAAGGACCGTGTGTGAGGACAACCAGGCAGCATGAGGCTGCCCTTCCAACCCACTACCTGGCTTGGCTGGATGGTGGACGCCCTGGAGACCCTTCCACGCTGGGCATGACAGGGTACCGTGGTGGTCACAGTTTGCCCATTGCACCTTCACCTCATCCCATCTCCCCTCTGCAGACTGGGCGACGTTCGCGCTGGGCCCTGGGCATGGGATCCAGCTGCGCTCTGGCCGGCTGCTGGTTCCTGCCTACAGCTACCACATCGACTGCAAGGAGTGCTTTGGGCAGCTCTGCAAGACCACCCCACACTCCTTCGCCTTCTACAGTGACGACCACGGCCGTGGCTGGCGCTTCGGGGAGTTCATCCCCAACCTGCAGACGGGCGAGTGCCAGCTGGTCTCGGTGGATGAGGAGGATGGATCCAATGTCCTGTACTGCAATGCCCGCAGCCCGTTGGGCTTCAGAGTCCAGGCACTCAGCACGGATGACGGGGCTGTCTTCCACAGGGGGCAGCTGGTCCAGCGGCTCGTCGAGCCCCCCCATGGCTGTCATGGCAGTGTCATTGGCTTCCCAGCACCATTTGTGTATGTCCCCTCCACCTCCAAGGACTCTGCGTTGCCCCTCCGGGGCTCAGCTCGACAGCTGCTCCCCAGGATGTGCCGGGGGTTTCGGTACCTGCCCACCTGGAAGGCAGCGGGTGATGAGCTGCCCACTGCGGCCACTGGCAGCCACCATGAGGCAGACGAACCTGATGATGACTGTCCTACCCCAGGGCATCATCAACAAGCCCACAGTGTCACCTTGGCCCAGGGGGACCCTGCAGCAACCCCCAGCCCCACTCCCTTCTTCCAAGCGCCGACCTGGATCCTCTACTCCCACCCCACCAGCCCCATGTCGCGGGTCAACATGGGGGTTCACCTGAGCACCTTCCCCAGGGATGCAGAGAGCTGGACAGAGCCCTGGGTCATCTATGAGGGTCCAAGCGCTTACTCAGACCTGGCTTACATGGAGCTGCCCTACACGGAGGCCCCCGTGGCTGGTGGCACGGCCATCGCCTTCGCCTGCCTGTACGAGAACGGGACGAGGTCTCCCTACGAGCAGATCTCCTTCAGCATGTTCACGCTGCACGACGTGCTCCAGAACATCCCCGTGACAGCCACTGCTCCCCGCCGGCGCCGCGGCCCCCGGCACCACGGGAAGCGGGGCCGAAGGAGCTGCCTCCTATCCTAGCGATCCCCCAGGTCAGCTCCCCCCACGCCCCTAGTGCCAGATCCCGGGACATCAACCCATAGCCTGGGGTCCCGCCCCCCCGTCCAGCACGGCCACATCACACAGAGCAGTGTTACCGTCCCCAGGCCGGATTTGATCTCACTTTTATTGTTATTTTTTTAATTATATATCGGTTGGTGGGGAGGCTTGTGCCCCCGCCCAGCACCAGGCTCCTTTCCAGCAAGAGCCAGCTCAAGAATCAGATGCTGGGGAGCAACAGCAATGCCAGAAGGAGGCAGCTGGGGGCACACTGTGCTGTCCCTGTGTGCTGGGTCAGGGGGACACGGTGCTCCAGCTGTGCCACATCTGGTACCATCACCCTGCTCCAGGGAGTTTTCCTCCCGTTGTTATAAAGTCATGTTATATAAATGTTTTATATGTTATATAAATGTTTCATGTTATATAAATTGTTTCTTTGTCATGAAAAGGCTTTTTCTCAGCAGTCTCCCTGAAGTCACTGTGAGGGTGGGGTAGAGTTCAGTTCCTTCATCACAGCTGGGATGGGACTGGGTTTTGGATTTGGGCTGATGATAAAGAGATGTTTGTGTTGCATCACTTGTCTGTCTTGGGTTCTATTTCTGCCTCTTTGTAATTTTCTTTACATTACAATTTATTATTATTATTTCAGTTATTAAACTGTTCTTATGTCAACCCATTGGTCTTCCCACTTTTAACCGTCTGATTCTCTCCTCAGCCATCCCACAGGATGGGGGTGAGGGAGTGGCTGTGTGGTGCTCAGGTGCCAGCTGAGGTTAAACCACCACAATGGCCCAGTTACTGTTTAATCTGGCTCAGTGCTTTGGTTTCTTTAATCTGCTGTCACCATCACTGCTTTCCTTGGCCCTTGTCAGTGGCGGGCAAACACCCTCCCAGCCTGGGCAGGCTCAGGCCCACACTGGGTCCTCGTAAAGGTTTAGGGGAGTAGGGGATGCACTGAAACCAGGACCCCCCTGTAAGCACAGCAGTGGGGTCCTGCTCCTGGGGATGAGCAGCAGCTGCTCCTGACATTTGTGTGAGGGTGAACTTTGTGGGTCTACACCTCAGTTCCAGCCCTGCCTCCTCCAGCAGGACTCCATCCAAGTGCTCCGGCCAGAGCCCAAGCTCGGCTTCTCTGGTCTTCTTCCCCTCTCCTGCCCTCTGCAGGTGACAAACACCAGCCCAGCTGCCATAAATATGAACTGATTAACAACAATTAGGTTAGAGTCCTGCTCTTGTCTCTACGAACACCATCGTGTCACATTTTGCACTGGGGTGGGTGGAGGCAGCTGAGGAAGCTGCTGGGCTCACGCTGGGGTGCCATGAGCCGAGTCCTCACCTCCATCCCTCACCTGGCTGGTTTCCAACCCCAAAGGGTTGGCAGCCCCAAAGGCACCCACTCCAGGGAGGAGGGAAGTGGTATGGGTTGGCTGGGGGGCTCTGCATGGGGGCAGCACTTGGCACATCAGCCCCACTAATGCTGCTCCAACACTTGGGGTGTACGTCCCTCACGGGGGACTCTGTCCGTCTCACACATGGCTCTTGCAGTGGGCCGGTGTCACAGTTCCTACCACACCTCCAGTACGGTGTGTGCCACCAGCCAGCTGACACCAGGGGTGACACCTCCTCCGAGTGCAGCCTCCTGGCACCCCCCCAGGCCCTACTTGCCCTCACAGAGGCCACAGAGGCAGCCGAGGCAGCCGTTGACGATCTGGAGGAAGGACAGCACCATCTCGGCCACGCTGACGAGCAGCAGGACGGAGAAGAGGGTGACGTTCCAGGCCACGATGCCCTCTGGCTCCAGGCAGATGCTCCAGGTGTGCCGATCGTAGAGGTAGGTCCCAGCCCTGTGTGACGGGGAGGGGAGGAGATGCAGGATGCTGCCTGTCGCAGGTCAGCAATCCCATCGCTTTCCGCCATGGAGGGTGTCCCAGACATCCCATCCTTCAGCTCAAGGATGAGTGGGGTCAGGGGGGTGATGGAGGTGCAAAGCACCACGTAGAAATTCATGGAAGGTGAGCACCCCTTGAGCTACTGGGGTCTCACAAGCACCCACCCACCCACTCCACCCCCATAATTAACACTGACTTAATTAGTAATAAGCCGATGAGGCAGCACTGGTGATTCAGCCCCTCACCTGGTGTCAGGCCCCTGGCCAGCGGCATCCGGGAAGGGGTAACCCCAGAGGGCTCCGTGCCCAAGGCTGTGCTCGGAGGCGTTGTAGAAGCAGAGGGGACCGTTGGTCAAACCCACCCCGGAGAGGACGAAGCAGGCAGCAGCGCCCAGGAATGCCAGCTTGGAGAGCACCGTGGAGATGAAGGCCTGTGGGGAGCACCAGGAGGGCACAGGGGACGCTGGAAGTCAGGAGGGCTCCAAAACACAGCTGCTGGTTGTCAGCACGTTTGGTAGGGGGGAAAACTCCCCTCCCCTTCACCCCAAGGGCTCCAATCCCTGGCAGCTGTTCCTGAGGGTGGAACAGCCTTCTGCTGGGCTGGGCAGAAGCAGGGAGGGAAATGGGCAGGGAGCAGGGACAGGCAGGGGTCTGCCATGCCTGGTGGGACAGAGTCCATGCCAGCACACATGGAAAGCCTCTGGGAAGGGGGTATCTCGCAGCATTCTACCATGGCACCATGAGAAAGGGGGGCGTCTGTGCCGTGCCCCACCACGGGGCTGTTGGAGAGGGACACCATGCCAGGACCTGCCGTGGGAGAGGGGCCACCCAACCACATCCCACCACGGGATGAGGAGAGAGGAGGATCCCACTGTGGGGCCATGGCAGCGGTGGCACCCTGCCAGTCCCACCCCACATCCCCCCCACGCTGCTGGGCGCTGCTTTAGCACAGGGGTCCCTTACGTTCCAGCGGGTGCCGCAGTTGGAGCAGCCGGCGCATCGCCACCCCAGTGCTGTGATGTGGGTTGCTGCCAGCAGCACCTGTGGGAAGAAGTGAGGCTGGGGGACAAAGAGGAGTCACCTGCCTTGCTCCATCCCTCTGTCCCTGCTCCACAGGCCCGTGAGGAGGGACAGGTGTGACCCACAGTACTCACAGGGATGCCGCCTCCCCAGACACCCGGCACGGCCACGGCGTGTCTGCTGATGTGCCCCTCCAACAGGTACTTGGCTGCTCCGCCAGGGAAGAGCAGGAGGATGCTGGCTGCCATGGAGAGCGTGCCCAGGGCCAGCAGACAGGGACCCACAATCCGGCTGCACTTTCCCACACACATGTCTGTCCTGCATGGGAACGGGGAGGAAGGGGAGGAGAGGAAAGGGCTGCGTTCAGCCTCATGGGGCCCCGCGGCTTCCCCACCCCGAGCCCATCCCACAGCTGCGGGAGAACAGGAGTTGCTGCGTCGTGAGTTTGGGTTCCAGCCCACCCCACTGGCACTGCCCCTACTTGAGGGCCATTTCCAATGGAAATCCTAATATTTCTTTGCCAAACAGGCAATGGAGTTTAAGACAACAGCGGCTCCCACACCAAGTCTTAGACACCTGCACAACCACAGGGTTGGCTCCTCCAGAATGTGTCCCTGCCCAGGGTTGGAGGGTTGGAACGAGATGGTCTTTAAGGTCCCTTCCCACCCAAACCAGTCTGTGATTCTGTGATAATATTACTGCAGAGGGCAAACCACCCACCACGGCTCATTTTGGCTTTGGGTGTATACGGCGAGCGGGAGTGAGCCAGGAAAGGGGCAGAATCCTTGAACAAGGACTTGTGAAAGCACATCAGTCTCCAATCAAAAATCCAACAGCAACTCCATCCCTGTTGTACACTAATCCTGCCATAGGTCTGAGTATGCTGAAACCACTTAAAGTTAATTAAGGAAAGGTTATCGCCTACCCTCCAACTCCACTGACATCTTACTAAGTTATGAGTTCACCTAGAAAGCGCCTGCCCATTTCCAGGTGATACTTTGTCCACAGTTACCTCTCTTCTGTACCTACAAGACAGGGATGTCCATTGGTGTCGTGGTTTTGCTTACCAGCCCCTGGGGCTGAAAATGGTTTTGTTCAGGTGGATTTCTGGACAAGAAGCCAATCGAAAAGTTCAGTAACGCCTTTGCTAATTACATATTTAAGAAAACGGAAGAGGAGGTGGATTGCGCAGTTGAAATTAAGAGCAGCAGCCATGTAGAAGAAGCAGCAGGCCCGAGGAGGGCCAGGCCCCCTCTTTCCCCGGCCTGGGCTGGGGGCAGGTGTAGCACTGAAGCCCCCCTTTTCTCATGTAAGAGAGTAAAGAAAAAAAAATTTAAAGGACTAATTGCTTGGATGAAGAAACTGCTGTGGAAAAAATTTCAGCAAAGAGATAACTGAGTGTCCAAGGTTGAAGCTGGCAGCTGAAGCTGCTGCAGTAGAGAGAAAAAAGTTTGAAGAAGGAGGGACTGTTTCTCCCCTTTTCGCTCTCTTCCTTCAGCAGGGAAAAGACTGAAAAATAATCCCTGCTACCTGTAAAAGTTTGTTGAGGTGAAGAGACCCCATGTTGCTCGTGGAGGAGCCTACACTAGAGTAAGTTGCATGAGGAAGCCAAGACTTCATGAGAAAGGACTGAAATGAGGCAAAGTCCTGTTGAAGATTTATAACCCTTGAGGGGGACGATGCTTATGCCGAAGCGAAGACGGCTTGAATAAGCTTGGGATCTCAGTGAGAGATCCATGCTGCTAGTCCTGGAGATTTGTAACCCTGAAAGAACCTCAGGCTGGAGCAACAACGGCTCGGGTGAGATGTGTGGGATCTGAGTAAGAGATCCGTGCTAGACCTATGCCGGAGAGGTCTATCAAGGACTGTTCTCCCGTGGGAAGGGACCTCTCCAGGGAAACAGGGGTGGACTCATAAGCCATTATCCCCTGTAACCCCGTGGAAGAAGATCCATGGTAGGCAAGTGTCCCCTTGCAAGCCCGTGGAAGAAAAGACTCTTCAGGGCCTGGGTAACCCCCAGCCTCTGGTCTTAGCCCAGGAGAAGGGTAGGCCCAGCCCTGGAAGCCGACACAGAAAAGGAAAAAGAGTTCCAGCTGCAACGAAAGTGCTGCAGAGTTATTGAAGAGAGTTGGAACTCCGAAAATAGAGAAAGAAACTGCTTCTCCTCCTTGGACTGATATAAAGGGGAGAGGAGTATTTCTGTAAATATATAGTACCTTTTACTTAAGTAAAATTATTGTAAATGTAGTTCTTTGGTAGTTTTTGTTTTGCTACTAATAAATGCTCATATTATTTTCCCCAAAATCCAGTTTCTTTTGTCTGCATAAACCTTCTCTCAACCAATAGTAATCGTGTGGGGGGTGTGAGCAAATTGACCCAGAGCAAAACCACGACTATTGGTCACTCTAGGACCTCTGAAAACAACCTGGTTTTGATGCTGTCCTGGCTCCCAGGTTCCTTCTACCCTGTGTTCTTTTTGCTCCAAGTTGGGTCTATGTAATTTCCCCTTTCCCGGTGGATTGTGACCCACTTTGCACAAGTTCCCTGGATCGAGCTGCTTCTGGCTCTGGATAATCTTTTTCAAGCTTCCTCTGGCTTTGCAAAGCAGAAGTGACTGTGGCACCACTGCACCACGTGGTTGTTGGTTGTTCCCGTGGGAAGAGCTGCCTCAGCCCCCTCGTGCGCCAGGGAGGAGCAGCTCAGGCAACGCATCCGCCCGACCCGAGGGGCCAGGGAGCAACAGCCCAGTGGGAGCTGCTGGAGACCACCCACACCAGTCCCAGCAGGATGCCAGGGAGGGCTGAGCATGGAGGAAGGGGCTGGGAGACCTGCGTGGAGGTGACACGAGCCAAGATGTCTGAGTGGACCAACAGATCCCCCCATCCTGGAGTTCCATCTCCCCTCTGTTTTCCATCCTGCCCGCCTTGGCTGTATGGAATTTAGGGCCCCTCACACTCAGTGTGGTCCTGCCTGCAGTCCAGGGATTGTGAGTGGTTGTCCTCCCTCTACAGCTGTGAGTATCCGGTGCTGAGTCCCAGCTCCCCACCATGGAGGACCTTCTGGAACAGCTCCTGCTCCTCTGAGCTCACAGCCCAGGCTCTCACCAGCCAGAGCTTTCTGAAATCCTCTCCAAGGATCCTCCCTCCCCTCCACAGCTGCCCTCTCCCTGGGGACAGCAGGAGGTCTCTTTCCCCCCGCGAAGCTCCCCATGATGTGCTGTCCCCTCTAGAGGTTCCCCTTGAACAAGCAGCTTCCACCTCAGCCAACACAGACAAATCCCTGCACAAGGGGAGGCAAAGCCACAGTGCAGCTGATCCAGTCTCCCTCAGGACCCTCAAAAGCCTCGACCCTTCTGCCAGCACATCTCCATGGAAAAGCACAGGGACCCCAGCAAAGCCCAGGGGATCTGTCCTCCCCGCTTCCTGGCTTACCTGGGAGTGATGACACGCAGAGCCAGCAGCGTCCACCCCTGAGATGAGCCCTGTGCTTGAGGCATCTCTCCCCAGCTGCCTATTTATGATGCCCTAGGGGGTGCTCCCTCTCTTCCTCCTCCCACCCAAGGTCCACCCATGCATCAGTCATGATCCTTCCATCCAAAGGATGACTGTCCTGGCTGAATGAGCCAGATCCTCCGGTGCTGATCCTTCTGCACGGTCCTTCCCCCTTTCACTGCCAGAGTTCATCAAAACAGGCACAACTTCACATTTTAAGGCTTCTACCACATCTGCACGAAGTGCCTTGACCGCTGCCTGAGAAGCGAACGCTGTTGCTCCTGGAATGACCTGTGGTGACTGTGTTGGGAGAACATTCCCTTCTTTCACTGATATTTTAATAAAGCTTCTAAATAAAAATTCTCATGTCTCAGCTGGTTCCTAACTCCCACCTTTTTCTTCCTCATAGGAGGCCCAGCTTTTCCTCAGGTGCTGAGTACATCTCATGCCTTGGTGCTAAGATTGAGAGAGAAAGGTTTCTGGGCATCTGAATTATTCCAAGTTCTCAGACACCACCTTTTCCCATCCAGGGTGCCCACAGCTGGCAGTTACTGTGCAACAGGGAAACTCCTCTGCTATTCCCACAGGGAAGGTCTGACAGTATGGGAACAGGATTGGGAGAATGTGGATGATCTCTGTGTTTGAGAACAGGGACTGAGGAACTGCAGCACCACAAAAACGGCAAAAATGGGGCAGTTTTGTTGGCAGAGGAGTTTGCAGGCGGCATGAGCAAAGAGAAGAATAGTTCATGGGCTGTGCAGGCAGAAGGAAGAATCTTCTCCAAGAAGAGCTTTGAGATGGTTCCTATTCCCTGTGTGTTCATGAGGACCTGAGGCACATCAGCTGCTTGGGACAGGGGCTTCCCAATCCACCACGGCTGCAAAGCTGTGTCAGTGTCCCGAGACAGTCTTGCTCTGATGCTGCAAGTGAAAAAAACCACCTGGAGTGCTGCCTTTGGTCCATACCCCAACCTGCTCTACCCAGGGTGACCCACACTCCTTTGCTGATGTGTTTCAAAGGGGCTATTCCTGCTTTCAAATCAGAGTCGAGGATATAAATCCTGCTCCGAGACAGGAAGAAACAGAAGGTGGAGTTGGAGCCCTCAAGAGCCACGTGGGAAAAGATGAATGGGTGAGGCCCGGTCACATCAAGCAATTCTGTTCCTCTAGGAAAAATGAGAGGAGCAGACTACCCGACAGCTCCTCTGAAAGGAAATATCAGAGTCTGCAGCAGCATGTAAATTCCCCTTTTATTCCTAAATGAGACAGATTGGTCTCTAAAATGCAGACAACAGCAAAGGTAAAACATGCAGGACAGCAGAGTGCCGAGAATAATCCAATTTCTCCTTCCTCTCTTTTCTTACTTAGAAAGAGGGGAAGTGTTCCTTCGCTCCTGGAAGAAAATGTGTTGCAACCTCATCTTGTGCCTTTCCTACGTCACGGCGATCTGAGCTTCCCACGTTGCCCCACACATGATCCACTCCATCATCTCCCACAGGAAACTTCAGGCCACCCAGCGCCAGGGAGGCATCAGGGGGAATCTGGGATTGCTGATCTTCCCCTTGTACCCGTAAGAGAAATCATCATAATAATAAAAGGTTAATTTTAGCCCAGCACATGAGGGGCTGTGCCCCTGCCTTTCTCACATGAGAGCTTAATTGTGAAAGCACCAGCACAGCAATTATGGGCAAGGAACTTGCTGTCAGGCACAGCCAGACCTGGTCCCCTGTAAAGCAATTCCAGCTCAGCAAGGTCCTTCTCTGACTCCTTCTCGCAGCTTCTTTGCTTCCCTGCTCCCCTTCTCTTCCCCAAACTCCTTTGGGGCTGGAGAAATTGCACAAGTTGGGTTTCCAAGAGTGTTTTTGCTTCAAGGAGAACCAGAGGCTGAGCAGAGTTGAAAGCATTCAGATGAAACCGTTCTGTGCCAAACCAGCCTTCACAGCGGTCCTGGCCAAGACGATGCTCAGCACAACCCAGTGGTCTCTCCTGCTCCTCTCCATGGAATCTGCAAATCTATTTCTGCCACAAGTCAGCCAAGACTCCTCCAAAATCCCCTTGGACAAGCCCTGCAGGGGCTAGAACTGACTGAAAAATACCAATACGATGCTGCTGGACAGGATTTGCTTTAGTGCCCTTGCGAATGTCACCTGAATTAATACTTCAGATAAATCAACCCAGTTAAACATTGGAAGAAGGCTGCAGAAAGGAAAAATAAATTAATTAAACTCTTGAGTTTGAGGTGTCCCTGTAGTTCCCTTGACCTGTAAATGAAAAAAAGATTTCCGACTCAGCCGGAATGGGAAATATTTTCCTAAGCTGCATGGAGAGATCAGGGTGTTTTCCGTCTTCACACCAGGCAAGACCAAGGCAGTGGCTGAGGTCACTGTTTCAGTGGAGACCTACCTACAGCCAGGAACATGAGGATGACCCAAAACTAGTTTCTTTATTATTGTTACCCCACTGTACCTACCAAGTCCTTGTCCAGAAGGGCCTCTGCTCATCGACATTTCACGTGAGGTCACAACAAGAACATTCCAAGAAGCCCCACAACAATTGCAGAAAGCAGAGGCTCTGCCTTGACAACATTTGCACCAGGAGGACACTGACAGGTCAGAACAGAAAGCCCCATTTTCTCTGCTCTTCCAATCAGAAGGATGGAAAAATCTTATCCATGCCTCTTTTTATTCATTTTCATAAGGGTGTTTTTCCTATCAAGGTCCCAAAAATTTGTCTCACTTCAAGATTTTGTACCCTCTAGAATGGGCTGAAGTTTTCTTGGGCTCAGCAAGCAGTGCACTGTTGCCAACAGTTCCTTATCCTTCTACCCCAGTATCCTTCAGGAAAAACTCTGGAACTCCCCATGTAACACAGGGATAGACTTTAATTAGAACTAAACCAACAAATAAACCCCAAACCCAAAAAGCCAAGACCTGAAGAAAGCTACTGAAAACAGTTTTGTTTTATTTCCAGGATCAAATATTACAATAGGACATTTACATATATTTATAAAAAATGCAGCAGTTGTGTATATAGATCAGAGGTTTCCTTGAGTTTGGTCCCTCCCAGCACAGTGAGCTGAAATCTTCCAAATGAATCCTCTCCCTACTCCCCTGTGAAGTCGACATCACTGAAGAAGAAAGCGACCGTTGTAAAAAGTTTTGACTTGAAACTGGATGTTCCCCAGTTCGAGGAAACAGCCTCATTAAAAAAAAAAAAATCAGCTGTCCTAGAGTGTGGTGTCTCTGAGTCTTACCCAGAGGTTCTTCATAGAAATCTGGTCTATAAAATAGCACCTCGTCCCCTGCTCTGCAGACAGTTCCTGGATCCTTCCATGCCTTAAATCTCAGCACCGTTTCACAAGCAAGTTACACAATGACTTCTCTCTGTACTGCAGACACTCACAGCAACTAAAGCCAGTGACCAAGTCCCGTATTTCTGCCATCACTCACAAGGTACCCATGGAAAACACCGGATGATCCCGAGACAGGCTGAGGCACTGGTGTTGAGTGCCGCGGTCTCCGATTAAGAACACGTGTGTGTATGTACATATGGCTCTATTTATTGGGAGTGGACAGACACCAAGCATCTCATGGACAAGAGGAGACAGGAATAAGAGTCATCACAGAAAGAGCATCCATTAAACTCCCCAGCTCCAAATCCAAACACGCCCGTGGGCACTTCCAACAACCCAGACGGCCAACACAGGGCTCAACGTCAGTTTGCTTTGTCTTTGAAAGGGGAGCTGTTCGGTTTACAGAACATAATTTGTTAAAATAAATAAATAGAAAAGGGTGAGGGAAAGCAGAGGCTGGATCTGAATCTATTAGAACAGCCAGACAAGGCACAGCCAGTTCTTATGGGACAGCGACTTTGCACTTCCCCCACCTAAAGCACATCTCTGTCACTCCTCCTCTTGGAATACAAGACCACCTGTTTTATCAGCTTGATCAAAAAAGGGATTAAACCAGAAGAAAGCAGTGACATTTAATACAAACCAAAAAGGAATAAAAATTAGGTGACAAGTTCCTGAAATGACACAGATCTTTCCACTCGCACTGACACTCCCACACAGGTCTCTATGTTCGTAAGCTGTTTTTATGTGGTTTAGACAAACAACTACAAACACCACATTTCTGCATCTCTGCAGTGTTTGGTACCTGACAAAACACAGCCCAAGTGATGTTTTGCCTCCAAAAGAAAATTGGTTTTAGTTTAGCCCTTATGCTCGAGTCCCCACACACAAGCTCAGTGTTCCAGGAGGAACAGGAATTCGAGACCCTTCAGCAGGGAGGCGGAGTTATTAAAACCTGAACTAAACCCAGTTTCTGCAAGGGTACAAACCACAGCACTGGGAGAAGGGGAAGCTGCAGAAGCTGGTGCAGGTGAGTGAACAAATTTTGTAGTCTCTAAAAATCGTGGCTCTGAAGGATGTGGACCCTGTGAAACACAAGCTGGACAGAGCAGAGGTGTCACCTCCCTCTAACAGGGAGGCAAAAGGTCAGGGAGCTCCGGGAAGAGCTGATGAAAAATTCCTGTTTAAACCTCCTTAGGAACAACAGTACCTTAGGATGCCTTTTATAGTCCAGTACACCTTCCAAGGCTACGGGCACATACTGGACATTCCTTTAATATTGGTGGTGTTAATGGAGCTGATTTATCAGGAAAAGTAACACACTTCAATGTCAGAAACTGTAAAAATCACAGACCTTAATTCAAAGCCTTACAAAAATAACTGAAGTATGACCAGAAATGTTTGGCACAGCCTTTACCTGCCCTTTTTACATCATGCTGTGAGGTTGAAGCTGGTCGATCAGCTTGACTTAAGAGCATGGGGCATCAGGAAGATAAAATCCTTCTGTGGGCCTCTGAAGGATCACAAGTGGGAAGTAAATGCATCAGCAGCACCTGGCAGGGAAAGCCAGCGCTCATTTCACCTTCTGTTTGTGAATCCAGGCTGTGACTGGGACTACTGGACATCAAATCCCAAAATGAAGCCTTGTGGGACAAAGAGTGTAGGCAGAGGAAATATCCCTGATGAGTCCTCTGCCCAGAAAAGCCTCCACTGCCTACACGCACTGCTGCTCCTCCAAACCCAGCCCCTGCACCACCACATGCAAATTCCGACCAAGCAACACCCACCGGAAGCCACAAACCACAGCCATTAAAGGATTTGTTTCCTTTGTATGTCAACATCGTATTTCACAACCAGATCTAAAGCATTTTTTTACCCACCTGCCAAAGGCAGTCTGAGCTGCAGATTTCCCATCCAGAAGTGACTGTGGCAAAGGCCCTTCAAATAGTGCCCAACCAGCCCTCGTCTTCGCTGCTGTCCCAGCCACAATTTGGTTCATGTTTTCACCCCCGTTCCTTGGGACAGCAAAACACACCCTCCCAAGGGCTTCAGCAGGGATGAGGATCTGAAGGGGTTGTATCCTGGCTGGTGCTGCTGTTTCTTAACAGCTTTCAGTCCCCACAGCACAGCTGACTGACACGTGTGCCACAGCACTGGGTGTTATTTGGGTTGGGAAGAAGGGAGAGAGGGGAGAGGAATGAAGGGAGAGAAGAGCCATGTGTAGGGAACACTCATTCCCTAAACATTCTTTTCTCTGTCTCTTGCTCTCAAAGCAAAGCAAAAGAAAACTGATAGAAAAAACACATTGTGCCACAGAAACCACCAACAACAAAAAAGCCAGGATCATGATTTTTTGGAACAGAACAAAATACTAGAAACAAAAAGATGGGAGAATTTACTTTCGATGTAAATCCTAATTTCTTCTTTTGCTGTTAAAGCAACTCCTGTGTCCTCACAGAGCTCACAGCCCCGTGAGTACACAGGGAGGGGCTGGGGGAGAGAAGCTGCCCACAAATCAGACCTGGGAGTGAGAGGGCAGAGTCAATTCTGCACATCTAACTGCAGGAAAGCTGCTGTGGAACAACATTTCCAGAGGGGATACAAAGCCAGGCCTGTCCAAACTGAGCTGGGCCTCCACCAGCCAACACAGCCAAGCAGCCACAACGTGGAGACGGCCCTGGAACCACCAAGGGTGCCCAGGCAGGAGAGCAGGGAAGGTCCCTGTGCTCCCACTGCTCAAGGGACACGAGGGGCTGTCACTCTACACGCGTCGGGTTCTGCCTTTACCTGCCTGGGGCTGACCCTGGAGGAGCAGCAAACAGTGACTTATTCCAACTAAGCAGCTGAAGCTGCTTCAGGAAGCACTAGATCTACATGGAAACACAAGCTGCGAGTGTCAACATCCCAGAACTAAAGGATCCTTCAGTCCAGAGGTGCCACTGCTGCTCCACAGGCCAAACACAACACCCCTCTCCTCTGCTGCCCTGGCACCTCACTGTCCTGTGCTGGGAGCTGCTTCCATGCCAGGATGTCTTTACAAACCAAAATGACATCTGGTGACACTGATCAGGAAACTGGGGTCAGATTTTGCTTTCCTGACACTACATCCTGCAGTAGAATGCAGCCAGTGTTTGTGTACAAGAGAAATCAATTTACACAATTGCATGATTACATGTCAAACCCAATTATGAGCAGAAGACAGCTGTGAGCTCAAATCCCCCTAGGGAATGCAAGACATTTTCTGTGATCCCTCACATTTAAAGGCTCCGAAGTATCCAGGCTAGTACGAAACTAAAGGCAAAATATCCTGAAAAGTTTGAACACGGTAAATTTCTGACTACCGAAGTTTTTAACATGTACAATCATCTGAGAGTGGCAGAAAAAGTCAGCAGATATGGCAGGTCCCAGCTGCCTTTCTCCTCACTGAAGAGCGTGTCAAACCAAGCTTTTAGTTGTAAACACACACATTTCACCAACCTGGGCTGGTTATCTCCTGTCCTGCTGTAACACCTGCTGAAACATCAAATGATCAACAGCTCCACGTCTACAGAGGACACTGGAGGAAAACCAGGGCACTGACTTCTGGAGCCACCTTCCAGAACTGAAAGCCTAACAAGGGAGCAGCTTTCCCATGCAGCCCCCCAGCCTCAGAGGTAAGAGACAGCAGATGAACATGGCAACAGAATAAAAAATCATCCCAGGGAGTTCAAGCCATCAGGCTGGGAAGCTTTTTCTGAAGCATTAACTCGTGCCAGTCACTCCCGGGAAAACGAACCAAGAAGCTGTGCCAAGGGAAAAAAGCCAACTAACTGTCAGGTCTGAGGGAGGTGTTTTCAGAGTCCAAGATCTCCACACTATCACCTTCTGTCATCATTTGCAAAATCCTGAGAGCAAGTAAGGAGACACTTTGAGGATGTTTGGAAGAGAACACGGAAAACCCACCCACTCCCACGAAGGAGTCGGTTCTGCTCCAGCAGTGGACACACGGCTTTCCCTCTGGGCCAAGCAGTCAATCCCAAATAGAGCACAGCTGGCTTTTTTGGGGGGGTTGGTTGGTTTTTTTACTGTGTCCACTGGCAGTTTAAAGCAGGAGAAAAACATGAAGTCAACCTGGAAGCCTTAAAATTAGATGTGGGCAGAGTATTTTACCACAGCTCAACCCAACCCCTTCTCAAAATCAGAGTGTTGGGTCAGTGAACCCTTGAGAAGGCTGGAAGGTTAATGGACACCTTTCATGTAGGGAATCCAAACAAAGGAAAGACTGTCCTGAAGATTATGCTCTCTCCTTAGAGAGATGACTCAGTGCCTTATCACACACTCTTTTCAAAAATAAATTAAACAAAACAGATTTAAGAATTAGCAGCGAGAAGGGTTTGTGTATTATGGCCACTCCAAGCTCCAGCACGCTGGACACACCAATCACCGTTTTACTTTATCCCAGGAAAGCAGAGGGAAGATGTTCTTCCCAACGCTCTCTGCAGCTGAGGAAGAAAATAAAACTCTGAGCACTCTCATTTGGTCACTAGAGCAGGAGAAGGGAGAAAGAGAGAGAGGAGAAGGGAGGAAGAGAGAGGAAAAGAGGGAAGGGCCAGTCAGCTGCCTGCCTGATTCCAGCACTGCAATCCTATGACCCTTAACTGCATATTTAACGAGTCGGTGTCCCAGGCAAAGGGGAGAGGGGAGGAAGGCTGGGAGAACTCAGGCCACAGTGCTAATTCCTTTCCTGCACGAAGACAGTCTCTTGAGGACACAGGCCTGCCTCCTGTAACGTGATCTCATAGTCCAGGTGGGAGAGTTTCCTCCGGGGGAAGTTGGTGAGCAGTTCAAAGCGTTCGTTGGGGTATCCTTTGGACTGGACGTGTTTCACAAGGGCCTGGAGAGAAGGAAAGGCAAAGGAGTGTCACATAATTCACAAGAGGAACCTAATATACATAAAGTAAACTATAGATAACAGTACACTAATGCAAGAAATAAAAAATAAAATTTGCAAATAAAATAAAAATTTGAAAAAGTTGAAAAAAATTGAAAAAAAACCCCTGAAATAAAATTTGAAAAAAAAAGCCTTAAATGCCTCCAAATAAAAGCCCCCTCACTTGTTTATCAGATATTAATCCTTACCCTAAACCTAAAGGCCACCAAAAAGGCATCTTTTGTGATTAACCAAAATAAATGCAGTACATTTACTCGTTATTTTTTTTCTTGCCTCCAAGAAGCAGGAGGGTTTGGGTTTGTTTGATTTGTATTTTCAAATCTCTTTACAGTTCACTGACTTCTCTGCCTACAGTGGCAACTGGGGCAGGATACAGAGGGCATTGGGATGAAGGGGCATCAGCCTCACAACCATACAAGCAGAGGCATCAGGAAGAGCTCTGTCCATGCTATAATGAGGGAAATTTCCCAAGTTCATCAGGGAATACAGCAGATAAGAGCATAAAGTAGGAATAGAGAAGTGGAGATGGACAGAAGAAAAGAGGATACTGCAACAGAGCAAGACACAGGCAGAATGAAAAGCTGAAGCTTTTTAAAGAGAGGGAAAAAAGACAAATGTCTTATATGCAATAAAATAGAAAGTGTGAAAAAATAGGGGGGGGTTCAACACTACTGTTACATAGTTTTGGTGGATAACTTATGCCAGCAAATTCCAGCAGCCTGCAGCACTCTTCTGGAACAGGTTACCCAGAAAGATTTTGGACTCCTGATCCCTGGGAGTGTCCAAGACCAGGTTGGACAGGGCTTGGAACAACGTGGTCTAGTGGAAGGTGTCCCTGTCCATGGGACAGGGGGTGGAATTGGATGAGCTTTAAGGTCCCTTCCAACCCAAACCATTCTGTGATTTTATGATGGGGGGGGCTCCTGAAGGACCCAACCTCTGACTAACCCACTTTTGGAAGCTTGCGGCTTGCCTAGAGATCCAGGATGTCACTGGGATGATTTGGTGGGATTATCATCACAGTGTTCCAATATAAAGATGACAGAGGCATTTCCTTCCCAAAGATGCACGGTGAGGGGAGACAACACACACAGGTTACCCCAGGGGAAATTTCATTGGGATATAGAAAAGGAATTCTTTATCGTGAGAGAAATTAAACTTTGGAGTAAACTTCCCAGGGAAATAGTGCCATGTTCCTTGCTGGAATTATTCTGGACTCAGCTTGAGAGGGCCATGGACAAGCTCATCTACAGCCCTGCTTTCATCAGTTAAAATTCCTCAAGTGCAACTGTCTCCTTAAACAATTTCTTTTTCTAGTTCTGGCCAGCTTCAAAATGGAAAACATCACCGTGGAAATGATGCTCACAAAGAAACACCTGAGACTCAAATCTCCATTTGACTGAAACGGCTTTAGAAGATCACATGAGGTGAGCACACAAGCTGCCTGCTCAGCTCTGCAATCAGAAGATGCCTTTACCCACAAACCTTGACTCAGCTCAATTCCTCTGCTGACTGTAGAGCAGAAAGGAAATCACATGCTGAGATAAATTTCCTTTAACTTCCACAGTCCATAAAAGGAGTCAAACCAGAAGGCAGGATCGTCAGGGGATATCTCAGTATTACACCCATGTACTGCCTAAATAAATCCCTGAAGCATTCAGAAGTGCTACATGTTTAATAATACACACAAATTTACTTAGCAGGCTGCTTTCAAAACGCAGTTAAGCTTTTTTTTCCCCGTTTATTTTCAAGCAGGAGAGTTAAGAACATGAGCTGAGGACACTGTACACTCCCAGAGTGCTGCAGACTAGGTGATAGCCTCATTTTCTGTATGAGATAGGAGACTTCTCTCCCAAATCTGCACAAAACCCTTTTGAAAAGGTGTGCTTTTGCCTTCCCTAAGACTATTGGTTTCTTACATGAAAATGAGCTTAGCTGGCCACCGTGTCCTGAGAGCTCATGGCTAACAGGAACACGGTGACCTCTCTGCACGCTGCTTCCAGGTAAGCACCCACAAAATCTGCATGGCAATGCCCTCCACATCGACTTCTCCAAGGGAAGCCAGCCCAAAGCACACTTGAAACCATGAACTTCACTGTGGAACTGAAACTAATACTGTAATGAATCTGTTTTGAGAGAACTTCCTCCAAAGTCTGCTGTGTCATCCATGTCCAGAAGGGAGGCTAGAAGTATGATGGGAGTGATGGAGAATGAGAATGGAGAGTTTTGCTTTTGCTTTTACCAACTAAACTTTTCCATTTAGAAACAAGGTCCCACAAATGAGTGAGCTGAGGGCATTTTATGGTAATTACTGATTAATGCAGAAGCCACTTAGAGCCAATGCAAAATGGAAATGAGTGGTTTGGGGATTAAGGAAGACATTGGAGTGTACTGGGAACCCAACACACAGAGTGAGCAAGGTCTGCTGATCAGAGAGGAGTGACACAGAACACAATAGAAGGACAGTGCAAGCACTCCCTTGGATAGACCTCTTCCACTAGATCTGATTTCAGCAGTGCCAGAGGTACAGCAGTTCTCCAGGTTCAGCTCTCCTGTACTCAAGCAAGGATTCCCATTAACTCCACTCACCAGAAGTTTAGCTTGTTCGGGCAGTGAAACTTGTTCCCTCTTTCCATCTGGATACCTCAGCATTAGCTGTGCCTTTGGTCCTACACAAAGGAAGTTACCACAGGTTAACAACAGGACTTGAGTTGAGCTGTTGTGCAGATTTTAGGTGGGACAGCACACCAGGATTAGGGACTGCGGACAAACACAGGGTTCCAGTCTATGGAGATGTATTTCTACCATATGTGCTTAAAATATACACATCACACTCAGGACTCTTTCAAGACAGTAGTGACTGGAACCAGTCAATGTGTCCAGAGCACACTGCACCTGCATTACACCAGTGTGTGCTTTACTCCTGGGCAAGGTCTCAAACTAAGAAACCTGAGCTCAGGGACTTGGTCACACCATCAACCCTGCCAGAGCCCAGGGAGTGTTTGGACAACACTCTCAATGACAGGGTGGGATTGTTGGTGTGTCCTATGCGTGGACTCCATGATCCTTATGGGTTCCTCCCAGCTCAGGAGGTTCTGTGACACTGTGACTAACAGGACTCTGCAGGCTGAGCCAAAGTGGTGCTTCTGCCATGGGGAAATCACTGTCTGGTGGCAAGGAGTCAGTAAATTAGAGGAGATTCAGCTTTTTAAAACCAGGGATAAAACCATGCCTGGCAGAGCATAAACAGTTTCAGGGGAAAAAAAACACAACAAAAGCCAGGTCATGATAAAAACCATGAACTTACCATTCACATCTAGGCCCCGAAACGTACTCTCAGGTTTGTCTGGTGACTCCTCCAGCGTCCCCGCGTCGATGCAGGGCACAACTCTGTGGTTGGATGTCGTCCCAGGCTCAGTCCTTGCAGGGGCCTCAGGCTGAGGCCTCCGGCTCTCCTCTTTTTTATACCCCAAGTCCTTGTGTGGAGACTTCCTCAGCTTGGCAGGAACCTCCGATTCCTCCTCCTCCTCAGAGCCGCAAACTGAAATAAACTCCTCGCTTCCAGAAAAAAGCTCTGACTCCGACTCCTCGTCCGACCGGCTCTCCTGCTTGGCCTGAGAGGAATCAAAATGTGTCTCCTGCAGGGAGGCTCTGATGGCAGCTTCCAGCTGGCTGTCCTCACTGGCATCGATGAGACTCTCCTGTGGAATGCAGGCACAACACAAATACATCAGAACCACTTTTAAATACGTACCGAAAAATCAAAAGAGCATTGGTCTTCCAAAGGGAAGCTACTAAACCTGTCAGGAACAAACAGCGGGAAAGCTAGTCATGCTATTATTAGCTAACGGCTTCTCCTTGGAGTTCTGCGTGGAGTAATCCATTTTCCTCTCACACACGCTGTTAAATCCAAACCAAGTGCTGAAAGCACACACTGCACAACAAAATGGTGATCCTGGGAGAAGGCATTCCCTGGCACACCGCATTTTTGCATGCCCTTGCACCAACTCGGTGAGTCTGTCTGGGAAATCAGTGGGGCTGGATAAAGACATGCCAGAGTGCTCCTTCAGGTGCCTCCAGTCCTGCCAGAGGGCCTCGTACTTACTGAGCGAGAGCACTTCTGGGGAGGGCTGGTGGAATGCCCATCCAGCTGGCCGTGCTCACTCAGGAACCCGGTCACTTGGTCCAGGAAAGAAGTCACATCCAGCTGGTGCCACTCCACGAGCTTCTGGCCTAGGGAACAAAAGGCATCATGAAACACAATTTCAGCAAAAAATTGCAGTTCAGTGGTCAAACACACCAACTCACTGCTGCAAGAGTCCGTATTTGTGGAACTGCAGCTTCCCACAGGCTACCACCTGATAATCATGGAGCTTCCTCCTTCCACTCCCTTGAAAAGGGACAGACACAAATACAGACTCAATTTATTTTTCTTTTCTTTCTATCTATGTGAGCAGAATGGTGGATTTGTCTTCCAAATGAATAAACACCAAACCACTTGGTTTATGAAGGAGTACTTCTACATTCTTGATTCCAACCCTTGGCAAACAGCATTTGTTCCCAGAAGTAAAGTGCTAAGAAGAGTATCCTAACTTCAGCTGCAACATCAAAAAAAAAAAAGTATGTTTTTGGTTTAAGTCAAACATGAAGAAATCTCAGCTTTGATTACAGACATTATTACTTCAGTCCTTAAAAGGAGGAGACCAGACCAGCGTTATATGACCTGACAGCTGCATTATATGATAATAAAAGAAGGTGCTGGGATACAAGAGAAAAAGTAACACTTTTGAAAGAACTGGAGGGGGAGGCAGAAGTTTGATTGTTTAGGTAAAAACCCCAAACAAACAAACAAAAAAACCCCAAACAACAAACCTGAAGCCAAAACAGTATTTCAAAACTAAGATGCATTTTTAAAAGACACCATTGAGCCTCACAAAAATAGTGTGGAAGGAGCAGGAAGCAGATTCATTTGTAAGCAGTGCTTACAAATATTGTAGTTTATTCATCGTGTGATTTCAAGAAGCTTTTAAAAGGAGAGTTAAAATAAAAAGGAATTAAATTCAGAGTTTTACCACCAGGTGGAACTATTTTCACCTCCTAAGCAAAGCACTCGCTAAGCTTCAAATACACCCGATTTCTGCAAGTTTGGGGGGGTTTCATTCCCTTCGTTCCTCCAGAACATACTGTGTCACTGTTCAGCAACAGCAAGATCTCGCAGAGATTCTTCAGCCCAATGTAACACCAACTTGCAGTGGAAGGTATTCCAGCCTACAACTGCCAGTCCTTCCCATGGGATAACTCCAGCTGGTACCTGCCTTACCTGTCCTGGGATCCAGGATGGAGACGTAAGGGAAGTCTGCTAATTTATAGAACTGGATGTACCGCTGTCCTTCCTCGCTGTCATGGTACACCTGCAAAACACCACGCTGGGAAAATCAGTGGCCCGAGAAGGAACACAAACAAACTGTCCCTTGAAAATGCACCAAGTTTTTCTCTTGTTTACAGGATAAACTACTGAAGGTACCTACAGTTCTCAGTAACTGTGACGAGCTGACAATCTGCCTGCAGCTCTCCCTGTGTTAGAAGCTATGTGGCAACACCTCGACTGCACAAGTGAAAGGCTGTTTATGCATTCAAATGCATATCCATGAATTATATTTACATCCATAAACTACACACGCTCCACAACACACATCTTCTCTGCAAGCTCAACAGAATTCCATCATGCCATTGCATTCAAATAAGTCCTTTTTTTTTTTTTTTTACTGTTCCATCTACCAAGGCCCCAAATCACCCACACATCCAGCCCCATTCCATTTCTCACCTGCCAAAAAATGAAGTGGTCCCGGATGATGTTCTTCACGGCCTCGTTGCTCCAGACATCGCGGTTGAGACACTGGCAGGCAAAGTCTTGCACGTTCTGAATGTTTATCATGAGCCACTTGTTCTGCATCTGACCACACTCCTTGGCCTGGAAGTAGAGAGGAAAGCTTTGTGAGATCAGGCTGAAGAGCCAGACACCACCAATGATCAGAGATGGCTTCTAACACTGTCAGACCTTCCACCAAAACCCTTCCCAGTGAGGAAGATGGAGAGAGCTAGTGAAAAGGCATCCACAAGACAGAAGGCAGGGCTGAAGGATCTGCTTTAAAATGAGCCTGGCTGAATTACAGAATCACACTGATGAACAGAGCTGCTGGATTTTCAACAAGCCAAGCACAGGGTGGGAAAAGCAACTCAGAGGGGGGACACACATGGTGATGCTGAATAAAGTATTTATTCAGGAAAAAGTGTAGTCAGTCACACTGGTCTGACAACAAAGACCTACTCAGTCTAAAGATAAACCCGTGGATCATCTAGTTAAACAGGTTGCATAATTGACAGAGGACTTGTATTAATTCAACAGGACTGCTTTTGCTGTTTTCTTTTTCCTCTCCCAGTTTTGAGTTACTCTGTGACTGTCCAGCTGCCGAATTAGGCATCCTTTTTTGATGCTCCTTATCCAGACTGCAAGTGGGGAGGAAGACAAGAAGGCGCAGGAAGAAATCTTACTGGTTTGAGTCACAAAGCTGGCACTGTCTGATTGCTTGGTTGCAAGTTAATGGTAGGAGTTTGATCAAGAATGTAATTCTGATCGCTGAACTGTCATACCTGTTGAAAAAAAGAGGGCTAGATCAACAGCAGGAATGCTCTTATCACCTGGAAAGACTGGAATTGGCATAGGAACATCCTTTGCTTTCAAAAATATGCATTTTTAAGTTATGTTCACCATCCTGCTGGTAACGTACTGTCGAGGAATTCAAAGGAAAAAATTTCAGAGGAATCAGGATGTTATGCAAGATTTTGCTGGTTTGGGCACTACTTTGTTCCCCAAACCACAGTTTTTACTTTTGCAATGAATTTTAGCCAGCGTAGTTTGGAACAGTCGGCCTGTCCACTACGTGACAGACTGACATGTGAACCGCACACACTCAGCTTCACCAAGGCAGGAACCTCAGCCAACAAAATCCATCTGCATGGCCAAGTGCCCTGCAGAGACAGCTTTTATTTCACTCAAAGGAAAAAAAAAAAAGAATGTAGAAGCATGGAACAGTCCTGCTCTCAAAAGGGGCCTCCCACTGACTACTTACCACTAATATCACACTGCCAGAATCCAGTATTTGGTCACCAGGTGAGAAAAGTGGGGCAGGTGACATTTAAGTAACTGGTAAGGTTCTTAAATATAGTAATCATGCTTTTATTTAAAAGACTTGTTTTGAGTTAACTGTGGTTTCTGAGAATTAATTCTTGGAAATTGGTTCAAGACAAGGCCCAGAGGTAGTGCCCAAATATACAGGGAACAAAAATCCTTATGTTACTTGAGTCAATTGGATTGCCTTAGTCCTGTGTCCTAATCTAATCTGTACTGGATTAAAAGAACAAACTCAAAAATATATAATTAGAAAGTTGGGAAGTGCACCTTGCTCTTGTGCACTTTGTATACTTTTCAATATTAATGAAAACCTCTCGCTCTACCTCTCCTCTGTCCAGCTAAAGTCCTTTGAAGGATGGAAGCAGGAAATTCCACACAGAACATCTGCAAAGATGAGTTTTCACCTGTAGAGCAGGTACTACTCTGAACTTGCTTCCAGAAACAGGCTGCAGATTTACCACTTAAAAGGACACAGTTAAACTGCTGCTAGCTGACACCCACAACTCTGCTCTTACACAGCTCCTGGGATTCTTCTGAGAGAGTGGAAGGAGAAGAGTGTGTGGGGAAGAAACGCTGAGGGTTTGGAGATTATACAGGTGGGTCATTTCGGTTAGTGACAAAAGAACAAGGGTAGGCTCAAGAGCTGGCTTGTGTATCCCAAAAGCTGCTTGATGGATTTAGATCCACTGTTCCATCACCAACTGCCCCCCCATTCTTCTCTCCCTTCAGTGGACCAGCAGCAGGCACTTAGGGAGCCCACAAACAGGGCACCACAGAACAGCCACTCTGAGAGCAGAGACAGTGGAATTCAGATGCAAAAACCAAACCACTCCAATCTGTCCTAGGTTTGCCTTTACCCTTTCCCAGCCACATCTTTCATCACTACAACTTAGAGCAGGAAACTGCTCAGACAATCCGTGAAACAAGTCGTGGTTTACACATGGTGCTGGATCTCACTGCACAACCTCTGGCTCTTGCACCAGTAAAAGAAACAAGTTTGCTTTTCATTTGACCTCTCTGAGCATGTATGGTTTAAAAATGTTGGGGTGGCTCTTGGTGGCTCAGCTTTGTGGAAATGCAATCCTCCTTCAAGTCAGCAGGGAGAAGAAGGAAGTGGAGCCAAGCATCTTGTGACCCTCTGAACATCAGAGTGATTCAGGGTGGAAGACAACAGGTGACAGAGAGTCAGAGCAGGAGATCATCCAACAAGAAATCTCCTGTTTGTGCCACACTTACACCTCCTGCCTGGGGCAGGGCACAGATCCTTTCTCCAAGCAGCCACTCCTGTGCCATGGCTGTACCTGCAGGCCATGCTGACCCAAACCAGGACAGAAGCACCTTATGCTCCTCTACAACACAGTGACCAGATCAGCTTCTAAATTGTTGCTGTTTGTTAAGTAGTAACAATAAAAAAAAAAAAAGAAATCATTCTCAGCTGTAAAGCAGGGAGCAGCTAGAAAAGGCTTAACTTGTAAAATGGGCAAAAAAAAAATCACAGACTCAAAACTCTACAAAATGACATCCAGTCACTTCAGTGAATGCCCAGTGAGTGCTAAACACAGAACTGCACACACCAGAACCACCTCCTCCCTCACTAAGAAAGGTAAACTAAGGCAATTCGATGTGTACCCCCCAAACTAAATCATCTCTCACGTCACATGCACGAAGGTAGAACACCTGCAGTTCCTGAAAGCAGTCTGAGATGAGAACTAAACCACTGTTCTCTACCAAGCATTTTTGGGGTGCAATTCGTTTATTGCACTCGAGTGATTTATTCCCCCGGCAGATTCCACATTAAGAAGAGAACTCTGTTTAGTTTAGTAGATCACACCCTTTACAAGTACAGTGATCATAAGTGGTTCTGCATGTGAAGCACACGGCATCTTCACGTACAGCAATAGCCAAAACAACCCCAATGACATTCAACACTTGAAATTTTTTTCTTCAATGGAAGTTAATCTTACCTACTCTTAAAGCTTGTACCACTGAAAAAATGAAAATGAAATGGCAGCTTTTTGGACCTTACTGACAATGAAAATCTGAAGAGGAGCAACAGACCACAAGCAACAAAGATACATGAAAGCATTAATAAGACCAGATGGCACCACTCTTTCCAAGTTTCAAAGAAGTCCTAAATCCTAAATGTAAGGAATGGCCAGTCTTCGCGAACGAAGAACCGGGGAAGGTCTTTACACCTTCCAGCCTGTGCATTGGATTTTTTAGGTGAGTTACAGTGTGCGTAAATGATTCCATGATAAATGTACGTGGCTTAAGCCCGGCTGAGCGTTCCTGCACAGCCCTCCACCGGCTGGAACACACCACACACCAATCATAGTAAGGAAACCCCACTTAGATCAAAACTTAACTACAAGAGCATCAAAATGACAACATTTAGTTTTTTGGCACTCTGGAATGTGATGAGCATCTCTGATTTATCCTCTGGTTTATACATGTTTCTCTCAGCGTACAGAGAAGGGAGAAAGCCGAGGGCAGCTTGCTAGAGATGAATTTTGAGAGACTCTGATCACTGAGGCCCCACACTGTCCCAGGCTGAAGCAGCAGAGCAATCTGCAGGCAGGAAAGGTAAAATGCAAATGATTGACACATTGAGAAGATGAAGAGTTTTACTGCAACGAAGCCAAGGAGCATCAGAGTGAAATGAAGGATATCCCATGGGAAAAGCAACTGTACAAGAACACACACCAGAAAGTGTACATGTCTTTAGAGTGGAGCCCCTGCACAGAACAAGGTGAGTATATACAATCCCCTTCCCCACTCCCAACCCACCCTTTCTTTTTCTTTATTTTTCAAGAGTGAATCAGAATGCAGAGACTTTAGGACAAACAAATCCATCAATGAGTTGTGTCACTCTCTGAAACTACTTTTGACTGTGACAGATGCCACAATTAACATTGCTAAAGTCTTGATATGTTTTCAGCAAGACCCAAAGAAGGACGACCACATATTCTATGATCTCAAATTCCACTCCCTGACTGTCCTGGAGCAGCACTGGTTGTTTTCATGTGAATTCCTGTTACTGCTGCCTTTAACCATGTGTTTGGTGGCTTCACCAGCAGCTCTGAAATCCAGGCCCAGAAGGTATCACCAGCTGGAAGACCTGACACACCCTCATTTGAAGTGAACCCTGAACCACAGATCACAGGGCAGGGACACCCAAGCACGGAGTGCTTCAGGCTGCTCCTCTGCTTCCCAACTCCTTCCCAAGGCAGACACTGCTGTTCTCTGCCAGCATCCTTTCACATCTGGAATTTTGTTAGAAGATTAAATACATGGAGGGCACCTCAGAACAGGGGAATTAGTGACAAGGTAACCGATCCCTGGTGATTTGGAAAGCATAAGAAGTGATGAGGGTAACAGAATGAGAGTTGGAGACTCAGTAAGGGCACAAGTGTTTCATCCAAAGTTCTCCAGCAGTGAATAAAAAAAAAGGAAATAATACTTTTGTTCACCTCCTGCAGTCAGTTCTCCAACATCTGCACTGCACCATTTGATCATTATTTTGCACTCCCATAATAACAATCATTACCATCATCAATCTCAGCTATTCAAAGATGACCAGGAGGAAGTTCAGTAGTAACTGCAACTTCTGAAGAATATCTGGTAATGATATATATAAAAATATATACCAATCTGCATATTCTCTAATCATTAGTTAAGTTGCTGATCTGCATCATAACAACTTAGGACAAGATCCACCCATGCCTACACAGACAGGAAATTATGACACCTGAAATTATTTAAAGCTGACAGTCCCCTGTATCTCTGGGATACTTTTCCCATCACTACCAGATGCAAAAGGCACCCATTTTGTACATGAGCAGGGCCTCTACTGAAGATAAAGTTGTGGCTTCACAGCAAAGCCACACTCAAATACTTTTAGTAGCTCAGGTATCAAAAACCACTGAGATGTGTTAACTCCACCTGAGCTTCTCAGCAACTCTGTGCTGCAAACTACCCTGCCCCTTGTGAAGTCCTTCCTCACCTATCCAAAGCAATCCTCCTCCAGCTTTTTCTGTATCGTGTCCTCCAGGGATTCAATTTTTCCATTCTGATCAGCCTTCCTTGCTCACCCAAGTCTTTCACCAGGTGTGATTTGCCACACTGATACTGAAACAAACAACGGGCTCTACATGGTCAGGAGCTGGACTTGATGGTCCTTGTAGGTCCCTTCCAGGTGACACCACCATTAGTGAAGTCATAGAATCATACAATTAATTGGGTTGGAAGAGACCTCTGAGATCATCAAGTCCAACCCTTGATCCAACCCCACTGTGATTACCAGATCATGGCACT
>JAYRBT010000010.1:21310236-21320442 GCA_036023395.1 Myiotriccus ornatus | reverse complement strand
CATCCAGCCTCATCTTAAAAACCTCCAGGGACGGTGAATCCACCACCTCTCTGGGCAGGCCATTCCAATGCCTGATCGCTCTCTCTGTAAAGAACTTTCTAATATCCAACCTAAACCTCCCCTGACAAAGCTTAAGCCCGTGCCCTCTTGTCCTAATGTCCTTCAGCGCCACGAGCATTCCCATACGCAGTCCACCAAATATTTATCACTACACAGTCCTTTGCAACCTCCTGACCCTCCAGCCATGGATCCACCGCATTCCAGCAGCCTGACACAGCCACCACAGAGGAGCTGCACCCCTCCCTTCAGCCCTCACCGTTTCAAAGCTGCCCTTGTGCATCAGGTCAATGGGAGGCCTGAAGAGATCCGCCAGCGTCGTGAGCTTCTTGTCCACGGCCCCTCCGTTCCGGAGCTCCTGCTCCTGCCGAACTGCACCGCCCCAAGAGGAAAGGAAGATGAGTTAGACAAAAGATACTCACGGGGTGAATTTATGGTTGGCTGAACGCTCAAACACAAAACTTCAGCACTAGACACAGGGTTAGACCCCGCTGAACGAGAACAGCTGCCACGTAAGGGCAGAACCCCACTTGTCTCGGCTTTCTCACGCACTTTTAACTTTTTCAAAAACATCTTCATAAACCTGAGTATCAGCAGAGGGGGGTTCATATACCACTATTTGAAAACAAGTAAGTCAAAAGAAGCCATGACTTGTCCCCAGTGAGGCTTTAAAAGGGGGAACTGAGCTACATTGCAGCAATGAAATATTCCTGCTGCAGTGTTTCCATTACTTGACTGTGGGGCAGTTCCACAGAAAAGAAAATCCAAACAGATTTAGTTCATATGAAAATCTCTAAATGTCTTAAGAGTGGAATCCCAGAATGGTTTGGGTTGGAAGGGAACTTAAAGCTCATCCAGTTCCAAACCCTGCCAGGGGTAGGGACACCTTCCACTAGATCAGCTTGGAAGATGGTGGGAATAAAAATCGCGATTCTGTAAATGGTGCATTTTCATTTACACAGCTGCCAGTGACTTTTGTACTTAATGAGATCATTATTGCTGCAAAACCCTCACCAAACCTGTGAGGGGAAACAAAGTAATTATCAACACTTATTTTCAGTTTGGAGCCCAGGAACAAGGGACAGGACAAGAGGAAACGGCCTCAGGACGCACCAGGGGAGGTTAGGATTGGATATTAGGGAAACTTTCTTCCCTGAAAGGGCTGTCCAGCCCTGGCACAGCTGCACAGGGCAAGGGCGGAGTTACCATCCCTGGAGGAATTTAAAAGCCACGTGGATGTGGCACTTGAGGACATGGATTAGTGGTGGCCTTGGCAGTGCTGGGGGATGGTTGGACTCGATGGTCTTGGAGGGCTTTTCCAACCTTAATGATTCTATGGTTACACCTCTGGAATATTCCAGCAACATCGGCAACAAGAACTGCACAAACAGCCATAACTCAGCTGTGAAATAGCTGGTGTTGTGCTGTCACAATGACATTCTGTGAAACTTAAAAGGATGAAACAACAGCCAGTGCTTCGGCATTTGGAAATCCTGTGTGTGAACAGACAGGGGCAAACAGCAATTCAAGTCATGAGAACCTCGTGTGTGGCCACAGAAGAAGCCTCAGGGCTACTCAAATATAATTCAAGTGCCAGAATGACCACTGCCTAGCCAAGAAATATTCCGTGGGTGAACTTAATTTCTACTTGGGTGTTAGAGATTCTTCCCCCTTTTGTACTCCCTCCAGAAGAGAAAAAGAGGTTTTTTGAGAGGCATCAAGAAAGTATTTGCCTTATGACAGCAGACAGAATATGCTGTGATAATAATGATTCTATAATTCTAATAATGTTATTTAAAAAAACTTCTATACCATCGGCAATTTAAAACCCATTCAACAACTGAAAGCTGTCCTAGCCTACAAGAGAAACAATTTTTCAATCTTATTTGCAATAAAAGCAATAAAATAGAAAGTCAGGCTTACTGATCTGTAGACACTTACTGGTTTCTGTCTGAAAATCCCGAAAGCCATCGAATATGGAGCGCGCGGGTCGGCGTCTTTTGGGGGCTTAAAAAAACCAAAATTCAAGAGTTAGGTCAAAAGTGTCTTGTCCAAACAAACACATATTTCCATCATGTGTGTGGGAAAACAGAATAGGAACCCAAAGCAGGGATGATGTGGGAGTAGAGAAAGGGACAGAGGAGGATGGAAATAGGTGGTTTGTAAATCTCATTTTTTAATACATCCTGCCTCCAGCAAACCCTACCCCAGAAACAACACATGTATCAACAATATACAGATGTTTTAAAGTTATCCCCTTTGGATGGGCTCATCAAGGCCCATCAGCATGTAATGGCAGTGCTGTCACAGCATCACCATGTCACAAATCCAGTCAAGATTTTACCAAAGGCCTTCAAGTGGATGAAAACCTTCAAAAGATTAAACCCCAAGGGAGAATATTTTCTTTGTAAGGAAATACATTTGGGTTTTGTCCACAATGCAGTTCTATTATTTTCTAAACTCTCATCCTGACCCTGTCCCAACTGCTTGGCTGGGCTGGCAACAGCCACATTTTTCCATTAGATCCAGTGTCACTGGAAACCTTCGGAGCTGATTATCTGCAGCTGGACAGAGACAGCAGCCCAGGCAAATGACAGAAATAATACCCTCCAAGTCCCACTGAAGTCCTAAGGTATGGCACAACCACTGCACTCGGAATGAAAACAGAACTGCCTGCTGGGACTTGTTGCAGCTCTTTATGTCCTTTCCTATCAACTGAAAGCAGAGCAATTTTAAGATAGAACTTCCAAAGCCAAATTGCTACAATACATAATACATAACAAATTAAAGCAAGATAAATACAATCTATACCCAGTGGAAGCATGTTAATACAGACTATCATGGAAAAAGCCTGAACAAGGAACATGCCTACAAAAAACATCTCAACTCCAGTGAAGAACATCTTCACCCCAAGTGCTTAGGGACAACCACAGCCCACTAAAGCCAACCTCAGAGCAACTTCAACTCAGCAACTGAAGGACCACTTCAGCAAAAGCAGCACGTCCCTGCAGGCTCAGCCCCAGCCTGGCAGCACAGGTGAGCAGGTTCCCAGCAGCCGAGGTAGCTGCTTCCCTGGTTATCCTTGGCACTGCAAGACGGGATCCGGGCATGTGGCAGAGCACAAATACCTTTCTGGGTCACCTTTTCAACTGGAAGAAAACCTGAGCTCACAGCACCACCTCAGTATGACACTGCTAAAAACAGTAAGTACCACCTCCCCTGTTTCGAGGTTAGAGCTGAGAAGACAAACGAAGCATCTCTCCAGGTTCAGCTCCTTTTTCAGGCTGCTTCATATTAGACACAGAAGTAGCATTGGTGGATCAGGCGGTGCCAGGAGGGCATCACTGATCCAGGTCCCCCCAGCTGGTGGTCAGTGACTGTGAGTGAGATCAGTGTGTTGACAGGTGGGTAGAACGTGACCAACCATTAGAGTCAGCAGATATCTGAGAGACCACTTAGATTCCTGAACCCACAGGAGTCTATGGATCTTTGTGAAAAACTCTGTCAGGCCACAGGAACAAGTACAAAGCTTCTCTGTCTTCAGAGAATCCTCAGCAGGACACCTTCCTCGGGAACCACCTCCCAGCTTGTGCATCCTGGCTAAAGACCTCTCTGATGTTGAAATAAAGGTTCAAGAGAAAACCAGTTCCCAGGTAGACCTGAAGCTTGGTCTCCTTCTCCTTTCTAACATAGGAACTAAACAAAGAGAAAAGAGCATTTCCCATGAGTGTGAGACCACTTCAGTGACGAGCACTTGCATGGCCTTCCTTGATAAAAGGGGGCACGGTTCTCAATCCACTTGACATGGCAAAAGTCAGCCCAGAAATGGCCTGGTCAACATGGGAAGGACAGAGACAAGAAGAGTAGCTGCATAGTGCAGCTTAAAGAGCAAATTAAATTCCTATATGAGGAATGGAGAAAGTTATGGGTAATAACCATACAGTTTGGCTCTTCCTTTTGATCTCCCATCTCCCTGGGAAGCATGCATTTGTCCTCTTCATTTTCATAAAGACTGAGCCAAGGCTCAATCTCCCATCCCAGCACCTGGAACACTTCCACAACAGTATCCCACGGTTCTGAACCCCCAGAATGCAGATGTGTACTTAATTAAGTTAATTGGTTGTTGCCTCACTGGGGCTCATGAAACAGGAGTTAGCAAATTAGAACCAATGGGAACGTAGCATCTCTCACGTGTGAGGTTTTCGATACCACTGGTGTTATTTCCTCATATTTAGCAAGTTCAGGTTTTCTTTTGTCACTTAGCTCATCTCAATGTAAAGAAAACAGAAACAAAATGAAAACACAAGCCTACCTCCAAACAAGGGCTCAGGTTCTACTAAAATTTCCTGCTTTTGAGGAATTGGAGCTCGTACTTCATCCCTATCAAAGGGAAAAAAAAAAAGATCAGAGAGATGATAATATTCAAAGGATTGTATAAACCACATTTCACTGTGCTCCAAAGGCTCCTGCAACTCGAACCAGCTAAGGATGCTGCTGTACCATAGCACAGGATGAAGAGATTTGGGTTTAAAAGGGACCTTGTGAGACCATCTATTCCCCCTCGTGGCACTGCTGCAGGACTTGGTACCCACTCTATCAAGTTGTGGCACAGATTACCTTTGATAGGAGATTACACAAACCCCTGAGTGATTTGATCCCAGGCTTTGTCAATCTACTATTTAAACATTTTTTCTTCTTTAATAACTTTGTTAGAACTTGGAAAAGTTTTTTAAAACTTAGCAAAAGCTGTTAATTCCTCCATTTGCCATCCTACTTCTCCGATTATCTACACAGAGAGCAAATACTATTATCATCCTTACTACCAGTTTTCTTCTGCTGGAAGACTTTTTGCTTTCACTTAAAACCCAGAGCTCCCTCTTATCCAGAGGGAGGAAAACACAATGGTCAAAATGGCCATTTCCCCCCATTTCAAGCAATTCTTGGCTTACATAGCTGCACTCCCTCACACATCAACAGCTCAGTTATGCCTGCAGAGACAGATAATCTGGAATTGCAATTAGGACAAGAAAGGAAATCACAAGGGCTCTGAAACATCCCTTAATCAGTGTAGTTAGCTGGCCCTTGGATCTGTGTGGAAGAGGACATGGGTTCATCCATCACTACATCCTGCCTATGAACTCCCTCTCCCCTCAGACTCTTCCAAGGTGTAAAATGTGCACTTGATGGCCCTTGGCCGTGCAGGTTTCAAAAAGTAACTCAGAACATCAGCAGGATGCACTAACCTTGCTGTTAACCTCCACACCTTTGACTGCTGTGTGCAGCTAGTTACTTTCCATTTGCATATTTACTGTTCTCTCTTCCTAGGAGGAACACTAAGCTGACCAGCACCTGAGGGTGTCAAGTATAAAAAAGAAAGTTTTCCAAGAAAAACTTCAGTCTTAAGTCACTGATGTGCCAGAAGTTGTCTAGAAATAAGAATGCTAACACCTATAAATACAGAGTTTTACCTTCCATTACCAGGTTCAAGCAGGAAGGCACTTGACGTGAGCTATAAAAGTCAGTACCACAACAATTGTTTAAATTTATACATGTGCTTCAGAAGTATGAGGGGGAAGGATTTTCCTCTTTTTCCCAAAGAGGAAGATTTTCATAAAGACAAAAGCCTGGCCAGGTTTAATTTACAGTATTTAATGAATGTGATTTATACCAACTCATTTCCACTGAAAACATTCCATTTGTCCCAAACAGACTCATCAAGAGGCAGCACCAAAAGCCCTTCTGCCATGGTCAAGGGGAAAAACTCTTCCCTTTACAGACATCTGATGTGCAAGACACTGATACGGAGGCTGTAGCTGCTGATGCATTTGCACACTGGTGGACACGGTCTGGCCTCTCCAGTGCCAGACAGGGATAAAACACCTCCAAACAAACAAAAACCAAACACAAAAGCAAACAAAAATCAAAAAAACCACCAGGTAACAAGTGACACAATGAGACAAAACAGCCTCAAGTTGTGCCAGGGGAGGTTTAGATTGGATATTAGGGAAAATTTCTTCACTGAAAGGGTTGTCAAGCACTGGCACGGGCTGCCCAGGGAAGTGGTGGAGTCACCGTCCCTGGAAGTGTTCAAAAAACGTGCAGATGTGGCACTTGAGGACATGGTTTAGCAGTGAGCATGGTGGAGATGCTGGGTTGACAGTTGCACTTTATGATCTTTGTGACTAAATCATTGGAAAGCAAAATTTCTGGAGCAATTTAGAAGTGAGAAACTCTTATTACTGGATCCTCACTTTAATGTCTTGTGCCTTGTTTGTAAAAAACAATATGTGTCAGCCACAGAAAACTTCTGAAGTAACGTTCAAGAGACTAATTTCTGCTCGTCTACGGGTTACGCAACTTCATTTACCCGGAGCAATGTTGGAGCAACCAATCTAACAGGGGTCGGAGCAGCAGGTACTGCAGGGAGCTGGGGGCAGGTTAGGAGTGCCAGCTGCCCTGTTTGCTCTACCTGACACTGTGAGGTTTTCAGCACAGCCCTATCCCACGGCCGCGCTCCCCAGGTACGTACTCGGTGTGCGGGCGCACGGCCGACACGGCCGCGGAGCTGGTGCTGGGCTCCTCTGCGATCCCCCCGCCGTCCAGGAACATCGTGACAGCCATCTCCAGGTTGTTGTTGCAGGCCTCCAGCATGTGCTTCCCCACGCTCTCGCTAGCACCTGGAATGCCAAAGGAAAATGAAAGCGTTTTGACTGGAGGCACCCACAACAGCTTCCTCTCGAAGCATTAATGATCAGGAAGAGCAGTTCATCAGTTGCCATTTATCCCTAAGGACAGTTATGGAATGAGACAAACGCACATTTCTCAGGGGGAAGGGAAAGCCTGCACAGAGGACAGCCAGGCTTCTTCCTGACAGCAGCAGAAAACTTAGTGGAAGCCATCCAAGGGGTTTTAGCATGGTTGTGATTTTTTTCTAGAGGTCAGACCTTTTCCTGGTACAATTTTGCCTGGTATGAGGACCTGCTGGAGTCCAGAGGAGGCCATGGAGATGCTCCAAGGCCTGGAACCCCTCTGCTCTGGAGACAGGCTGGGAGAGCTGGGGGTGTTCAGCCTGGAGAAGGATCCAGGAGACCTCAGAGCCCCTTCCAGTGCCTGAAGGTGCTCCAAGAGAGCTTGAGAAGGACTTTGGGCAAGGGTCTGGAGTGACAGAACAAGGGGGAATGGCTTCCCACTGAGGGCAGCGTTAGATGGGATGTTGGGAAGACATTCTTCCCTGTGAGGGTGGAGAGGTCCTGGCACAGGTTGCCCAGAGAAGCTGTGGCTGCCCCATCCCTGCAAGTGTCCAAAGCCAGGCTTTGGAGCAACCTGGTCTAGTGAAAGGTGTCCCTGCCCATGGCAGGGGGTGGAACTGGATTTAGCTTTAAGATCTCTTCCAACCAAACCATTCCATGATTCTGTGAATTTTCCAAACAGAAGTAGGCATACAGAAAGAAAAATTAAAACCTGACTTAACATTTTAACAGGGAGAATACTAAATCAGCTGCTAAAGCTTTTTTACCCACTTGTAACAGATATTTAGAGCTGGAAGAAAAGGCTCCCTGATTTACTGATTGTGCTGATTTGCAAAAACAAACCAGCAGAAGTTCAGTTCGTATAAGGACGGGAAAAAAACAGTCAAGGGGGAGAAAGTAGCACTTGTCTACAGAGTCCTGTGTATAACAACTAACATTCATTAAAATCCTAGAATCACAGGATGGTTTGGGTTGGAAGGAATCTTAAAGACCACCCAGTCCCACCCCCTGCCATGGGCAGGGACACCTTCCACTAGACCACGTTGCTCCAAGCCTTGTCCAATCTGTCTTCGAACACCTCCTAAAGTGCAATTAATCCCAGTTTAAACCTTGCTGCCAAGATGAACGAGCAGTTCCCAAAATCAATTGTGACCCCTTCCTCAGAGGGAAGAGTCTACCTGCCAACTTTCCCTCCAAAACCATCCTGTCAGCAGAAGCTCCCTCAGCAAAGGAAGCCCTCCTGCACCCAACCCTTTAAGTGTCTACTGAGTTCAGGCCCTTCTCCACAGGTGGTGGGCTGCCAAAGAGCTTATTTTCCTATGGAAAGGCTGGTAGAGAGGAACAGCAGTAAAATGCAGCTAAACCAGTCTGGGAGCAGCTTCGGGATCTGTAGCAATTCCTCCTCCAAGTTCACCAAAATGAACAAAACGCTTTGCCCAAAATCCAGGCTCACAGGTAACATAAGTCTGGGCAAAACACATTTGGGTGTTTCTCAAGATTTTCTGGGAAAGGCTCAAGAAGCTCCAGCTCAAACAGGCTTTGAAACTGAGCTGAGAGCAACCCGTTCTAAATAACCTGCACATCAAATCACAGAGAAGGCCAGACTGACTGAGGGAACTGGTTTCCCAAACACCCGACCTGCTGTGACAAAGGTGCCGGGATGGCAGGCAGCTGTATTGTAAGACCTTAACCAAGGTGAAGAAAGTGCAAAATAAAAACTAGTGACATCCCAAAAAATGACGTGTTCCTCCCACAAACTCTTCTTTGGCATTTTCGGCTCATTTCAATGTCAACTGTAGCAATGAAACCACACCTGTGAGTCTGGGACACACACACACCACCCCACACCTCACTGTACAGTCATGCAAAGCCATTCATTCGAAAGAACTAGAACAAAAATGGTAATTCAACCCACTGCTATTTAAAGAGACACTGACACAGAAAGTGCTTGCACTGATTCCTCATCCCTCCTAAGGAAAGTGCCATCACATGAAAGCTTTCAGTTCTTGTGCTGGCAAACAGAAAATGGTAAATAGTTGGTAAGTTTCAAAGCAAATTTCACAGAGATCCTATCATTTCCTTGGGAAGACATGCGGGATCCACATCCTCTTAGCAGTAGTACTCTTCGGGATGAGAGCACTACATAAACACAACTCTGCCATCAGATAAAAGAAAAGCATCAAGGACTATTTCTCCTCATCCCTTACTACCCCACACTGCAGAGAAACCCCTCAGTCTTTTCCCCCCAGACAGGAGTGCTTCCATACACACACAGCTCCAAGCTGGAAGCTGCAAACACAAACCACTGAGGTGTGAACTTGGAGCACCTGTCATGCCACATTGACATCGGCAAGACAAGCTCCACGACAACACACTTTTGGATGCAACCTTAAATTCTATGAAAACGGAAAAAAACAAAGCTTCAGAACTGGGCAAAGCCCAGCAGGTTCTTTTTTTTTTTTTTTCACTTTAGAAAACATAAAGAGGGGTGTTCTCCCATTTAACATAAAACACAGAAGCACATAAATATGTCAGGAAGAGCGAACCAGCACAGCTCTGCCTGTCCTGGTTGTTTTTAGCAAGTATCTCACACGCAGGCACATACTACAGTGAAAATGTGTTTGCTGCAAGTCCTTTTTGTTCACATGGTTTACTCTGAAAGAATTCTTTAGGGATAGCTGAGAGATCAGTGATTTTCCCCGTTCACATGGGGTGCTCACATCCCTGTTCAGGGTTTGAGTGCGTCCGATGGGATCCTGGGGGGCATCAGGAAGAGCATTGGCCAGGGACACAACCTGAACGGGAGCTAGCTCGAGCAACCCAATCAAAAGCAGTTTCGCTTCTTTTTGGCTGTTTAGTTGATACGTCTTATTAAACATCCCTGCAGCATCAGACACGCAAAGCCATCAGCGAGGGGGAACCACAGCGAAGCAGATTAAGCATAAAGTGGGTCAAACGCTCCGAGTACACAGCCCGGCGCTGTCAGGGGCTGTCACCTGACGCAAACTTCCACGTAAGAGCGACCTGCCGCCTCCGCGAGCAAACTCAACCCTCCGCACGTCGCCGGGACCGCACAATAATTACGTATTTCCAAACGCGGACTCGGGGCTGCGCTCCCGGCGTTCCCCGCCGGAGAGGGACGGGGCTCCCGGGGCGGAGCGGAGCCGGGAGAGAGGGCAGGAGGAGCGCGGAGGGAGCGGGACACGCACCGGGATAACCGGGAGGAAACCCCGAGCCGCCGCCGGGAGGGAGGGGAACTCCCCGGCGCGCAGAAGGCCGGGGGGGCCCGGAGCAGCTCCGCCGCGGCGGGCGGGCCCCGGGGCGCGCCCGCGGACAGGCCCGGGGGCCGCGGGGCAGCGCGCCCGGAACCGCTCCGCCTCGGCCCGCGCCTCCCACCCCG
>JAYRBT010000010.1:21265378-21309841 GCA_036023395.1 Myiotriccus ornatus | reverse complement strand
CGCGGGGGGGCCGCGCGGGACCCGCCCTCGGCCTGCCGGGCGCGCCCCTCGGCCCGCACCCACCGGTGATGGCGGTGAACTGCTGCACCAGCGCCCTCAGCGCCGCGGCGCCCGCCGAGCCCCCGGACGCCGCCATCTTGCGCCGCCGCCGCAACACAACACACGCGCCGCCGGCCGGCGCGCGCTGCGCATGCGCGGGGCCCGCCCGCCCGCGCGCCCCTTCCCTCCCTGGCCCGCGCCGCCCCGGGAGGAAGGGGGAGGGAGGGAGGGGGCGTGGCCGGGGTTGCCGTGGTGACAGGTCCCTCCCCCTCGGCCGCGCGCGAGGCGGGAGTTGCCGTGGCAACGCCCCCCCACCTTCCCCGCCGTCCCTTCAGCGGCTTTCCCGGAGGATCCCCCCGGCATTCCCGGCCCGCCGCTTCCAACGGCGGGGCGCGACGGGCACGGGCCGGAGCGGCACCCTCGGCACACCCTGATTTACCGCGTCACAAAGGGTTTACCCCGCGCAGGCCTCGGGCCGCGTGTGGGGCGGGTCCAGGTGCGGCGAGGGGGAGACACCGGGATTGACCCCGAGCACCGGTACAGGCTGGGGGGGACCTGCGGGAGAGCAGCGCTGCGCTGAAGGGCCTGGGGGACGACAAGCTGTCCCTGAGCCAGCAGTGTGCCCTGGGGGCCGAGAGGCCAATGGGATCCTGGGGGATATCAAGAAGAGCATTGGCAGCAGGTCAGGGAGGGAAGGAATCCAGCCCCTCTGCCCAGCCCTGTGAGGCACATCTGGAATCCAGCTCTGGGGTCCTCAGCACAGGAGGGACACGGGACTCCTGGAGCGGGTCCAGCACAGGCTGCGGAGATGCTGAAGGGGTGGAGCATCTCTGGGAGCAGGAAAGGCTGAGGGAGCTGGGGCTGTTCAGCCTCCAGGGGAGACACTGAGAGGGACTCTCATCCATGTGTGTCAGTGCCTGCAGGGAGGGGGCAGAGGATGGACCCGGCTCTGCCTGGGGGAGCCCAGCAATGGCACAAGAGGTGTTACCATAAACTGGGGATAAGAAACCCCTAATACTCAAACCGCTGGGTTTGTCCCCACCCACCAAGCCGAGTGTTTCCGATGCCCAGGCCGCCTGCTGAAGCGGCAGGAAAGGAGGGGGTTACTCCTTTCAGCAGTTTCCCTGCACAGCAGGAACGTGGCTGGCTTGCTGCCAGCGGGCTGGAGTGCTGCTGAGCACCTGGGCAGTAACATTGTCAGCTACAGTGAGCGCCACAGAAAGCTGAGGTTTCCTCAGAATTCTAGTAATTTAATACCTCATTGCCATGAAAAGAGGTACATCTGCTCTCTCTCTTATGCCCTTCCTGCTTCCCATCCCCTCGGGAAAACGACCAAGTCTGTAACGTATCCGTTTTTTTGGCGCTTGTTTTGTTTTTCCTGGCAGTTGGATGAGCTGAACTTGGTTCACAAACAGGAGAGATGAGTCACCAGAGCTGAAGGCAGGTGAACTCACCCTTCTGAGCAGCAGTGAACCGTTAAACCAGCCCAAACATCCCAAACACACGGTCCTGCTTCACAAACACCAGTAAAACAAAGCTCATTTCACCTGCTTCAGAGCTCCGGGATCACAGGAACAGAAACGAGCTGTTGGTACAACCAAAATCCACTTAGCAGTGGCCAAATTCCATCCTCTCACAATAAAGATCTAAAAGGACAGGCCGAGTTGTGTTTGTGCCGTGTGTGTGGTGAGGAATAGGATTGTTTGGGGGACCCAAGGGCTGGCAGCCCCCCAAACTCGGATGGGGCTGCTGCTGTAGGTGACAGGTTTGGGACATTCTGCACTCGAGGATGGGGTTTATCTAACAATCAATTTGTAGCCCCTTGGTTTTTTCCATTCCGCTTGCAAAAATAACAATTCTTATGTAAGGAGCCCATTCTGACACTGAGGACAAAATTCAGCAAGCTGGAAAAACACAAATATCCCCCAAATCCTTTAACACACCCTCCAGCATACACACACATACCAAAACCCACTTGTGAGCTATTTAGACCTTTGAAATTGCAAATTTTGTAATTTTTGTAGTGATTTTTTTGTAATTTTTTTTTGTAATTTTTTCAAAGGAGCCACAGCAGCAGGATTTGCTGTCGCTGGTGAGGAAGTCTGTGGGAGCACCACCCTTACTGAACTTCTTACTGGGATTACTTCAGTGCATGGAAGAGAGGCATAACCACACATTAAAAGGGAAAAGAAAGAATCCATGGAACAACTTGTGGAGGAAAACGGAATGAGGCTGGTGTGAAATGCAGCAATCCACATACTGGGATGTGGCTTCAAGACACTTGCACAAAACACAGTGCTGCCAGAAAGGGAAATTCTCCCTTCTCCCTCACCCTCTCCAACCCTAATGCTTCCTCTACCCCTTTAACATCTGGAATTTAACTGTGGGGAGTCCCCAAGTGCCAAAGCTGGTACATGGGCATAAACTTAGGGTTTGGGCAGCAAATAAACTCTTTCTCCTCATCTGCTTTGAAAATGGAGTTTATTTTTCACAGGCTTATCCAGACTAGAAAGGCTGAGGGTCACCAGCACAGGAACAGCCAGCAGCTCTGCCTTAAAGAACACTTGAATTAATGAAGAGATATATTTGTTTCTGTTGACAGAAAACAACCTCAACTCAGGTAAGGATTAATGAGAAACAGATCCATATTGAAGGAAGGCTTCCAGCACAATGGCTGAGGCAGCAGGAGGAAAAGTGAAGGATTTGCAGCAGGTCACCTGTTGTAACTTTCTCCAAAAACATCTCAGAGCAGATCATTTATTTATGAGAAGCCCACCATTGATAGAGACATACAGGCAGAGGGAAACAAAAAACCCAAAAAATCAGATTTTTGGCTCGGTGTGCCGATCATGCTTTCTGTAAAATTTGGGCGTGTTTTGAAAACTAAACCATCAAAAGATACTCATTTGAAGTATTTTGTTAGAAATTTCCCAAAACAGAATTAAAATCATCAGTGGGGTTCAAAAAAAACGGACAAATCTGAAACAGTTGCTGACTTTGATGACTAATAGCCTTCAGCACTTACAGACGGTGCTTGGCTCCACTTCAAACATGAACAGTGCAAAAGTACCTCCAAAGCAGCAAAGAAAAGCCAAAATATGGCTTCATAAAACAACAGATAAAACAATTGGAAAGAAAACTTCCTCTGTGGAGTAGGACCTTGTCAACTCTTCACCAGCCTCAACTTCCTACAGGCCTCAGCACCCCCAGGTCTAAATTACAATTTATTTTAAGTTATTTTAGTTTTAAACCCAACTGGAACAGTATTGGTAGTGCCTCAAATAATGGAGGGGAACAGTTTACAGCCAGGCAGGGCAGTTATGTGAATCCTTAATTAGTTACATCATTACTGACAACTCCAGTTTTCAGTTGCTTTTCCCCTTTTGGTTTAACTTTCTCCATCATAACTGGCTTCTGGACTGGGGTATTTTTTTAATATTATATGGTTTTAATCAGATTCAACCAGTTTGAGTATGAAAATTAAACAGCACCAAATGCAGGTAACACTATTACAGAAGAATAAAGTTGCGGAACACTAGCAATAAGACAACAGAAGTATTCTGTTCTTAACAAGGAAAATGGGATCTGCAGGAGGGACCTCTCTGAACAGAGGTGAATACGAGCCCATAGCCTTGGCATCCATGAAAGATCCTTGGCTTTGGCAGTGGAAGAATGACCTGTTTCTTCCCTCCTTTGTCCAAGGGAGGGGTTAGCACATGAGAGGGAAAGAGTGGCTGTCCGGTTACACTTGTGTTAATTCCAGAATAATTCTGGGCTGCAATTCCAGAAACAGCCAAAATTTCAGTGACATGCTTCAATTGAGAGAGCAGTGGTTGTGCTGACGGTTGAACCTTGCAGCTGGCAGCCAGCTGGGAATACAGCCTGGTTCTCTGCTTGCTTCCTCCACAGAACATGTATCCTTTCCGTAAAAGGCTCCGGATTCTCATTTTAAGTTATCCTTGTATACCTGAACTGGTATTCACCTTCCATACCATGTAAAACCAAGCACTAGAAAATGAGAAACGCTGTCAGTCCTGCAAGAAGTGCTGCAAGTGCTAGAAAATAACGTTGAGGAGAAAAGCTATTAAGAAATGTTCAAGTCTGGGGGTGTACATTGCTAAAACTCAGAACTCACACCACCACTGCCCAAAGCGATCCTCCTCCAAACCAACAACTCGGAACTGCTTGAGGAAGCTTTGCCTAACACGGGAGAACATTCCCACAGTTCCCATTCCCAGTCCACCACGTCTCCATGGCTCTGCTGATCTACTCTGCAACAGGGCTTTTAAACATCTGCAGGATCGTCTTCTGCTTGTTCTTAGGCAGTGAGCAAATATCATTTTTGTCACTGGTATTGACCACGCAATTCAAAACCTTTCCCTCCTTGATGCTGGGGGATTTCACCCGGACCTTGGCAGGGGACTGCCAGTTTTCGTTGCAGGAACCTTTCCGAGTCTTGTAGTGATTGGTTTCAGCCTGTTTTTTTGATCCCTTTGAGTCTTTGGCCACCTTGGAACTTCCCTTTTTGGCAGCAGAGTCTCTCAGAGACTGAGGTGGTTTGGTGCGAAGCAGATACTCATCTGGAGAGCCCTTCTGCCGGTTGAGTGTCCTTTCCTCCTTGTCCAGCTCCTTTTGCAGCTGCAGAGCCAGGAGCCTGTCCTGCTCCTCCTGCTTATGCCTTTCATAGAGCTCCTGCTCAAAGGCTCTTTGTGTTTGCAAGCTGAAATCGTTAATCTGCACCCCTTGGTCTTCCAAACTTTCTGAACAGGTTCTTCTCCTCTTGTCAAGCGTCCCTGAGTCAGTCACGGCATCAGCTGGGGCCTCCAGGAGCTTCCTTTTGGGAGTCTCCTTAGTGTTCTGCAGCCCCTCTGGTTCCTTTTCATCTGAGTGTGCAGCCACCTTCCCCAGATCACATCCTGCACTCTGGCTGTCAGATACCACGGAATTCGTCCCTGTCTGAACAGAGGTACAAGTTTGAGGAGAGTTTTCAAGGTTTATGCTTTCTACACATGTTAAATTGCCACTGTTTGTCTCCATGTCATCATCTTTTCCTTTGGATCTACAAAGAGCTGTTGTAGACCCTTCCCCTTCTGTGGCTTCATGAAGTGCACCTGGAACTCCATCTCCTAAAAAATTTGTTCCTGGTGTTTTTTCCTGCTTGACATTAGTGGTTTCACCTAAAGCTGAGGCACTGAAATAGTTCATGCATGATTCCAAAAACAAATCCTTAGCACCAGAGTCTTTATTTACAGTGGTCAGCTGTGGAGACAGGGTTGGCATTTCCTCTTGCTCATCCTGCAGTGCAGAACAGCTGCCTTCACTGTTCCTGGTCTCCTGAAGAACAGGGAGAAACCACCAAGAAAGTAAATTTATTAAAAGCCCATGGGTGTGAATAAATGCCAGTCTCACTTCTCATAGCTGCACTGCCCTGAACTGCTCTGGGAGAGCAACTGGGATACTTCTCTTTTTAAAAAATACCTAATTGTTTAATAATCATGAAAATATTTAGAACAACTTCAGAAACACAGCTAAAACGACCAAAACCAAAACTGCAGTGTTTTCCTGTTATCAGTGACTCAAACCAACTGTTCAAGCCTGTTCGTGTTCTTTTGAGGCCTACCAGAAATGATCAGACAGACAGACATGGAATGATGTAAATCAGGGTGCACCCTCCTCCAGTAATCTCCAGAACCTGGAATTATGAATATTGAGGGGAGCTTAAAAAGGGCGAGATAACCTGCCCAGCGCTGACGGGCAAGGGGAATAGAGGATGGAATGCTACAGGCAAGTGGAAAATATCCCATAATTACCAACACTGAGATTCATAACAAAATGATTCATTACCACTGAGCCAGAGCTGCTCCTGCCTCTTCCTGTGGTACTAGAGAATGATGCTGATCCCAACATACCATGATTCTTCGGAGACAGGTACCTGAAAGGAAAAAAAGAAGTACACCCTTTTAAAGAATTTTTCCTTGGATTGTCAGCCCTTTGCATTAACCAAGATCTCCAGGTTCATTCTGACAAACCAAAACAACAAGAAGGGCAAGTGATTCCCTTTGCCTCATATGAGGAGATGTTTTAACCTTCAACACTTCACACACTTGTCACCGACTATCAAGGGAAGTTCCAAGGAAGCAAATGGAGCAGAGGGACGCTATCCGAAGAAATGGATCAATAATTAAGGAAGAAACACTTGAATCCCTTACTTCTGAATGTCTCCAGTGTTGCTTGGTCTGTTCTTTGCCTTGCACAAGTGTGCTGGGGATGTTTGAGGCGAGAGGCTGTGTGCTGGTGACGGGCTGCTGAGCACGTGTCCCTCAGCATCCTCGTTCTTCCATGACAAGTAAAAACAGTGTTACACAAAACAAAACACAACACAGACTAGAGAAACCCCCAGAAAACTACTTTGGTTTTGCTGCACAATTAGTTACTTTTATCCAAAGGATTCTAGAACTGTAAGCAGCAGATAATTATGGAATAAGAAATGTTACATGTTCCATACCATTTCCCGGATCTAGCATTGAAGGACAGGAGGATTTGCTCAAATAAGTACACTTTTCCTCACTGGGAGAAGACTCCAACTAACCAAAACAAATTAATAAAATGAAAAAATCCCCCATAAGATAAGGTAAATTTTCGCTGTATGTTCCTTTTTTCCAGTACAGGTTAGAGACGTTATTTTCTTCCAAAGAAGGATTTTTAAAATCATGGGGAATAGGAAGTTTTCAGGAGAAAACTAGTGTTTTCAAACGTTTCACAATGAAAACATGCAGCACATGTGCTGGGTGCTGGATTTCAAGTGTGTATTACACAGGTAGAAATGTCTGAGGTATTTGACCCTCCCCTGGTTTTTCAAAAAATATCTGTCCACCAAAGCTCTAAAGTACTGGGGGCTGACAAAAGCTTCCAACTACAGCTAAAATAAATGCAAATTATTCCAAATTTTAGCTTGATCTCTGAGAAGTTGCTGGCACTGTATCAATGTTTTCTGCTGTCCCCCCTCGACCCTAACTCACCAGACTGTTACTGAGCTGCCAGGCCAGCTCTTCATCTTGCTTCAGCTGTTTCTCCATCTCTCTCCGCCTCTGTTCTGCCAACCTGTGCTCCTCCTCCTCCTCTGCCAGCAGCCGCTGGATGAATTCCTCGCTCGCCTTGTTCTCCTCCTGTTCGTGCGCTCGCCTTTCTGCCTCCACCTGCAACAGATGCGTTTGAAAACCTGCCCGGTTACAGCTGCAGGACCACACTTTGCACCAGAACCTCTGAGCTGACGCTCCTTAAATGTGAACCACCCGCTGTTCACAAAAACTAGAGTCAGTATTTAACTGCATGAGTCTCCAAAGGTGTAAATCACCCTGATACCGTGTGCAGAGCCTTGGGTTTGGTCGCAACCTTTTGGTTTCCGCCAAATTACACCATCAGCCTCACTTACCTGCAAGGTTAAACTCCATTCCTCACCTTTTCAAACAAAAACTAAGATCTCAAATACAGGGATCTACAGAGAAATTTGGATTAGGATTCTTTCTAAGGCTGGATGGCAGCTATTCCACAGCATTTGATCAACTTGCTTATATCATTATATCATCACATACCCCAATGACAGCACATCTCTCTCTTCTAGAAGAGTCCTGCTCTCCTGAAACACACAAAACCCAAAGCAGCAGGCCAAGAATTTTACATCTGCCTTCCTTACAGCAGATACCCATGGAGAGATCAGTTACCAGCAACTCCACAGGGACAGCAAAGTACTTCAAGACTGAATAAATCTTTCTTTGCTGGGTAAGGGAGTTTGGAAATTACCCCCAGTCTTCTGCTTCACGTACTCCCCCCGGCTCCTGAAACCAGCAGCAAGAGGCTGTCAGGGATAGGAGCATTCTCACATATTTTGCAACTATAAATCTTAGTACTAGTGTGTCTGAATTGGAAGAAGGATCCTTAAATAGGCAAAACTGAGACTTCTTAAAAATATTTTCTTCTGATTTTCAAATGACTGGAGGTAACAGAATAAGAAAATGCTGTATTCATTCAGTTGTGGTCTGTAAGGCAAGCATAAAACTAAAGCCCAAGCAGTTTCAAATTTTTACACTTGCTATTTTTATATGCATTGACTGAGAGGTGAGGTAGGAGGTACAGATCAAGAAAACTTGAGAAATGTCACCTTGTGTCAAACACAAGGAAATCTCCCCTCTTCCATAAATTTAATCCATCCTTCAGGAGCAACCAGTATGTTCTTGCAGTTGCAATGTCCTTTTAAGCATCCTTCTCCCGAAATACCTTAACAGCTGTTTGTGGGAACAATTTATATAACTGGGAACAATTCAAGTAACTGGATACAAAGTATTTATGCTTTTAAATGTATTTTTAGACTTACCTTGCTAATCTCTGCTTCATATTCCTGCCTCAGCTCCCCCGGCTTGCTCAGATGGTGCTGTGGCTTGCGGACACAGACTAATGGACAGAGAAAAAACAAAGTAAGGAACAAAGCAAGATCATGACAGTCAACAACGATTTTAACAACAGATGACTTCCACACCCTGTCATGGGAATGATTAGACTGAAATCAAGTGTTGTGATTAAAAAAAAAAAAAGCACTTTGAGTTACAAAGGAACAAAATTCACACAGTAGAAAAGCGCCGTGTCACAGCATGGCAGGAACAGGCTGTGATTTCCAATCACTGTATATGAAGTAAATATGATGGAATAGGTTGCCCAGGGGAGCTGTGGCTGCCCCATCCCTGGAAGTGTTCAAGGCCACACTGGACGGAGCTTGGAGCAACCTGGGCTAGTGGAAGATGTCCCTGCCTGTGGCAGGGGGTGGAACAAGATGGTCTTTGAGGTCCCTTCCAACCCAAACCATTCCATGATTCATTCTCTATTGCTACACTGACCATAACACGTGTTTTTCACTTGTTGTGATTAAAAAGACCTCATAACACTGCATGTTGAACAAGGTGCCATAGAGCCACCTACCAACAAGCCTCCCCCAAGGGAGCTTGAAACATAATGATCCCAAAATGCTTCTTTAAAAAGTCATTCAGATTTCACTTCCTTCTCTCTGACACCACAATTTCAGGCTCTGAGACTCTTGCGTTGACCGAACACCTGGAATCTCTAACCAAACTAATTAATAGAGTTAAAAAACTTTTAACCACTTTGCTTACTTGACAGTGATAAAGAAACACACCCGCAGACCCAAATGCTGCTTGCAGATGCTACAGCTGAAAATGAGCAATAAAAACTGGGGCCTTTTTACCCTCTGTTCTACGAATGAAAGAGGCACTGCCACTGCCTTGCCCAGCAGTAACACAGCTGCCTACCCACAACTCTTCATCTCCCAACATCCAAAGTTCACCCACAGTGATTACTGTGGCAAAGCAGAGACATGCCAGGACAAGTGTCATGCCACTTACTCTCCTCATCCAAATCCTGTCCGTTAATCCTCCTCTCGCACTCCTCTGGGTAATTCTTCTGAATCTTCTCCCAGAGCTCCCAGTTGACAAGAGTATTTCTGCGGGCATTGTACCGTGCCCAAGAAGAGACTCGACGCCGACAAAACGGGCAAGAAAGACTGGCCTTTTCCACTGTCAGCTGGAAGCAGGAATTACAGAGGGTATGGCTGCATGGCAGCGTGACGGGCTCCACGAAGATCTCCATGCAAATTTGGCAGAGGCAGTCGGACAAGGAAAGCGGGGCCTTGGATTTCTTTGACATACTGACTCGAGTTAGAGGAACAAGACTAGGACAACATCAGGACCTGAAAGCAAAGTCAAACAGTTATGTTCCTTGAGGGAGGTAAAATAAAGGAAAACAGAAAATGTTTTACAACTTTAAGAAAACGTTAGTGTATTTAGAAGCCTGTCTAAGCGGTTCCTTTTGCTCAGGACCCGATAGATTCTAGAGGAAGATGCAAATCTTTCTAAAACTCACACAAGAATTGTACCAGGTTTTCCTATTGCACTTTCCTGTGAGCTGTAACAGGTGCTTTGGGGATAGCAAGCAGGTGGTGAGAGGGGGAAAGAAGGTAAGAGTTCTTCCTGCCACTTCTATTACTCCACTCCTCTCCCAGCACTCTTTATCTGTGACAAGCTATGCTGGATACGTTACCCCAGTTACCTAAACCTTCCATTTGCTCAATTTTTCAGTACCTCCATGTCCTTCAAAAGCTGCTTTTGGCACAGACTTGCTTCCAGCACATTCTGAAGGTGAAATACATCATCAGGGCAGAGCAGCTTCTTTCTCATTCATTTGCTTGCTTAAGCTGATACCAAAAAGCAAAGATACTCTTTTCGTATGACAAATGAAGAATTAAGACTTCAGCACCTTCTTGTATGACTTGAAACAGTGGGGATCATCTGGCTCCTCACAGGATTTTTCCACTTGGCCTCTGTGGGAGAGAAAACAAAGAAACATGCAGCAGAAAGAATAAAAACACCGATTTATAAGTTACAAGCTTCTTAAACAGGCAGCCACGGGAGGTCCTTGAGCGAAAGGCTGCGATTCCCCACACAGAACTCGCCATGGAGACAAACACACTTTAAGGCGGGTTTTACTACTTCCGCTGTCTTTATTGATTTAAAAAATAACCACCGGGGACGCAAGTGCCCAGAGATAAGGGCCGTCCCCCCGCGCCCCGGCCCCCTCAGCCCCGGCCCCTCAGCGGTCCCAGCGAGCGCCCGGCACCCACCGCTGCGGCTCCGGGACAGGCCCCGCAATGGCGACCGCGCTCACGGAGCCCTTCCCGCCCTCCTGCTGAGGGAGCCGGCTCCTCCTCCTCCTTCTCGCCCTCCTCCTCCTTCCTCTTCCCCTCCTCCGCCGCTGAGCCTGCTGGGAGGCAGAGTTTGCGGGCTCGGCGTGGAGAGGTGGGGCTGCCTGTCGCGATATGACAAGGGTTAACGGCTCCGCGCTGCCACAGGGCGATGGGACAGCGGGAAGCGATCCTTCCCTGCTGCCCCGAGAGGCTGTGGCTGCCCTGGGATTGGGGACCATCCCTGGCCGCGCTCACCTGGCCTCGGGGGCCCAGGGCACGTCCCGCCGCAGGTCCCGCTCCAGCACCTCCTCTTGCAGGTCGAAGCGCAGCTCCAGGCCCTGCAGGCTGCGGTCCAGGGCTGCGAACCGAGCCTCCAGGGAAAGCAGCCTGCTTTCCACCCTGAGAGGGGGAGAGAACAAGGGGTAAGGGAATTCCAGAAGGATTTGGGGCTTTCCGCCGCGGCATTGCACCGTGAACGGCTCCAGATCCCAAGCTGTGAGAATATACGCCACTAAAAATCAAGGGTTTTTTTTCCTTCACACCCCATGTCTTTTTGGCCCTTTGCTGGTGCAGAGGTCTTATAACCTCTAAACTCAGCTGCAAAATCAGTATGGACATGGGTTTGGAGGTCTCAACCATCTGCATTATTAGTGGCACCAGGTGTGGTTTTTTTCTCTAATACGTTTTGAGGTGATTAATGCTTTTATTTGTAGTACCGTGATGTTTTGAATCATTTCCATTTGATGCCTTCTCATTTCTCCTCGGAGTAAGAATGATGCAAATAATAGAAAACCCACCCACAGTGTTTCTCTTCTCCCATCAGCTCTGGTTCTCCCTTTTATAGGACTGTTCTACGGAACAGCTCTGTGATTAAAAACTTCTTCATAGCTTCTATTTATTAACTGTTTTTCATTACTTGGTATCTGCTGTGTTATTCCTTATTTGAAATCGTAAATTACAAGCCCAAAGAAGAGGGTTTGAGTTTTAAGCTATTGTACTCCACTTTTGCTGAAGAAAACTGCCCAGTTTAAGAGGATTTGCTGTGTTTAGGGACAAACTACAAGGCAATGCAAGTATTTATGCTTTGTGCCCATTTCTTTGCTGGAGACACAGGCTGGTGCTGGGCTTCTGTCCTTCCAGGTGGTATTTGGAAAGACAGTTTTCTCCACGTTTTCCTGTTACCTGATTGGCACAAAGCGTGTTCTTGAGAGTCCTGAGGATCTCAAAGCTATCAAAATATAAATCCTTCTAAGTTCCTTCCTAAATACTGAACAACTGTCTCACTACTATGTACTCAATATGTGGTTTATTAGTAGAGCATCAGCTACTCCTTACAGAATTTTTTGTGATTTTTCTTTCTGTATTAGTGGCAGAACTTCAGGCTGTATCAGCTAAACAGAAACTGCACCATCGCTAAATTTTCTTACAGAGAAGACTCTGCATGTTTTCCTTTAGCTTCTCTTTTCTCCACCCCCATTTGCCCTTCGGTTACTATTATTGTACTGTTCTAATGTTCAGGGAATGGGGTTCTGAACTGTGATCTACTTGTGTTAAACACCGTTTTCAGGTCTTTTGCCTTGTTTGTTGTGGCCCTATTATGCGTATCTTTGGCTTTTTTTTGTACAAACATGCACAGCAGCTTTCAGGTGGTGACATTAAAAAATAAAAAACCCAAACAAAACCCTCCAAGCAAACAGAAATTATTTCGTACTGTATGAACAGCAGATTAGATAATTTACCCATAGTTTTTCGTTCTTTCACAAGTACTCTATGGTATTTTAAAGCCTGTTGTTATAAGAGAAGGACCAAGAATGCCATTTTTTCTCTAACAGTAGCTCCCCCCTCTCCCTGCCTGCCTCTTTCTCCTGCCCCCTCCTCCTCCAAACCCTGTTTTGGAGTCTGTCTGCAGTTGACCTGAATGACGAAAAAAAATAAAAATACATCAACGGTGGCACACTTTACTAAGTACCCCCGACCTTAATTCATTGTCTGGCCACTTGAGCAGATCCTAATGTAACAATTTTCTGTTGTTTCCTGAGGCTACAAGACTTCCTCTGCAGCCTGGAGAAAGCTCATCTTCCTGCGGTAGAACTCCTCTTGCCTCAGCAAGAATTTGGGGACTTAAAACAGAACTTTAATCAGAAAATTGAGTTTGTGTGGTGTACAAACTCAGCACTCATGCTACTGTCAGTGTGGTAGTTTGTTTCTCAGCAGCCTTTTAGTCCAATGCTTTAGTAGCTGACCATTTTTGTCTCTCCAGCACTTTTTTGGGGGTATATTACCTGTCAGTAAATTAACCTTATGTATCTTTAAGCACCTGTAACAATATTTCAGCATTTGCTAATTTGGGATCTAAAAACATCAGTTCAGTTACACCACGGTAGGGCCCATCTCCATAACCAGTCTCCTACAGCTTTTAGTGAATTCTGATACACTCAGTGCTGCTGCCTCTTGATCCAAGTTTAGAGCGAAACAAGGAAGGACAGATTAAACCTCCTGCTTTCATTTCAATCCTGACCTCTGCACACTTTTTCCTTTAGTGTGAGTGAAGTTACCACTGAGTCAGCGACCTCTAACTCTGGCTAGTGTACACACAAACCACATCCCCATTCTTTACCAGAAAGCTTTTTAAAATTCCCCTCTCTCTCATTAGCACACAGAACATACTTGGAAGCCGTGCAGTAAAAGCACCAGCATTCCCACTTCTCTGAAAGTGTGGTTGTATGGGTAACCTTATTTCTGCTATTCAGGCATTTACAGAAAATGACATTTTAGAGCTGTCATGTGGGTTTTATTTTCCAGGCCAGTGCAGCCTCCAGGCTCTCCCCCTTCACTCGCTCCATTAGACACTTCTTCAAGAAGTTTACCACAGATCTAATTTTCACTTTTGTCCTGCAGGAGTGGTTCCAGCGTTTCTCCACCGGGTCAGGTCTCTAGTATCTATTTTTGTGGTCACCATTGTTTGAATTGGAGTCATAAAGCCGAGAGGGAAACCCTGTTAGTATCTCAAGGAGAGGAGCACTTTCTTTCCAAGTCTGTCCGCTGTCAGTCTGTCAACACCTAATCGTTCATTTCCTAAACAGAAGTACTGCATCCCATCGGCTGTGATACTCTTGATAGTCATTGTTTTTACTGCAGGTAAACAACAGCTGTATGTGTGACACCTGAATTGGCTTAAAAATGTCTTGATACTGTAAAGGCAACACATCATAGAATCTCAAAATTCTTTGGTTTGGGTTGGAAGGGACCTTAAAGCCCATCCAGTCCCACCCCTTGCCATGGGCAGGGACACCTTCCTCTATCCCAGGTTGCTCCAAGCCCCATCCAACCTGGCCTTGGACACTTCAGGGATGGGGCAGCCACAGCTTCTCTGGGCAACCTGTGCCAGGGCCTTCCCACCCTCACAGTAATATGAAAACCCAAAGGTGAAAAGCCACTGGGAGGGAACAGTATCCTTCCTGTCTCTAATTGCTGAGAATTACAGACCCCTTTTTGACTCTTTTCTCCCAAAGATTTGTGCTCATGCTCTGTATCTGACCTGAGACACCATCCCCTGGAGGCTGAGCCAAGCACACCGAGCGGTGCCAGCGGGGGCAGCTGGGGCCGGATTGTTTTACAGGAAGCCAGTGAACCTGTTGGTCACGTTCCTCTGCCGAGTGCAGGCTTTGGAAATGGAGGGTGAATCAGCGTCACCTATGTCCTGATCCCCCAGCAACAGTCATTTGCTTTCTTTAAACTTAAAATAAAGGTCATTCTTGAGGGATTTTTTCTTGCAAACCATAACCATTTACTCCTGATCATTTAACCCTCCAGACTCTGAGGCATTTTCCGAAAATCGGTCATTCATCCCAAATCTCCCATTAACAACAGCAAACCTGAACTTCCTGTGGGTTATAAATCCCCTGGCAACACCTCACCCAGCTGTAGGTCTTGGCTGGTGGAGCCACTGCCCAAATCCTGCAGCAAAGAGCCAGGACAGTGGGCACGGAACTGAATACCACCATGGAGCTGGTGGCTCTGTCCCTCTTCCCTCCCCAGAGAGCGAAGGAGAAGTCAGACTGCTCATGAACCACTCCTTCCCTGTATACACACAGTGTGTACGTACAGCCCGTTCCCCACGGATGTTTCCAGGGAAGCACAGGTTTGCCATGCTCACAGGTTGCCTGGTCTCCTGCCCCAGCCCTCCCGGTCCCTTCCAGTGCTGCTCAGACCTGTTCAGCGTCTCGTTCAGGGAGCGCAGGGAGATGCTGCCTTTAGCCATCTTCCTGGAGAACACCAAGAGGAGAAATAAAAGCTGGAGCAGGCTTGTTCCTCTCTCCCGAAGCCGGCAGCAACAGCAGGGACAGGGGATCCGGGTCCTGCAGGAGGTTGTTTGTTCCAAGGCTTTTTATAGCCCATGTATCCAAATATAGGTCATGGATGCACCAGCACACTCTCATGGACATATCACACACCGAACCACGCACCTGGACCCCTCCTCTGCCCCACTGACCCCGTGTCTGCACATACAAACTAATTCAGAGGTGACACACAAGGGGGAAACTACACTGTTTTACTTTTTATTTTGTGCTGTGTTTTGGCTTCATTTTGCTGTGGCGCCCACCAGCTCATGTCCTGGGCCAAACTCTCCTGCTGCGGAAGGCTGCACAAGCAGATTGCCTTTGGTTTCTTTAATTAAAAAAGATCCGATGGTAAAATCAGACTTGGATGAGAATGAGTTGTGTTTGGTTGCAGGGAGCTGCTTTGAGCTAAACCAAGACAGCTGGAATCTCTTCCATAAAGGACGGAGAGCCAGCACTGCCGGCTAATGATTATTAAGAGCTGGGTATGCAAGAAAAAGACCTGGAAATTTTTCCTTAATAATAATATGGGTCTGGTAACAGCCCAGTTGGTGAAAAAGGCAGCACAAACTCCCCATCAGTGCAGGAGGTCCAGCACCAGGAATTCAGTTCTGTGACAGGTAAAGGACAGCTTGGGGGAAAAAACCCTCTTTTTAAAATTATTTGCCCATTCCATGGGAAATCCAGCATGAACTGAACGTGTCAAGAGTTGCAGCATTCCCACTTAGTTCTTCCTACCTTCAATTTGCAAATGAAGAGATGCTTCTAGCAAGCCCAAGTTCTTCTCATTGTGTTTCCAAAGCTTTGGGAAGACAGGAAGTATTTAGGTGAGAAGCCATGCCTTTGGCCCTTCATATTCCCCCTGTGACAGGGATACAGTACACTTTTTGACACAATTTTGTGTGAGTTTGGCAATATTAGAGTGAGTCTAAGCACAAGGGAGCAGTGAGAGAGAAAGCATTTATTTGTTATAGTTCTTTTTCCCTGGGATAAACAGCTGACAGCTGAGCCATCAAACAGGTGTTAACAGTCCCCCTGCTCCCTCCTGTACTGCAGTGTGAGCAAAACCAATTGGCAACGACAGGGAAACTCATTTGATTACTCATTAATTGATGCTTCTCTAGCCTTACATGTAGCTGCTGACAAGAGTGACGGAAAGTAGATTCCACTACAGCTGGTTTAAGCCAACTGGGCCACAGCTTCATGGGGAGAGTCACACAGAGCACTGCAACAGTGCAAACCCCACGAAGTGCAGCCTGTCCCTGCTCAGCACCCTCACTCAGCACTGGGGTTCCCTCAGTGCTGATTTCCTCCTCCAGCCTTAATTACATCAGCTTAGTCACGGACTAATGTTACCCCTAAATGTAGAGACCCGTTTCACTTAATTCAAGCAGCAAACTGCCAACCCTGCAGGAGGTGGCAGCTGCGAACACAAGAGCCACTGAGAACCAGCGCGAGGCCAGGGACACCACCAGTGCACAGCAAATCCCTTCCGAGGGACAAGGGGGTTCACTGGCCAGGTCACTGTCAGTGGGTGCAACTGGCTCTGAGAAGTGGTTCTGCCCCCCAAATTTCTGTAAACACCGGGGTGTTTACAGTTCTGGCAAGGGATACACCGACACAGAGCTGCTCTGGTCAGCAACCAACACCCTCCTGCAGCCTTTGATCTCTGCGCACGAGAGCCAGTTCACCTTCTCTCCATGCTCAATGGTGAGCTTTGGCACAACTCCAGCCTGTTCACTTGAGGACACTTTGTTGAGCTTCCCATTTTTCCTGCTGGAAGCAGGTGCTTGGGACTTCCTCCTCTGCAGAGATTTTGCTGGACTTTTCTGCTGCTTCCCAAGCTCGCTGCCAACATCCCAGAGCAGGACTTTCCCGTCGTTACCTCCAGACAACAACCAGTACGCCTCTGGCATAAAGAGGACCTGTGAGACTCCCAAGCTGTGACCCTGGAACTCCAGCTCACGTTCAAACTTGACACCAGTGACTCGGAATATTCTGACTTTACCGTCCTGAGCTCCACAGCCAAAGACGTTTCCGCAGGAGGCGACGGACAGGGAATGTGCGAGCGGCGGGTTGAAGAACTGCCCGGCTGACTGTGGGCTGTCCTCCTCCGTGCCACACTCCTGCAGGTTTGTGGTCCACAAAGGGCGAGCTTTCTGCAGGTTCCACAGCATGACCTGGAAAAAACCAGGATGAATCAATGACTTGTCCATTTTACACAAAATCAGATCTTTAACAGTAAAAATAAACTACCACACTTCTTGTTCCAGCAGAGCAAAGGCTGTGCATGAGTGCAAGAGGTGTGGGGTGTGTGTGGTGAGGAGTGGTTGAAGTTGCCCTGATAAATACGGCAAATCTTTCCAGCCGGGTTTCCAAACCCCCACCGCCATACTCTGCAGTCAATGACTCAGACCTTTAGACCACGAAGGGGATGCAAACGCTGCTCTAAAAGCCTTTGCATTCATCTCAGCAATAGTAATCCTGACGTACTGCACATCAATTATTGAGAAGGAGGGACACGGAAACGTTCACAGTGAATAGAGATCATTATCATTCTGGATTTCTGTCTCTGCTACGCACTTGCCCTAAAATAATCATCTCCATGAAAGTGCCTGAAAAATGGGACAGCAAAAGGCAAACAGTAGTTTAGGCTCTCATTTTTAAACAGGCGTATTTGTATTTCTTTTTATATCCAGTGAGTAGATCTGGATATAATATCTGGATATCTGTGCAATCGAGTAGGGTGTGCTTTTCCTAAAGAGATGGGGGGAGGTTGTGCTTTCAGTCTTGCTCTTCAAATGCCACCCCACCCCCAAGCCCCCCATGAAGTGGTAACTGTGCCTTCACACAAATCTTAGGTCTCTCATACAGCAGTTCAAGCACTACAGATTTATACTGAACCAATTAAAAACAATTCTCTTGAGACTTTCATAGGATATGAAATGACAATAAGCATTTTCAAGGCCAACAGAGCCAGAAGCACAAGTCAGCCTAATGCAGCACTGGTGTGCTGTTTGCTGCGTAGAGCTAAGCTTTAATTTGTTGTTGATAAAAATATTCCTTCAGTAGTCAAGCACCAGTAGTAATTACCAGCAGTAATCACCAGGAGTCTTTAAATTTGGGCTGCAAAGAAGCTGTCACCCTGGTTCTGCATTTCTGGAATCCAAGTCACACTAAAACATCTGAAATACGTCATTTCCTGTCACCTTCCTGTTTCGGTGACTGCTCCTGCTGCTGCATTAAAACTACTTTGCTATGGATGAAAGGGAAAACTTTCCACAACAACTGTGATTTGTAAATCAGAGAGGCTGAGTGATGCTTACAGAAAATACTCCTGTTTCCATCGCAGACAGCACTGCAGCAGCCTGATAAATCCATCAACTGCTGACAGGTTTTCTGCAGACTAAGTATTTTCTGTCCTTGTGGCATTTTCCCTGCTTCCCTTGGAAGTCCTGAAAGAACTCCAGCAACCTAAATTTCAGTTCTCACCAGCCACGGCTTCCCCGAGGGTTTGACATGTGAGCCCAGAACATGTTTTGATGCTCGTAGAGCTCGTAACTTGTCCAAAGACATGCTGCAGCACAGCATTCCAGAGCTCTGCAGCTCAGCTCCTTTGGGACATGATGCATCTTAAAGGCGGCCTTGATGCAGAAAACGCACTAATGAATTCCAACTCTTTTGGGATGTTGACTTTCACCTAAAACCCAGCTTGCTGAGCTACAATAAATGAAACTAAGACTAAAATGTCACCAAAAAAACCCAACCAACCAGCTCATTTGCACCTGGTGGTATACAAATGCTTACAATTCTGATAAAAAGCTTCCAGGCTTGTGAATCTGCATTTTAGGGTCCTGAGTTAAGCCAGATAAGGTACTGAGCATTTACTCCTCTCAGGCTCGATCTATCATCAGGGCTTTAATATGGAAAATTACCATTTATCCTAACTACCAGCATGTATTGGCTCTAAAGGGTGTGAGAGGTGCTTCAGTTTCAAGAACACAGAGTGAAACTCTTCAACACTGTCAAACAAACTTCACCCTGACACCACTGGAACCACAGAAGCCTTTGAGAAGTGACAGTTTCCATCTAGGGCTAAACCAGGAATGCGGTCAAATCTCAACCACTGCAAAGAAATTACTAAAAAACATCTGTTCTGGGTGGCAGGCTCTGAACATAACTCCTAGAGTGGTTCTTCTCAGAACGCAAAGGACAAAGTTTCCTCTTGACAAGGACAGAGAAGTGTAAAAGGCAAAGAACATTTCATGCTTCCAAGAGGTCAATCAGAACAACGGATGAGTTGTAAAAATGACTTGTTCTTACCGTTCCACTTGGAAAGACATTGGAGTAAAGGAGCTTTGCACTGTATTCCGATTTCCTCCCACCCCGCTCACTTTTGGATTGTAAATATTGAGGAAGATAAAAACAGGGAGAGTGAACTGCTGAGTAGAAAATGGCACAAACAGCCTTGACATTTGGTTTTTGAGCCAAAACTACTTTAGAATAGTGATGGAGCTTCCCAGTGACCACAGGCTGGACACCTTCACTCTCGGTGAAAGTCTGTAGGCACCTCACTACACAGGTGGGTAATTACTGTTTCACTTCACTAATAACCATCTACATATATGCAAATCACCTGCATGTCCAGTCCACAGGAAACCAGGCTTTGAGGCCGCTGAGGTCGGAAGGCAACAGAGGAGCAGATGTTAGAGTGTCTCAGGGACCGTGTGACTTTCTTGCTTTCCAAGTCCACAACCTTTATGGCCCCCGAGTCATCTGCCGCGGCCAGGGAGCTGTCGGTGTCATTCACGGAGAGGCAGTTGATCTCCTCCTCGTTCACGTGGAAGCGCTCCAGGGGCTCCTGGAGGGCCCGGACATCCAGCACGCTGACGGTTTCTCCGTGGGAGGTGTACAGGGTGCTGGGGCGGCGGGCAGAGAACACCACGGAGGTCACGTCGTCCTCCCCCGGGAGCCGGAGTTGTCCCACCAGAGAGCCTCCCCCATCCCACAGCGCCAGCTCCCCACGCTCCGCGCTGGACACCACCAGCCCCTCCGCACTCACAGTCAGGCACAGGACAGAGGAGGAATGCCCACCAGTCCATTTGACCGCCATGCTTTGGGGACACCTCTGAAACATACCAAAAAAAAACCTGAATTGAGCTGGTTGTTGGTCACATTACAGCAGAAATTTATCAAGAAACAGGATCATCCTGCAAAATACTTGGAAGCTCCAGTGTCCAGGTAAAGCAGGCACAGTTCAGTACCCACGTGGAGCTTTGGCTCAAACAGCAGCAACACCAGCTGCTGGAAGGTCTTTTCCAACCAAAATGATGCAACGACTCCACGATCCTTTTAAAAGCAGCATTACCAGTTTAAGGCAGGTTAGTTATAAGGGTTGCAACAGGTTTAACTGGGTCTCAGAGCACGCCCATGGAGCTCGCCAAGCTCGCCCTTCCCTGGCGGGACTGCCCACAGCCTGTGCCTCGGCACTGCCTACGGGACATCAGCAGAAAACTAAGTGAGGTGGGGGAAAAAAAAAAGAAAAGAGTGGCACAAAAGCATAATAAGCGTTGGAGGGGCTGGGCACAGGCAACGTGGGGCTCGTGTGACAGCCCAGAAGCCGCTTCGCTGCCGTCCGTGAGTTTATCGCATTACTGGGCAATAAATGGCTTATTTTCGTTTGGGTTTTTTTTTACAATGTTATGTTTTCCACGTGATTTTCGCCGGGCCAGATCTAAAGAGCAGCCAGCACCCATTCAATCCATCAGGAAAAACTTCAGTCTCAGCGATTAAGTAACACCTACAGAGAGGGCCGACACCTTCCTGGGCCGCGTGTGGGGGGCAGATCCGCGGCCGCCCTCCCGCCCGTGAGCCGCTCCCTCTCAACCCCCGGGGCCCCTCAGCCGGTGCCGAGCGCCCCGAGCCCCCGCCCCGGCAGGCCCGGTCCCGCGGGGTGCGGGTCTCACCTGAGCCCCGCTCGGCTCCCTCAGCGCCGCTCCCTCCGCGCCGCCGCCGCCCCCGCCCCTCGCGGCCGCCCCGCGCCCGCCGCGCACGCGCGGGGCGGTGCCCGCGGCCGAGATGGCGGCGCCGTGAGGCCTCGGCGGCCCCGGCCCCGCCGACACCGGGCGGGCGAGGGCAGCGCGGGGAGGGGGGCGATGGCGGCGGGGCCCGGGCCAGGCCCCGGCCCCGGGGCGGCGGCGTGGGGAGGGCCGGGCTGGCGGCTGCCGGGGCGGGTGCTGGAGCTCGTGTTCTCGTACCTGGAGCTGCGGGAGCTGCGGAGCTGCGCGCTGGTCTGCAAGCTGTGGCACCGCGTCCTGCACGGCGACGAGAACAGCGAGGTGTGGCGCAGCCTGGCCGCCCGCTGCCTGGCCGAGGAGGCCCTGCGCACCGACATCCTCTGCAACGTGCCCACCTACAAGGGCAAGGTGAGGCCGGGACCCCCGACCCGCGGGGACACCCCCCAGAGCCGCCCAGCGACCCCCCGGGCGCCTGGGGACACCCCCACGGCCCCTCAGCCCACCCGCCATTGGAGACCAAGGGGGGGCTGGAAAACACCGCAGGGTTTTATCTCGTAGAGCCACAGAGGGGTTTGGCTTGGAACGCTTGAAAGCCCATCTCGTTCGGGTTGAAAGCTCATCTCGTTCCCAGCCCCTGCCACGGGCAGGGACACCTTCCAGTACACCAGGCTGCTCCAAGCCCCGTCCCTCTCCCCCACCACCCTCCTTTTCTTCTCCGGCAGGTCCGTGCCTTCCACCACGCCTTCAGCACCAACGACTGCTCGAGGAACGTCTACATCAAGAAAAACGGCTTCACGCTGCACCGCAACCCCATCGCGCAGAGCACGGACGGGGCGCGCACCAAGATCGGCTTCAGCGAGGGCCGGCACGCCTGGGAGGTGTGGTGGGAGGGCCCGCTGGGCACCGTGGCCGTCATCGGCATCGCCACCAAGCGCGCGGCCATGCAGTGCCAGGGCTACGTGGCCCTGCTGGGCAGCGACGACCAGAGTTGGGGCTGGAACCTGGTGGACAATAACTTGCTGCATAACGGGGAGGTGAACGGCAGCTTCCCCCAGTGCAATAACGCGCCCAAGTACCAGGTGAGGGGGCTTGGTGCGGGCCTGGTGGGTGCTGGCTGTCCCTCCCCTGTCCTGGCTGTTGCTCGGGTGTCCTGGCTGGCTGCTGAATTGCTCCTAAATGCCCGCTTGTGGGTCTCTGTGCCTCCCCTGCAGAGCGCAGATGATTCTGCCTTGTGAGCCCTTTCCCCCTTCGTTTACTGCTTCCGCAGGCTACACCTGTCTGGTGTTCAGTGCATCTGACCCTGAGTTGTTTCCACACTTAAATATCAAACACTGAGCATGAAGCGCATGCCGTGCATGTCTGCTTAGACACCGTATTGCTTTCTGTAGTAAAAGCTGAAAAGACTGTTGTAGCCTCATGAAGGAGCGACTTGTCCCACAGCAAGGTGAGTGTCTGAGGTGTTTTCCCCCTTTGTTGTTGTCTGGCAGGGTGAGCTGAGGTTAGTGCTTAGGTAAGAGTCTTCCTGCAGCAGTGCTGAGTGCTGCGTTTGCTGGCTGGCTGCCTTCCCGTGGGTGACATCCCTTGGCTGGGACCTGATGTTCAGATAACTTCAGGGTATTAGAGAGCAAATGCTATCCCACCTTTTTGTCCTTAGGGAGGTGTTTGTCCTTCTGCCTGCTCACCCAACTGCGTTTTGACTGCTGGGTTTGCTTGTGTTATAGCTTAAACTGGATGCATTGTCATTTCCATCTCATAATCACAAAATCATGCAATGGTTTTGGTTGGGACTCTGAAAATCATCTAGTCCGGCCCCCAGTCCTGTGGCTTTGCAGTGGCTTATGTTTCACTTGTGGGTGAAATCTGTGTAGCAACTTGCATCTGATATTCCTAAATTTCATGTGAAAGTTCAAATCAGTGATCCCTTGGCATATTTTGTGTTTATTAAGACATGTGCAGTGATCTGCTCATAGAAAATGTACTTGAAGGGAAGACACACGTGTTAGTGTTGGTTGGAAGAAAAATCTGTTGGCTGGAAGAAATCCCCAGCACTGAGGCTGGTTGGAGAAGAGTCAGGAGTTTGTGTGGCGCCTGCTGTGCTTGTGGCTGCCCTCTGGGACTTGTATTGATGTCTGAAATAATCCAGGGAGCTCCGTGCCTGCCTGGATCTGAGTCTCCTGCTGTGGTCAGTGTTGGTTTCACTCGTGTGTGTATATATATACTCTCAGTTTTTCCTGGTTATTTTACCTTTTACAGTGGAATTTCCCTCAGCCTTGGTGAGGAAACACCTCTGTCAGCCACAGCACCTGCATATCAGTCTATTCTGGGATTTTTTTGTAGGTGGCACTTGACTTTCTTAAGAACTTCATTGTCTTTAAAATTGCTCCTCACAAAGGAGAACCTGCTCAGCGATAGCAGCAGCTGAGCACAGAGTTCAGGGATCTTGGAGGCCAGGACAAGGTTTCCAGAGCGCATGGCTCGCTCTCAGTGCTCTCACAGGTTCGTATGAGAAGGGTCATGTTCATTACCATAAATAGGTGGTGGGTACAGGCTGCCCTGCTTCAGAGGCACTCGGGATCATGGTGGATTTGAGTGAAATTGGGAAATGCCCATCATTGAAGCAGGAAATTGCTTTAAAATTCTCTGCTGTGTTGCACTTTGCATTATTTTTGTCTCCACCTGAACACGCTGACTCTTTCTGTGTGTTATTTTTATTCCACCTCTCCTGTCCCTGCTTCCAGATAGGCGAAAGGATCCGAGTTATCCTGGACATGGAAGACAAAACGTTAGCGTTTGAGAGGGGCTATGAGTTCCTGGGAGTTGCCTTCAGAGGACTGCCAAAAGTTTGCCTGTATCCAGCAGTGTCTGCTGTGTATGGTAACACAGAAGTGACTTTGGTCTACCTGGGAAAACCTCTGGATGGATGATGTGGATTGTTTCGTTGGGACGTCGAGATGCGAATGAGTGGGAGGAGAAATCTGCATGTTGGTTAGAGGGAAACGTGTATTAGAGGAAAAAAAAAAACCCAACAAAAAAGCGTGGGTGTGTGTCCAAGAACCGTCGAGGGAACCACACCGGGTTTGGAAACAGAGGACCAGCCATACGTCAGGAATTGTGTTACATTTCCTCTTTCTACCAGGCCAGAAAATCCTCAGGGCTGCAGTTGGTTGAGTGGGAAGCTGACACGTGCATGTTGCAACAGATTTCATTGCTAAGATGGCAGTGTGACCTCAAACATTTCAGAAAGGACTTGAGACAAAACTGCTTGAGGAAATTCCCTCGGGATCTGTAAGTGGTGTGTTTTGTGAGAGACTCCCATTTCCAAACTGCTTGTTCCTTCCTTCCTTCCCTCCTTGGGGCCAGCGTGGGGGCCGGAGCAGAGCGGGGCTGCTGGGGGTGTTCCCAATTTTTAATGTACTGAGAGGCAGGGTCTGTGTAACTGCCCTTCTCTGGTGTAACGACACAACACGTGGGCAGCTATTTTTAAGTGTATTTTAAGGGTTGTATATACAGAACACGTTGAAAAGAACAGTCAAAAGAAAGGGTTTGCCTTTATTCTAACTGGAACATAATTTCTTAAAGGGAAAAAAAAATCACCCCACTCGGTGGCGTCGGAACTCACACCTGGGACAGGTGTCCAGCGTTCATGTCAGTGCCCTTCTGTTGTATCCTAATGTGTTTTGGGATGCTCTTGTGGAGTATGGTGCTACTTTGGGTCGTTTCCTGTGAAAGTTTCCATGGCTTCTGTGACAGGCTTGTCCTCTGTAAGAAACACAACACGTTTCCTTTCACCAAAACTTGCACTTGGGAAGGGAAGGCTCAGCACAGCGCTGAGCTCCTCTTCGTTTCCCACATCAAAACCACCAACTTTTAAAAGCATTCTTACACTTTCTAATCACTGTTGCGAAGTGTTTCAAGGTAATGAGGAAGGAGCATTCAGTTCCTGCATCCAGACCTTGGTTTTGGTTTAAATGGCTTTGTAAGGCCTTAAGGCTTGGCTGAACCTTTCTTTAATTAAATAAAATCCCCCAGTACCCAAATATTCACCTGCCCAGGAGGAGTAAAACTCTGACCAGCCCTTTGGTGGAGGTTCTGGATCATGTTCAATGTTTGGGCTCTTCACCTTGCACTCATTTTCTCAGAGCCAAGTACAGACCCTCAGGTGTGTCCATGTGCTGGTATGTGCAGGCTGGGAAGCTTCCAGGTGTAGTGAGGAGGAATTCCCTGGTGAAACCACTTTGCTCTGAGGCTGGAAGGCCTGTAGGAAGCCCCAGAAGGGCTCTCTCACAGGGCAGTAAAGCTGTGAGTCCCACGGCCAGCTCGTGACTCCAATTTTATGCTGGTCGGTGTTTCCCAGAGCTGCTTTTCAGAGAGGGAGGAGAAGGAAATGTTTGTACAATCTCTTTTTTTTTGCTTTTCTTGTGCTGGAGGATGCCAATTGCTTAATGTCAGACACTGGCAACTCTGTGAGCATGTCAGAGGGAGGAATTTCCCTTAGCCTGTTGCTCATCCCCCCCCCTTCCTCAAGGAGAGCAGTGCAAGGAGGGGAGGCTTTGCCCTTGGAGTGCTTTTTGCCTGGTAGATCACCAGGTTCTGCACTGAAACTGTGTGAGTTGTTACCATTTAAAGGATTTAAAAGTATTTATTTGTTTCGTGTGTTCATTGCTGGAAGGCACCATCAAGGTCTGTTCCTCCTCCTGCCTCAGCCAGGACGGGCCCTGAGCGATGGAGGTGTTTTAGGTGGTGCTGAGAACGGCTGAATAAAGGCTGTGGGATGGGCATCCCAGTGCCTCCAGGACAAATCTGTTACAAAAGCGTCGCTTGTACTGGACTGTCGAGTCTGTATCTGCAGAGCAGAACCTTGGGGTGTGGAGTTGGGGATAAAGGAAACAAAACCCTGTCCAATTTGGGAAAATGAATAGTCCCCGGGATGAATGTATTCTCAGTGTGATCCTGGAAGATGTGACCTCTGCTCTTGTCCATGATCCAGTTAGAGGCAAGGAAACCCTGAGAACTTCCGAGGAGTTTTAGTCACCAATTCAGATTGATTTCCATTCTTCAGACTGCGTCTCGACCCTCCAAATAATTTCCCTCTAAATAATTTCCCTCTAAATCAGAAATGCTGAAAGTTGAACATTCCTTAAGGGTGGGTTTGGGTGGACTCACTTATGTAAGATTATAACTTATTCCTGGAGACCAATACTGGCTGTACAAACTACTAAAATAAACTCTGCTACCATTCAGAAGGATGTGTTGGTGTGGATTGTTGGAGTGGCACCTGTGGAATCCCACAGATGGGAAGAAGGGAGCTGCAGTTTGGTGCACCAGGAGGACAGGGGCACTGGGACTGTGATTTGTGGGTGACTGCTGGAAAATGGAGTCTGGTGGGTGGTTAATGAGGGACTGGAAACCCGGTGGTCTGAGAGCTGTGCTTGGGAAATTGCATCCTCTGAAACAGCTCAACACTGAGGGAAAAGGCATTCCTGACCGCTGGAGGCCTCTGGATTGGAATTGGGGTGGTGTGGTCGCTGCTGCAGCCACACTGCTGCACCCAGGGGCCTCCTTCCCACATCAGCTTCCTGCTGTTTCCTCAGCTTTCCCCGTGGAAGTTCAATATTTCATGATGCTTTTAGGAAGAAGTAAGTGATTTTAGGAGGAAGCAGGGGACTGTGTTGTGAGACCCGAGGCACTTCCCAAACTTTCTGCATCAAGAATCTGCTTTTAAGCAGTAAATTTTGGCCGACATCCCTGTGAGCTCCTTCAGGAGCAGAGAGGTTTGATGCTTGCCAAGGAGGTAGACTCAGTTTTTTTTAGCCTGAGGTACTGCAGGGTCAGCTGAGCAGCTGTTTGAGGTATTTTCCCAATCCTGACAAGGGATTAACTGCTTTGGTCAAGGGGAACATCAAATGTTCACAGCCCCCATAACAGAAATCAGTCAAATTCACAAGTTTTGGCTTTGGAATCCTGCAGGACACCAGGATTTTGGGATAAGCAAGCATTTTTTCTGTCATTTGAATAAAACCCAGAATTCCTTGTGATTTTAGTGTGCCGTGAAATCTGTTGGGAGCTGAGCAGTTGATCATCTGCCCCCATCACAGCTCTCTGAGGAGGTGAGGAGCTCGGTATGGCCACTAGTTTGGGGGCAGAGGTTGTTCTGGGCCTTGGTGGCAGCTTGTGCTGGCCCAGAGCCACTTGTGTGACTTCTCAGGCACTGTTGGGTGAACTGATAAATCAAGATGGAACAGGAAATTCACCCTGGTAGGGGTATCTCCTGGAAAAGGGTGGGGCTTCCCCCCTACACACTTGAAATGGCAGGGGTGAGTGTGCATTTCTGAGAGCCCCGAGTGCCTTCCCCCAGCAAATGCCACTAGCTTCTGTCCCCCCTGGCTGTGTTTCAGGTGACAAACCCAGGCAGGAGCAGATGGCCCTGGTGGTGTGGGCTGAGCCTTTGCTCCTCAGATGTGGCTGTGCTCTTCCCTGCCTACCTCGGAATCTGACAGCGACAAATCCAACTTTCCTCCCTGCTTATCTATGATCTACATTTCTAAACTCCCTGAGCACACGGGTGTGTTTCCAGATGGCTGCCTCTATTTTTTTTTTTTTCTCCTCTTCCATTTTCCCTGGGATGATGACAGCAGCAATGAGTTAAAATAAGGCTCAGCCTGATCATAGTCTGATCATGCAAAACTGGTTTTCTCTGAGTATTTGAGAGGTGACCAGCCCTCAGTCATTCCTGAGGGCTGTATATTTCCATGCAGATGTTTCAGTCCTAAATCTTTACATGTTATAAATAGCTCTTAGATATATGTGGGTTTGGTTTGTTGTTGTTTTTTTTCATTGATATACAATGAAATCGGCAGCCAGAAAGCAGCATAATTGAAACCTGCACTAAGGTCCTCTTTAAATTGACAAACCAAGTTTTTAAGGGGTTGGAAGCAGTGGCTGTGTTTGATTCTCTAAGTGACAGAGGCCCACCTCGCAGCACAGTATGATGCATTTGAAACAAAAATGAATGAAGCAGTGAATGAACACAGAAATATTTTCCTGCAGTGCTGCTGAACCTGCTAATTCATCCCTTGAGCAGGTTTTTTCCTCCTGCTGGATGATGGTGTGTGACTTCTGAAGGAACTCTGCCACCCCCCCTACGAGAGGGCAAAGCTACAGCCCTGTGGGAGCCTTGTGGAGCTTCCTGAGTGTTGTGCAAACTAAATGTGTAATATGGAACCTTCTCCCTTAGCGTTTGCTTCCTGTCCTCCTCAAAAACCAAAACAAACTAAAAACCCTCAATGGAAGTGGATGTTAGACATGGATTTTTTTTAAATTCACTCCTTTGTTTGAACCCCAGGTCCTGAAATTAGGCTCAGCAAATATTTGCATTTCAGAAAATGACTTTTAGTGACAGCAGACTGAGCCAAGGTTCTGAAATCGCCTTAAAGGATTGACAGGGATTTGAGGAGCTCAAAAGAAAATGTCACTGTTGCTGTTCAAGTTGCACTCTTTACCAGACTTGTTTTTCTTCCTCTCAGGCATTTGTGATCAGGAAATAGTGATAACAGCAAAAACTTATTTTAAAAAAAATGTCATTGCAGCTGAAAGAAAAATCAGAATCACTGAAAAGGGATTTAAAAAATAAAACTGGTTGTATGTTATGAGTGTTGTTTGTCCTTCTGCAGTTTTACCAGGTCAGGAATCGACTGGATTTTCCCTCCATGCCTGCACTGGCAGATATGGTGTGAGCTACCTGAAGTGGTTTCATATCTGCTTGACTTATTTTGTCTTTTTTAATCCTGAGCATCCTGTGCTTAGGAGAACTCAGTCTTATCCATCACTTTTCAACAGCAATTTAAGAAAGTAAACTCTGCCAGCTCCAATTTGTGACTTTATAGAGTGCTGGACAAACCTGCCAGTGAGGAAGTGGATATTGGCCAAAGCGCTTTTTGTATCATATTCCAAATATTGCAGTGGTTAAAGCTTTTCATAAAGTCACACACTGGTTTGGGTTGGGAGGGTTGGGTTAAAGCTCATGGAGTTCCACCCCCTGCCACGGGCAGGGACACCTCCCACTAGACCAGGCTGCTCAGCCTGTGCCACTTCTAAATCACCTTTGGGTTTTTTTTTGTAGGGTTTTGGGATTTTTTTATGTGCTCAGGTGACATCTGAGGTTGGGCACCTGAGCCCTTTCACAGGATATGGTGCACGAGCAGAGCTGGAGGGTGGGATCCCTCCAGCTTTGGAAGCCAAGAGATTTTATCTCAGTTTCAGCCTATGATTTTATCTATTCCTGGAACAATAATTGACAGGAGCAGAACTGGAGCAGAGCTGGAACATTAGTTGGACTCAGGAGAGTGTGCAGGATGGAAACCAGGTGGTTTTACGAGTCCACCTGGGATGTGGCTCATGTTTACTGGCAGCATGAGCTGCTCTTCCTGGCAGGAAAGCAGAGGGCAGGAAGGGAGGATCTGTGTAATGATTGATGTGTCCGACTTAACTTCCCCCTCCTGCACTCCTGTGTGAGTCCAGGTCTCCAGACTGAGAGATGAAACTGCTTTGCATCTCTCTCAGGGTGAGAGAGTTGCTGCAGGGATGGGGTTTTGGATATAGCAATGATGCCACCTTTGTGTTGGAGATTGTTTTAAAAACCCACAGCAACTTGTGTCCTGTCAGCTTTTCTGTTCTGTGCGAGACTAAGGACTTGTCCTACATGCAACAGGGTGCTCCACTCCCCAGGCCCCAGAGACGGGCTCGTCTTTGTCACTCGTTCCCGAAGCACACTGGAAAGGAGGGATGCTGAGCTCCACAGTTGAAAACCTGGGAAAAGGTTGGAGTGTGAATTTGCTTCCAGAAGAGCTGCTTGTGAGATCAGGCTGCGTTGCAAGGATGTTGGTTGGCCCTCCTGGCCAGAGGGGAAAGCCAGGTGGGATACACTCAGCTCTGCAAGAAGCTGAGAGAGTTTCACTTCCCTTCGCATTCTTGACAGAATTACTCACTTCTCTTAGAAGCAGAACAGCAGCAGGAAGGGACTGTGTGGGGCTGCAGATGGGAGTAGTTTTTCTTGCCACAATTTGCATTGCTGAATGATGTCATAGCAGTGACTTGTCCAAACCTTCTCCTTCTGGTGACTTACAGCTTCCAGTCCTGAAAGTTTTAGGCCAAAAACTGACAGAGAGGAGGTTTGGATTGGTTATTGGGAAGAAACTCTTCCCTGTGAGGTTGGGGAGGCCCTGGCACAGCTTGCCCAGAGAAGCTGTGGATGCCCCATCCCTGGAAGTGTCCAAGGCCAGGTTGGACAGGGCTTGGAGCAACCTGGGCTAGTGGAAGGTGTCCCTGCCCATGGCAGGGGGTGGGACTGGATGGGCTTCAAAGGTCCCTTCCAACCCAAACCATTCCATGATTCTATGGTTAAAAACTTTGGTGGTTGTGCTGAAGTAGATGGGTCAAGGGGTTTTACTGCTTTCAGCAGTTTATTTTACTGTAGAGAGCAAAAATAAGGTCAATTTATTGACATCTGGCAGTCCTCTGGGAAAAACTTGGGCAACACTTTTGGGCGTAGCTGCAATCTAAGACCAAACTAGATGAAAACCTGGTTGTGAGGCTGTTTGCAGTTCCTTGAGGAGATGTAGGAAAAAAATCACAGAAAGGTTTGGGTTGGAAGGGACCTTTGAAGCCCATCCAGTCCCACGTGCTGTTATGGGCAGGGACACCTTCCACTAGCCCAGGTTGCTCCAAGCCTTGTCCAACCTGGCCTTGGACACTTCCAGGGATGGGGCAGGACAGCTTCTCTGGGCATAAGGTCAGTGGCCTTGTCCAGCTTTGGGCACTTGCTTCTCCTGCAGGTGCAGTTCTCGAGCGTCTCTGGACTGCCTCGAACACAGGGAGTGGATGCTCTTGGCTTCCAGTTGCTGCAGCAACGTGAGGTCGCACTACTTCAGCACCCAGCGGATCCCTCTGCATGCTCTGCTCTGTGTGATCCAGATGCTGTCCCGCTCTCTGAGGAGGAGGTTTCCCTCAGCACTGTGGTGCTGGATCCCGTGCAGCCCCCAGGCCCGGCCGGGGCAGGGCAGGGGTGCGAGAGCCACACGTGCGGGCGAGCGGGGGAAATGAGATCCTGCTGCGGCTCTCCCCTCCCTGTCCCACTTCCTCCTCATTTACAAGCTGAGGAGGAAGAGCAGTGACCACAGAGATAGCGCTGCCTGGGCTGGACCTGCCTGTAGGAAGGGAACCAGGGTGCAGCCTTGCCCCCAGCATGGGGGTCCGGGAAGGGGCTGTGGCCGAGCCGCTGACCAGTTCCCCTCTTCCCCTCCCACACAGCCCTGTGCTCCCAGGAACATGGGTTTGCTTTCCACTAAGTCCTGTTCCTGCCGCTCTTCTGAGTTCCGCAGAGGAACTTTTAGGGACTGAAGGGTCAAGGGTGGGATCCTCTGTAAAAGTCCTGCTGTGGTGTTTAAGTCCTGATCAAATTTTGTCCAATCCCAAAGGCCCCATTTTCACAACTGTTTATGCTGGGACTCACCTGGATCCCTGGGATCCCTGTGGGCTCGTTGCATTTTGTCAGTCTGGGGGGTTATTGCCTCCCCCCTCCTCCCTGAGCTCCCACAGCCCCAGTTCTTCAGCTGTCAGCAGCCAGTGTGTGGCTGCAAAGGTGGGTGAGCAAGCCCAGTGCTCTGCTCAAAACAACCCATAACTAATTCTGGGTTCAGAGAAGACTTCTTTGAAGACTCTTCCCATCATAAGACCTGGCAAGAGCTAGGAGATTTCTGACAGCTGGAAATAAAGGGAAGAAATTCTTCCCTGTGAGGGTGGTGAGGCCCTGGCACAGGTTGCCCAGAGAAGCTGTGGCTGCCCTATCCCTAGAAGTGTTCAAGGTCAGGTTGGATGGGGCTTGGAGTAACTTGGACTAGTGGAAGGTGTCCCTTCCCACAGCAGGGGGTGGAACTGGTTGGGTTTTAAAGGTCCCTTCAATCCAAACCATCCTGTGATTTCTATAAAACGGGGGAGCAAAGCTGGGCTTGGCTGCGGCCAAATGTGTAATTGCAGAGCAGGAGAGAGCCAGGAGTGTGGGCAGCTGCTGGAAAGGGAGCAGCAGTGGGGTGGGGGAGTCAGCCTAGAGGAAGGTGCTGGGGCTGTGGGGGGTCCCAGGCACAGGAGTCGCTGTAAAACCAGAACCTGGAGCTTTAGTGAGTGCTGTCAGTGCTGGCACAGGCCTTTCCTTGGACACCCGAGCGAGGCCAGGTGAAGCAGCAGGAAGGTGGTTTGGCTACAGCTGAGGGGGGAAGATTTTGCAGCTGGTAATAAATTGCTGAGTTTTGGCCCTTGGTTTCCCCTGCAGGGACTGCACCGAGAGGAGCTGTGCTTCCTGCAGAGCTCCCGTCCCGCTGCGGCGCTGGGCTGGGGGAGCCCCTGCTCCTGTACATGGATGCATCTGTGCCATCCTGGGATGGGACACATCCTTATCCCTGGGGATAAACTGGGTGGATTCCTGTGGAGAAATTCAGCCAGATAAAATTCCAGAAGTGTTCAGGCATTGAGCTGGCCATTTTAGCTTTCCCCTTTTGCCCACGTAACAAATTATCTGTTTTCTTTTTTATTTTCACAGTTCGTCTTAAATTAGAGGCAACTACTGCTACTGGCAGCTCCTGGAATACAGCAGACCTGGAGCTTCCCTTGTTTTGTCCAGAGCAGGTGATTAAATAAAATAAATTAAAGATGCTTTCCACCACCCTCCCTTGCAGAACCACTTGTTTAATTGTCTCCACTCCTCCATCCCAGTGGGAGTCGAGGAAGCCCACAGAGAAACATTTCTGTTTCACTTTTCCCCCACTCACCGAGGCTTTGATCCTGCTACTGAGTGACCCTTCCACTCTGGAATAAATCACATTTCCTGCAGGAAAACACAGGTGCAGCAATGGGGCTGCTGTTTCCTGTTGCAGTTTCTCCTTTCCCAAGGGTCCTGTGCTGGGTGCAGCACTCCAGGAGTAACTGGGAGCCTGCCCTCTTGGCACAACTTTTCTCTTGGTTTGTGCTTGACAGTTTGAGGGTTGTTAAGGGAAAAAGATGGTTTGGAGGAAGAGGAGGTGGGAGGAACGGAGGAAGTTCACTGTGGGGATTCCCAGTCCTCTCCTACAGCTGCAGGAATTGCAGCTGCTCTTGTGGACGCAGCTCCAAGCAGCTGAATTTCCTTCAGTTTAATCCACCTGGGCCATCGAGCTGGACTGAAGCTTCCTGAAGAGCTGTTTGGAGCAGCAGGTCCTGGCAGCTCAGCCCCTGTCCCTTTACTGTGCTGATATTAAAAAGTAAATTAAACCCCCATAAAGCACAGCCCATCCCGTGCAAGGGCTGGGGGAGGAAAAGGAGGGGACCGAGCAGCAGCTCTGGGACATTTTCAGAACCACCCGGCTGCAGGATGTGGGGAATGTGTGAAGTGCAGCACTTCTGCCAAACTGCCCCAGCACAGCGCCCTGGCCTGGGGCTGCTTTTGGGGACAGCGGGGTGGGTGAAACCCGGGTGGGTGCTGCGGGGACTGTCCCACCCCACGGTTCCCTCGCTGCTGGGGAGGGGGGGTTACACTGCCCTGGCTCTGGGGATGGGCTGGGGGTGGAGCAGGACACGAAACAGATTGTTTTTTTCTCCCAGTTCCTGCCGGGTGGCAGGAGGAAGCTGGCTTGACCCTCAAGGCATCACCGTGTTTGGTGGCACCACAAGGAGGAATCTCACCAGAAGGTCTCCCAGGAGCCTCCAGATCCAGTGAGCAGAGTATGGTCACGGCTGAGGATGCTCAGGTTTTACAGCTCCAGGTGACTCTCTGCCAGCTCCCGCATCTCCAAGCACCAGGTGAGGGGTTTGGGTGAGGGCTGGGTTTGTGGCAGGGTTTGGGATCAGCAGTCTATAACTATTGGCCACTCTCAGCCTTTTGTGTGCCCTTAAGCAATGCCATGGGAATTTTGCCCTGCTGCAGTTTCTGCCACTCCTGTTCGCTTCTCTCTTCTCCTTCTTGATTTTTGTATGTCAAACTTCCTTGAAAATGGAGGAAATGAAACCACAGGGCTTATTCTTGAGTGACATGAGAGAGCTCAGCCTCCTCCCAGAGAAGAAATTAAATTTAGGGGGAGGGCAAAAAAATTATCTCCCTGGTCATTTGTGTCGGCTGCAGGAGTTTGGGGGCCACGTGGTCTGGCAGGTGGGGGGTCTCCCAGATGAAATGTCCCTTAGGAAGGTCTTGGTGTGCCACAGTTCATCTCCCAGCTCTGAAGAATATCCCACTGGTGCCAGGGAGCGCATGGAATGTGGAGCATGGATATTGCAGGGCAGAACCTGCTGATCCCACTGGACAGGGTCCTGCTGCAGGGCTGGATCCCTTCTCCATAGTTCTGAACCCTTCCCCAGCTGGGTAGATCCAGACAAACTGTTTTCCTCCTCAGCAGAGGATTTGAAGCCTTGGGGATGCATGAGGACCTTGGGAGAAGGGAGTCGTGGGGTGGGGAGATGGAGAGCAGGAGTAGATAGGGATGAGGAGTAAGGAGACCTCCCTGCTCATATTGCCTTGGAAATGTGGATCTTTGTTTCTTGTCAGCCGTGGGAAAAGCCATTTCTGCTGACTTTCCCATAGGGATCAGCACTCAGGAGTCCCTGTATCCAGATGGGGCTGACCTGCGCCCTGGGTCCTGGGTTTGCCGAAATCCCGAGCAGCCCCAAGAGACCCAAAGGACTGGGGGTGGGGAATCTGAGCATCCCAAATCTAACCTACACAATGTGAGGGGCTGGGCATGGGTGTCCCAAAGTGGGGACTCAACAACGTATGGGACGTGTCCAACCTTGGCTTGGGATGCAACAGGAAATAACAGCACTTTCCTCCCCCATGGGATGCACATCCCTCTGCTCCTGTCAAAGTCCCTGTGCTGGGCACTGGAGGCAAGCAGGGGCTGGAGAGACACAATGGGAATAGCTGCCATGCAGGGTGGTGGTGTTTCTCCACCCTGCAGGACCGGTGCCGTGGCTCCACAGACCTCCCTTCAGTCAAGATCTCTGCACCCCGAAACCCAAGCAGGGGTTCTGCTGCCTGAGCTGTGCAGAGCAGTCCCAGTGTCAGGCCTGTCCCTGGGAGCAGCAGGACAGGCAAGAGCTGGTTCCCCCTGGCACCCCCTGGTTCCCTGCCCGGCCCCCCGAGGTTCCTCCTCGCCAGGGAGCTGTGTGCGAGTGCGTGACCCCGGCTGTAAGTGCTGAGATCAGTAAGCGAGGAGCTCGGCCGCGCTCTCTGCCTCCATGTGACTGCAGTTTCCGTTGCTCCTTCCGCAAAAGGCTATATTGGTGCTCAGCGAGAGGGTGGGTGTGACACACGCCCGGTGGGTCACCCCTGCCCCTGGCCCCCAGAGCCCCCCGAGCGCAGCCCAGGGGCCACTGGCTGCAGGATGGACTGTGCCAAACCCTGCGCGCCGCCCCACGTGGTGAGTACCTGCCCCCCACCTTCCCCCCATACCTGTGCTGGAGGAAAACCCCCAAGGGGTTTTCTGGGGAGCCCTTCGTGCCAGCCTGAGGATCTGTGGTGGCTGCGTGTCACTAGTGCCCACGCTCGAAGTGCTGCGGCTGTGTGGGCCGGTGCTGGGGCTGGTGTGAGGCATGGGGAGCACCCTGGGTGCTCCCAGAGCTCTTGGATGTGGGCTCTGGTGTGGGGCTGCGGGCAGGGGTTTCCTGCCAGGGCTGCTGCCTGCTCTCCTGGCCGGGCAGGTGCCATCCCTGCAGCTCCAGGGAGGAGCGGGAGCATGGAGGTGCTTCTGGTGTTCGGAGACGCCAAGAAAGGCTGGGCCGGGTGAAGGCAAGTGGGAGTTTCTGTAGAGGGGTTCAGGAGCCAGAGCCAAAGCTGCTGGGTTTTGGGTGCAGTGAGGACTTAGCACGGTCCTTCTCCTGCTCCCTGATGGGTATGAGGTGCTGCTGGAGACCAAGGGCTTGGGAAGGCAAAAGGTGCTGTGTGTCAGCTGCAGCTCAGGGAAGGGGCGCTTCCTCTGCACCCCCCTAGATTAATAAATGCTGCTTTGATAAGGCACCAGCTCAACACTTTTGGCTGTCCCAAGGAAGGAAACAGCCCAGGACATGCCCCTGCTCACTCTGTGCTAGGAGGCTCTGGCTGCAGGGCTGCCCAAGATATCCCCCCGTTTCTCCTTCAAGCAGTGGCCGTTCTGAAAGTGCTGTGTGCCGAGGCCTCGCTGAGCCCTCACTGCTCATTTGCCTGAGTTTCAGCTTTTCCCCAGATGCAAATGCCATCAGCTCGGGTCCCACCAAGTCAGTAATGGGGCAGGTTGTGCTGGAGAGCCTCTGATTCCCTGGGAGGGCCCCTGGCAGGGATGGGTGCTGGGGGGCTCGGGGTGGGGGACTGGGTCAGTGTCCCCTGGGGCAGTGGTTGGTGCCAAGAGAGGGGACACAAGCCCTGCAGGGGGACTCCTCTGCTTAAGGGATGCAGTTCAGTGGCACTGACGAGCAGCTGTGCAGCTCTGATGGTGCCTTTCCCACGTGTGTGCCCCATGCAGGGACCAAGCTGCCACCTCCCTGTCCCTACGCTTCTCCTGCCCTCCAGGCTCAAACTGGGGGAGCCCCACCAGGGTTTCTTCTGGGGTGGATGGGCTTGGTGATGAGGCCTTTTGCCCCTTCTCCAAAGGCAGCTCGTGGTGGCCCAGGTCACCTGGGCCTTTTGGGGTGAGCACTGTGCAGCTTCTAACATCCTGGCCTGTTTCCATCTCCGCAGGAGTGCCGCCGCTGAGATGGAGGCCCCGCTTCCTGGTCTCTCCCTGCTTCTGGTCCTCCTGGCAGTGGGATGGGGAAGCGGGGCAGTTGCAGCCTGGGCACCACCTCCGGGTGGCTGCGAACTTGTAAGTCCTCTCCTGTGAACCCTCACCCTTCTGACTGCTAGGTCCTGCCTGGCAAAGCCCAGGTGCCTCAGCATCTCCAGACCTTCCCTGTCCTGGCTACTGGCTTGGAGGGGACTGGGGTGCCAAGGTTCTAAACACAGAGCCACCTCCTCCATCCTCAGTCTTCTCCTCAAACTTCTCCCTCCTCATCTCCTGCCTCTCAGAGTGGTGTTACAGATCCTCCTCTTGCTTTAGGTGCAGAGCACCGTGGACTGCACTGGGAAATGGCTGAGCTCCATCCCAGGAAACCTTCGAGGCGATACCGAGGAGCTGTTGCTCGATGACAACACTATCCAGGTCCTGGGAAATGCCTCTCTGCTTCCATATAGCCAACTCTGCCGTCTCAGTTTGACCAAGAACCGGTTGGAGCTCATCGAGCCCGGTGCCTTCCACAGCAGCCAAGGCCTCCAGGAACTCTCCTTGTCAGACAACCTCCTCTTTACCAACTACTCACTGACAGCAGCTGCTCTTTCTGCTCTGCAAGCCTTGAGGACGCTGGATCTAGCTGGAAACCGCCTCACTGAGGACATGGTGTCAGTTCTGGTCTGGAACCTATCTTCCTTGGAGTCCCTGTCTGTGGCCAGGAATGTCATCATGAGACTAGACTCGTCCACCTTTACAAACCTGACACAGCTGCTGGAGCTGAACCTGGAGAAGAACTACATCTTTGAGATTGATGAAGCTTTTGAAGGGCTGCAGAGTCTGCAGAAGCTCAACATAGCTTACAACTACCTCCCATGTCTGGTGGGGTTCGGCCTCACCCAGCTCAGGGTGCTCAACATCAGCAACAACATCATCGAGTGGTTTCTGACCCTGGAAAGCGATGACCTCTTTGAGCTGGAGGTGCTGGACCTGTCCCACAACCGCCTGCTGTTCTTCCCCGTGCTGCCCCGGCAGAACAAGCTCCACTCCCTGCTGCTGCAGGACAACAGGATGAGCTTCTACCAGCGCCTCCCCAATGGCACGTCCCTGGCCAACGTCACCGTGCAGTTCCTCATCATTGATGGCAACTCCACCAACATCACGACGGTCAGGCTCTGGGATGAGCTCTGCTACAGCAACCTCTCCTCCCTGCGCCTGCTGGACATGAGCCGGAACCAGGTCTGGGGCCTGCCAGAGGGCTTCCTGGCCCAGATGCCCTCCCTGACCCACCTGAAGCTCAACCAGAACTGCCTGGAGGCGTTTCACCTGTTGGAGGAGGGCCCCTTAGCCATGCTGACTGAGCTGGATCTCAGCCAGAACCGGCTGGTGGAGCTGGGGACAGAGGTGGGTGTCGGGGACGTCCTGCCCAACCTGCAGCTCTTTAACGTCAGCGCCAACAGGCTGCGGGCACTTCCTCCCGGGGTTTTCACCCACACCAGGAAGATCACTACTGTGGACCTCAGCCACAACCAGGTTGACCTCTGTCCCCAGCCAGATGTTGCAGGTGAGGCAGAGAGTCCCCCCTGCGTGGACATCAGGGGCGTGGAGACCTTGACCCATCTCTCCTTGGCCGGCTGTGGTCTGCGGGGGCTGGGCGGCCGCCCCTTCCAGGGAACGTCGCTGATCCACCTGGACCTCTCCGACAACTGCCAGGCACTGTCCGGGGGCCTGGGGTGGCTGCAGGACCTTGCCCTGACGCTGCAAGTGCTGTCTCTGAGGAACACCAGCCTCTCCGCCGCCGCCCTGGACTTCTCCGCCCTGAACAGCCTCGTGCGCTTGGACCTTTCGGGGAATTCCTTGACCGCCTTCCCCGCCTCGCTGGGGGCCCTGGAGCTGCACAGCCTGGACCTGCGGGACAACTGCCTCCGGGCGCTGCCGCCGGGCGCGGCGCGGACGCCGCTGGGGAGGAGCCTGCGGGAGCTCTACCTCAGCCGAAACCCCTACAACTGCTGCACGCTGGGCTGGTGGGACGCCCTGCAGCGGGTGGAGGGGCTGCGCGTCCCCGACGGGCGGGAGGTGACCTGCAGCCACGGCTCCCGCACCCTGAGCCCCGGCGCCCTGCCCGAGCCCGTCCTGCGGAGCTGCCGCTGGCAGACGGCAGACCTGGCGCTGCTCTACCTCGTGCTGGCTCTGCCCACCTGCCTGACCCTCCTGGTGGCCTTCACCGTCGTCTTCCTCATGCTCAAGGAGAAGCTGCTGAAGATGCTGAAGAACCGGTGTGGGGTTTCCAGCCCTTACTGATGGCTGAGGAGGAGGAGGAGGAGGAGGAGAAGGAGGAGGAAGGGCTCAGGACCTCAGGACGGGGAATGCGAGTGGGTGGGTGGTTGGCCGCTTACGGGATTACGGGTTAACCCCTCCAAGGTGGGTGAGATGGAGAGTTGATGGATGGAGGACACATGGTGCTGGGAGAGCCCTAACAATACCCAAAGGGTGCAGGGCTGTGTCTGGTGATGGAGCCTGAGAATCCTCAAGGGACACGTGTTCAGCAGAAACCTTCAGCTGGTGTGGACAAGAGCTAAGCAGACACGATATCAAACACCTCTTGGCTGAAGGGACAGGTTGCCCAGAGAAGCTGTGGATGCCACATCCCTGAAGTGTTCAAGGCCAGGTTGGACAGGGCTTGGAGCAACCTGGGCTAGTGGAAGGTGTCCCTGCCCATGGCAGGGAGGTGGAACCAGATGTTTTTTTTAAGGTCCCTTCCAACCCAAACCACTCTGTGATTCTGTGACCGTTTTCCCCCGCGCTGTTTCCTTCCCCCCTTCACCCCCCCCCCCCCCCTTCAGGCAGTTCCTTTTATTTATTCCCACCTCAGAACATCCTCCAGATCTGCAAACGGCCTCCACGAAATGCCCTGGGCTGGAGCAGACATGACCCAAGCGCTGCAGAGAAGGGTCTCTCTAGCCTCAGCCTTCCACAGTGCTCTTGCGGGTATTGCAAACCCGCAGGCAGCCTGGGGCGTGCACCCTGTGCGTGCGCTGATAAGATGGGCGTTGTCAGCAGGTCTGAACGCTTTTTGGGGATTCGTTTCTTTGCTAAGCCGCAGCCCTCGTTAGAAACGTCCATTAAAACCAGCCCGGGTGAAACGATGTGAAACATTGATTGAAAGGCGGGAGAGTGAATTATATCCCTCGTGATATTTTATCATGGATTTATTTTCTGCCAGCAGTGCTGGATTAAAGATGCAAAGGAAGTAAGAGAAAGCCCTCCCCCTCGCTGTGCAAGCCCCGCTCCGGCGGGTGTGGGGGGTTTCCTCCACCCAGCTCCGGTCGCAGCGCACACCGTCTCTCCTGGAGCAGCAGCACTACCTGGGGAAGCGCTGCTCCCTTCCTCGGAGAGTCTCCGCGGGGGAAAGAAGTGGTGGTGGTTTGTGCTAACTCAAAAGCCCTGCTGAGAACCGGAGCGGCTTTATTCCCTGGCACTGTCGGGATTTTCCAGTGAAACATGTTTAATGGGAACAGGGGAAGCGGCAGTGCCGGTGTTGCCACGCAGGGGGCATGTCCTTGTGTGGGTGGGCTCAGCAGGGTGATGTGGGGTGTGCTGGGGGCTCGAGCCCACTGGAGTTGTCCTGGGAGGTCGTGGAGGGAGATGCCCAGGCTGGCATGGGACCAGGAAGATGCCGGGGGCTGTGCAGGCAGCAGGAGCAGGGCAGCCCCCTCCATGGCAGAGGTGTGGGACAGGGATTGGGGTCACGGGTGAGCCTGGTGTGGCCATGCTGGGCTGGGAAACGGCGCAGGTTGGATCCTGCTGGACCTGCTGGCAGCTCCATTGGAGCATGGCCAAGGCTCTGGAACCCCACTGCCAGACCCGGCCCAGAAATGGCCAGTTTCTGGTCCTATTTTAGACTGAACTAGCCAAAACCAAACCAGGGCCCAGCTGGGGAATCCCTCAGCCTCTTTCAGCCCTTCTTTTGCCCGTAAGCTGCACCCCCGGGGGACAGCAGTGACCTATAAATACATCCCTGTGCTGTCTCCTGGCAGCGTTCCAGTGTCTCCCTGATGGCAGGGTGAGCAGGTGCCCCAGTCCCTGGGGGTGTTTTCCTCTGCTGTGGGTGCCAGGACCAGCCTTGGAGGGTGGATGCGTTCACTTTCCTACCACCACAGCAAACACTGCCTCTCCTTTTGGAAGGGGGATGTGGGGTGCAGGTGGGAACACACACAGGGAGGAACCCGGGCACCCGGTACTGCCCAGGGCACTGATAAAGAGTGGGGGTTCTTGGTTGTATTGATCTGATGTGGGGGATAATCCACACTCTCCCATCATGTGCCTGGAAAGCTGAGGCTCACCTGGAGCTGGGATGTGCATGGGATGTCAGGGCAACAAAAGGAGATTCCACTTTCAGAGTGGTGGACATCTTTACAAAGCTGCTCTCACCATCTTTGCAAGGTCATGGTGATAGGGAAGGCCCTCCATGACTGAAGAACCCAAGTGTCCCACCCAGCTTCAGTAATGGCCAAAAGGACATCCCAGGGAAGAACACCTTCATGCTGGGAAAACCACGGAATATCCTTTGTTTGGAGCACATCTCTAGAAGAGGGTGGCTGGGACCAGTAAGCATGGATTGATGAGGGTAACCTGTGCCTGCCCGACCTGCTTTCCTCTCAGGATGAAATGGGTGGATCTGTAGGCAAGGGAAAGTGGTGGGTGCCATTTCTATCAGCTTCAGCGAGGCTTTGGACACTGTTCCAGAACATTTTTCATCCAAGTGTGGATGTCACGGTCTGGATGGGTGGTCAGCCAGGCAGGTAAGGATCAGCTGGAAGATGAAGCACACAAGGTAGTGGTTAGTAGGAGGCTGGTGAGAAAACACCAGGGTCTGGTTTGGGATCTGTTCTGTTTCATCTTTGTCCATGATCTGAAGGATGCTGTGGAGCACCTCTGTGGCAAGTTCACAGACGAGCCTGAACTGGGAGGACCAGTAGGGCTCCATCCTAAAGCACTGGTGTGGGGTGGAAGGACAGGCCAGCAGGAACCTCACGGTCCAGAGAGGTGATTACCCCCTCAACTGGGCACTTGTTAGGCCTCATGAAGCCCCCACTGTGAGGAGGGCCATGCCCAGGGAGGGGGTGCAGCCACATCCTCCCAGCCCAGCCAGGACAACGCCGGGTGCAGGCTGCGTGTGCAGGAGGAGCCCCCATGGCCCCCTCCCCCGAGTGGGAGATCTTTCTCTGCTGTTCTGTCACAGTCTTTGAGGCAAGGCCTGTGCCAGAGCCCCACACACCCCTTCCAGTCCTGGGAGAGCTGAGTCAGGCTTTAGATTTCTTTAATTTTGGCAAGTGAGGCACCAGCTTCAGTTTCTAACTGAAGACCCCTGTGGCCAAATGTGAGCTCCCTCCTGCTCTGCAGTGATGGCACAGCACGGTGGTTTCACTGAGACCCGTTCCAGATTTTCCCAGCAGTGACTCCATCGTTTTGGTGTGTGGGAGGAGAGCTCCTCCAGCCCCAGCTCCTGTGCTGCCACAAGACATCTTGCCGATAAATTTAACATGTTTTATTTAGTTTGTGGTTGCGAGAAGGAAGGCAGGAACTAGTCTGGGAGGCCATTTACAACTCCTCTGAGTTACCTCAGGTAGCAGCTTGGGATGAAGGCCCATCCCACCCACAGCCCTCACGGCCACAAGGGTTTGGAAAGCCAAAACCTGGGAAGCTTTTGGAGTTGTGCAATTTCCTAAAAAATCCTAAACTCAGCCCTCCAGTTGCTGCAGGAGAGAAGGATTTGGCTGGTACAGACCAGCTGAGGTAGACAGTGGCAATAAAAGCTTTAGTGGGATGAGTAAAGGTTTTGTTTTACTCTAAAGCCCAGCCTTTAACCATCTACCACTCTATTTTTTTGGATACTTTAAACACATTCTCCCACAACCGAGCACTTATAAGAAAGCATCATCCAGCAGTGTTAGGAACCAACCACCCCACTGCAGCAATTTGAAATCACTGTGTGTTCAAAAGTGCTTTCAAGATTAATCCATTTAGCTTACATTTGTGTAAGCTAAAACTGGAGATTTAAGCATTTTTCAGGAAATGTGAGAGTAATACCCTCAATGCACTCTTATCCAGAAAGAATGATATATATTTAACTTCCCAGCAGGCAGTAAGAAACACTCTACTTGTGCAATACGCTTTAACAGCGCTTTCAGGACATGAATATTTAACACTTCATTTTCAGCCAAAGCTGACTGAAATGTAAAAAAAAAAATAAAAATTGAAAGATTGAATAATTTAAAATTCTTTTATGCAGGAAAAGACTAAAACTACCCAACGATTTCAGCTGCCCAGTTTCCATTTCATCAAGTCTGACTTCTTAAACAAAGCTCCCTTAACCCTGGGATGGCTGTGGCCCCTCGGGTTCTCCGTAGCCAACGTGCATCAGTTCCACGCGGCACCGACATCACCCTCCATGCTAGAACAGTGAGGTTTGTCTCTGAGCTGCTCATCCAAGACACTTCTGTCTGGAATCAGATTTCTTCATCTGACTCCATGTCCCAGCCACAGGACTCCAGCTGCTCATCCTGTGGGAACTCCACCTCAATGTCATAGACGAAATCAGGGTCATCCTTCTTCTTCCTGTTCTTTTCGAAGAGCTCATCCATGATGCTCTTCCTCTTGGCTAGTTCCTTGTCATCTAGTTTGTTCATATCCTCCTCTGGGTCGATGGTCTCTTCCTGGAGAAACTTTTCCAAGCTCTCAGCCAGGCTCTCTCCTCCCAGATGACCTCTCAGCAAACTGTAGAGCTTCCGGAGCTGACGCAGCGAGACCCCTTCCAGGTAGGCCTTGTGTCGAGGGTTGTTCTTCAGCTGCTCGGCAGCAATACTGCAGTCTGGAGACAAAAACCACCACGAGGACTTACAGCTGCAAGCAAAGCTCTTCCCAGAGACACTTCTTCTCCCAGTCCCCCCCAAGGGTGTCTCTCCAAACCCTCCAGACTTAGAGAGCCACTCCTTAGGTTGAGATGGAGCCTTGGGCTCCTCGGGGAGACAGTGTCACCCCAAAACAACCCCTGTCTGCACACCCTGCACGCTGCTAAGAGGCTACTCAGCTGTTACTAACAACGCTGTTACCAGTGAGTTCCTCTCTGTGTGTCTGGAGGGGACCTGGGGAATGCTACAGGTGAATGAATGCACCTCACCTGAGAACCTGGAGAAATTCCTGACGGGCATGATGCGCCGGCGGGTCTTATCCTGGCTGTGGTCTCTGTAGATGAGGACAATGGATGGGGGCCGGAAGCAGACCCCGCACTTCTGTGCAGTGAAAGTCATTCCGGTCCTGCTTCTGGGAGTGGCCTCATCAGAGTCCTCAGCAATGGTGAACCTCACTGGGAAACAGGGAAAAAGGAAATGAAGTCTGAGTGTCCCTCAGCGCTGGTCTTTTTGTCAGGAGTAGAGTGACATGTTCACCAAAATCACAGAATCCCAGGATGGTTTGTGTTGGAAGGGACCTTTAAAGCCCATCCAGTCCCACCCCCTGCCATGGGCAGGGACACCTTCCACTAGCCCAGGTTGCTCCAAGCCCCATCC
>JAYRBT010000010.1:21245393-21265278 GCA_036023395.1 Myiotriccus ornatus | reverse complement strand
CTTGGACACTTGAAGGGATGGAGCAGCCACAGCTTCTCTGGGCAAGCTGTGCCAGGGCCTCCCCACCCTCACAGGGAAGAAATTCTTCCCAATATTCCATTTAAACCTGCTTTTAGTAGGTTAATGGTAGTGCGGAGCAGGGAAGGTAAAGTTGGATTTAGCCTGGTCCATGTGGCAACTGCCCAAAGGCTGATTTGGGAGCAGAGGGTTCATCAGCTGCTTTCGAGGAGCTGTGCTGTGCTGTGCTTTGCCTGTAGCCAAAATAAACCAGTTCATGTGCTGCCTTACGGCCAGTGATGTCTGTCTGGATATAAAATATAATCATTATTTTGGAGGCCTTGCAGTAATAGCCAGGTTAGGGGCAATTCAAACGTGGTATGCTGTGAGTTTTTTATCATCTTATTTCTGTCTTTGTTTGGTTTTGTCTGTTTTTTGGTGGGTTTTTATACCTGAAAAAACAGGGCCTGCTCTAGAGAAAGTCTGGAATTTGCTTTGCAGCTGGAGTGTCCTCACAGTGTGAGTCCTGGAGTGGCATCTCCCTAAAAAAACAGGGATTTGCTCCTCAGTGCTTCAGTGTCTTCATTTTGGAGATGAAGGTTATTAAACGCACAGGGGTATTATGGAGGCAGGTTAAAAAATATGTTACCAGAGAACTGGTTCCTTGTTACTGACTGAAATAAAGTTGAAGCAAAGTAGAATTACAAAAATACAAAAATGTTACGAGTTTTTGAGCAGAGTCTTTGAGCGGATAGGAGCACTTTGAACAAAGTGCACTGGGTAATGTTCTAGAGGCAGGAAAAGCCTCACTCCAAAGTTCACTGGGTGGATACTGCAGTTCTTGAGGCCAGAACAGAAATGCTTGAGGAAGAGTAACTCGGATCTTCCGTGTTATCTAAGTTGTGTTTGGAATTTGGCTCATCTTTGCGCGGACATATCAAAAATATCAGGCTCTTAGCTGTGGAGTAATGGCTCTGGCTGGGTACTTTTTGCACTTTTTAACACTGTGCAGTTTGTGCAGTGCATCCAGGGCCTGTTCTCTGCTGTGCAGCAGCTCGTCAGAGCTTGATTTACTGGGATGAAATTTGTAGTGGGATCCAACTTGGACCTTTGGCCAACTGGGGGAGTTTCCTCCTGGAGGCACCTGCCTGTGCTCCCTCTCTAGGCTGGATGCTGGAGTGGGTGGGTAGATGCTTGGACCATGTATGGCAGCTCCAACCTTGCGGTTATTTTAGAATAATATCCTTTTAAAATCCCACATGTGCTTGTGTTGTTTGTCAGCATTTTGGTCGTGTTTAAAAGGGAGAATTATTCAAGCACCTTTGGTTTCAAAATAATTTTGGAATTGAGGGTATTGATTGGTGCCGCAGATTTTTTGCTCTTGTGATGATAAGAAAAAGCCGTGGGGACCTCAGTCTAGGTCTGTATATAATTAATAAGATAATTCAGCTTCAGAGCTCTTACATCTGTCTTGGGTTGGTTTTGTTTGGGTTTTTTCCCCTTTTATCTGTTTCCTGCATTAGGAGGTCTGTGCCAGTATTTTCTTGTTCCTCAACACACACATTTTCTGACGTGGCCGCCACAACAGAGAAGCAGCTCTTTGTTCTGCAAACAAGCCCGAGTTAAAGGCACTGCTCTGGAGGGCCCAGGGATGGCACCAGCGGAGTTCCCAGTCCTGGGACAGGGCTTTGGAAGGGAGCTGAGTCTCCAAAGCATCTGCAAGGAGATGGTGGCAGAGGGCTGGCGGTGGGGAGAGCAAGGGGAAGGAGAGGACTTCAGCAGCCGGGCCCCAGGGATTAATGTGCATCCTGATGAACATATTGCTGTTGGCAGTTCGGAAAAGCCCAAAACAAGGTGGCTGTGGAGCTCTGCCTTCTTTTCCTGGGAAGGTGGTTGCTGTGATCGCTCTGCCCTGTCAAAGTGAGGGCTCTCTTTTGGGCTGGGAGTGAGTCAGGAAGGCCGTACCCAGCTCCATTTTGAGTTTTCCAAGCAGGCACCTAAATCCTTATCAAATATGATTGTCTGGCCCTGAACTCTGAGGGCTCTTTGTAGTTGCACAGTGTCCTCCTGGAGGGGATTTTGTCCCTGCCGTGGCAGTGCCAGGGACTGAACCTTGCCAGGTTCCCGCTCGCCCTCCCAAGGGCAGCACTTCCAGAGATAACCAATCCCTTGGGTGCCAGGCCGGGCTGCCAGGTTGGCTCTCGGGAACGGTAAAGTCCACTGGATGCAGAGCTGGATTGATTCTGCCTCCTGGCAAGGTCAGTCTGACCAGGGAAGCACCGTGGAGGAGGTTCCATCTCCTGCCAGCCTTCGGGAGGAGGTGGGGGAGAGGGAGGGAGTCCAGGGCGCTCACCTGGGGGCAAAGGACAAGGAACCCTTGGGCAGGGCAGGGTTTTGAGGGCAGTTTCATTTTCGGAAGGAAACACTGCCGTATTCCCTGAAGATCTAAGGACTCTTAGCCGGCTTTCCTCTTTGGAATAACCGTGTCTTGAGCTTGATAAGACTTTGGAAAGCTCTTATTTGTGTTTAAATACAGGTGGTAAGAGGTAGTAGATGTTTTCAGGTGAGATCTCCTAGTGACCTGCTGGGGATGTAAGGAGCAGATGGAGAGCAGTGTTTATGCTCAAGCCTTACTTCACTGCTCAAGGTTTGTGAGATCATAGTTTCTCCTAAAGCTGGTAAAATTATTTCCTTTACTGTGAAAATGCACACTTCATTGTTTGTATTTTGACTGATGCAGTGATCACTGTTTGTCACTGAGAGCTGCAAATACTGGTTTTGGTCCTAATTCTCTGACTTGTCAGTTTTTTTAAAGTGGATCACTCTTTCTGTTTTTTCAGCTTCTTTTTATTTTCTCATCTGGGAAATGGGGATTAACCAGGCTTTGAAAATGTCTCACCTGGCAGGCAGGGATGTGAGTGTTAGGAAAATGCCTTAAAATTGAGAAGAGTTTCAGTTTTCCTGCTGAGATAAATTTTTGATCGGACACACTGTGAATTCACAAAAGGAATTCCTTGTGCTTTCTAAAGTTTGCAGTACATTGAAAAGCTCCAGAAATTGGTGAGGCAGCTGTTTTCCTTCAGGCAAAGCAAATGGATTTTGAAATTCTTAAATTGACGTGTCTAATTTTTGTTTGTGCATTTTGAAATGCTTTAAAAAGTCTTCAGCTGCTAATGAATGTACTGGTGCATAGAACTGTTTGAAGGAGCCCACCTTCCTAGGGAAATACCGTCTTTTTAAGACTCCTAGAAAATACTAGGGGCTTCCCAAAGGATCTGAGCTCCGTGTTGGTGTAGCTCTGGCAATGCCCGAAGTTCAGTGATACTTGAATCTTTGCTCAGGGCTCTTCTCTCTGCCAATTAGCAAAACTTGTCTTTAAAGGAGTTCTTTTGACAAGGCAGGTTTAATTATTTCTAGTTCTGTAGTTTCATTTCAAACACAAGCAGCTGTAGGAAGGAGCCAACGTGTTGAGGCAGTAGTGAGTGTGATTTAAGTGGTGTTCAGTGTTAAGAAAGGAGTTTACATCATGTGAGGGCACCTGGCAGGTGTATTCAGGAATGGAAATACATTAAAAAGTCTTTCCAATTCAACTTCTATTTTTTTTTCCTAAAGTTTTCTGCTTCCTGTTTAGGTGCTGGATGTTTGACTCGATGTGTGTCCACGGGAGTTAAACTGTCAGCACACGGAGCCTTTCCCATAACTCCTTTAATGAGTGAAATTCGAGTTGTCTGATGGCATGGGGTTTATTTTAGAAACTCAGGGGATACTTTCTACTCTTGGTTGCATTTGTTTTTCATTTACAGTCATTTTAGAACTGCTTTAACTAGCAGAGTTATCTCTTGGACAAGAGCAAGGAAAAGCTGTTCCTGGAAGATGCTTTTCTAAAATCACCTTTGAATTTTTCATCCATTTCCTCTTGGAAAGGTCTCTGGTAAAGTGAGAACCTGGAGGAATGAAAGTCTTTCCCCTAAGCCTGTCTATGGCACAAGGCCATCCTGTTTTAAAGGGATCTGGGGATTTGGGCTTCAGGCAGTAGCTGGCTGGGCAGAGATTCTTGTGGAAGTAGCTCACTAGAAGGGGCTGAATTGAAAGTGCACTTCAGCTCGTGAATGATCTACTTTAGGGTGTAAAAAACTAATTGTTTAGTAAGTTACGTGAATGTTTGGAAGTGAGCAACTTTTAAAATTGGAAAACATCACTGAAAAGGCAAACTTGCTGGTTTATACTAGTGTTAAATAAACTGAGTGCTTGGGATTTTACCCGGACATTAAATCCACCTGCTGCCCTTAATTTAGCCAGAAATATTGACCACAGGTGGATAATTGTTCTGCCACCTGGGCAAGGGGCACCAGCCCCAGTTTGAGGTGCAGGGGCACAGGGAGAGGGTCTGGCTCTCCCCTTGCCCCAGCCCAGGGGCTTTGGGTTCCTGCCCGCCCTGATCTGTGCCATACCAGCATGTGGGGATCCGTGTCAGGAACCAAACTGCTGGAAGAGGAATCCCTGATGTTAAACTTGGCTTGGGAATTTTGCTGAGTGATCTGACACTAATGGTCTGGAAGAGCAGGAGAGTTCTGTGTCTGGCTTTTCTGCTCCTTCTGCCTTTTTCCTGGAATGTGACTTCAGATCAAACGCAAAACTTAACAGGATCTCCTCACAAAATACTGCCATCTTGTTCTGTGGCTCAGCAAATAGGTTTCTAATGCTGTGAAGTGATTTTTTTTTACACTGAAAAAGCCTTTTATTTCCAGTGTGTGAAATGCCAGCTGTCACTCTTACAAAAATAAATGATGTGAAGTCTTTGATTTGTCAGAGCCTGGGCATTATCACCAAGTGTGAAATATTTTCTGCTCTCACTCCTGAGTGGAACAAGGAGACAAGTGAGATCCTGGATTTTCAAAGCTATTTAGCAACAAGGACGGTTAATTTTAATTTGATGCCAGCGTGCTAAGGCTCTTTGATACCAGTGTTGGGAAATAGCTTAGGAAATAATTCTTTGTGGTGAAGAAGGTCCTGACTGCTGCAGCCAGGAAATTCAGGCAAGTACCTCCTCATTTTTTGGAATAAGGCTATTTTGCAGTTCCCAAAGTATGTGCTGGCAGTGCTGGGGACTTACTTCTTTCGTGACTGCTACATTTTCTTTTCAGCCCCTCTGGACCTATTTTATATCTATATATATTTTTATATATTTTTTTTTACAGCGAATCTATGTTGAGATTTTTTAGTGAGGGTTATTTTTCCAGGTAGCTGCTGGAAATGCAAAATAAAAATTCAAGATGGTTCAGTACAGATGGTTTCTTCACAAGCAGGGCAATGTGTTTCAGCGTATGGTTGTGATGTCTTTTATTTTCTTCTTAATAATTATTCCATTGTAAAATATTTGACTTCTGAGAGGTGTAATTCTCATTCTCCTTGGCTTGTTGTGTGCATGCTGGAAAGTCTTTTTGCAGCACAAGGAAACGTACTCAGGCTTAGTAAACCTGGATGGAGTTTTACTGTGGAGGAAGTTAAGACACCTGGTAAATCTATACATCCACAGCAATCTGACTAGAGCTTGGAGCATCTCATGTAATAAAGTTTTAGTGTCTTTGAAAAAGAAAATTAGAAAGAAGGGTTGAGGAATAAATGGAAAGAATGAAGGATAAGTGAAAATACCGAGAAGAAATAATTTTGAATTTGATTTAATTCATGATGGTGATGACTTTGTTTGTCCAGAAAAAAAACCCAAATTTTTTATTAACACTATCGGGATTTAAATTATTTTTTTTTTCTATTCCCTCATTGCTGCTAAGATATACATGGTTGGTACTGAATTTTATCTTGGAATACTTTAAGCATCTCCTTGCCATGGGATGGAAAATCTTTGGCAGTGAGTCTTTGGCAGTGCTTTTCTCGCAGGTCTTAATTGGCAAAAGGACTGGTGGTGGTTGTAATTTACTTCCTCAGCACTTCCAAAGCCCGTGGACCAAAGTGAGGGAGCAGCTTTCTAAATTTAAAACTGCATCTGAACTGGAGAAATCTCTTTGTTTCAGGGACCTTGGTCAAGATTGGAACTAGATATGATTTTCATTCCTCGTTGCTCTGGTTAACAGAGTGACCGTGTTTCCTGCGCTGCTGAAGCCCCTTTCTCTGCCTGACCCTGAAAAATTTTGTCAAATAATTTATCAGTATTCCTCTTTCTTGTCTTTCTTGTCCATTTCCTAAACAGGGTGTGAGTGTCACCAGTGCTTTCTTTTTAGTTTCTTACTTGCACACACCTGGTCACAGCACCACGGAATGTTTTGGGTTGGAAGGGACATTAAAGCTCACCCAGTGCCACCCTCTGCCATGGGCAGGGACACCTTACACTAGCCCAGGTTGCTCCAAGCCCTGTCCAACCTGGCCTTGGACACTTCCAGGGATCCAGGGGCAGCCACAGCTTCTGTGGGCAACCTGTTTGATGTGCAATGGACAACGGGGCCATTCCCTAGTGAGCAGTGTGGGGACAGGCTGGTGGCAAGTGGCTGCTCAAACTGATATTCTGTGGGCCCTCTTTGTTGCCAAGTTTAATAGAGATCTCCATCTCTGTTTTGCTCCGTGGTAACGGCTTACTGAAATTCACATCCTGCTTTCTTAACAATTGAAAGGACCTGAGAAAATTTTCCCTTGGATGACAAACTTCTGGAAAGCTAACCACTTTTGAAGGTGTAATGTTAGGGTCAGCTTCTTCCATAGCTAAAATAAATTTCACAAGGGAAGAAAAATTTATTTTTTTTTTTTTTAATTAAAAGAACTGAGTTTTCATAATCACAGAATTTGTGAGTCTTCTGTGCTCGTTTGTTGCAACAAAAATGTTTTATGTCCTCGTTTTTATGTTCACCCTCGCTGGTAGCAGCCAATGGTATTGTGAATTAAAAAGAGGAAGATTTGGAGAGCATAAAAGTGTTGTGCTGTGTCAGGCTGTCGATGTGTGTCATGTCTTGATAAATGTCAGCTTTAGTGTAAGGACTCTATTGATTGGCTTTTTGGAGCTGGGAGGTGGCCCAGGACTTGCTTGGTCTGCTGTCTCCCGAACCTCTGGATGAAGGAATAAGGTTATTGGTGTTCCCTGCCTGATACATCCTTCACCCTCCTGTGATGAGGGGTCAGCTGGTGCTGAACATGAAGGCAGTGCTGTGATTTGTCTTCAGTTCTTGTGTTGATGGCACAGCAAGAGCAATGTCTGATGTTTTTCATAATTATTTATTGCATCCCTTGCCATGGAATTAGACCCCTCAGATAAGTGGGATTGCTCTTATTTTTATTAAGTAGCTTTGCTTTTGTATTGGGGTGGGGTGTGGGTGTGAGGACCTCGTGAATGGAATCCTCCAGGTCATGGGTGAGTTTGTGTTTTGTGGGAGGTAAGACATTGCTCTCTGAAGTTCTCTTTTGTGTGAGTTCAGTCTCATCCTCACAAACATCTTCAGCTGCTTTATGATTGCACAACTGTTATTGAGGCAAGATAATAAGGTAGAACTAGGGCTGAGAACTGCATCCTTTTCATGTGTAAATGCCTGAGCCTCACATAAATGCATTTTCTGAGGCTTTATTGTTGCTCTGTTAAGCTTTCACTGAAATCTTACCGTTCTACCCATAGCAATGTCACTCACTGTTTGTTGAACAGGCACAGCTCTTCTGTGTTAAACTCAGAATTTGTACAATAAGTAGGTCTTTTTAAAGTCTTTTGCAGCTTTATAAGTTCCATATTATGTTTTGTCAACTGTTTCAATATTATTTTAACTTGACAGCTTCCTTTGGAAGCCCTTCAGCTTCCCAGGGTGCTGCTTATCTTGTGGGGTTGTAATTTCCACAGGCCTTTTGTCTATTCAGTTGGTAACGGTGTTCTTCATTCTGTATTTTTATGTTTTAAAAAGTATTTCATTCTTGAGCTGTAAAATCAAGTTTTTTGTGGCCCTGGTGCTGCAGCATCCTGTATCAACAGTCGTGGATAGCAACACCCTCAAAGTGTGTCAATATTGGTGGGATGTACGAAATCACTTTGAAAATTTGATGAATGTAATCACTCACAGGTGATGTTTAAGCCATTGTACATTTATTTACATATAATTGTTTGGGGTGTTTTTATCATACATTTGATTTATGAATTGTAAGGAGCGTATGGGGTAGTAATAACACAAAAGAGGTTGGGGCTTTTCTTTTTTTTTTTTTTTCTCCCTACTTACTGGTTCCTGTAGTTCTCCTGTAGGCTTGGCAAAAAATAAGTTCCACATCAGCATAAAAATTATTTGTATTTTTTGAATTATGATACAGTTCCATGGTTTTTTTGGCTGTTTAACATAATTTGATTTGTAGCCTGTGCTCCATTTCTGGTTGTTTTGGATTTGTTTTAACAGTATTTTATATAAAAACTGTGTGAGTGAGAAGAATGAGAGAAGTAGTTTCACTAGGAATAACTTAAAAATACCCCAAAATTAGAAAATTAGGTTAAAAACTCGTTCCGGCAGCCAGTGTTTTGAATGCAAATTGCCATTTCCAGCATCCAGATGAGTGCTCTGGCTCCCTGAAAGGCTTACAAGAACATTTGCCCAAATTTCAGGGAACTACTGCATTAGGCTGTACATGAATGTGTTGCTTGTATGTGTGCAGGTAATTTTAAAGTAAAAAATCTGTAACAGCACACAAGGAAAACTAGGGCAGTGTCCCACCAGGAGCACTGAAGTGTGAACAGGGGCAAGTGATTTACAGAATCCCTTTGCCTTCCTCACTTTTCCCTTTTTTTTTTTTTTTTCTTTTAAGGAAAATAGTTTTTTGGTTTTCTGTTGATGAATGCAGGTTTAAAGTCCAGAATTTTAGGGGAGTATTTGAGCTGATTTGAGTTGTGGCAGCTGCACATTGTGCTTTTTTGTACTGTTGATTGTGCCTTGAAATAGTGGGGAAGGCATTGCCTGTGGTGCTGTGCAGTGGCTGCAGAATTGGTTGTGTGCCCATCTGGGCACTTCACCCCTCCTAATGGAGTTAAATATGCCAGGAAAAAATAAAACAGTCGCTTGTCTGTGTGCAGAGAACCTGTAAAACTTGAAAGCCCAGCTGTGTCATGGAGTTCCCTCTCAGTGTGACAGTCCTGGAGCGCTCGTGCTAACGCTGTGGCTGAAGTGTGAGTGAGGTTTTATTGCTGAGCTCTGGGAGTGTTTTACTGAAGATCTGATTTCATCCCACAGTCCTGAGCTGCTGTTGGTAGGGAATCAGTGGGGTAACCCCTCCTGAGCATGTTGCTTTCTCCATTAAGTAATTAAAAGACCCCACTGGGAATATTGCATCCCGCTCTGGAGTCCTCAGCAGAGGAAACATGTGGACCTGTTAAAGTCCAGAGGAGGCCGTGGAGATGCTCCGAGGGCTGGAGCCCCTCAGCTCTGGAGCCAGGCTGGGAGAGCTGGGGGTGTACAGCCCGGAGAAGAGAAGGCTCCAGGGCAGACCTTGGAGCCCCTTCCAGTGCCTAAAGGGGGTTTATAAAAAGAGGGAGAGCAACTTTTTACATGGGAAGATAGTGATAGGATAAGGGGCAATTGTTTTAAACTGAGAGATTTAGATGAGATATTAGGAAGATGTTTCTCCCTGTGAGGGAGGTGAGGCCCTGGCACAGGTTGCCCAGAGAAGTTGTGGATGCCCCATCCCTGGAAGTGTCCAAGGCCAAGTTGGACAGGGCTTGGAGCAACCTGGGCTAGTGTAAGGTGTCCCTGCCCATGGCAGGGGGTGGCACTGGATGAGCTTTATGGTCCCTTCCATGGACAACTTGTCAAGCTATCAGCAGTGCAGGCTTGGATGCTGCAGGGAGCTCTTCTCTTGTAGGAGTCTGAGTGTTTGAAGAAGTCATTGTAGTTGTCTGTCAAGGCACAAATGAAATGTCACTCTCCCAGGAGAAATGATCTCTGGTTTCTGTGTGGTGCTGGTAGAACTGGGACATGAGCCATGTCCACCCGAGCCATCTCTGGGGGGGTTGTTTCTGAAAGACCTGTTGCCATGCCCAAGCGCTTTTGGTATTTACAAGTCCTGCATTTGATTTCTTGCAGCCTTTGCCCTTTCTGGGCTGAATTTGTGCCCAGTGTGGGTGTGAAGAAGGACTATCCTTGAGCTTGGGTCACGCAAGGGTTTTGGCAAACCCTTCCAGGTGGCCGTGATCATCCGGGTGGCAGCACTGTGGTGGTGTGCGCTGCGTTTGGGAAAACTGACTCGGAAGAGGCACAATTTCCCACCGTGGCATTTCACGGCAGGCTGGCAATGTAAGAAGAGTTGAGGGTTTGGCCCCCAGGGCTGTTCGAGCTGCGCTAACTGCAGTTGAAGCAAGCCTTGGGCAGCCACTAGAGAGAAACAAAGAGCTCTATTCTGAGTGCCTGTGAAAAAGAGAGCTCTTCTGGAGGGAGACATTTCATCCTTCCCCTTTGTCTTTTCCCTTATTATTCCTTTTTTCCCATAGCTGACAGCTTTACCAGCGTGATGAGGGAGTGACGGATCCCTTAACCTTGGATTCTTCCTGGTTTTGCCATCCTCATACATACTTTGTTACCTCTTCTCTTTCCAGTTACTCCAAATCTGGATTAGAAAGGAGGGGGGAAGCCACACCCTTGTTTTACCATTGCCCAGTAAGATTTCCAGAGGTTAATAAAAAAGGTTTAAAAAGCTTTTGTTCCCTGTTAGGGCTACTGGTGATCCTTCTACACACCACCAGCAGCCTGATGATGCTTTTAGAGCTGTGTCACTGCTCTGTTGGGTGGTGAATCTCCAGGTTAAACAGCTGTGAATGCTGTTGCTAATACAGAAGTGCACCAAGCTGTACAGGTACCCCGTGCAGGGCAGCCTTTATTCAAATAACTTTTGCTCTGGAATGTGTGGTCCCTCCCTGCCTGTAAATGTCAGCTTTAATTAAGAGAGAATCTCAACAATGAGATGCAGACTTATTTTTTTTATTATTATTATTTTCTTGTAAACTTTCCCTGCTTTCCCTTTTCCCCATTCTCCTTTGATCTTTAGAAAACCTCAGCTCGTGAAAATAAAGGCTGAAAAGTGCCTGCTAGGTGGTGAAATATGAGTAAGCACACCTTGAACCCTGGATTTGCATGTGCTGTGCCTGAGGCTGGCTGCCTTGTCTGCCTTTAGTTGACTCAGGATTTTCAGGAGGCAGAGCAGGGATAATTTCATCGTTGAGCACTGAACAGGCTGGTTCAAACACCTTGTGTTATCATTATGCATCTTTGCACAGCGGTTCCTTGAAGGAAAACTCTTGCTGTGGGCTGTATAAAATGGAACCAAGTTCAGCTGGTAGGTGGCAACTCCCCAGCCCCGCAGCAGAGGGTGGGAATGGATCCCATGGATCCCTCTTGGTTTAATTCCTCCTCCACCACACTCTGTAGACCTCCGTGGGCCTGCCAGGGCTGCCTCGGAGCAAGGTGGGAGTGGGCATCCATGTCCATCAGCTCATCCCTCTGGCTCGTTTCTGTGCGCTCCTGCCATCAGCTGCCTTGCCAAGTGAATTTTCCTGCCAAACTCAGGGGAAATGGGACACAAAAGCAGTTGGGAAGTGACTTCTGAGGCCTGCCTGGTATCGTGGGCTGTGGTGTTTGAGCTGTTTCAGAGGTGACAGAGCAGAGAAGATGTTCTTGGTTTGCGGGTGGTGAAATGCCCCCTCGGTTCAGTATAGCCACGCTGATGTGATGAAGCAGAAGTGAGGGCTCAGGTGGGTGTTGATCTCCCCGCGTGTTTAAAGGCACAGAATGGAGATGAATCACAAGACTCACAGGTGGCCCCAGTGTTCAGTGAAGCCAAGTATTGTGAATTTGCTTAAATTTTCCATGCACTAATGGGCTTTTACCAGGACTCTTGCACATCTTGTCTCTGGTCTGGGCCTACTCAGATTTTCCCTGTTGATGTCTGTTTCATTCACAGTCTTCCTCAGAAAACTGGGATCTGTTTTAGTTTTGGAAACGATATTTTTGCAGCCAGATTGCTTGTTTTTAGTGCAGGATTGTGCACATCTCCTCGGTGCCTTAAGGAGTCAATAATTGCTTCAGGTTTTAATGGATTTTGGCAGTGGGTTGAACCCTCAGTAACACTTCGAAATATCCCCTGAACAGGATATTTGTCTTGTGTAACTTGGTCCATGAGAAGCACATCTATTCGGGTTTTGGAGAGGCTATTCCTTCTTCTCCACTAAAGATGGATTCCTTTCTGCTTTTTTCATTTCTTCTGCTCGTTCCTGATTTTTATCTTCTTTTTTCCCCGCCCATAATCTCTTTATCACTTGGCAGTTAAACAGTATTTATTTGTGCTGTGTTTTCCCTTCTATTTCTATGACTAGGCAAAAATCATAAGGAAATTAAGGGGCTGGAAAAAGACAAATGGTAAAGAATTTGGCTGAGCGTGTTCTGTGTGTCATCCAGTCTCATCTTGCCAAATCAGGCTGAGTTTCTCCTGTGCTCTCATCAGGGTCACAGTATTATGTGTTTCCTCTGCCACATGAAGCAGTGTAAAGGGAAGATAAGAAGGACCTGACCTGTTTATAAACTTCATGGTGGTTGGTTCGGTTACTGTTTGTCCCTTTGTAGATGTTAATGAAAAATATGTTGCGCTTGGATATTTTTGGGGTTTTTTTTAGCTGTTATCCCAACTGCATCATTTGAAGGGGCGAGTATCTTGTTTTGTGCTTCTGAATTAGGGAGATCTGAGCTTCTTTGGAGTCTCTTAGGTTAGTGTAGTTTCCTCTCCCCTCCCCATAAAAAACAAGCTAAATAAAAATAACTTGGCTCTCACAGGTTTGGCACTGACCAAACACTTTCATCCGAGACCCCCTAAAGCTGGAAGGACACGTTGCAGCACTCCCTGGGCAGGTTGGTGCCTGTCTTTGCAGAGGTGGGATGTGCTGCAGCATCCACACGTGTTTTTAATAGCCGTAGGTGGAATGGATGATCCCGCTGGCTCTTCCTGGCCACTCTCAGGGTTACTCTGGTCCGTTCTTTTGCACGAGTCCTCTCTTGGCAGGCAGAAGATCTGCAACTGCACTTGCCAAGTCTGCAAGAAAGTAATTCTTTGTCTGCCACTGCTGGTTTTTTTTTTTTCTTTGCACCATTTTCTGAGTCGAAATGATAAGTATTTTCAGTCTCTGAAGGTAGTGTCATTCTGTTCCAGAAAGACTCCTTTTTGGATCTGATTAAATAAATCTCGTGTATCCAAGTGCTTCAAGTTGGAAAGCTAGACATCCCAAAGACTTGTTTTGTTTTTTCATGGAGAAGACGAGTCTGAGATTTGCTGGATCCGTGAATTTTTCTGCAGCAGTGAAATAATTTCGAGCTGTTGAGCTACTGAACTAAGAGGCTGTTAGTGATGGGGCAGGAAGCTGTGGCTAGGTAGCACCATCTGAATAAAAACTTGTCAGAAAGCTGCTTTCTGCTAATCCCTGGGAGGAAGTGAGCTATAATCAGCACTAAGTGAGTTAATCACAGGAAATCTATTGCTCAACAGGAGCCTTTGAAAAAAAAAAAAAAAAAAAGAGAAGAAGAAAGGAGGGGGGCGGGGAGAAAAGAAGAATACCCATGGAGACATTTCATTCTGCTTTTGGACTCCAAAATCTGTTTGATTTAAGAAGAAAATGGAATATCTGATGAAATGAGCAGCCTTCCAATCTCCACTTAAAAACTGCACCTTCTCTTCCAGAATAATGAAGCATCAAGTCTCATCTCCTCCTGGGAGGTGGTTTTCAGGTATAAAGAGGTGGTGGTGTGGGAAGGCTTTGTATTAGCAAAGTACCAAAACTACTGGAGGCCTGGGGGCAGTGGGAATGAGTCTCCAGGCGTTTTCAACAAGGATATTTATAATATGAAGCAAGAGTGAGATGTGACTGTCTTAAATCTGTCTCGTCACACCAGTCTTTCATTGGAGCATCACGCTGTGGCATTTGTATTGTTTTTAGTTACTCTGTGCCCTTTTTCACTTGACATCTGCTTTGGAGATTTGTTTCCAGGCATCTCCTTTGCTCTTTTCCTGTGCTCTGGACGTGGCTGTCCCGGATGCGGTGACGAGTGTTGCCAGTGGCACCCTATAAGGCCCTCCAGGAAGGGGTGACAGCCACCGGCATGGGGATGCTGGAGGGGGAACTCGCTGCTGGAGCAGGGGCAGGGACCTGCACCCACTGTCAGCCCTTCTTTCACTTTTGACCTGCTCTCGTTTCCTCTTCCATTCCTTCTGTCAGACCACAGGCACTTCTGCTGTGTTGCCTTCAAGCTGTGACTGTGGCTCAAGTGTTCTGCAGTTCAGGTGTTGTACCAAAAAGGTCCTACAGCTGTAGTGGCACATCAAGGATTAGAATTTCAAGAGCCAAGTGGTTTTGTTTCTTAACATGCTGTTAGCCTGAAATCCATTACTTCTCCTTTTTGGTCAGCTGTGCAAAATGAACTTAAATTTGATGTTTCTACTGCTCCTTCTGTGTTTTGCTGCTGATAGTAAATGAGCTGAGTAATTTTTACTTGTAGTAAATAGAACTGAGTTCAGTTTGCAGCGCTGTGATTCTCCTGTCACAGATTCATTTGATTTATTTCACTGGTTTAGTTCTGGCTCCTCAGAGATCAGTGGCAGCGTAAAGCACAGGACTGTGTGCCAGGAGGAGGAATTTTATATGCATGTTATCAAACAGCTCTGAGCTTGATGTGGTCTGTTTTGGTTTCTTTTTCCAAGCAGTAGTCCAGTTTAGTTTTGCATCACATCCCAGGCAGTGAAATCACAGGTGCAGCCTAGATTCCTCAAATACATTAATTTGAGCATCTTAAGAAGACAAATTCAAGTTATCACGATGTGAGAGCTTTCTACAGCAGCTGTTTGATTTGACAGAAGGTACCATCTACCTAGCCCTGCCTGGGGCCTTGCAAGGCTGCTGTGCGTGACCAGAACACAGATTTAAAACCTAATCTGCTCAAATACAAGTGCTCCAGGGAAAGTGTGAGTGTGCACTGCAGCAGAGGGGGAAATGATCGCCTGCAGTTTAATTTTATTTCCTTTTAGTCATTCTGAAAAACAAGTTTGAGGGGAAAAATGTTTGTCCTGTTCTAGAAGTCAGAGGAGCTAAATAGCAGCACATGGCTTTGGCTGGGATGCGAGTGTGTGTGAGGCTCCATCCCAATCCTGAGGGAGCCCAGGGGAGCCAGGCCCGGCACAAGAGCCAGGCTTAGGAAGTTCTTCAGGAAGCAGCCCAGCTTTACACTCACACAAGGGGGAACTGGGGGGGAGAAACAACAGAAAAGCAAGTCAAAGCCAAAGCATTCAGACTAAGGTGCTGCAGCAGTGTGTGTCTGTTGGCTTTCTGAAAACACTGCCCAATTTTCACTCTACTTTCCAGTTCTTACTTGCTGTCGGGGTTGTTTCTGTGTGTTTTCCCTGCAGTGGCAGCGACAGGAACTGCTGTCAGTCCTGTGACCTGGGTATGCCGTTCGTTGTCGGGCCCTTTTCATCCCCAAAAGGAAGAAAGATAGTGAGCAGCAGGGCGTAGATTGTAAAAATGAAACTCAACACGCGCTCAGATCAGTCAGTGCTGGTCTCTGCAGGGGCTGGGAGGAACAGGAGGGTTGGTTAAGCTACACAAGTTGCTCCCTATGTGTGTGTCCTGCCTCACCCTCACCGGGCAAAGGTGGGAAGGTTAATGGTTCTGAGTTAACTGTTGGACTCGGTGATCAGAGAGATCTTTCCCATCCGAAATGATTCATCGAGAGAGGAGCTGCAGTTGTGAGGAGCTTGGCTTCGGGTCTCCAGCGTTGCTACTGAGTGATTTAGACAGTGCAGACCCTGTCTGGGCACTGCAGTGGAGGAGAAGAGCACATTTGCCCTTCAGCCGCTGCAGTGGGTACTGAGAAGGTGCCTGAGGCTGCTGAGAGTACTTCCATTTTTGCTGCCTCAGTGAAGGGCAGCAAACCTTTGTCAAAGGGAGGGGACAGCAGCTGGGAGGAGTGTCATACTGGCCATGAGGATTGAGAGTTAGAGGGCCCTGTGGTCACCGGCACTGCCACCTGTGGATGTGTTTTGTGGATTAAGCAGCAAAACTGTGGGGAGAAAAGCTTTTAGTTCTCTTTGTGTCATTTTTTGGGGGGAGAGTGTAGTGGGTTGCAGTGCTGTCCTGTGGGGGGACTGAATCTGTCTGAAGGCTGTAGTTAAGTATTATTTGCAGCTTCACAGCATGTCTCTGTGGTTCAACCCATTGCTTTCTAGTTCTTGTGTTAAATGTAGTGCAAATAGTGACTGTGGGGGAGTTGCTGATGTGCTCGAATATATTATTATTACTGGTATTTCCTTCACTGGCAAAGATGAAAGTGAATCCCTCTTCCACATTTTACCTTTAACATACTTCTGTGAGGTCGCTCAAACTCAGGTTAACTATTTTAGTAAGTGTCTTCCAGCCAAGCCTAAAAAACCCCCACCGTTAATTGTGTTGTCTGATTCTGTCAGAGAATTATGAACCTGACATCTCCTTTGCTGGGTTACAGACTGCTGGGCAGGCACGGGGGAAAAAAATTCCCCGTGTCCTTGCAATTCCCTGCACAAGGCATGAATCAGCAGGACAGGCACACGTGGGTGGTGGTGCAGGAGTGATTACCTCTGGCTGCTGTGATCTGAACAGGCTCCTTCTCCTCTTTGGGGTGCTGAGAGAGCAGAAACGGAGCTTCGGGGTGTATTTGCACTCTTATTTTTATTTTTTCCCCACCTTTTTAAGTCCCTCCTCGAGTCGTTGCCCATAATGCCAAACCTCCGTAGCAATTTCCGAAGTACTTCCTGACGCCGTGGAAATTTCCCTGGCGTGATGAAGTCAGGGTAAGGATAGAGGAGAGGGGAACTGCTCTTTTCTTCAGCTGAGCGTAGAAGAAAAAGAGCTGTTTGGACTTGAACCTGGACAAAATGATTGATTTTTTTCGCCTCTGATGGTAACTGAAGGATTGGAATTCTGCTTCCTGGAGTGTGAGTGGAGCTGTGTGATTTATTTAGATCGTGAATTCAAAGCTGCCGTGCATTGAAATGGGCCTTTGTGCAAACTAGGTGTGAATTTAGCACTTTGTTTCAACAATGATCTTTGAAGCAGCCGCTCGGAAATTTTACTACTACGTGCTGCTAAATAAATCATAGCTGAAGTTTTTCCTTAAAGCTGAGGTTTTCCTAAACCGCGGATTTAATGAGCTGGAAGGAGCCGGTCCCTCAGGTAGGAAGCTGATGCCTGGGCTCTTTCTGCCACTCCAGTTTGCTCCACCAGCCCCACGGTTTGTTTTCCTCCTGTGGAGCTCCTGGGCTGTACTTGGAGCGAGCAGGGTCGAGGAGATCCCTCTGAACACTTTGACCGCTCAGCAGCTGATGGGAGCTGCAGCTCTGGGGGTTCTGCTCAGATGCTGCTACACCAGTTTCTTAAAGTGCCTGATTTTCTTCTGGAATAGATTCGGATTTCCATATACTTGCTTCCAGCTTGTTGTTTCGCAGTTTCTTCTCTCGACCGTGCAAGATGTTAAGGAATAACTTATTTCGGATCAAGGATCTCTGAGTATGTGGTGAGCTGCTTCTGTCACTGAAAATAAAGAATTTTTACTGAGTGAGAATTTTATTTTAAAAACTGTCAGCAGAAGGGCAGTTAACTTTCATTTATTTTTTTATTTTATTTGCAACCTGAATACCACATTACAGCGTCGTAATTTTGGTGACTCGGCTCTCTCTAAGGGAGCGTGTGGGGGAATTACTGTGGGTTTGGAGGGCCAAGTCTGTTCTTGTCCGGTTTCAGATGCAGGTGAGTTGTTTATCCTTACATCCTGCTCTTGCTCTTATCAGTCAGCTTGAAAAAAACCTGCACAGGTGGAGGACATAATCGGGTTTGTTTTAGAAAAGTACAAAAGGCTACTCATGATGTTGCTTTCCTAACACAGTTCGTAACATTTTGGCATTCAAGCTATATGATGTGCTTATTTACCTACTGTGATTTATTTAGCTGTCTGATTGCATTTGTTCAAAAGAAGGAATTCTTTGCTTTAACTGTCTGTTCCCACTTGGGTAGCTAAGGACACTCTATCCTACTCTTTTCTGAGGTTTGATTAGCAGAAGGGACACAGATTATGGTCCCCTGTGCTGCCATCACTCCAAACCCAACTTCAGTAGGATTCTTGAATATATATCTGTATATATGAATATATATATTTTAGGAACATACATACATATCTGTATGTGTGAATATACATTTTTACATTGTTGATTGAATAAATCAGTTTGACTTGGTGGATATATTGTGTGTGTATATATATAAGGTGAGTACCTTATATTTGGCTTATACATCTCAAATTGGTGTCAGGTACTTGGTGCAAACAGTGTGTTGTAAGGGAAGCGTTTGGAATTAAAACCCCTGTGGGTAGGCTGCTCAGACCTGCTGTTGGATTGCAGGATACTTAACTTTTTCCCCCACGTTGCAGTGTAGGTACTGAAAAATGCAGAATGTCCTGTAGATAAGTTGCAGCCTCTGAAAGAGAGATCAGTAAGTGAATGTGGAAGAGTGTTGGGGAGTGGGAATTGCTGCCTAATTCCCAGCTGTATCCCTGCAGACTCGTTCAGGTGTGGCAGGTCTGTTTATCACCTCCTCATCAGCAGAAGGCTCCAGGGCAGGTCTGTGGAGGTGGGTCTTGCACAGCTCGGAGAGCTTTTCCCCATCAGCCTCCAAGTCAATGGAGCAACCAGCACATCTCCAGTTTTTACTGCGCTGACAGAGTGTTGTGCTGCTGGTGCCTCTAAAGGTGTTTGTGCAGAAATGATGTGCTTTTGTGGGCATTTATGGGGATAATTAATTTTAATTTCCCTGGAGCTTCACGACATAAACCAGTGTGCTTTTGTGCTGCCCCAGTCCAGGCTGCTGGCCTGATTTGTGTCCCTCTGTTGGGATTTGTCAGCATTCACCCACCCTGTGAAATGACAGGGAATGACAGTCCATGTGCTTTTGGTTCTGCTGCTCAGGCCCTGCTGGCAGGATGCAGGTGTCGTGTGAGATGTTGGGTAGCACAATAATTGAGAGAGGATTGCACTGTCTTGTCCTGGCTCTTGTGAATAATGAAACTGATAATATGTGGCTGCGTGACTGAGTCATGCCTTGGCACCGTGATGGGAAGTTGGTAGGCACCAGGAGGCCATTCATTTCCCAAGCTGTTGTAAGAGGAGAAGGAGGAGGAGATGTGTTGGTTCGTGTTCTAAAGAGGGAGCTTGTCATTTGAGTGAAAGGAGGAATTAGGGGCTTGTTTATTACTCAGCTGTTAGAGAGGTGATTTCTGTAAATCTTTCTTTGTGCCATTTACTCTGTATCAGAGAGGCTGCCTGTTTCCTGGTGATCAGAGAAAAATCTCCAAAATATTATGAGGAGGGAGGAAATGCCAGCACAGATCTTTTTGAATAGGGAATGTGTCATGTAGATGTTTTATTGTGCTGTGGTTTTAGCTTTAGCAGCTGTTTGTCCGTGTTCTCGCTCATGTTTTGTTAAGGATTCAAAGAGGATTTTGGTGATACCACATATGCTTTTTTAGAAGAGGAGAAAGTGTGGCACCAAGTGGGGAAGCAATGCAAGGCCCCATTCAGAAGTGGAGTGCACCCTGTGGATCTGAGTCCTGTGCTCTTTAATGTAGGCCGTGTAATATGGGTAGAGAGATTCTTAATGCAGCTTAATGTGGACAGTGTGCTGAACTGTGACTTACTAACATAAGCTGTTCTTTTGTCCACAAGATCTTGTGTGATACATGACAAGAAGGAAAGCATCTAAGGCTTTTAAAGCTGTTTGGTACTACAGCATTGTGGGGGATCCCAGCTGGTTCTGGGCTCTCTGTAAGCTGGGATATCGAAGATGGAACTTTACACCTGGCAGAGGGTTAACCACGGA
>JAYRBT010000010.1:21199854-21245293 GCA_036023395.1 Myiotriccus ornatus | reverse complement strand
ACCTAGAACTGTATAAAGTAGCAGCACTGTTGCAATAAAGTGTGCTGGTATCCTGAAAACCATGTCGCCTCCCGCCTCGACCGCGACATATGGCCACATGCCAGGTGTAAAGTTCCATCTTCGATATCCCAGCTTACAGAGAGCCCAGAACCAGCTGGGATCCCCCACAGAGCATGAAGCTTTTTGGGCTAGAGCTAACCCTAAAAGATGTACTTGCACCCTTACGTGTACTGTCCTTTGTGTGAGCAGAGAACCAGATCTGGGAATTGTTCATTTAGTCTGGGTTAGTTTTATCACTGGAAACGTTTGTTGCTCCATCCCACAAATGCTGTTGCTGGCACAAATGAATGGGTGGCCCAGAAGTGGGAATGAGGAAGGGATTTGCGTCCTTGGTGGAAGTACCTGCCAGTGCAGTGCCTGCTGCATTCCTCAGAGGGGAATTCACGCCTCCTTCCGCTTGGCCAACAGAAGAAATGCTACATTCCTGTATTCCTGTGCTCTTTTCCTATATTAACACAAATACTTCTCTTCCAGGGCTTTCACTAGCTATTGAGAACCATGTCTGACAACGGAGAACTGGAAGACAAGCCACCAGCTCCTCCCGTCCGGATGAGCAGTGTCATCTTCAGTTCGGGGGGCAAAGACCCTTTGGCCACCAACCACAGCTTGAAACCCCTGCCCTCTGTCCCAGAAGAGAGAAAACCTAGGCATAAAATCATCTCCATATTCTATAGCAATGAAAAAGGTAAGATGCCTCTCTTTTCCAAGGTATTCCTTTACTCTCCTTGTAAGTTTTGGTAGTGCTTTAGACATCTTAGTCCAGCCTGTCCAAGCATAGGGGACTGGAAAACCACCACCTATTGCGCCTCCTGTTTGCTAACCACTTTGAAGAAACGCATTTCCAAACAACCTTCATCGATGTCTGGCATTCCTGGGGATCATGTCACTTAAAGGCAGATTTCTGGTTTAAACTGAGCATCCAGCTGGTTTGGAAGTTAACTTAATGTTGATGATCATTCATGTGGCACCTTGAGGAGGAAAAAAGGTAGTAGAGAAAGAGTGGTGGAAGTGCAGTGTGCATGAGGGAAAACTGAGAGAAACTACATCCTTTTGCCTGTGGAACTGCACTGTTAGGATTGATTACTCATGGGGGAAAACCTGGGTTGCTGTAATCAGGATTATTTCTGGGAAAAATTTGCTATAATGAAACTAGACTGGGTTTGCGTGATTTTCTGTCCTCTTTTGTGTATATACAACACTGGAGTCTAATCCTGGTTCTCCAGGACATCTGTATCCATTTACAACAAAATGGTGCACAGATAGAAATAGATGCTATATCTGGGATGGTAAAACTGCACAGGGAGTTAAGCCTGACCTGTATCTGTTAAGCATTTTATTAACCTACTAGTTAACATTTTCCTGATCACTATTAATATGTCCCTTGGAGAAGACCCTGCTGCTCTTAGTGCCTTCTAGTTGTATTCTTGTCTCCATGTGCCTTGCTGCTGGTGTGCTGGGCAGGGCTGGTTTGGTCATGCCAACACAGGTTTGGTTGTTTCAAGAGATTTTGTTCCTCTGGTTGTTTATTCTCTTGGCTGAGTGTTCTCCCCAGGGCTGGTTTTCAGGCTCGCTCAGCTGTGTGATCAGTCCCTTTGCAGCCATGCCTCGCCCTGGAGATAAAACCTGGGGGCAGGCTTCTCTCTAATTCCAGAGTCTGGCTTTCTGCTCTCAACAGTAGGTGTGTTTTCCTTTTGGGAGGATAGAAGGATTTTTGGCCAGTGTAGCTTTTGGAAACAGCAAGAGAGACTCCAGACCTCTGAGGGTGGTGAATTTGGGTGCTGAAGGTGGCAAAGCTGGGTGCTGTCAGCTCAGGGTAGTGGCACGTGTCTGCAGCAGGTTCTGGCTTAGCCCTTCAATCCTGTAGAAACTGGTGTTTTGCTGTTAAATTGCTGGTTGTGGGAGGAAATGCCTGGAATTTGTCATGGTGAGTGCTGAAAGGAAATCTTGGGGGGGTGGGTCAGATCTGTCCATCTTCAGGCAAGAATGGTTTAGGAGCTGGGATGGCACTTGTCATATTGATGGTTCATCAGAGCATTTGAGCACTTTTTACAGACAGGGTTATAATGAAGTAGAACATAAACCACATGTGAAGGAAGGTTTTCCTTGCTCTGAACTAGCAAGACAGATGAATTATGAGCGCAAGTGGGTACAGTACAGCTGGAGAGCTTTGTGACATTCCATAGCACCTTTTCTCCTCCATGCATGTTTCCTCTTTCCGTCTTGATGGTGGTTTGGTTGGCTGCTGAAGTGTCTGGGAGGTGGTCAAGGAATTATCTAAAGTTGTACTGGCTCATCTGAGATTGGTTTGGAGTTCCATTGAGTTTATTCAGACCACTGTAAATACTAATAGGTACCAAATTTAGGGAAATTTATCTGCATACTTGTTTGGAATGTGTGTCTATTTACTGATACTTAGTGTTGCAAACTAAAAATGGAAGGAATAATTTCTGCTGAGAAAAATACATTGTAAGGAAAATCATGTTTGTTGATGTTTTCTAGATGTCAAAAATTAATTCAGGTAATGTCCTGGAAAAAAAAAAAAGGGGCACATTTTCCCATGTGTAAAGATAATGTGGTTAGGAAAAATGAAAATTGAATTACCTAACTGAAAGAAACTATCTGAAAGGTGTAGGTTTTTTTTTAATTTGGAAGAAACTTGTCTCTTGGATGACCCACAGCAAGGCTAATACAAACATCCAAAGAAAGGATTTTAGCCCTCAAGTCTGCAAAACTGGCTGTCAAATGTAAGCAGAACAGAAGTGGACACAGTGTCTTTCTGGCACTAACACAATAGTCAGATGATAGTTGTTTTGTTCATTAGCATGGCTGGGATGCACCCTCCCCAGAAATTCCCAGTTAAATCCTTTTTTTTCCTTGAAATTCAGCTGCTGGGAAGCCTTACAGAAATATTAGCTTCCTGCTTGGATTTAAAAAATGCTCTGGGACTAGATGCAAAATAATCTGCTGGCCTGGGATAGCAATTTTGCCATGGGGAAAAATTTCTCCAGCTGGTGCAAAAGTTAACAAATCGCTACAAAAATGGTAAATTGTCCTTTTCAGAAAATGAAGGGATGCCCTTGCCATTATCCAGGAATGTTGTTTGGCTTTGTCTGAAAATCTCTGTCCATATGATGTTGCAAGGTCCTCCCTCTTGGGAGGTTTCTGTAGCTGAGGAGGGGCTGTGCTTTTGGGGACTCTTTGCAGGTTATGAGATGTAGCAATTACACAGTTTCTGCCCCAAGTCTGAGCTCGTTCTGTGCTGAAATAATCATAAGAGTTTGAAGGGATTATTTAATCACCTCGTCACGGAGGGTTTGTTCCCCCTGGTTTCATTGTTTGGATAAATGAAGTGATAGTCATCTTCTTACTAGAGTGCTTAATTGCCATGAATTTCCTTGGCTTGACTTCTGAAGTCAAAGGAACATCTGTGTGCTTTTAGAAAGCTTTAAAATAGTCCCCTAAAAGAAGAAATGTTTGAGCAGAACGTGTTCAATGGGGTACTGAGGGCACCACCCAGGGTTGTGCATGTGCGGGCTCCGGGCAGATTTCGGCGTGGTTTCAACTGGGGCTCAGTAACTCCAGGTGTTCACCTGGAGTCAGCTACCTGCTACCACCAGCTGTTGGGAAACAGCTGTGATTCTTGCCTTGTGTATGGAATTTGGCTGGTGGGAAGCAAGGGATGTGAGAGGATGGGTTTGCCGTGGGAAGTGCCCTGGGTGGTGCCTTTGTTGTGAGTGCCTGTGGCTTCATTTGGGGAAGAGTCCAGTTGTGTTTGAGTTGAGTTGTATTTTTGAGGCACCTCCTTAATCAGACAGACCATTTCTCCAGCTCACTAAATCCTTCCAGAGGACCTGTGTGTCATCCCCTCCTGGGAACAGGGGGACTGTGCTGCTCTTCCTGCAGGACCAAGGGGCAAAGTCTTGGTATTTCTCCCACAACCAACAATATAAAGGTAAAACACCAGTTTCTGCAGGATTGAAAGGGCTAACCCAGAACCTGCTCCAGGCAGGTGCCACTGAGCTGACAGCACCCAGCTTTGCCACCTTCAGCACCCAAATTCACCACCCTCAGAGGTCTGGAGTTTCTCTTGGGGTGCTGCCACCAACCTGTAGTAGCTTCTCACTCTCTGCTTACAGACTTATTTCTGTCAGGCCCACCCATATCAGTAAAAGACCACCACTTCCTACTTTCACTTGCTGTTTGAAACAAGTGTTGCCCTTCACTAAAGGGATTCCTGTTGCAATCCAGAGCTGTTCCAGACCCAGCCAGAGGCTGGGAAGCAGCGTGGCCTCCCCGTGGCCTTGTTCTCAGCGCTCGAGGATGTCCTGCCAGCACATGACTCACCGGGCTTGCCTCTGGCAGGAGCTGTTTGTTTGAAGTGCTGCTCTGCTCTGCTGTTCCTGTGGGCAGAGGAATGATTTTTAGTCTCCTTGCCTTGCCTGCTCATGGGATCTATGTATTTTTGGAAGGAGTCGGTTTATTTACATAGCACATGCTGGAGGGGTTGAGCACCAGCTCCTGTTCCCTACATGTCAAGTGCTCCTGAACGGGAACATTCCTAAGGAATATAACTTTTTAAAATACATTTCGCCCCCCCCCCTTGCTTTCATGTAAACAACTGCAAGAAATTGGGAAGAAATGGGGAGGAAATGGTGCTTTCCTCAGTTTTCACAGCAACAGTTTCTCCTGTTCAGTCCCGTGACTGAATGCTGTTAATGAGAACTTCTGACAGCCCGTTTGTTTTTTGGCTCTTCCCTGTGCAGCCATATTAAAGATATCCTGTTTATAACAGCCGTGTCTTTCCACGGCATTGTTCGGCTGGAGGCAGCCCACATGGCTTTTCGTTTGGGAGCATTGTCCTCGCTGCCTGTCCTTCCCTTCCCGCCAGCGTGAGGGGATTTCAGACAGATTCCCGGCTCTGAGCGGCACCATCTTTGCGTGCTGTGGGGTATTGAAGAGGGTTTTGCTTTACCTGCTTTTTCTGTACCGAAACAACAGGACTTTTAAGGTGAATTTGAAAAACAAAGCAGAAAAATAAAAAAAACTAACCCCCCCCAAACCAGCCAAGCAAACAAACAAAAAAAAAACCAAAGCCCCCAGGCTTTAGAAAGCATCTTATAAATGTAATTGGATCTAGGTTGGATTGTGCACATGGTCTTTCTAATTATCTGTTCCTGCTCCTAGTACTTATTACGCCTTTTTTTTTCCCTTTAATTTAAATTAGGTAATTGCTCTGAGGCTATAAACTCTTATCTTCATCGCAGGAAGTCCTACTTTGCATTAATTAACTTGAATTGAAGCATTGAGGCAACTGAGTTTTAGGTGTCTTTAGGGTGAACTTGAGGTTGAGCTGCAGTCATCTTCACTGCTTTTCTTAATCCATATTAAAATGTCCTTTTTTGCATTGTAAACATTTAAAAGGTTTAGATTTCATGTGCTCAGCAGAGCACTCTGGTGCTCTTAATCGCTTATTTCCTTGCTGCCATAATATAAGTTATTTGAATGGAACAAGGTGCTGATTCTTAGAATTACAGGATGGTTTGGGGTGGAAGGGACCTAAAGATCATCCAGTCCCACCCCCTGCCAAGGGCTGGGACACCTTCCACTAGCCCAGGTTGCTCCAAGCCCTGTCCAACCTCACCTTGGACACTTCCAGGGATGGGGCAGCCACAGCTTCTCTGGGCAAGCTGTGCTAGGGTCTCCCCACCCTCAAAGGGAAGAGTTTCTTCCCAACATCTGGATCTTTGAATGTCTTTTTCAGGAAGCAAGAAGAAAGAAAAGGAGCGGCCAGAAATCTCCCCGCCGTCAGATTTTGAACACACCATCCATGTTGGCTTTGATGCTGTTACTGGAGAGTTCACGGTGAGTATTCCTGCCTTGGGGTGGCTTGGAAGACACTTGGGGTCAGTGCTGTAGTGAAGCCAAGGCAGTGCTTTAAGGTAAAGTGCAAGTTAGTCCCTGTTTATATCAAAGAACTAATTTTCCCGCATGTTTGTACAGCACACAGAGTTACCATGCCATGACCTGTTAGTGCTTCTCCAGTGTCAGCAGTGTCACATCTGGCGCTTTGTGCCAGGTGGGAGAGCCCTCCCTGACAAACCTCCTTCACTTTACTTTTGTTAGTGTGTAGCAGTGGTTCTGCTGGGTGTTGTTGTGCCCCTGTTCCTCACCTCTGGCTCAATATGCCTGAAACAGGTGCTACTGTGCTGTCACCTGTGGCTCCCCATTAAACCACCATTGCTCATGTGCTTAAGGCTGTGCATGTTATGGTTTTTATAGAGGGAAGAAGTTTGTTTTGCTTTTTAAAAATCTTTAAAGCAGTAGAATACTTAAAATTCCCTTTTTTTTTTTTTTTTCAGGGAATGCCAGAACAATGGGCTCGGTTGCTTCAGACCTCAAATATCACCAAGCTAGAACAGAAGAAAAACCCCCAGGCGGTACTAGATGTGCTGAAATTCTATGACTCCAAAGACACAGCAAAACAGAAATATCTGAGTTTTTCTGCTCCAGGTGAGAGCCAAGTGTGTGCAAGACATACTGGAGTTGGGTATTTGGAGCACAGTCTTCCTCTCAGAATAATAAATCAGGTTTAAATGCTGATTCAGTGAGGAACAAATACTTGAAGGTGGATTTAAGACTTACTGGAAGCTGGTGTTGTCCAGTTAATTTCCTGTTTTAAGTGGAAAGTGGAAGAAAGAGCTGGATAATTCACAATAGCAGCCAAAATGAACTTGAAGGGGCTCTGTATGTGAAGCTGGAGCTTTGAGACTGGGATGAACTGATTTCATGCTAGAGCCATTTCTCCGCACAGCTGTCTGTGAGCTTGATGTCACCAGCTGGTGACATCAAAGGTGCAGAATAATTTGTGACTCGCGTATTTGGGAGCCAGTTGGAAGGGCTGAGAGAAGGGTTGTCCTACAAACAGGTGCAGTTTTGCCTACTTTTCTTCCAAATTATTTGTAGCTTAGTAATAAGGCTGTGTGATATTTTCATCCTTTACTCTATAATAGAGTTCACTTTTTATTATTTTTTTTCTGATGATTTTATGTATTCTGCTATTTGTCCTATTTAGAAAAAGATGGTTTCCCTTCAGGAACACCGACGGTGAGTGTGTTTATTATTAACTGGATATCCTTAGGTGCATACAAATTCAGGTCTTCTGTATTTGTTATACCCTGAATTTTGAAGTTTTAAACTGTATCAAGTTTAAAAGTGTAAAAATGAGGGTCTTTTTTGTGGAATAAAAACATAAAGGGCGTATTTCACTGGAGCAACAGTATTTGAGTCTCATTATAAAATGTAATAACTCAGGGATGGGTTGAGTGGTTCGTTTTTTTCTTTTGATATCAGTAAGAATTCGTTTATCTTAGTGTGAAAAAAATCAAATATGTAGTACTGTAGGGGAGACACATTTCTTTATTTATGTTTTTTTTTTCATTTGGTGAAAATGTAGACCAATGCCAAAGGTTCAGAACCATCAACAGCTGTGGCAGATGATGAAGAGGATGATGAAGAAGCTCCTCCTCCTGTTATTGCTCCACGGCCAGATCACACAAAATCGGTGAGCAGCTGCAAAACTTGACAGTGCAGAATTCTGGAATTCTTTGTATTGCAGAACTTCTACATCTGTTCTCTAGAAAAGTGTTTTGTTTGTGGAATGAGCTGTTGTAAGATTTTAGGGAAGAGTTCTGTTTTTTGAATTTGCCAAGAGAATACCTAATTTCTGGTCGTCAGTTGGATCAGAAATCTTGAAATAAGTGGAATCATAGAATCATTCAGGTTGAAAAAGACCTCTAAGATCATTGAGACTTGGTGATTCTCTTGGTTGGCTTGTGTTGAAGGTATCCAATTAAGCTTATCCTTGAACACCAACATGTGCGGAGGAGGCTTTTTTAGTCCTAAAAATCTGTAGGTAGTTTCTGTAACTTGGCCCAGCACAGTGGCACAAGTGTAGTCCCCTCTGTTCAGGAGGTGCCTTTCAGAGGTCAGTACTGTTGCCAGGGGACTTCAGTGTTTCTCTGGTCTAATTTCTGCTTCCTACCTGTTATAAAATGGTGCCTAGGGATCTTTTCAGGGCTGTGATTGTTTTCAGCTGAAGGTCAGTGATTGCAAAGCCGATGCTCAGGTCCTTGGTGGTCTCCTCCACAGATTTATACCCGCTCTGTAATTGACCCCATCCCTGCCCCAGCCGGTGACTCTTGTGCTGACAGCGCCACGAAATCGGGGGATAAGCAGAAAAAGAAGACCAAAATGTCAGATGAAGACATCATGGAAAAACTACGTACGTGGTTTTATTTCAGATAAACAAAGGCTTCAGGACTGGGAGAGGAATATTACATTTTTGCTCTCATCCTTATTTTTGTGTGAGAGTTATGTGGATCCTGTGCTTGGCTAGTTTTGTGACAGTAGCTGAGAAAAATGTATTCAGAGGTTATGCTGATTTATAATCTTCAGAGCCCTGTTGTGCAGAAAAATAGTTTGTTTGGTTTTTTTTGATCAACGTTCAGTTGTGATAATGTGATCTGCATGTAGGTTACAGCCATAATAGAACAAAGTATTTTCTGCTGTGGCTTGTTCCATGACCACCTTGAAGATAATTTCTCACTGTATTAATATCCCTGTGCAGCTTTGGCTGTTTGTGCATCAGCTTTGCTCCTTGATCTTGGACATATCTTGGGATTGGATTGACTCTTTTTTTTTTTTTCTTTTAGGCACTATTGTAAGCATAGGAGACCCCAAGAAAAAATATACCAGATATGAAAAAATCGGGCAGGGGTAAGTGTTCCCCCCAGCTTTTATTCCCAGTGGGCCAGTGTTGGCAGCACTGTGCTGTTCTCTGTCTCATACTGTCGTGTACTCACCTCCTTCTGTGCAGGCAGAAATGTTGGCTGCGTTCAGCAGTGGTGAATCACAGAATCCCAGAATAGTTTGGGTTGAAAAGGAACTTCAACCTCCCCTCATTCTGCCTTCCTGCCATGGGCAGGGACACCTTCCACTGTCCCAGGTTGCTCCAAGCCTGGCCTTGGGCAGTTCCAGGGATGGGGCAGCCACAGCTTCTCTGGGCAACAAAGTGTAAAGTAAATGAACAGTGAAGTCTTTGCACAGTGGTGGAAATTTTGAATTGAAAGCTGAAACAACTCAGTGTTTGTGATTTGGCTGTTCACTTGTGTGTTTGTTACAAAGAGATGCAACTTGCTGTAGCGCTTTTCTTTCTCTTCACAGGGCTTCAGGTACAGTTTTCACAGCTATTGATGTGGCAACAGGGCAGGAGGTAAGATTCCTGTGTTCATTTTCTCTAGAAATATTCTTCTCTAGGTGGCCATGACTAATTTCCTTCAGTGGCTCCCATCTCTGCTATCAGCTCTCAGAAGAACGTTTGTCATAGTCAATTGTAACAGCGTGTGCCTTGTTCTATAGTAATCAGATGGTGAAAGCTTAAAAATAGAGTTTTGTCTTTCCAGTGAAAAGCAGAGGGAGTGAGGTGTTCCAGAAATGAGTTTGGAAAATGGTTTATGCTTCAGGAACTGCAGGCCTTGGTGTCTTGTGTTTTCAGAAGTAAAACTTTGTTTAGTCTTTGCACACTTGTTCTCTAGTTCTGACTCAATAAAGGTGATGGTTGTGTCTATCTCTGTGGAAACAGCTTGTCCCCTGGGAGTCCCTGCTGTAGTTAGAATGTCTTCTCCACATCTTACTCTTTGCTTTTGCCCCCTGGTTTCTCCAGACCCACTTGATGCAATTGGTGACATCAGCAATACTCTGCATGTTTGTCATCAACTGGCCATCTCTTGTTTCTGTAACTTGAATTTTAGGAATTAGTTGCTTCTATTTAACTTTAGATTTCCTTAGTTTTCTTTCAATGTTTCTTTTTAAATTCTTTCTTTAATTTTCCTTTAAATAAGTAATTAAATGCCATGCCTTAGGTCACTGGTAAGTAATTGCCCTTTCAGCAGTAATCACATTTACCAGTCTTGCAGTGGAGCACCACATCTTGGTAAAACATGAGCCTTTCTATCATCTCTTAATTTGCTCTCTACTTACTGCAGTACTTCATGTCCTCTTACTGACTGCAGAGTGAGTTTTAGAGTCCAGAGGGGTTCTGGAAAATCTGCTTCTTCAGATCTCCATTCCAAACTTGCACAAGACCCTCAGCAACCTGGTCCACCTCCACTCTTACTTATTTTGTCATTCTATGTCACAGAATGACAGGAATCTCTTTCTTTAAATATAATAATGATAATTTCTACAAGATTATATTGGTTCTTGTGTTTGGTTTTGGTCTCATGGGTAGATTGTCTTGTAGACCTCCAAACTGCCTCCACAAAGTGCAGCTGACAGAGCTGGGACAGTTCTTCTTCATTTTAACCTCTGGAATACTTTTCCTGGTTAGTTTATTTCCTGGGCAAGATAGGCCTTTATCTCCCCTTTTCTCTCTGGGATAGTTCATTGATTTCATTGCTTTGAGAGGAATTCCTTCTGCCTCCCAGCATTCCTTATACCCGAACACCAATGTGGTCAGAATATAGAACAACTAATTGCCTCACCTTGCACTGGAAGGCTCAGACTTTCTGAGTTGCTACAGGATTCTCTGCTTCTTCAGGCCTGTTAATATGAAACTGGGCGAGTCTTTTTATCTCCTGCATGCTCCCTTCTCTGTCTATTCTGGCCTCAGTTACTGTTTGTGGATCCTTTGAGCTGCAAGAGGATGAATGTTGGCCACGGCTGTGAGTTGTACGCTCATCAGGCTGCGTTCTTTTAATTTGTGTGCTAATAAATAAATAGTTTGCAAGCTGAGCTGAACAACTTTAATCCTGTTACAGAATTCCTTCTGACTTTTCACTGTATTAAGAATGAGTGAAAGCTTCTGATGGTTTCAGTGATTGCTGTTTTATTTTGCCCTGTTCAGGTGGCTATTAAACAGATCAACCTGCAGAAACAGCCCAAGAAGGAGCTGATTATTAACGAGATCTTGGTAATGAAGGAGCTAAAGAACCCCAACATAGTCAACTTCCTGGACAGGTAAATGCTCCCAGGAGGTGATTCCTTCACCCCTGAGGGTTTCAAGAGCCTATACAGACTTGGACTTCCTGTACCTGAGGGTCTTGGAGGCAAATGAGTCTGTGTTTAGGCTTGGTCACCTTGATGGCACACGGACATGCTTTTGGTTTTGTCTTTGTAGTTACCTCGTAGGAGATGAGTTGTTTGTCGTGATGGAGTATCTGGCTGGGGGCTCCCTAACAGATGTGGTCACAGAGACATGTATGGATGAGGCACAGATCGCTGCTGTCTGCAGAGAGGTGAGCATTGGACTTGCTGGGTAGAGGAATGAAGGTGCACTCTATTCCCATAGCTTTTATGGAATGCTTAGGTTAGGACTAACTGCAACAAATGCTGTTGGAGCCATTGAGTTAGGAATGACTGATACCATAAGCAGAAGTCAATATTAAAGTTACAGGAAAATAACAAAATTACGTTAACTGAGAAAATTGAGAGGGTTGCAAGTTATAACACAAAAGAGCTGTGGCAGTTTTTTTTTGATCTGGGTGTTTGGGAAACTTAGGGAATGAAGCAAAGAAAGTCTTTGGGTTTGGTACTTGGGTTGCCTCATCCTGCTGACAGTGTTAACAGAAAGATGTGAGTAATGTGGACTGAAGTTCAGGGAGGAGCAGTGGAGAAGTTTAGCAGCTGCAAGGAATGGCTTTTTAAACTTTGACTAACAAAGGACATTCAAAGGCACAAAAAAAAAAAAAAAAAAAGTCTGAGTATTCATATATGGATAATGCAGAAAGGAGAAGGAAAAAGCCTGAAAGCTTCCAAGTGTTTTCCAGAAGGAAGAATGGGAACTGTGTTTGCTCACAGTGTAAAAGTGGATCTGCTGAAACAGGAGTACTTTAAGAAACATGTACTAAAACAAAGATGAACTGGATGCAGACTATCTATTTTCCCTCTTAGTCATTCTCATAGAGTGTGAAATCTGTAGTTCTGTGCCAGTTAAGCTTTCTTGAGGGATTTCTCGGGAAAATAATTCTCCAGAAGATTGTAGCTGGAATAATTTTAAGATGGCCATAAGATTTCAAATGCAAGAGTTAAAAGATATCACAACTTATCAGTGGTTGCTGCCCTGAGTCAGTGCCAGCATCCTGATTTATTACAGCAGAAGGAGAATTGTGTTATCTGCTGCGCAGGAGAGACTGAGGCTTTTAAAAAGCCCGTCTTAGTCCACCAGCATGACGTCTGCTTTTGTGCCTCACCCAAAGGGAGGGGAAGGAGAGCAAACCTGTGCAGGAACGTGCATGGGCAGGTAGTGGTTTCCTGAGGAACCAGAGCTGGAAGCAGAGAAAAAGTAACTCTTTCTCTTAACAGTAATGAGCTTTTCTGAGGAAGCAGTCAAATGTTGAACTATTGTACTTCATCAAAACCTGCTGTCCGCTATGTTAGATATGTTTAATTTTGCAAATCAGTGTCACTTTGCTAAAGCAAACAAAGATACCCAAAACTCACTGGGGACATCCGTGCCAAGCAGCAAATGGCAAATGTTCTGCTTGTATTGGAAGAGAAAAATCTGACTTTTGCCTTTTATTCTCAAATAACAAAAGTAAATTTCATTATGGTTTTGGGCAGAAACTTAGTGGGAAAGGTTTTAATCTGAAAACAATGCAAAACCAGTATTAGTGACTTTCAGAATGAAGATGTTTTACAGATTTCACTGTAGAAGTTCTGTGGATGTTGGGAGTGAATCCTCACCAATCCCTCTTGGTGAGACCTCAGCCTAAAAAGCTCTCACTTAATACTTTATGGTTCCTCTGTAGAACCTGTGGGATGTACCAGAATTACCCTCTGGGATTTCTGAGAGCATCTTGGGTGGTGAGGAGTTTCATATATGCATTTGTTAAGATAGAGAAACTCTGTGGTTATAAATGATCTTTGTCCTCCTGAAATCTGGAGAGTATTTTTTAGCCCAAGAGCTTCCTCTGCTGGTTATTTTCAATAATACTTGTTCCATTTTTGCACTCGGAGCTGGCTGACGGTGTAAACATTGCCTTGAATTTGTGTTCACGTACACCAGGCGTGTTTCCATGTGCTGAATGTTGGGTTTTTTTCTCTCCTGTCCAGTGCTTGCAAGCACTTGAGTTCCTCCATGCCAACCAGGTCATCCACAGAGACATTAAGAGTGACAATGTGCTCTTGGGAATGGATGGATCAGTTAAACTAAGTGAGTAGCTGACAACTGTTTTAATGCTCTGGTTCTTCTTTTCCAGTGATCTCTGACTCAGTGTGTGAATCGGTAGAAGGAGAGTTGGCAGGGAAATTTGAGGTGGATTTTTATTGACTGTGAGGAATAGAAATTCATTCTGTGCTGCAAAATGTGTAACAGGCAGCAGGTGCTGAAATTCTAAGGGTCCTCAGACTCAGGATGTGAACGTGAGAGCCCGGAAGGATGTTGAAGCAAACTTGTGGCCACGTGAATACGTTGGTAAATATGAAGTAACTGGTACTGTAGAGTGAAGCAAAACGGGAATGATTGCAACAGAAAAGTTGCAGCAAACTGCAGTAGCTTTGTTAGGATGTTATGAATTGATTTTAGTGCTTTGCCCCCTTCATTAGAGGGCCACCAACAAGAAAATTGTACTTTACTGATCATTTATATCGCAGTCTAGTCTTACCCTGTGCCTTTTCTTGGGCTGGAAATGTAACACACTTTCATTAATATAATCATGACAAAAGAAATTACTTGCTTTTCAGGTAATTGTTGTGCATGCATGGACTTGTGTGTACATGGTGTGTGTAAATAAAAATGACGTGAAACCACTTGTAGCTGTCAGGACTGTGGAGAAAGAGGTGTATTATTTGAATTTTTGGTATGTGTGAATGTATAAAACATAGCAACCGAAGAATTAATCTAAAAAAAGGTGTAAAGTAAAAAGTGTTTTTGCAGTTGGGTAGGAATTTGAAGTGCCATGAAAACGTCTTAACAATATTCCTTATTCTAGAAGATTTTAAATCTCATTTCATTTATGAGGTGGAGTGTGAAGAAAGATTATGAGCAACCTGATTTGCTTACCAGCATCTTTGGTTGCACTGCTCGCTTGCATAGAGGGGGTTATTTGTTTTAAGGGTGTGCTGTGTTTGTGCACAAACTGTGGATTTGGAGGCTGAAGAGAAGTGAACAGTTACAGCAGAGGATGTGGCTGAGAAGAGGTAGCCTGAGAAGGATCAAAATTGCAAAAAAAGAGGTGTCAAAGCAACGCAGAGTGGTCAAAGGACAGGGTTGGCAGCCTGAATCAAGAAGCATCACCCCAGAAGACTGGGGGAGGATGAGGAGGAAGGAGACACAGGAGTCAGCTGTAAAAATGCCTTGTGTGAAGGGGAGGTGGTGTAGTCAGTGCTGAGACAAGCTCTCCTGAGGCTGTGTGACTGTAGAGCTTCTAGCAGTTGTTAAGGGTTGAAGGGTGGAAGAAGTTGCACCTTCTTTTTGAGCTCTTCCCCTTCTCTGAGGGATTCTGGTGGCAGGACAAGTGTCATCACTGCACAGCTGCACACAGCTACACACACAGCTGCCTGGGGAAACTGGGTTCCTGCCTGTCTTTTCTCTCTGTGCTGGTGGTGTGGTGCTGAAGGCCTTGCTGGGAGGTCAGGAGACACAGACTGCTGCTGCTGCTTCTCTGGGGTGGCCACTGAAATGGGCCGTGCTGTGAGTCGAGTGTGGCACCTTGATAAGGCCAAAAACTGCAGGAGAAACTTGGTGACTCCTGTAGGTTTGAGGGGGTTTTTTGTTTGTAGGTTTGTTGGGTGTGGGGTTTGGTTTTTTTTTTGGTTGGTTGGTTGGTTTTGGTTTGTTTTTGGGGTTTTTTTAAGGCAGCATTTTGGCTATCAGAGTGGGGATAGTTCTTTGTTAAATTGTCTTCTTGGTACAACCTGGCACTCCATGACTGTGGCTCTTTTGTTAGCACTGCTTGGCATAACACTTTCAAAATTTAAATTTCTCTCTTTCTCTCCCTCTCTCTCCTTCTCTCTCTCTCTCTCTTTCTCTAACTTAGTGTCAATGATAAGGTAATATCTGTCTCCTGCCTTAACTGTGTTCTTATTGATGCTTTACATGCCTGGGAAGTGGGAGTGCTGCAGCTGGATAGAGTAACATGATGGAACGTGCATTGCTGCTGCACCTGAAGGCTGTAGGAATAGGTGACTTTTCTCGTTTTCTTGAGTGTGGTTGTTCTCTTTGGTAGTTACCTTGTGGAAAGGTTTGTTTGTCCAGGTTCCTCCTGCTGAGTGGGGTAGCACTGCACTTACCTGAAACCTTGTTTCCGTGTCCCTGTCAGCTGTAGTACCTGTCTAGATGGCCAAATCGCTGTGAAATGTTCAACTCAGTAGTTGCACAAGTACAGTCTGTTTAGAAGGGCAGAAGCCATGGATTGTGGATTCATTTCTTCTGGTTCAGGCTGTCTAACTCACCAAGTGCAGAACACTCGCCTCCTGCGTTCTGCTTGATTGCTTATTTTGGCTGCTGCCAGTCTAGAATTATTGAAGGAAGGACTGGGCAAAATACCATTCTTCTGCAGGATAATTCTTTCCAGAGGACAAAAAGCCTTATCTTCAGTCCACGGAGTTCTGCCCTGCTTAAACACCTTCAGGTTTTGTATCTTATCTTGCACGTTGGCTTATTTAATATGGAGAATGTAGTGGCGGGGGGGACAAGAAGGAACCCCCTCAAACCCCTCTCAGTGAAATATTTGTGTAGCAATAGAGAAGTCTTCTAGGAAACCCACTTCTGGGGGTGCACCAGTTTAACCTCTTCATCCTCCTGTTGTCCTGCAGCCGACTTTGGTTTCTGTGCTCAGATCACCCCTGAGCAGAGCAAGCGCAGCACTATGGTGGGAACCCCGTACTGGATGGCTCCAGAGGTGGTCACACGGAAAGCATACGGCCCCAAAGTGGATATCTGGTCTCTGGGCATCATGGCTATTGAGATGGTGGAAGGAGAACCCCCGTACCTCAATGAAAACCCCCTGAGGGTAAGAAGTGCTGGGGTTGGAACTGCTTGTGGATGTTCATCGTATCGAACATTTTCAGTGATTGGTCATTAATTATATCTACAATAAAAGAATTGAAAAAGCCAAGAAGCTTCAGCAGTACAAATTAATTTCTCCAAGGGAAGACACTTGTCTTAAATTTGTAATCATCCCTACCCTGACTCCCCATCCCTAGAAGAGTCCAAGGCCAGGTTGGACAGGGCTTAAACCAACCTGGTCTAGTGGAAGGTGTCCCTGTCCATGGCACGAGGGTGGTACCGGATGGTCTTTAAGGTCCTTCCAACCCAAACCAGTTCCCTAAACTATCACAGAATCTTGAGGTCAAAATAGAGTGTTTCAGTTACAGGCAGGTAAATCCTCTAAATAGTAGATTTTGACCTCAAGATTCTGTGATAGTTTAGGGAAATTAAATCCATCAGGTTCTCAAAAATGTTGCTCTGTCAGAATCTGATATTTTCTTTGCTAAAATAAGTATCTGTTGCCAAAATATTTTGAATATTATTTTGCTACTAGCAAGAATAAATCGTGACTGCCTATAATTGTGGTATTTTTACAGGTTAAATCTCATAAGTTTGAGAAGTAGGCAGCAGAACCCTTTCTGAACTAAGGGCTTGCCACTAAACAGGACATATTGGCATTTTTTGAGGATTTGTTTTCGTTATACATTATTCTTAATTTTACAGGCTTTATATTTGATAGCAACTAATGGCACACCAGAACTCCAGAACCCCGAGAAACTGTCCCCAATATTCCGGGATTTCTTGAACCGATGTTTGGAAATGGATGTAGAGAAAAGAGGATCAGCCAAAGAATTGCTACAGGTGAGACTCAGCTTCTCCTCACAGTGTGAAGTGCAGAAGCCACGACTAATGTCAGCCTGTGACAAACCAGGTGGCAGACTGACACCCTTTCTGTGTGTGTGTTTTCCTCTGAGAACTGTAGTGAGAGCAGATGGTGGGAACAACAGTCATCAAAGATTTGTAGTGCACTCTGAAGTCCATCACAGTCTGTGCCTTCACTCTGCCACTGCCAAAGCACCCAGCAATTCATGAGCTCCCTTCAGGAGTTGGCCACTGATAGCATTTGCATTGCTTTTCGTGTCTTCACTTGCAAATGTCCTCCTCAGAGCTGTTTAAAAGAACTATTTATCTGCTAGTCTGAAGTCATTGTTCAAGCCCTGAAAAGAAAAGCTGCTGCTTTTCCCAGGGTTCTGCCCTACCAGCTGAGCAGCTGGAGCTCAGTGTACCTGCCATTGTGCCACCATTTCTCCTTTTAGTTTGGATTTTAAATACCTTCTGATTTTAAATACCTCCTGGAGAAAAGCTGGCTTGTAAAATGAGATCTTCGTGCAGTCAGCACTGTGTGAAGGAGTGATGGAATCACTGATGGCCATTCCCGGAGAGAAGGAGTAGCTCTGAGCCTGGAAGCCAGATGATGTGGAGGCTTTCCCAGTAAAGCCAGCTGCTGCTCCTTATCTTTCTCTGGTTATTCCTTGCTCAGATCTTTGCTGTTTCGCTCGTTGTGAGTGCAGCTTCAATACTCACCTTTTCCAAAAGTGGTGAACTATTCCGGGAGAAACCCTTTTCCCTATAAACATCAGAAGAAATGCATGGAAAAGTCAGCAGTTAAAATGAAATATCATTCCTGCCCAGCTTCACACAAACATGAATCCCGATGAAAAGTAACCCTTGGCTGGCCTTTTAAACCGTGTCTTTCCCTAATTTCCAGTGTTTCTCTCTTCCTGGCAGCATCCCTTCTTGAAACTGGCCAAACCTCTGTCCAGCTTGACGCCACTGATCCTGGCAGCCAAAGAAGCAATGAAGAGTAACCGCTAACACCCTGCCACAGCCTTCCTCCTTTTTCGTTTCTTTGTATTTTACAAATCTTTATAATATATGAAATTGTTACACTTCGGTGGGGAGGGAAGGGATTTTGGTGGGCGAGGGGAGGGGCGGGTGGGAAACATCTGCAAAAGGGAAGAAACTCTCAGCGAGAAGACACCCAAAAAATACATTGTGGCTACTACCGAACCCTGTCTGGGGTCCAGAAGGAATTGAGAACTGAATTACTGGCCTTTACTTGTGTTTTATTCTGATTTCCCCCCCTGCCCCCCCAGACAGCCCAGAAGTGCCACTTACTGTGCCCGGGGCTTTAAGGGTTTTTAACGACTTCGCTGTAACAGCTCCTGTTCGTTGTACCCCTCTGGGTACTTTCAATACTTGAATGACAGGTTCAAGCTTTCAGAGAGCAGTACTAATTTTACCTGCTGATCTCTTTGACTCTCCTCTTCCTCCCCTCTACCTGTTGGCTTTTAAATCCCTCTGGTAAAGCTCCTCCATGATGAGATTCACGGCAGGTGTGGCGAATGTGAAGGTACATCTTACCCCTCATTTACAGACGAGCTGTTGCTGCACTGTAGAATTGACAACTTGCTACTGAGGGAGTCGTAATGCATGGAGATGTTTTTCACTTTCTAAGATGAATAAGGAGGGGGGGGAAGAGAAGTATTCAGCTGTTTCTTATGCTTGTGCTCTGTGGACTTTTTTTTAATCAAAAACGTGGGCTCTTTGTAGAACCGTAATGATCGGTCGAGTCTTTTGATGTGGGTTATGGATATGTAGGTTGGGGTCAGATACTTTATTTATGATCAAATGATCAGTTCTAGTCAGGGCAAGAAAAAATTCCAGCTGTCTTCCTTGTGTGCTCTTTTTTCCCCCTGTTAGACTTGCTGGCCAGAAGCTTAAGGGTTAATGTGCTTGGTGCGGTGGGTGGTTCAAAAACATGTATCTGTGCTCTGACTTGGGCTTTGGAAGTTATGCTGGTGCCTTTGACTTTTTTATTTTACATTTCCCTTCTTTGTATCAAATACATTTTTGTATATGTTGTAATTTTTTCCTCCCAAGCAAATAATGCATCAACCTATGGAGTTGTCAGAGTTTAAGTATTAGAGCTATTTTTTCCAGTTTTGTATGTTCTCCATTTGTACTAATGAAACCAGAAGAACAAATAACCAGATCTGAGGACACTGAAGATGCAGAATTTTCAAAAGATGATCCAAACAGAAGATGATGAACACCTGGAGATGCCAAAGCGCTGTTCTGTGGTGGAAGCTGAGGGGAGGACAGTGCTGTCAGATGTTCATGTTTGACTGGCAGGTTAGAGGCTGAGGGGACTGAGTGTCACATTGATTCTTCTCACTAGAGACGTTGTACCAGCCAGGATGGCTGCAGTGAACCCTTCAATGCAAGAAAAAGTGCCTCCTTTTGAAGGACAGTGAGAACCAGAGTGATTGAGTTCTTGGGGTGCTTCCAGGGGTGAGTGTAGCAGAGCCTGTGCCCCTGGCTCCTTCTAGTGCTACAGTCTATGCATTTCAACCTCCCCAAGTGTTTGAGGAAGAGCCAACGGTAGTAACGATGTGCCAAATGAGTCTGTGAAAGAACAACCATGCCTTTAGTAGAATTTTATTGCATTCCCGGTGGAGTGGGGCCTGGGACAGGCAGAGTTGTGATTGGGTATGGACAGAGGACCCTGAATAAAAACTTTTTGCACACTTTTCCAAACATTGCTGGCAAGGGATAGAAGTTATATTCAGAGAATATCAGTATCTGTCTAGAGATAATGACATTTTGAGGACTGGTAGCCAAGGTATGACAAAACCAACTTCCAGCTGAGAGCAGCCAGCCAGGACAGTGGAGGCCGTTTGGGTGATGATGGAGGGGAACAGGGCTGGGGTCTCACAGCATCTGCTGGGACTCAGGAGCTCCTGGGCATTGTGTGGTGCCAGCAGAGTGCCTTGCTGGGCAGGTTCAGCTTGTGTTCTGCTCCTGTGTGGTAGTTAAAAATCTGTGTTGGGTGAATTATCTTAACTGTTCTGTCACAGGGATAAATCCCTCGAGCTGTAAGTGTAAGAATACGGCTTTAAATTCAAGGAAGTGTCTCATTCCAGCCAAGGAAATCCAGATGCATTTCCCAGGGAAAAAAAATAGTCAGGAGCTAGGGACACTGTAATCCCACTGGGTTGAGTGTGTCTGGCTCCCTGGTCAAATGGAGCAGCGAGGAGGCTTGGCTGAGGAAAGAACATGTTGTACCAATGGTTCCCTATTTGTCCGTTGCTGGCAATGGACTGGGTGAAACTCCTTGTGCCAGAGTTAAAGTGGGAGCTTTTCTTTCTTTCCTCTTTCTCTCTTTTTTTTTTTTTTTAATGGCACAATCTAGATAAATTTAGCTTTTTTTTTTTTTAATAGAGAACAAGAAATCATAAGTAATTTTAACTTATTAGTTCACTTTTATTGATGAATGAGAATGGTTTGAAACATATGTTACAAAATTTGTTCAATTTAGTGCATTTTGGAGATGATTTCTGAAGTTTCAGCTACCTTAGCACACAAAACTTGGCCCAATCCCGAAATTCCTGAATCATGCATGTGACCTGGGAAGGTGTTTCCTCTGAGGCTGAGAAGTGTCAACATCTTCCACGCAGCGGCTGGTATGTGGTGAGGTTTCTCTTGGGGACCAGAGGAGGAGCTTGCAGGAGAGGAGAGCCAGGAGAAGGTTTTTGTGCTGTGCTTTAGTGTCTTTGGTGGGTCTGGCATCGCTTTTCCAAGGGTGTCACCTGGATGTGTGTGCCAGGTTAAAACTGCAAGCCCTGGTTATTCCCCTGGTGGGAGCAGGTCGGAGTTCTTAAGACTTGGTGCAGGGCTAGGCAGCTCTTCTGTGTCACTGGGGCAGGTGGAGACCAGCCAGAGCTTGAGGAGATGATGGGAAGGGACGGATTGCATCCCAGTGTGGTCCATGCCTCTCTCCTGGGTGCCCGCACAAGATCCTGAGTCAGGATCAAACGTGCACGTGATCTGTCCCAAGTGTCATGTGTGGTTAGTGGGGCAGCTTGTGGCTGAGGTGCAGTGTGCAGGGAATGTGAGACTCCTGGGACTTTCTTGTGATCATAGAATAAACCAGATTTCTCTTTAAAAACAACCATGGGAATGTGCACTTTGCCCCAGTGAGACTAATTGGAGCTTCCCCCTCGCCCTGGCTCTCCATGCAGGGAGGTGTGAAGGTTTGGCTGAAGCAGATGGGTCCTGTTGTCAGAGGGGCTGGGGAGGGACAAGGGAGCGATTAAGGGTCTCTCCAGCTGGCGTTGAGTCAATAACTATCTCTCTGGTCTGTTTTTTCCTCTGTTCCTTACGCTGTCGATGGAAATGGAAGTAGGTGCAAGCTTTCCTTTTATTTTTTTTAACTGTCTTCAGATGTTAATGTTGCCTTTTGTGTAATTTAATCCCATTATGTTATTTAATTGTTACTGCAATATTAACTACTGTATTTGTTGACTTTGTTTAATAACTGTTCTTTCAGGGCTAGAAATAAACTTTTAAAAAACATTTGGGGTTTCCCCCCCTTTCCCTGTCATGAATTTAATTCCCTCAAAGACAAGAGTAGCTGAAAGAGGTAATGTGTTGGTGTCTTACTGAGATTAACAGAATGTATTTGTAGTTAGGCTTTAATGATGGTGGATATAATTTCGTGCTATACCAGCCTGCTTCTTTTAAAATGTTGTTTCTCATCAGTGTCTGTACCCGCCTTGGGGTCACCACGAGCTTTCCTGCCTGCCGTGCAGTGCTAGGGAACAGTTGTGCCTCCCACAAAAAAGCTCTGGATCACTTATGGGAGGAGAGCAGCTCTGGAACACCCTTTATACCCATCGTGGAAGAGAGATCCCTCATTTCCTCCTGAAGGGAGCAAGGCAGAGGCCAGCCTGGTTCATCACAGCCACGTTTTCCACCCTCAATTTGCCGTGTGCGGGGTGGGACTGACAGGCCAGTGAACTGTGGTCGTGGCAATTCCGTAGCTGTTCCAAACAAGATGCTTTATGGGAGATCATCCATATCCTGTATATAAACATTATGGCATGGGAAACACGGGCATTGAGCTGTCCTGGTGCCCGCTGGGAAGATGTGACTCCTGGGTTTGCACTGTCTCCGCTGATCAGTGTTTGACCATCAGAAAGAGGATGTGGAGTGTCCACAGCTCTCTGAGGACTTTGGATGAGATCCATGGTGCCTCTAGGCCTCTGTGGCTGCAGGGAGTCACTCTTGCTTTCAGTGAACCTACAAAAACGCTGTGGGGTCTAGGCCTGCCAGTCCAGCTAAAGCCAAGGACATCTAATGGTTTCCTTTGGGGTTGAGTCCAGTTTAGTTGATTCCAGATGAAGTTTCCCATCTCGGTTGTGAATGTCAAGGACTCACCGTGTCCTGTGTTTGCCGTGTGTTACTGGGAAATGGGCTCTTCCCTTTCTTCCATGTTGTACAAGCTTTGCTCATCCCACTGACAAAGGGAAATGAAGAAATCACTTGCCTCCAGCAGCCATTTCACCCAGACATAAGAATGTTGTTGCTCTGCACAGAGCACTGTCTCCTGAGGGTCAGCAATTTTTGTAGCTTCTTTTTCTTTATATATAATTGACCCTTTGTGCATTTAAACTGATGTTTCTCTAACACTGCATTAAAGTGATTTGGCATTTAATTTATGGGGGAAAAAGTGAACAGGAGGAGGGAGAAAGTGCTTGGTGGAACTCTGTATTATCTGTGTTTTGGTGTTTGAGCTGCTTGAAGAGATGGGCTTGGGCTGATTGTGGTTTGCACAGCTGAACGTTGCGTGACCCTGATAAATCCTCATCAGTCTCATGTGAACTTGGTCATCCCTTACAAATATCTGCCTGAGACTAAGCTCAGGAGCAGCCCCATGTTTGGGGATCAGTTTATTCAAAGTTGGGTATTCAAACAAAGTTCTTGAAGAGAGTAAGTTTGGGGTCAGCAGTTTCTCCCTTTCGAGGCTGCTCTTTGGTCGCATTGATTGCAAACTGCAAAGCTGAGCCACACGCTGGTTGAAAACAGGATTGCTGAAAACGACAGATCTTCATTTCATTGGCTTTTTCCCAGTGGTGCCTGAAGAACATTGTCGGGTGTCAGTGCAGTTCCTGTGGCTCCTATGCTGGAGCACAGCAGAGTCTGCAGTTGCTGCTTCCGGGGATTTGTACAGCTGCATTTTGTCCTTTTCCTATAACTTGCATTTTGCTCTCAAGATTGTTTTTAATAAAAGTAGCCATCCTCAGTCATGTGAGAAAGTGAAATGAAAGTGTGCTGAGCTCAGCTGAACTCTTGGTGTTCCTTCTCAAATGTGTGGAGGAAGGAGGTTTTACCAAGAACTTCTTTCCCTACTTGGAATTCAGCCTAAGGAAAGAATTTTTTTTCCTTGAAGAAAAAAGGGGAGGGAGGGGAAAATACCAACAACTGAGAACAATGAATTTCTGGTTGTAACTTCTCTGCCTACAAAGGGAGCAGGGCAGGGCAATACAGCTCCTTATGCTGTTGTTCCCATATCCCAGTGGTGATGCTGCATTTTCCAGCTGGTGTCTGCAGGAGGAATATCTTCCAGCACATCATAACTTAAAATCACGGACTTGTTAAGGTTGGAAAAGACCTTTAAGATCATCAAGTCCGACAGCCAACCTTGAATTCAAATCCCAGTTACCCGTTGACCTGAGTATTGAAACAGCCTGGAAGGACTGATGACTTTTTTTTTTTTTTTTTAATAGTTATTTTTTAATGGGATTTTCCCAGTGAGAAGTTACTGGTTGCTCATTCTCTTTAGGGCATAACAAGCCACCAGACTTCTGCTTTGGAGATGTTTTGAGTCAGTGGAGAGGAGGATGGGACTGGAAGAGCAGACAGTCTGTGCCAAGGCCCGGATCTGTCTCCGTGCATGGTTGTCTCAGTGCACACACTCCAGGTTCCGATTGTTCATGAAGGGCTGGTGAATAATGAATCCAGCTCGGTGTAACTGTGGATCAGTGGCAGATATGTTGATGTGACTCAGGGAATCTCCACAGGATGGTCTGGAGGGGAAACAGCTGCCCACACTGGGATTGGGGTGACTTCCTCAGCATAAATGTCTCCCTGGAATTCCTCAAGGTTTCTGGAGCCAGGGATGACGCATCTTTGTTATTTTTTCCTCCCAGTAAATGCTTCTTCTAAGGATTCTGGCCTTTTTCACTAGGCACAATTAACTCCTGGCTCTCCTGGAGCCCTTTTCTCTGCCTGTGGGAGGGAACCTGCTGTCAGTTCCTGCTGCCTCCTCACAGCAGTTGAGAGTAGGTGGCTGCTCTTGGAAGGCTCTTATCCACCTCCTGCCCACTGAAAGTCCCCTAAAATAGCCTTATAACTCTTTTTTTGCAGCTGTGCTCTTGGTGGAGGGAGCCAGGATGGCTCTGCTCAGTTCCTGTGTTTTTGGAGAGTGTTTATTCTTCTTAATTGCGGAAGTGCCAACTTGGTTCCCTGTCCCATGGCTAAACCCCGCTATTTAAATATCTACATTTTAAGCTGTGTTTGTCGTTGACAGCCTTGGAAGCGAGTTGGATGTAGAAAAGACACTGGTGTTCCACCCACATAGAAGAGGGGTTTTTTTTTTGGGAGTATCTGAATTTTTACGGTCTTGTTTCTAGAAGAGCAGCCCTGCAAAGCTCTGTGGATTCTGCTGTCAGTACTAACATGAGCGTAAGCCTCTGGCATTATTTATTCCCATGGTTATCCTTGGAATCAGCAGGTTCCAGCTCCCCTCTCCAGCCTGGGTTAAATGTCACACAACTGCAGGATGTGCTGTGGGCATAATTACAGGTGGTGGATGGCAAATAGTTTTTAAACACCTCCGAACAGGTCTTGGTTTGGGCTGGTGTCGCTGGGTCCTTGTAAGGTTTTGTTTCCAAAGAGAAAACTCTACAGGTTTCTCTACTTCTGAGAAACAGAAATTATGGGAGATGGAAAGAAGTGAGCTGGATTGTGATGTTACAAGTTTTTGTGGTTGGTACTGCAGGGATGAGCAGCTTTGGCCAGCACTTTTAACAGTGTCGGAGGTTAATTTTCATGACAACATGATTATTTTATGAGTCTCTTAAAGCATGTTTTATCATCTGCTGTTCGAGCAAAGCCATTTGCTTATTTGAGGTGAAAGATGCACACTTGGCCTGTCACCTGGAGGGAGAATTGGGTTGAAAATGGTCACACTGGGGTAAGTTGTGAGGTAGGCTGACCAAAAGCAGGGCAGTTCTGGGAGGGAAGAGGGGAGGGCCTGGGTGATGGGCTGTTGGCAGAGTGATCCCTCTCCTTGCTCAGACTTCCCGTGGTTTCCAAAGCGAGTGCTGTGAGCAATGATCCGAGGGGACCTTCCCTAAACCGCTGTGGGGTGGGAACTTGGGAGTAGGAATGAGGGGGGAGGGAAGTTGAGGAGAGTGTTGCAGGGGGAGATGCTGAGCTGAGACTTTCACCAGCGTCCCCAAAATGCCCTCCCAGAAGGTCCTGCTTTCTTTTCACTGTTCCAAGGACTATCAGGGGAGAGGCAGAGTGCCTCCAATACCTTTGAATTTTCAGGGCGTGGTCTGTGTCGCTGTAGCCGGTTTGAACTGTATGAGGTGCCTCATCCCTGGCTCAAGTGCGCTTCAAACCTGCGGTTCCTGGCAGTTTCTTTTGTAAATGACATGGGGGTTGGGAATAAAATGGCAATAATGGAGACTGTTGTCTCTTTGTGTGTGACGGGGTGGTGAGAGGAGTTTGGGATACCCACTAGCACACCTTGGAGAGGTTGCTGGGTCCGCTTATGTCCCAAGCTTTGGGAATGGGGTGGTGGGTTGTGTTTTATCATAGAACCCCAGAATGGTTCGGGCTGGAAAGGACCTCAAAGCTCATCTCATTCTACCCCCTGGCATGGACAGGGACACCTTCCACTAGCCCAGGTTCTTCCAAGCCCCGTCCAACCTGGCCTTGGACACTGAGGGATGGGGCAGCCAGAGGGATCATAGCCAAGCAGAAACCAAAGGAAGATTTTTTTTTTTTTTTTTTTGCTCCTTTTGGGAGACCTGGCAGCTCTGGGGAGCTGCTGGGGGCCCTCAGGTGTGAATGCTGGGCTTGGGGGCCCGGTGGGGATAAAACTGTCACCTCCTTGCTGGGACAAACACCTTGTTGGCTGCTCCAGCTGCTGTGATTCCATCAGTTCCTGGAGGCAGCTGGCATTGCCCTGTAAAGGCCACACACATGTGGCATTTCCCAGGCCTGTCGGGCTGTGCCACGTTTGCTTTCATGGGGCTTTATAAAGAGGAGCTGCAGGAGCTTCCTCTGCTCCTTCCCAGGGTTTGGTCCGGATTCTCCCCCCAGCACAGCCCTCGTTATGGACGCCCTCAATGTCTCCATTGCTTTTTTTTTCCTGGTTGTTGGGATGTGCCAGGCACTCAGGTGGCTTTCCAAGAGGCTCCTGTCTCCCAGAGCATATGGCTGCCTTGCCAGAGAACTTGCTGGCTCGTTACAGTTGTGCACAACCTGCCTGGAGCTGAGGATGCTGATGGACATCGGCCCGTGGGGGGGTGGCTTTGGCCTGGACGTGGTCCTGACTCTGCTCTTCCTCCTCTTTGCTGTTCATGGTGCCTCTTTTGACGGAGCATCTGCCAACCCGACTGTCTCTGTCCAGGAGTTCCTGCTCCTCGAGTCCAGCCTCGCAGCCACAGCTGCCAAGCTGCTGGCCCAGGGTGTGGGCACGGGGACAGGCTGGGCTGTCACCAAGCTCTTCTGGTCCTGGGAGCTGACACAGTTCCACTTCATCCAGAACCTCATCTCATCGGAATGCAGCTCCTCCATCCACACCTCCCTGCCCAACGCTGCCCTCGTGGAAGGCACCTGCTCTTTCCTGTTCCACCTTGTCCTCCTCAAGTCACAGCAGAGTCACCCCATCTACCGGGTCCCTGCGCGGGCAGCGACCGTCGCCTTCCTGACCTACACAGGTGAGCAGCACTTCTGAGTCATTTGGAAAAATACCCAACTTGTGGGGGAGGGACAGCCCCTTTTTCATCTCCCAGGACTGGAGAGGTAGCGATTAACGAGGTAACGACTGCCATGGTGTTTGTTTTCTATTTAATTTGAGGAACAGTCACTTTGGGATGAAGACAGCCATTTAGGATGTCTGGGCAGCAGCTGAATGTTGGCACATGGGAAGCCAGAGCTTGGCCCAGAACTGGGATTGCTTCCCTTCAGTGTTCCCTAATGCAACCCCTCGGCTCCAAACTGAGCTTTTCTGCTTCCTGCAAAGCTCAGGATGACAAGGGTGGAATTTTCCCTGTCCAAGGGATGCAGCTGCCGGAGCTGGGCAGCAGCAGAGATGCTCTGGGCAGGCAGGAGGGGTAACAGTCTCCAGGCCCAGCTGTTTGTTGGTGTCCCAAAGGATGCAGGTGAGACCCTTGGCCATATTTCTCTTCCCACACAGCTGGATCGTTCACAGGGGCCTTCTTCAACCCTGCCCTGGCCACAGCCACCACCTTCCACTGCTCGGGGAACAGCTTCTGGGACTATGTCCAGGTGTACTGGCTGGGGCCCCTCACAGGTGAGATCTTCCTGGGGGCAGAGACTGGGATGGGGGGCAGTGGGCAAAGCAAAAACGCTGGGTCTAACACAAGTCAGTCCGGCAGAGGGCTTGTGTCTTGGCAGTGGCAAGTGTTATTTTTCCTAGAGCTTCCTTGTCTCTGGAGTCTTCTCTTTGCTATCCAAGTTTTTTAATCTAATTTCTGCACAGGACATGGGCCAGAGGTTGGGGGAGAATAAAGCAAATGTGTTTTAGAGCAGTGACAGGCTGAGCTATGGTTTGGGGTTGTCCACAGCCTCAGGATGATCACAGGGAGCTGGATATGGGCTGCCTTGAATACAGAGAGTGGGGACAACTCCCTGACAGGAGGGTGGAGCCAGGTGGGGGCTGGTCTCTTCTCCCAGGTAACAAGCATCAGAACAAGAGGAAACGGCCTCAAGTTGTGCCAGAGGAGGTTTAGGTTGAGTATCAGGGAAAGTTTCTTCCCTGAAAGTGTGGTCAGGTGCTGGCAGAGCTGCCCAGGGCCGTGATGGAGTTACCGTCTCTCGAGGGATTTAAAAGCCACGTGGATGTGGCACCTGGAGACATGGGTTAGTGAGGGGGGAATGGTTGGATTCAACAGTCTTGGAGGGCTTTGCCAACCTGAACGATTCTGTGGCAAAGGACCACAAGGATGGTCTGTGGCCCTTTCGGGTCCAAACAAGCTTATTACATTAGGGAAATGGCTGGTTAAATTCTCCTTAAAGCCATACAGCGAAGGTCTGTCAGATCTCAGTGAAGGCTTCAGTGCTGCTGAGCTGCCTTTTGGTCACGGTGAAGGTTGTGGAGCTGGAAATCACGGCTGAGCCGTGGGGAGGGTGGAGGCGCTCAGTGCGGGACACAGAAGGGTCTGTGCTCTCGTTCCAGGGATGTTCGCTGCCCTCCTGCTGTACCAGGGCAACATCCCACGGCTCTTCCAGAAAAACCTCCTCTACAGCCAGAAGAGCAAATACAAGATACCCAAGGTGAAGATGACAGTGCACGAGGAGAGTGACAAACCAAAGAGGAAGAGGAAGGGGGGGAAGAGCAATTCCGAGCCTCGTGCCTGAGCCGTGGGGCAGGGGGGTCCCTGCAGCCCCTCTCCTGGGAAAGGGTTTCCAGGCATGGAAGATTTTGCTGCTCATCCTGCATGCTCAGTCCCTACCACAGGGTTAGACTTGTTTTAAAGCATCGCAAAGGAATCCTTGCAGGATGTCTGAGTCCCTGAGCTCCTTTGGGAATAGCTTTGAAAGACTCCCTGGAGAGCCCGGAATGTTCCAAGCCTTCATTGTTATCTCAGTGAGAAAAAAACTAACACTTTTGCATAAATTGCTGGTTGTCTTGCACTGCCAGGAAGCTCACGGAAAGACTATTACGTGGGCAGGCTTGAGCAGCTCTGGGTTATTGCATCGGGCAACATCTGAAATAACCTCACTGGGTGTCTTGCAGCCATAAAAACAAAGTATAAAACAGTAACTGCCTTGGAAACTTAGGATGGGGAGGAAGCAGGCTTTGATCTTTCAAATTATTAATGAATATTGGTCAAAAATTGTGGGGTTTGAGTCAGACTTGAACTGAGGATGTTGAGCTGCACAGGCTGAACCTGGCAGGTCTTGGAAAGGAATTAAAAATGCTCCAGGGCAAGTGAGTTCACTGGCCATGGGAGACCCTGCTCCTTGGGGGGTGTTCTTGGCCAAGGGCTTGGTGCTGTAAAACATCAAGAAATGGTGCACAAAGGGACTGTGGCTGGAAAACAAAGAGACCCAGGCAGCCAGTGTGGTTGAGCAAGTGCATCCCTGGGCTCCATTCCTTGTCTACATGAAATATTCCTAAAAATAAAATTACGGTTTGTGGGAATAATAATAATAGTAAAAAACATTGTGGTTGGCATTTGAGTCAGTGATGTTGTTCCTGTGAGCTCTGCTGGGGGATATCAGCCCATCTGATCCCTGAAAATGGGAAACACCTGCTGGGCGAACGGGCATCTTCCCAGGCTGTGCTGGGCTCAGGGCCCTCCATGGGTGCTGCATCCCAGGGCTCTCTCCACAGGGAAGAGCAGAGGGGGGACACAATGCTCCAGCTGTACCTCTGTCCCTACCCTGGGTCACCTGGCAGGAGCTCGAGCAGGGACAGTCTCCTCCTATTTCCTGAAGTGCAAACAGGGAATGAGGAAGAGGCACCCAACTGAAATCCAGAGGGAGTGTGTCAGATGCAGGTTTGGTACCTGGCACCCAGCCCTGCTCCTTCCTGCACCCTGCTGTGTCCTGGGAGGGGCTTTGGGGGATAATCCCAGGGTGTTGTGCTGCCCCTGGACTGTCCATCCCTGTGGTTTTTCTCTGGGTTGACCTGCAGGCCCCCCAGCAACCCTAAGATGATCCAGACCTCTGCAAGCCATAAGCCCACACCACATCCCAACATGAGAAATGAGGGAAGGAACCAACACAGCGATGTGTGGATGTGTCCCAGAGATTAAAGTTTATGGAATGAACAACACCCCAAAAGACACACAGCAAACACCCCCAAAACGGTGCCCCCACATCATGCCCTGCCTGCTGCTTGGCACTGCCCCAGGAATGGCACTGGGAGCACAGTCTGGCTTTTATCCTGGTTAAACAGAGCAGGAAACAGGACACCTTTGGGTGTAAACCTAAACCTCTGAGGCTCCACGTGGCTGCCCCAGGGAGAGCCTGGGATGCTCAGATCCCCCCATGCAATTTTTCCTGAACCTCTCTTGGTTTGGAAATCATGCTGAAAATGCAGAGATGGGGCCTCCAATTATCCCAGCTGATTTGCTGGTTCTGCTTTTGATTTGAGGATAAGTGCAGGATGTGGAAAGTAAGGCTGACTTGCCCACCACAACCCCATCTTGTGGAGCATAGGATGTTCCTATGGCCACTCCGAGTGGTGGATTGGGATGTCTGGCTGCAGAGATGCTCACGAGACATTGCCCAGTCCCATGGGTATGGAACTTACAGTCTGACACCTCGGTGCCAGAGCATCAACTCCAGGGTGGGATGCTGATCCTATAAATGCAGCATCTGAAGGCAACGTCACCACAGAGCCAGGGGAAAAAAATTTCTGGGTTTTTCTTTTTTTTTTCCTTGCTTTTCAAGGCATTTTCAGATATTTGGGCTCTGTTTCTTGGGCTGCTGAGGAGATTGCCTACTGGGCAGGCTGATGTAATTAAGGGGAATTTAAGGAGTGGCTGTGGATTTGTTATTTTTAATTAAGAGGCTGCTTTTCCAGCATGGTAGCATTAAGGTGGAGTGGAGGAGAGCTGCAGCTGGACAGACAGACAGACTCATTCCCAAGCTGTAAATCAAACTCCAAAGCTCTGATTTACAGCTTGGCCCTGCACTGTTGCAATGTCTGGTGTGGGGACTGGGGCTGCCTTCCTGGATCTGCTCCTTGCTGCTAAGTCTTCGGCTGCTGCACTGGGGGGGGGTTTCCCTCTGGAAAAGTCATTCCAAGGCCCTGGAACACCCCGTGTCAGCGCGTCCTGCTCCACAGCAGTGTGTAGCACCCAGAGCTTGTGCACAGTCCTGCACAGTCAGAGGTGACTGTGGGCGGCCTTGTACAGCACCCCCCAGCCCACCCCCTCCCCGATCCCGGGATCCGAGTGCCTCGCTGTCCTCAGCCAAGGCGGCTGGAGAAGGTGCCTGGAGGGGGCAGGGAGGCTCAGTGTTGGGTGCCCTCCAGCCTGTGCTGCGGGGCACTGCCCTGCCCAGAGGGAGTGGGCTGGGGGGTCTCGGGGGGCACTGGGGGAAACTGCTTCTTGTAGAGGGCGCTGCTGTACTGCAGCTCCGGGGTCACCAGGCGCCGGCACATGTGCTCCGTGTCCTTATCCAAGCCCTGCTTGAGGTTATAGCCCAAGATCCTGGCGCCGCCGTGCTGCAGTGGCCGCAGGGAGGAGTCCTTGATGTCCTTCGGGGCCACGCTGCCCGTGCCCTGCAGGCAGGTCCTCGCCAGCTCTGCCTGCCGTTCCCGCAAAGCCCTCACTTCCCGCTCCATGCGCTCCCGGCCGATGTCCCGGTCGATCCTTTCCCAGAAAGTCCTGTTGAAGTGGATGTAGATTTCCCAGTCCAGCCTGTTCCACTCCTTTATCTTCTCCACGACGCTGTCCGAGAGGAAGGATTTGGTGCTGCTGTCCCTGGTGTTGAGCGGGAAGGAGACAACGCTGTCCAGGTCCCAGCACAGCATCTCCTTCAGGAGCACCATGGACTCGTCAAAGTACTCGGAGATGAGGAGAAAGTCGAAGGACGCCTCGATGGCCTTTACCATGAGTTGTACCCGCTCAGCAGACACCTCAGCATTGGGGTTGAAGCCAAAGTCGAAGGTCATGAGGTTCTTGGCATAGTTGCTGTCGCCCTTGGAGGGGTCGTAGTAGAGGTGGGGCTGGCTCAGGAACTCCTCCAGGCTGCGCACGTGTGAGAAAGCTGACGCGCCCTTGTAGTATGTGAAGGAGGACTCCATGAGCTGCACGGGGTTCCTCAGGATGGAGAAGTAGACAGCAGAGCTGGGCACCACCTTCTGCACCTGTGGAGGAGGAAAAGGAGGGTTTAAAGGTGGGATAGGGAGAAGGGACCTGCTTGCCCACAGTCCTGGCAAGCACAGGTGCTCCCCCGGGGTGGGTGCTGCTGAGGGTTTCAAGGTGCAGCTCATCCAAGGAGCTGCCCCAGCTGGAGAGCCCCAGAAGAGGCACATGAGGGGAGCAGTGGCCAGACCTCCCCAGCAAGTGCTGCCACACCTGTGTGGGTTTTCCAGGATGGAGATATATCCTGTCTCCTTGCCTTTCCCAAGGCCTGTATATCGTCCTGTGGCATCCAGAGGGGTGGATGCTGGGCATGGCTGACCTGAACGGATGCACTTTAGGTGTTCTCCTCTGGTGGTTTCCTGATGGGCTATCCAGGGAACAGAACATCTCCAAGAGCCCACCAGACAAGAAGGAGATGGTAGTTGCTGACTGCTATAGATGCTGTCTCCCATCCTGTCATGGGTCACAGCACAGTGACTCCTCAAACCTGCTCCCAGAAGCTCTCAGGAGATGCCAACAATGTGAAAGTTACCTGTGGGCAATCCTGGCTCTCTGTGGTTCATCTCTGAAGAGTTTATGTGCTTTATAGGTGCCCCACCTTGCACCCCGTGAGCCCCTGTCTCCCTCCCCTGCTCGCCCTTCCCAGCAGTCACGACTTTGCCTGTACCTCTGGCTGCAGGAATCGCATGTGGTGGCAGAGGATGTTGAACCGCTGGGGGCTCTTGGGGGAGAAGCCCTGCACGAACCTCGCCATGAAGTGGTGGGGGTAGTAGAGCTGGAAGCCCCCGCCCTGGGGGAAGGCAAAGGTGAGGTTGTGCGTCTCGCCAAAGCGGAAGAGGATGTTCATGACGGTGCTGCTGGCGCTCTTGTGCACTTTGAGGAAAACAATGTCAGTCTGGGGCTCACATGTCTTCCCTTGAGGGGCGGCTCCTCTGGCCCGCTGACCTCCATTTGTCACCTCCTTGACCGTAGAGGCTGCTGTCCAGTTTAGGAAAAATTCTGTCTCCAGGTGTGTTTTGTTAGAGTCCTCTGCCTGCAGCGCTTGAGCTGAGTTTGGGATGGGGTGTGTCAGTGAACTGACCATCTGATGGCTGGGGGAAGCCATGGCTTGAGGCTGAGACTGGTTCTGTACCTCCGCCTGTGTCATTCTGGGCGGTGACGTTTGCCTGTTCTCCCTAGTGCTCAGTCTGTTCGCAAAGACGATGAATTTCCTGGTGACAGCCTCTGCCAAAACTGCGGCGATCCTGCCAGGAAGGCTCGGAGCAGGACTTCCTCTGGCTGCTTTTCTCAGGCCAGGGAGATGGGGTTTCAGCCTCGTGGGCAAGAGATGAGCTTCCACCTTCTTACTGCTCTCCACAGTTTGCCGTGTCCTGTGCTCCTCTTGGCTGCCTGGGCTGCTTTCCAGAGGGGTCTCCCAGCTGACGTGCAGGTCCTCAGTCAAAGCAGGGTCTGGCACAGCTTTCCTCTGCCACTGCAGGGAATTTTCCTCCTGGAGCAGGTCAGGTGTCTGGCAGCCAGAGCCAAGCCCCTGGTCTGTGCTCTGCTGCAGGTCACGTTCCACCTCACACCAGCAGTTCCTGTAATGGGGAAGACACAATGCTCAGCTGCAGAGGGTGAAAGGACCGTGCAGAGGACAACTCCTCCACAGCCCAGTGAGCACCCCCAAGCCCTCCCACAGACACCACCAAGTGTGTTTCCTCATCTTTCTTGGGGTGGGTGGCACTGCTGGTGAGTGTAGGGCTTCACTGCTGCTCTGGGGAGTCGGGATGGGTGCAAGGAGTTGGGCTTGCTGAGCTCAGAGATGTTTTCCAACCTTTAAGGATTCTATGATTCTATGAAGAAGAGAAGGACGGGTCAGCAGCCTGTGTCAATGCCTTTGTCTCGCTGGAGCGTGATGGAAGGGGCAAAGCAAGAGCAGTAAAGTCAGAGAAGAGCAAGTTGCCTGGAGAAGCTGGAGAAATGATTGCAGATAACTGCAGACTGGGACAAGTGAGCTCAGGATCTGTAGGGTGTTATGGTGAGGCAGGACAAAGCTCAGAGCAGCCTGGCCTGACCCCAGAGTGGGCTCAGCTCTGGCCAGGGTGTAGGGGTGGGATGTGAGAGCCTCAGAGGGTCCTATCCCACTTGGATTTTCCTCCCTGTCTAAGGAAGACCCTGTTGGGTGGCTTTCAGAAGGGCAGTTTTGAGCCCAACTCAGTGGTCAGCAAAAGGCTGGAGGATGAGGTGCAGTTCTGTAATCCTGCTTTGGACCTACCTGGGAGGCTGCAGCTTCTCCACGACTTGAAGGGTGACCAGGAGGAGGATGAGGAGGCTGAAGAAGATCCAGAGCCGACCTGGCTGGCACCTGTAGACTGCATTCAACTTCCTGCAAGGAAGCAGATATTTCAGACCATTCATGGGGAGAAGAAACATGTGTGAGGTAAAGGTGCTTGAGGCTTGTTTTATTCCTTTATCTTTCTTTCAGTTGGGATTTTCACGGGCGGAAATGATGCAGAGGCAGTGATAACCGGAGGAGCCTCTGAGGCTGTGCCAAGCACTGGAGCCCAGTGGAAATTTCTAGGTGGGCCACAGATATCCCTCTGAAAAGTAAACAGTGGCAACTGCCAACTCCCGTGGCTGCTCAGGGACACCTTCCTGGAGCAGCCTGAGCTCCCCCATTGGCACCAGGAACAGGCACTCCCTGCGTATTCCCCGCCCTGCCTGGTGTACCAGGACTCCATCTGTACCAACATGGACAATAATTTTTTGTTTGCCTTGCTCCCCTTGCTCTCAGTGCCTGCTATTGGAGGGGGCTGCCACCTGTGCAGGCTCCAGCTGTGGCTGAAGATGTGATGCCACCGCGGGGGCCCCAGCGATGCCTCTCCAGTGTGTGGCCTGGAGTTTAGTCTGGTTTTAGCCGAGTCTACAACAGCAGTGTGATTTTTATAGGTCATCAGCGCTGGGCTGTGGGGGATGGGGTTGGTTTTGGGGACATTCAGGCCATAGAAAACACTGCCATGGGGCTTCTACTGCTTGCAGGACTTGCTGCAACACCCTGGTGGAGCTTAGTTTTAGTCCTAATCTCTAGTGGAGCAGCTGGGGGAGTAAGTTTCCTGGAAAAAAAAAATTAGTTTGCATTTCATTTCTTCGTGGAAAGGGTGGTCAAGCCCTGTCAGAGGCTGCCCAGGGCAATGGTGAAGTCACCATCCCTGGGGGGATTTAACAGACATGTAGATATGGCACTTGGCAACATGGTTTAGTGTGGCCTTGGCAGTGCTGGGGGAACAATTGGACTCGATGATCTAAGAGGGCTTTTCCCACCTGCATGATTCTGTGATTCTGCTGGTTTCTACCCAAGGAGCCAATTGTTGCCTGACAGGATATGATTTGTACCAATGATCTGGCTGAATCCTCAGGGGTGGGCTCTGCTGTGTGGGAGCGCTCCAGCCTGCCAGCCCCAAGTGCCTGCTCTCTCTCTCTCTGAGGCAGGGAGGGCTCCAGGCTGCTTTACTGAGCAAGAAATGGAGGGATCTAAATAGGAAGAACTAATGAAAGCAGAAGTTTGGTCAGTGTGCTTAGAAGCCACATTCTGACAGCTAATCTGTGTTGGCTGGCGTTGCTCGCTTCCTGCGGTAGTCAGTTTTGGACCAAGAGAGTGGGACTGGGACCACACAGACCTGCTTGTCCTGGAGCTTCTTCACCTCTAGGACGCTTTATCTCCTACTCCAGGCAGTCCTGTGACACATGGGAGCAATACTTGCCTGGTGAGCCAGCAGTGACACAAATATGGGGTGTCCAAAGTGGTCACGTGCATCGGACAGGTCAGAAATTTGGGTTTGCTATTGAGAAGCTGGATTTGTTCCAGAAAAACCATCAACTGTTATGACTAAATAGTAGTTTGATAATGACAGCGCTGCTTCCACTGGTTTGGACACTCAAGGATATGATTCTGCCCTGCTCCCAGTAATGTCCTTTACCAAGCTAAAGCTCTGAGGTCCTCCCAGGAGGTTTGTAGTTTCTAAAGTACTTGGAACTGGAAAGACTGAGAGGTCTTAGGTCATGGCAGTGCTACTGAGGATTCAAAAGGCAGATAATTACTGCATGTCAGCAGCACAGCACCCCCAAACCTGATGGCAGCCTGGTGGTACCCATGCTCTTTTTCACTTGAGGAACAGGTTGCCAAGCTGGGATTAGACAGGTGTTTGGCAAATGTGCCTGTGGCTCATTACCTGGCTGTGCCAGCAGCACGAGGAGAGCCTCACACTGTCAAAGATGAATGGGCATGACAAAGCAATGGAGCAGAAAAATGCCAGATGCTTTAACAGCACTTAAAATGCCAAGGGATGTTAAAGGGAGAGGGTGGAAGCAGAGACTCGAGGCTGCCCCAGAGCTGGTTTGAGGAAAGGCTTGTTGAAATAACTGTGTGGAAGATCAGAGACCAAAGAGGGAGAAGGCGGTGGGGCAGGAGCTGTTTCGGGATGAAGTGATTCTGCTGGACAGATCTGGTTGGCAACTTGATCCAGCTCTCCAAACACTCAAAGTAAGCCTATGACAAGCAGCAAGAAAGGAATGAAGAGGTGAATAACTGTGATATTTACCGATACACCCATACTCTCTCTTGGCAGGGGGGATCTACACAAGCACCTAGTAACAAAAGCAGAATGATGCAACACTTCTCCTCAAGTAGTTGGTGCAGATACAATTCTTGAACACGAGGTTAAGAACACACAGCACATGTGTGCTGTGTGCAGGCTGCTTGGGTCTAGTCAGGCCGGCAGAAAAACAGAGCCCTTCCTTCTTTCCTCCAGGCTGGCTCTGGTGGGACATGTGGGCATCAAGGAGGGTGTGCTGAGCAAGGGGCAGCACTGAAGTTAGTGCTGAAGGTGCCAAGAAATTGCACTGAAGGCAGCAAAACCTGGATTAATAGGCACATGTAGCATGAGCAGCCCTTGTCTTGGAGGCTGGAGCAGCTGGATGAGTTGTAGCTGGACAATGAGCCTCCAAAAGGCTCAGCTGCCTTCCATTTATAACCCCTGCACAGCCATCTCCTTTTAACACAGCAGGATGGGATCAGGGTCATGAGTGCCTTGGGGCAGAGTTAAATACTTGAGAACAAAGCACCAGAAGGTGTTCAAGGTGCACTCTGAGCTGCTGGGAGCCAGCACTGCCCTGCAGGGTGGGTTGGGCTGCAAGAGCCCAGCTCCTGCAGAGTTTCGGGAGATGCCTCCATCGGCAGGCAGGCTGTAGCTGAAGAACCCCCTCAGATCAGAGCCTGTGTGCTGTCACCTCCAAAACTGGGGAGATGGATACAGCACCCTCGTCTATATCCAGGGACACCTGTGAAGGTACACCTTCGGCTCTGAGGGGTCACAGTGGCAGAGCCACAGCAGCTGAATCCTCCCGTGCTGGCTCAAGGGATTTCATCCAAACCCAATGTGCTGGCCGTTTATTTGCAAGGGATGATGTCCCCAGCTGTGTCTCAAGTGCTGTGTCCCAGCAGGGGAGGGGGTGCCTGCGGTGCTGCTCAGCAACAGGTGCTGCTGGATCACAGCAGTACTGCGGAATTCCCTGCCCTTATTTTCCCTCTGCTTGAAGCAGAGGAGGATCTGCTTCTGCCTGACCTGTGCCCCATCCCAATCCAACACAGAAATTCCCACAGGGGATGGGCCTATGTTTGGCTGCTGCCCAAGCCCTGCAGGGTCCTGCTGCGGGAGGTGCTGGGGCAGAGTTCACCAGGCAGATAAGTGGCAGAAAAAGACTTTATTGATTTGCTGTGCCCAGGTGTGCTCCAGAAAGCAGCAGTTTTACACAGGGAATTAATGTACACCATCTGTACACCAGCCACAGCCCGCTTCCTCTGACCAGTAATTGGAGCTTTTTTTTTTTTTGCTATGAATAAGAAAATGGGCAAAACGGTCAGTGGGATGCTCAGGAGAAGATAAGGCAGCATAACAAGGCCACAATAGCACTGCCTGCCTGTGTCAGTGCCCACTCTACCCTTGACAGAGCTGGGTTGGGAATGATCCTGAGCCCCCACGCGCTTCAGTCCCAAAACGCTCTCCCCCAGCCAAAGGACTTTGCTGTGAAATCAACCCTTGCCCTTCCCTGATCCTTGTCCATCCTCTCCAAAGCAGAGGCTGTGGAAGAGGCACCTCACCCTACCTGCACTCGCTGGGGTGGCCATGTGAAGGACTTGACAGAGCCACATTTCTTCTCCACATCTACTCTGCTGGTGATCCCGCACGTGGGATGCAGCAGGAAGGACCAGTATCCTGCCTTTGCACTCGGAGGCGGTCAAGGCCAGGCTGGATGAGCAACCTGGTCTAGTGAAAGGTGTCCCTTTCCATGACAGAGAGGTCAAATGAGATGAACTTTAAGGTCTCTTCCAACCCAAAGAATTCTGTGATTCTATGCACCTATGATCCTACTTGCTCTCTCTTTGCCATGCTCCTTTTGTGGCAACAGCCTACTGGAACTTCACCAGAAGAGAAAAGCCCCATCACCCCAGACTTCCCCACACAGACACAGAGCAGAAATGCTCCTCTGCCTATTCCCATCACCACTTCAGTCTCCAGCTGTTTCCCAGTACAGGGGGACCCACAAGGACATCACTTCTAGGTAGGTTGGAAAGAGAATTCTACTTAGGAAAACAGTATTTTACTTAAATAAATACATTTTAAAAAATCCACTTACGTGATCAAATACCTCTTGAATTTCAGCATGGTGAGCTGGAGCCTTGGCTGGGGAGCAGGTGGTTATCATCAGCCTGGGAGAATGCAAAGCAAACACCTGGAGCCTGGCTTGTGTGCCTGTGACCAGAGGCCCCTCCCTGGTGGGGCAGCTGGGATGGTGATCCTGCAGCAGAGACCTTCCCACTGGTGCCCTGCACTCCAGCACTGCCCCAGGGATGGACCAGACTCTGCTACGGTGAGTGGCACCTTTAGCCCTGCAAGGCACTGCCACCTCACACAGAGCAGGGGGCAGGCTGAGCAGGGCATGGTGAGGGGGCTGTGCCACCTGTGTGTGTGTGTCCCTGCATCACTCCTGGGTTTCAGCCATGGCTGTTGGGCTTTGCTGCCTTCTCTGCTCTTTGTGCTTGTCCCTTCTTTTCCCTTCTCGTGTTCTGCTTTTGCTTCTTGACAGAGATGGTTACAAGTGTTTAGCTCTTTGTCTTGTTGATACAGTCTTCAGGTCTGTGCAGGATGGGTCGCACCTCCATGACATGGAGTCCTCTCCAGCGCAGCCTGGGCTGGGGTTACTGCAATCCCCAGCTGTGCTTCCCTCGCTGCTCCAGGCACCACTTAACTCATCGATGTCTTGCATGTGCCGTCTTCAGACTGGCCTCCCATATTCCCCCAAGCCAGCCAAGTCCTCAGGCCCCATACTGGGACTGTGCTGTGCCAGGATGATCAGCAACAGGACAGCCCTGCTAGGAAGCCAGCTGGTTTCTAGTACCAGTGAAAAAGTGGTCACTGGGTCTGCTTCTTCCTGGCTGGTGGACAAAGTAAGAACTCAAAGGAGGACTGGCAGCTGCCCTCCAAGATGGAAGTCCACAGCCAGTCTTTGGCCAGGGTCTCCTCTCTCTGCAATAGCTTCTCCTCCACATCCTTCCCCTTCAAACTCATCCCAGCATCCTGGACAGCATCATCCATGGCTTTGCATGAGCAGGGACCCAAGTAGCAGGACCGTGTGTTTCTCCTGTTTGGGCACAGACACCTGGGGAGGTGGAGATGAGTGGCTGTGACACAGGCCACCAGGGCCAGTGGCTCAGGCTGTGCAACACCCCCTCTGCGGGACCAGTCACCCCACATGCCTCCTGGCCCCAGAGGAGAGGACCCTGGCCACGTGTGCTTTCCCTTGATAGGGCTCAGGATGTACATACAGGGCAGATAAGTCACTTCCAGCCCAGACTCGGCTTTCTGGAGGGACTAAGGGGCCCAGCTCCCTCCCTCCCCTCTGGCTGGCAGGGAGGCAGTTGTTCCCCTCACTCTGGCACAGGCAGGTGCTGCCTCTCCCCGTCCACCTCATCAAAACCACAAGTTTGCTGTGGGGCTCTCGTGTTCTCCACCCATCCTGTGCTCTGGCTCTCTGCCCAGGCTGGCAGCTTATCTGGAAGTCTGGGGCTCCTGAGAGCCACACGTGAGCTCGTTTGTGGGGATCAAACCCCTCTCTGATGCAGGGACTGAGAGCTGGTACTTCTCCCTCTCCTTCCCTCTGCTCCATGCAATCCAAGCTGGATAAGCCTACCTGGGGCACGGTGATGTGGGGTAGGTGGCGGAGAGGTCTGTGAGCATCCCCCAGGCAGGACCTTGGGGAACAGTCTATTGTTGCAGGGCAATAGAATGTTTGGGATCATCCAGAGGCTGGTCAGTGTGAGGGTGCCCAGAACAGGCTTGATCTTGCACATCTTTAGTTGTTTCCTCTTTCTCAGTGACTGCTGCTCAGCTCACTTCTTTTCCCTAGGGACAGGCCTATTTGTCCACAGTGACCTCATGGAGGTTCAGTTTCCATATGTAATCCCAGCCAGGATTTCAGGCTTGTTTGCAGCCTCTTTCTCGGGCATGACTTGAGAGAAACTCAAAAGGCAAAGTTGTCTGCTCCCGTAGAGATGCGGTGATGGGAAGCACAGCACAATCTCTCCTCTACCTATGTGCTGCCTGTGCCAGAGGATGCATCTGAGGGACCTCAGGAGCTCTCCTGGGATCCTTCTGCTACCTTGCACCTGCATCCCAGAGAGTCTGTGTTGGAGTGCAACCTGTTGAAGCTGCACTTTTTGCAGCTTTTCCCCTGAGGAGCAAAATGTGCCCTTGTAGGAGGGATTGGGCACCTCCTCTGGCGGCTGCACATTCACTGCTGATTTCAGCAGAAGGCAGAACAGAAGCCCCAAAGACTCCAGACCATTCCAGTCCCCTGTCCCTGCTTCAGATGATGAGCAAGGAGACCTCAGCCAGCCTGAGGAACCCCAGGACCTTGCCACTCTAATGTAATGGCTTTCCTGCTTAGCCTGTCCATGGCCTAGAGGAGCTGCTAGTGGGTTTTTCCCTGGATTTTTGGACAAGCTGCACCTGGAAAGCAGCCATCTCTGGTCCATTTGCAAGCCTGTACCTGGGACTGAGATGAAGTGGAACATGTGGGAAGGTGACTGCCTCTCTGGGGAGGAGGAAAGAAGATCTGTGAACTGGATTACCAACCCTGAGGCTGGACCAGCTGCCAGAGCAATGGGTGGTGTAAAGGAAAGCATTGGGGTTTGCAAGGGCTTGAGCCTCACTGGAACATCCACCAGTCACCTTCCTGCCTTCATCCACACCTTATTCCTTTTTCCTGCTGGGTGGGGATCACTCCAGCATAAAAATGACCCAGCAGAAAACCCCTGTGTGTGGGTTTTTGTTTGGTCTTGCTGGAGGCAGAGTCTCCAACACTTCCTGCTGAGCCCCAAAGTGTGAGCAGCCACCTTCAGGTGGAAGGCACAACAGATCTCCTTGGAGAGGTGAGAGCCAGCCAGGACCTTCCAGGCAGGAGCAGCAAAGCTTTGTTCTGTGAGAGCTTGGATGCCAGGACAGTGCTGTGCAAATGAGATGCAAGAGAAAGGCCACTGCTGCTTCCTGGGACAATTCCTTGGCTAATGAGCACACCAGTGTTCTTGTGTGTGTTGGCAAGAGGGAGGCAGCTGCAGCCTAGAAGGTACAGGCATTTAGGGAGGTGTCTTTGTAGGGAGCAGAGTCTGGGGTCCTGGGGCAAATGAGGAAACTGCTGCAGGGCTTTGCCAACAGATGCTGGGGGCAACCCTGTGGGATTTCCTGGGGCTGGAGTGGCCCGTAGAGGTTTCCTTAGCAGGGAATGAAGAGCGATGGAGCTCCTGATGGAAGGAGCTTCTTGTTTTTAAAGACAAAACAGAACATCTGGAAAACCAACAAAACCTCTAAGAGAAGCAGCTAGTTTGCTTACGTTCTGGTCAAAGCCATTAGCAGGAGGGGGAAAACCAAAGCACTGCCAAAAAGTCATATTCAGGGTTGAAATTATCCTGGGAAGGGCCAGGAGTAAAAATAGTACTGATCTCATGTTGGGGGGACTGCAAGATCTCTTGGCAGTGCCATGATGGTAGGGTAGACCTCCAAAGAATCCTGGCTGGTGCAAGGGGATGAGGAGCCCTCCCACAGGGCAGAACCAGGGTGGCACTGCTGCATCTGCAGAAGGAGTCCACGTGCCTGAGCCTCCTGGTTGGAGGCTTGTCCCTTTGCCTCATGCAGATGGCTAGAGTTCGAGCACCTGGGAGGAGGTTGTTGCCACTGGGATAAGTCAGGGAAGGCATGTCTGACATGGGGCTGGGTCCCATTCCTCCCTGGGGATGACTGCAAGGTCCCTGCTCAAATCACATCAGCATGTTTTCTCCTGTATTTAATTTTATTTATTTATTTATTTATTTATTTAATTGTGCTTTGCTTAAGCAAGCATCTCTCTTCCTCATTTTTTGCCATCGTGGTCACTTTGGCCGTGTCATTTGTACCCCAGCAGCCTGGAGCTTGCTGGATCTCAAAGGGAGATGGAAGGACAAGGGGTTTGTTGTCTCCACAGCAGCAAGTCAGCCCCAGGTGCAGTGATGGACTGGGGAATACAGGGTCTGGGACATACAAATTTCCTAGGTCTGTAGACATTCCCACAGAAATCCTGATGGAGAGAAACTTCAGAGAGGGACGAGCTGTGCCTTTGCTGCCAGCAAACCCTTTGTGCAGCTTTTCTGTTTGCTTTCCAGACAGACCTGTCCATGGAACAACCCATGATAATTTCTAGATGACTCTCCCAGGGTATCCAACCTGCTGTGTTATCAGCAATGTGCAAGTTTGCTTTCCGAGTTGTTCTGTAATTTATCATACCATGGGCCTCCCCTTCCACTGCCATTGCCACCTTCCATTACCACCCACCTAAACTGATATTTAGTTAATTTTACACTTTGCAGACCAAGCTGAGCATGCCCATTTGCCCAGCTTCCAACAGCTCTCCTGGGACATTGAAGTCACCCTGCTCTGTGTAGCTGTGCCCATCGATACCAGCTCTCTCTGGAAGGATGCTCAGGGAGCAAATGCATCAGTCTGGGAAGCTGGGAACAAGGCATGCTGAGAGCCAAGTGCAAGACCAGTGCTGTGGCTGCTGTGCTGTGTGGGATCCCACTGTCAAGGGGACCTTGTCAAAGGGGATGAGGCAGAGCCTGTGCCAGCACCAAGCAGAGCTACTCTTGGGTGGGAAGGCTGAAGAGTAGGTGGGTGAGCTCAGGTTTAGGTGAGAAGGACGCTGTTGCTCCTCTCTATGAGTTTTGGCTGGCGTTGTGGCTTTGGTCCTAATCATACTTTTATTTGTTCTTTAAACTTGGTCACCTTATCACAACCCTTTGAACAGCCAAACACTGTTTACCTGGGGAACAGGCTTTGCTTTTTCTTTTTGATTGGTTTTGTTTGCTTGCCAAAGACCTCCAAGAGATTAGGTGATCCCTCACAAACCTGGACTTTGTCTTGGAGCCTCTGAAGGCTGCAGCACTTGCAGGACTTGGGCACTGAAAGACCTCTGTATTTTAGGATGACTTTGACACTAAACCAGAGCCTTGTAGGATCCAGGGTCTTCTGAACCATCCTGAGACTATCCATGTTGTTTTCTCCAAGCAAAACACCTGGTTACATTTACTGGGAGGACTTGCTGGTCTGCCTGCAGCAGAAACAAAAGTGGGCATCCCAACCACAAGGTGCCATGGGCTCTCCTCAGCAGAGATGGGAAGAGCCTCCCTTTGTCATTAAATTTTGTCCAGTTCTGAGCTCCTCAGTGCAAGAAAGACATGAAGCTCCTGGGGTGGGTCCAGAGGAGGGTGACAGAGATGATGAAGGGATTGGGGTATCTCTTACAAGGAAAGGCTAAGGAAACCGGGGCTGTTCAGCTTTGAGAAGACGCACTGAGAGGGGACCTCATCCATGTCTGTCAGTGTCAGCAGGGAAGGGTCAGAGGATGCACCAGGCTTTGCTTGAGGCTGCCCAGCAGTGGGACAAGAGGCCATGGGCAGAAACTGATGCCCAGGAAGTTTCACCTGGAGATGAGGTGTCGTTCCCTGTGCAGTGACAGAACACTGAAACAGGTTGCCCAGAAAGGGCTTGGAGTCTCCCTCAGTGGAGATATTCCAGAACCGTCTGGACACAATCATGTGCCATGTGCTCTGGGATGACCCTGCTGGAGTAGGGAGGTGGGACCAGATGAGCCTCTGTGGTCCCTTCCAGCCTGACCCAGTCTGTGCTTTGTGGGTGAATTTCATGTAGTTTAGTTGGCTCCTATTGTCTCCTGCCGTGTCACAGGGTACTGCTGAGAAGAGCCTTGCTTCCTGCCTTCATTCCCTCACATAAGATGTTTATACATGCCTATGAAATCCTCCTGAAACTATTTTTCCCTAGGATAAGCAACTCAGAAGCTCTCACAGCCTCTCCTCATATGAAGGATGCTTCAAACTTCCATGACCTTCGTGGCCTTGCACGGGCTCATCAGTGCAACTCTCTTGTGCTGGGGAGACCTGAGCTGGACCCAGCACCAGCAGTGTGACCTCACCAGTAGTGAGCAGAGTGGGCAAGGAGGCTGCTAGAGCTCAGGAAGCTGTGTTTGACCAGGGAATCGCTAAAGATGTCTTTAGGATTCTCCAGGGCAAGTGGTAGCCCTGTGCAGCTGCATCTGACCTGGAGGAGTGTGCAAGTGCCTGGATCACAGCCTGGCTCTGCCTCAGCCAGTGCCTGGTGCCCACAACAAAATAGTGGAAGTGGTTTTCAAATAAAGCCTGGACAGAAAGGCCATATTGATCGAGGGAAACTGGGTGGAGCAGGTGTTTACTGACCAAATGCCTTTTGAAACATATCAGCAGGCAAACAAGGTGGGGATATCGTGGTCTGATGCCACCTCCTATTTATGGAAAGCATGACAGGGTGCCCAGATAATTTTGATGCCTCACCTGGCAGAAAAACCCAGCAAAACAAAGTGAAATCTAGGAGAGGTTTTATGTTTTCTAGGAAAGCTATAGCCTAAACCTGTCTCTACTGAACAGGTACAGTTACCCTGTCAATACAGGACAAACATTCTAGGCTGGAGCGTGTCCACAGAAGGAAAGGGAGAAGGGGAAGGGTCTGGAGCATCAGGAGTGGCAGAGGGAGCTCAGATGGGTCAAACAGGACAAAAGGAGGCTTGGATTCTTCTGGCGGCATTTGGAGCCTCCTTGATCACTGAGAGACATGGAGGCTCCTCTATAACTGTGAGGAGCCCCTGCAGAGAAGGACTGGAACAGCAGGGGGCTTCTTCAGAGGACACCTGTAAATAATGAGGTCCAGCCCTGCCTCAGCAGCTCCTGCCCACGGGCGATCCCCAGCAAACTTGCTGAGGGTGCCCTGGGCCCCATCGTTCAGGCCGCTGG
>JAYRBT010000010.1:21165364-21199754 GCA_036023395.1 Myiotriccus ornatus | reverse complement strand
AGAATATAACATGCAATACAATTTAATGAGTAAACTACTATTACTAATTTGATGAGTAAATTAAACTACTACTACTTTTTACAGTCCATGACATCACAAAGGGGCCCATGGCACACAGATGAATATGAACTCTGGGATGGGGGGGGGGGGTTGGTTCTTTGGTTGCCTGTGTGGATATTCGAATGGATAGGATAGACCATGACATAACAAACGGGTCCATGGCACACAGGTTGGGCTGCACTCTGACACTGTGGGGCATTGGTTCTTTGGTTTCCAGGGGCCTTTCTGGAATGGAGAGGATAGGGTGTGGTATCACAAAGGGGTCCATGGCACATGGGTAGAACTGACATGTGGGAGTCTGTGGCATTGGCTCTTGGGGGAGAGGTCCATCAAGGACTGGCTCCTGCGGGAAGGGACTCTACAGAACCAGGGGAAGGACTCAGAGCCATGACCAACCCCCCCCCCCCCTTCCCTCATAGCCCGTGGTGAAGACTGCAGTGATGTAGGTGTCCCCCCTGCAAGTCGTAGAGCACCATCGGGGTGCAGAGATCCCCTGCACTGCCATGGAGAAGTGACCCCCAGGACAGTGGATTGGGAAGAGCTGCTGTCCAAGAGATGGACTCGTTTAACAGCGGCAGAAGGAACAGCTGGCTATGACTCTTCCCCTACCTCTTCCATCCACCTGCACTGCTAGGAGAAGGAGGAGGGAGAACTCGGAAGAAAGCAGGGGTGGGGGGGAAGGTGTTTAAGACTGCTTTCTCACTCTTTAGCTCTTCTCTTGTTAGCAATAAATTTAAGTATTATCCCCAATCTGACTTGGTTTTGCCTGTTAGCAAGTGCCTTCTCTCAATCCTTATCTCTACTCATGAAATTCCCTTGCTGGTTTTTTTTTACCCTCCTTTGCCCAGTCGCAGAGGGAAGGTAAGAGAGCAGCTTTTAGTGGGTGCCTGACGTCTGGCCAAGGCCAAACGTCTACAGTAATAAATATAAGTACTATCCTCACTTTGAGTCTGTTTTGCCCGTGAAGGTAATCCGTAAGTGATCTCTCCCAGCTCTTATCTCTACTCGTGAATCCTTAGCCTTTTTCTTTCTCTCTCCTCCATCCAGTTGTCCTGCGCTGAAATTGCCAGTATAACTCTGAAAATTGAATGAGAGCAGAGATTCCTCCCAAAAAGAAGGTGCCAGGACAGAAAGCTCTTGCTGCCCATGGGGTGCCCAGTGTTGCCCACCACCTGCACCAGAAAGCAGGAGGGTAAGGGTTTTCTTTCCTGGGCGAAGGGCTGTCATTCTGTTGCAGGAGCTGTGCACTGAAACTGCCTGTCCAACTCCCAAAATTGAATATGGACAAAGTCCACCATCTGCACCTGACACTCAAAGGCTAGGGACTTATTTTCTTCGGGGTAAAGAGCTGTTGTTTGCTTGCAGGAGCCCTTGGCAAAAATTGCCAGTCTGATTCCCAGAATTGAACATGATGAAGATTCCTCCCAGACAAAAGATGGCAGGACAGAGTGCTCTTGCTGCCCATGGAGTGCCCAGGGTGGCCCACCACGTGCACCTGAGACAGCGAGGGTAAGGGGTTGCTTTCCTTGGGGAAAGGGCTGAAGGGCGGTTGTTTGCTTGCAGGAACCTTGTGCTGAGATTGCCAATCCAACTCCCAAAATTGAATACAGACTAAGATTCCTCCCAAACAGAAGGTGCTAGGAAAGAAAGTTCTTGCTGCCCATGGGGTGCCCAGTGTTACCCACCACCTGCACCAGAAACCAGGAGGGTAAGGGTTTTCTTTCATGGGGGAAAGGGTTTTCATTCACTTGCAGGAGTCCAGTGCTGAAATAGCCAGACCGACTCCCAAAATTGAACAGGGCCAAAGATTCCTCCCATGCAAAATGTGTCAGGACAGAAAGCTCTTGCTGCCCCAGGGTGGCCCACCACCTGCACTTGAGACCCTGAGGCCTCAAACATTCTTTCCTTGGGGAAAGGCCTGTTGTTCTCTTGCAGGAGCCCAGCACTGAAATTGCCAGTTCAAGTGCCAAAAGTGAACACGAATGAAGATTTCTCCCAGACAAAAGGTGCCAGGACAGAAAGCTCTTGGTGTGCATGGAGTGCTCAGGGTGGCCCACAACATGGACCTGAGAGACAGAGGCTATGGGCTTTCTTTCCTGATGGAAAGGTCTGTTGTTCACTTGGAGGAACACTGCTCTTAAAATGCCAGTCCAACTCCCAGAATTGAACATGGATGAAGATTCCTCCCAGACAAAAGGTGTCAGGACAGAAAGCTCTTGCTGCCCGTGGACTGCCCAGCTAGGCCCATCAACTGTACCTAACATCCAAAGGGTACAAGCTTTCTTTCCTGGGGTTGGATAGCAGTGTGCAGGAAGAGCCCCCTGTGATGCCTGTGAAGGCATCCACTGAGTTTTCAGATGTGCCATTTTTTCTCTTGTTCATCCAGATATTCCGTGCGATGATGGCCACAGTCTTCAGCTGCAGCCAGCAACCCTGGGTGGTTTGCCTAAAGAGAAGTGAGACTCCTTCTGTTCTCCCCGTGCATCGGGGTGACTTTGGTAAATCATTTCTTTACAATGTCAGAGCGACAGGATGTAAACCACAGTTGAACAGAAAAGAGGCCAGAGGAGCACAGCAAGAAGGTGGGTCATCACTTGACATCAGCATGAAGATGTGGCCTTTGGCTCCATGTTTACTTGATGTTTTAAGGCTTTTCTTGGTTTGTTTTGTTTTTTCTTTTTTTTCAGATGCAGAGCCCTTGGCCCAGGAGGCTACAGGCATCAGAGGGGAGGTGAGCCAGGTGAGTATTGGTTGAGCATGGTGAGCATTGACTCTAGGACAGAACTAGATGGTCTTTTACAGGTGTTGCAGTGAATCTGTGCACATCCTTTGTTTCTTGTGTTTTACAGGCTGTTTTACACCTTCTAATGGAAAATCCAATGCTTCAGGGGCCCTATGCACTCCATAAGCAGCAATACCTTTCTGTCCTGGCACATTCTGTCGTGGAGGAATCTTGGTCCGTATTCAGTTTTGGGAGTTGGACTGGCAATTTCAGCGCAGAGCTCCTGCAAGCAAATGACAACCGTATTATCACAGGAAAAAAAAAAAAAGCCCTTAGCCTCGGTAGCTCAAGTGCAAGTTGTGGGCCACCCTGGGTATTGCATGGGCAGCAAGATCTTTCTTTCATAGCACCTTTTTTCTGGGAGGAATTTTCATCTGTACTGAATTTTGGGAGTCAGACTGCCAATTTCAGCACAGGGCTCTGAAAAGCAAATGACAGCCCTTCCCCCCAGGAAAAAAAACCCTTACCCTCGGCCTCCTATGTACAGGTAGTGGGCCACTCTTGGCACTTGTCATAGGTTTTCTTGTTTCAAAGAAAAAATGCCCCTCCTTTGAGTTTTTTCTCTTTACCTCTGGAAAAAAAAGGTTTTTGAGCAAGGGAGGGGGGAAAGGGATGGACTGAGCAAAGCCACATACACACAAGGGGCTGGTTAAGAAGCCATACATTCCAGGCTAATTGTTTCAGAAATTTCTTGAGGAGGTGGGTTGGTTTTTCTCTGGGAGGGCATGGGACTCAGCAGGGGCATGTGTGAAGAGAAAGAGCTCCGGGGTTCATTTTGTTTTCGGCTAAGTCATCTAGCTGCCTTTGGCCCTGGCTCACTTCCGGTCCCTCACACCCTGTTCTGCCCACTGCCCGGACTGCATGGGATTTCATGGGAGAAGCAAGTGCTAATCTGTGGAAGAATTTCTCTGAGAGGGAAAAGCTACTCTTCTTTCCTCCTCCTCCTCCTCCACTTTCTGTGTTGGGGGAAGCTTGTGTCCATTGACGAGGAAGAAGAGTTTCTAGCTGCGGCTTGTGACAACCTGAGTCCGCAGGACAATTACCCTCCCTCCTTCTCCTTTCCCCTTTGGTTGGGAGGGGGGACCCCATTCGGCTGCTTGCTGTGCACCAGGGCCCCATGAGACAGCTGCCATAGCCCAGCAGCTTCCCCTGCAGACCATCGGCAAGCAACTGCAGCCTCCACTCTTCCAGAGATCCAACAGCACACCCTGCTGATCGTGGTTAGATTAGTACTGAAAGGCAAAAGGTACTTAACTAGTTTTTTGGGTGCAGGATTGTTTGTTCATTTCGGGTTTTTTTCCCTGTGAGAAACAATCTCTGAATATTCCCCAGTTTGTGAGAAACAGAGTCTCAGGATATAATCAGTTTTCAAATTGGAATTTATTATATGATAAAAGCAAACAGCATGCTGGGTGAGCAGAAGGAGAACTAATTCTCTTGAACCTGTCCCACACCAATACAGGGTAAGAGTCTGGTATTTAGTTTAGACATCTCATACATATTCATTACATGACATCCATATACATTTTACATCGCTATTTCAGGTATTCAACGTATGTTTTCTTTCATAGCCATGTCTAATTTCTTATCATCACACTAGGTTATAAATTCATGCATTTCCTAACAAGAGGCGCCAAGTAGCTTATTGACCTGACCCATTTTATCCATATTTTATGTCTGGGAGAGAAGGAGAGACCTGGCCTGTTTTATGTCTTTATGGGGGTGTAATTAAGTTTTACAGCCTGTTTATTTTCTTCTTTCCTGAGGTTGTAATAACCCATTTATCCCTCCGACACGAATCAGAAATTTTTGTTTATCACATCCCCTTTGTTGTGTTACCTATACACATATATTCTTTAATCAACTGCTGTTATTATTCCCTTTCTCCATATTTCTTCAACTGCAGCCTCTTAATTTCAGATTTACAACAGTTTAGAGGGAGGAGCTTGGTCTTCCTCATAATTCGCCCTCTATGGCAAACACTTTTGTCTTGTTAAACTGAGACAGCACTATAAAAGCTACAGGAGCTTTCTATCCTGGCACCTTTTGTCTGGCAGGAATCTTTGTCCGTGTTCAATTTTGGGAGTTGGAGTGGCAATATAAGTGCAGGCCTTTGAAAAGCAAACAATAGCCCTTTCCTTCAAGAAAGAAATCCTGTAACCTTTGGGTGTTAGGGGCAGTTGGTGGACCATCCTGGGCACTCCATGGGCAGCAAGAACTTTCTATCCTGGCAGATTTTGTCTGGGAAGGATCTTCATCCATATTAAATTTTGGGAGTTGAACTGCCAATTTCAGCGCAGGCCTCGTGTAAGAAGGTTACTGCTGTTCCACCCAGGGAAGAAAGTCCTGAGCCTCTGTTTCTCAAGTGTAGTTGGTGCACCACTCCCGGCACTACATGGACAGCAAGAGCTTTCTGTTGTGGCATCTTTTGTCTGAGAGGAATCTTCATCTGTATTGAATTCTGGGAGTTCGAGTGTCAGTTTCTGCGCAGCACTCCTGCAAACGAATGACTGCACTTCCAGAAAGGGCAACACTCCTACTCTCACATGCAGCTGGTGCACCACTCTCGGCACTCTATGGACAGCAAGAGCTTTCTGTGTGGGCATCTTTGGTCTGGGAGGAATCTTCATCTGTCTTGAATTTTGGGAGTTGGATGGCCAATTTCAGCCCAGTGCTCCTGCAAGTGAATGACTGCCATTCCACCCAGGAAAGAAAGCCCTTACCCTCCATCTCTCAAGTGCTCCTTCCTTAGAGAGCAGCATTACTGCCATCTCAAGCTTTTCCTTACAACTGAACATATCCGTGAACAGACTCTTGCTTTCAAGCTCAGCAAGAATCTGAGGCAGTGTCCGTGACCACACCACAGCTCTTCTAGGTGAAGAAGGTATTAAAAACTCAAGACCTTTACTACTTGTCCCTGCAGGGGTCATCAAAGCAACATGGGCATTGCAGGTACCTGCCCAGGTAACAGGCACAATTTAATACTTCCTGATTACTTTTTGTAGGGAAAAAAGCCCCTGAGATTTCAATTTTCTATCCCCAGTTTCAGTGGAGGAGTCCTGGTGTGTCCAAATGTTTTCAGGGCAAGAAAATTAATTTTCAGGCCTTGGAAGTCTTCAAAGGATATGAAGTTTGCAGGGAACCTCACTTTCTACCTCTGGTTTTCCACCAGCACATGGTGGTCCGTTGCAGCCTGGCTCCTTCACCACCATCCTCTTCACCCCAAGAAGGAAGAAATTCTGGAGTCCAATGGCCACAGGAAGACATTGAAGTCTGAGTTGTGCTGGTTTTACTAGCTTCTTGGTCTGGTCCCTGGAGCTTCCACAAGCGAGTGTGTGACACCTTTGACTATGAATGAAAAGTTACACTCTGTTCCTACAACCTACTCTGTTGCACACATAATGGACACAAAAGGTAAGGGTCACCAGTTCTCCTTTCTCCTGGAGGACTCCGGACTTGAGGCTTTCCTAAAAGGGGGGCTGCTCATTTGGAGACCCAGTGTCTGCTGATGGATCCATTTATTTATTTATCTATTTAATTATTTATTCATTTTTGCAGCTTTTGCATGTGATGGTGCTGCTTTGGGAAAGTTCATGGCTCAAGGTGCCAATGAGGAACATTTGCTCAGAGCAACAGCTGTAGGTCAAGCTTCTGCTGGAGCTCCTAAGCTCCCTGCTTGGTTCTCCTGCAGCTCAGGAGACTGTTGATAAACCAGATTTCCACTACTACTTTTCTTCAGAAAGGTGTTGACACAGGGTATCCAGAGCTTGGATATTGGCCAAGTCACTGTTGTCTTCTCCAAAAACAGCCAAGCCCCACTGTACAATATTGGCCATTGTTTATGGTTAATTAAACCATTAACCATATGGTTAATTACAGAATCACAGAATATGCCAAGCTGAAATTGATCCACAAGGATCATCAAGTCCAACCCTCAGCCCTGCACAGGACCATCCCCAAGAGTCACACCATGTGCCTGAGCATGTTGTCCAAACACTCCTTGAGCTCTGGCAGCCTTGATGCTGTGCCCACTGCCCTGGGGAGCCTGTTCAGTGCCCAACCAGTCTCTGGGGGAAGAACCTTTCCCTGAGATCCAACCTGACCCTGCCCTGACACAGCTCCAGCCATTCCCTTGGGTCCCGTCCCTGGTCTCCACAGAGTCATTTTTTATGGTTAATTACCGTATAAAGCTACAATAATTAACCTAATTGGGATGGCAGTGCTTTCTGAGACAGGGTGAATTAGTTCAGGACTGACAAGGGGACTCCAGAGGGAGTGTGAACCTTGATCCTGTGAACACTGGCCCCAAGCTACCGCAGGTGCTGCAGCAGAGGCAGAGGTGCACAGAACTCCTTTGCGAGCCCACTGCAGCAGCCAGTCAGGGCGGGAGGGAGGGAAGTCATGGCACTGCTGGGGGGGCTGCAGAGCCAGCTCTGGCCATTGTGTTTGAGCAAGGGCTGTGCAAACAGCACTATGTGCTGGGCCGAGGGTGCCGCTGCCATTTGTTGTTGGGAGTGGTGGGTCTGAGGTTCAGAGGGACGGATTCAGGTCCAGAGTCTATGTGTGAGGAGAGCTGTGACTCATCAGAGACACATTAGGGGCTGGGGCCTCAGAGCACTGTGTTGTGGTCTCAGGAGACTGAGTGGGTGCCCCTTGTAGAGCTCTGGGGTGGGAAGAGAAGACTGAGGTGAATGTGGTGAGGAAGAGGACTACAACCAGCTCATTTCCTTCCCACACACTTGAGCACAGACACTCTGCCTCTGCACCGTCTCTTTGGCTGCCTTGTTTCCTTCCTCATGCCCTGTCACCTCTGATGTCCTTTCTCATCTTGCTGCTGGGCCTGAAGAGCTCTGTCGCTTTCCATGGGGTCTGAGAGCATGTTTTTACCAGAGGGACCAGAGTCCCACAGGAAGCCAAGGAGCTGAAGAAGGTGGGGATGGAGTCCCTCGTGTGCTGTGGGTTTGGATGTGGATGTTATACCAAGGGCAAGGGTACTCCTGTTTGCACCTCTGAAGACTGGTGACTGTGGTTCACTGAGGGGGATAGGGTGCACTGTGGCTGCATGTGAAGGTACATCCCCCACCCCAACATGGAACAGCTTCGTAAGTGGTCCAGATACCAGATCTTCGCAGATGTTAAAACATCCCCTCCTCCAAAAATGCCATCTGAGGCTGCAGCAGTAGGGCTGGGATAGGTATGTTTGCTGAGCAAGCAGCCACTGTTTGCACAGATGGGATTCATTGGGCTATAGGTGGATTGAACTTTGTTCCGGGAATCACCTGTTACAACTTTTGCTCCCCTAACCTCCGCTGCCTTGGCTTTGGATCTTTTTCTCTACTGTGGGCCAAGGGAATGACCCTCCTCTGGGCCATTTATCATAGAATCCTGGAATGGTTGGGGTTGGAAGGGACCTTAAAGCTGATCCAGTTCCACTCCCCCTGCCACGGGCAAGGACACCTTCCACTAGACCAGGCTGATCCAAGCCCCATCCAACCTGGCCTTGAACTCTTCCAGGGATGTGGCATCCACAGTTTCCCTGGGCTCAACTTTATGTCTGTCTTTGCTGCCTTACAGTTCTTCCTTACACTTAACCTCTGTATCTTCTGCAATACCCTGACCCAGGGGAGCTGGCAGGACTCCTATCCCACCAGGCAGGGAAGAATGGAATAGAAACTGCTGCAAACAGTCCCTGGGAGTCTCCTGCCACATTGCAGAGGATCTATCTATCTCCTCCACCCATCAGTTGATCCCATCTTTGAAAAGGCAATTTCTGAGTAAGGAGAATGCAGGTCCAGGTTGGGAAGAAGTAAGGAGATGAGGAACTGAGCCCCAGGAGAGAGACTAGAGCACTTCAGGCTGTTTGACATTGCAAGGGGAGAAGGGGGAAGCTATAGACCTGGCTTAAAGTGATTTAGGATGAAATACAGATATGAAGTTAGATCACAAGGAGTGGAAGAGCTCTGCTGGTGTGTGTGTAGCTGCAGTGGTTTCCACCAGACCTGGATGGTCTGAAGACCATCTCCGGAGGATGGTCTATGGGCTCCCATGCATGGTAGCTCTTGGGAGGGGTTGGCATGATGCCCCACACAGCAGCCCCTGCCACCCCAGGGAGTGGATATCACTGTTCAGAGACCTTTGGGCCTTCTCTGGGAGGAACTTCTTTCCAGATGTTCCTCAGCCAGTCTGGCAGCATTTTTTTTTTTTTTTGAACAACTGACAGCAGGACATGGTCCATAAGGCCCTTTTCCATCTTTACATTGCTCCTTAACCTTGGCTAATCTTACAAAACATGATCTTCTAGATCTCCCCTGCTTTCCCTTTTACCATCAAAGTCTCTGTGTGGGAGATGCATGAACATGAGAGTTTGTAAGTGTGAACTGGGTAAGGGCTGAATTAAAGAAAAAAAAAAAAAGAGGGATCTTTCCTCGAACTGGGAACCAATCTTGCCATGTGTTAGAGTTCAAAGAACAGTTCTAGATCAAACTGTACTAGCAGAAGGAGCTGCAGTTCCTGGAGAGGAGGGCTCTGTCTTGTGCACAAAATGTTGTGAGTTTGCTTCTTGGCTCAGCACCCTGCTGATGAAGACTACAGATGCAGGAAAGTGACTTTACCAGACTCAGAATCCCACTGAAATCCTTCAGGAGATGATGTCCAAAGTTTGGGTTAGGGTACTGCTCCCTGGTTTGTCCCCTCAAGCCAAGACCCTGAGTGCTACCAGTGCAGGAGCTGGCACAGGAGGTGGCCATAGTCCCAAACTCAAAGTTCCATGGGGGGAATGTCCCTGCCATGAAACTCTGGCCACGGCACATCCTCTGTGTTCCCCCCACCACCACCACCACCCCTTTCTACCTCCACGTCTTTTATTTTTAAGCAGTCACCTGTGACCAGAAGAAATTGCACCGTGGCTGCTGGACAAATGAGCAGGCAGTACTTTGGCATTTGTGGACACAGTGTAGTTAACCCCAAACTGCTCCAGGTGCCCATGTCTCTCCTTAAAATCAGGACAGCTCGACTTGCAGTCGGTTAATCCTTTAACTCAGCTTGGATTGCTGATGACAAGAATAACCTCCTCTGGCTACCAGGCAGGTGAGTGCCCTCCTTGAGCTACCACCTGTGTCCTCTACCAGGTCCACGAAATACTCCATGTTACCTCTGCTATAATTATCATCTGAAGGTGTCAACACCCTGGGATGAGAGAGGCAGCCTAGATGTAGCCTTTAGAGGGCTAAACCAGAGCAAGATGCTCCCTTCTTTTGTCTTCCCCAATTTATTAAGTCCTCTGTCAGAGCCAGAGGCTGTAAGTGTTGCTAATAGAAATCTTACGCTAATGAGTAAAAAGCTGATTTTTCTTTTGGTGTAGACCTTTCCTCTGAGAAGCTGTTTGCTGCTGTGTTCTGAAAATCTGCGTATCATGAAAATCTAGCATTCCTCATGGTAGATGAGGAAGGAGACAAAGCTTGGCGGCCTCAGCTTCCCTGCTGTCATTACGCAAGTCTGATGACCTTGATGAAAGGCCTGGTCATTTCTAGGGGATTTCCCACCTCAAGGGGAATGTACAAAAGGAACAAATATCTTGCTTGTAACAGGATCTCCACAAAGCCTTTCCCGATGTTTGTTCATGTTATGTCTCCATGGCACGTTCATAGAAGATGGTGTTGATGTCAGCTTGGGGCTGTGGGACTCCTGCAAGAGCCAGGACTTAGTAGAAACATTTGGTTTGATGTAAAAATCCTACTGCTGCATCCAAAATAATTGTTGTGCAGGATAAAGTGGCCTGTAAATGGATTGAAGTATGGGATCAAAGCCCTACAAGAGAATTGGGGCCTTTTCTATTCCCTGGTCTGACCAGAAGATAGCTTGGTGTTCTTGCCTATGTGCCAGGGTACTGAAAGGGCTGCCTGCTCCCCAAGGAAGCACCCCAGCCTGATCCTTTTCCATCACAGCCTCCATCCAAGGTGAGCAGGATGGGCCCTGGGACAGCAGCTGGGCTCAGCACAGGGTCCAGATCCCCCAGGGAAGGTGGAGGTGAAAAGGCAGGTCTGAGATTGGGGTGGGATCTGGGGACAATAACAGGATTGGACACAGCCTGGGGAGCACCAGGAAGGCCTACGGTCTGGCTGAGAAGTCTGCCTGTGGCTTGTGGTGGGGACAATCAGGGCCATGGCCAGGCAGGGGCAGAGCTATGGTGGAGCTGGGGACCAGTGCTCCCCCAGCATTGGTCTGTCAGAAGCTGATGGGCTGAGCATGAACAGGTTCCTGGAAGACTGTTGATGGAGGCCCCCAGTGAGGCTAAAAATTAGGGAAGATGGGATTGTAAGAGCTGGTGATGCCTTCAGGTAAGGAATATCTCGCACAGCTGACCAGTGTTTCTCCAAGGCTTATTCTCTCTCTGCCCTCAGCACATGGTCCTGGCACACTCTGGCTGTGGTGTCAGTCCAGATTCTACCAGGCAGAGGAGTGGCAGGACTCACTGCCCACAGTGGCTGCCACTGGCACATGCAGGTGATGGGAGGAGAGTGCTGATGATCAGAGGGGTGCAGGTGGAAGGGCAAAACCTCTGGTGAAGGGGAGAACAACAGATGTCAGCTCAGGTCTAGAAATGCTGTGGACAAATGGACTGAGCCCTCAGTCACTGCCAGTGACCAGACTCTCCCAAAGGAGTTCATTTTCCCTTTCTATTGCGATTCAAAGGGAATTCTAGTGAGATGAAGCCATTTCTGCCCATACAGCACCCTTGCCTGGGACATAACTGATAATTGCTGATCACTGATCATTGTACAACAAGGGTTTGTTGCTGCCCAGAGAGGTTGTGAACTCTCCATCCCTGGACGTGTCCAAGGCCAGATTGGATGGGACTTGGAGCAACCTGGGCTTGTGGAAAGTGTTCCTGTTCATGGCAGGGGATGGGAACTTGATGAGCTGTAAGTTCCCTTCCAGTCCAAACCATTCTGGGATTCTATGATTACACCTACAGAGTGCAGCCACATCCCTCCATTTTATGCAACTTTTAGCAAAGTATCTGGAGCAAGAATTTTTTCTTCTTCCTTCCTTATTCTTGCAACACTTTTCAGGAGCTGTTAGGGCCACATCACTCTTTAGCTGGGCTCTGCCATCACATTCTGGGAGAGGGCTGCTGCATCCCACTGGCCACCCCACCCCAGAACTCCCTCCCTGTGACCAGCCCCAGCCAGACCTGTGCCCTGAAGCCCAAACACCTCTGCCTAGGTTTTCTGCTCCTTTATCGCTGCAGCTGGAAATGCCATGAGGATTAAAATGCCACAGGAGTCTAAAAGCCCTCAGGAGGGGGTTTGAAATCTGCTCAACTTTGCCTTTTGCTCCCCTCTCTCTTCTCCTACCAGACCTCTTAACAGACCCAAGACTTTTATTATTTTCACATTGCAAAACAGTAATTACTGGAAAGGACAAGGTGGTTTGAGAGCCAGGGTCCAGTGGTGCCTCAAGGCTGTGCCAGGACTGGGTGTCCAGGGAATGAGGGCAGGAGGAGCCATTCCCCCTCAGATTTTATCTTGATGAGAACATCTTGACCAGGGACCAGGAAACAAATTCCTCTGTCACTTAGGAGTGAGAGGAGGCACTGAGAGGTCAGGCCTGCCTGTGGGCTCCTCAGCCTGTGGGCTCCTGAGCAGGGCAGGTGTTTCACCCATGGTATGGTGCTCACCAGCTGGACCCTCCCAGGTCCTGGATCCAGTATTTACTCACAGGTGTCATGCTCTGCTCTTGACCTCCAAGGGGTGAGATGTTTGCATGGTTTGTGACTGCTGCATGGTCAGATCTGTCTATGAAAATCTCAAGAGCAGAAGGAAAATTAATTTAACTAGAGTTCAAAGGGTCTCTGTTTTTCTGAAGCCTTATTTCCATTAATTCCCTTTAATGCTGCTTTAAAATTACAGAGTGGAAGGGAATGTTGGCCAACAAATTTTTTGGTGGTTTCAAAACAACCACTGTTAATCAGCAGGGAATTGTATTGGCTGTAAGAATGATTAAACGGGAAGGTGGCTTCAACCAGGACCCATGTAAAAGCGTGTAGCTGAGGTGACAAAATAAAAATTAGCTATTGTGAGGCTCCCCACAAGGACAGGGGCTTGGAATTAATGATTACCATGAATTAACTAACTGGAAAGGGGCTGAACAGCAAGTGGTAAGAGTTCGGCGTGACCCACTGGTAAGCTGACCTTTTTCCCTTTCATTTAATGCCCAAATCTCATTTCTGGATGGAGCAGCTCCCTAAGAGCTCCAGCCCCTGGGTGCAGTGGTGGGTGGCTGTGCCAGCCCAGCTGGGCTGTCTGTAGGCTGTGGAGGACAATGAGAGGTTCAGTCTCTACTCCCTGGGCCAGACCCAGCAGTCAGAGCTGCTTCAGCAGCCGGCCAGCGCTGCCAGCCCAGGGGTTTGTACTGCTGGCCCTGCTCTGGAAAGCTGGCTCACAAGTTTTCCCTTCTTGGTATCTCCCCTTGCTTTCTCCTTTTGTGTGCTTTTGTCTGCTGGCCTCTGCTGCCTGCTCCACCAGCAGCTCTGTGCTGAACAGCTCCTGAAGAGTTACTGTTGGTCCACCCAAATCAAGAGCATTAGCAGCAGGCACAGAGCTGCTCTCCTGGCTGCATCTGCTAGGACCTTCCTTATGCTGGACAGTGCTGTCCTCCTGCTCCTTTGGCACCCAGATGGGTGCCCCTTATGGTGGTGGGCTGGCAGTGGCTCAGCCCCAGGTTCAACTTGTGCTTCTTAATTCTTCTTCCCCTCTCACTACAAGGTCTTCTTGGCCAGCTCCACCACCACCGTGTCTCTGTCCCCATCCTGGTGTTCTGTGCTCTGTGACTGCAGGGGAATGTCCCCACTCACTCTCCTGTGCTCCTTCATCCCTGGATCTGTGCACGGTGGCTCTTGTGAGCCACAGCTCCCTTCCCCCTGGAAATAAGCCACCTTTCCCCCTGTTCTCACGCAGCCACAACTCTAGGATGGTCCAGCATCTCGTTGTGAGGACATGCCTTCATGGAATCTGTCTGGCATGTCCCACAGAGCTGGACACAACCATTCTGTGGACAGAAGAGTTGTGCAACTGCCAGGTGTGTGCCCTGACAAAGGACCTGGGAGTCCTGTGGGAGAGGAGCTGAGTGTGCTGTGGTCACACTTGGCAGCTGGCACTCCTGCCATTTTTTTCCCAAATATCAATTTTTACTGGTTTGTTCCCACCGATCTTTGGAAAATATACAGGAAGCAGGGCTGGCTGTTACCAGGTTTCAGCTGGTCTCTTTGCAAGTGTGTCTTCAGCAGGAATAATTAACCCACTATATATTTCTGCCTTCTCTTCCTAAATCTCTTCAGGAATATCACAGCTCCCAAGGCTGGACAGAGCTTCTGTTAATCCTGTCAGCCTTTGAGTAAATTAAGTAAACTGTGATCCTTCATTAGAAGGAATGGCACTAACTGCATATCTGAGAGGGTGAGTTCTGCGTGGACCACTGTCTGGCAGAGCAGAAACCACTGCTGACTTCAGCAAGGGGGCTGGGGAGTTAGAGGGGGCCTGCTTGGGAAAGGAGGTCAAGAAAACCTGTTTCCTCACCGATGCTGGACCAGCTGGTGTTTGCTGGAAGGGGGATGTGCAGAGGGGGGATGGGGGTGGTGGCACTGTCCTGCAGACCTGCTGTGCGAGGCAGAGGGTCAAGCTGCTGGTACCTGGATGTTGAGCTGACATTAGTTTCCAAACTAAGAATGCAAATCTGTAATGGTATGGCATAATAAGCAGCTCTGGACAAGAGGTCACAGTCTGCAGCTGAGCTTAGTGCTCCCAGCCAGGAAGAGCAGCTTAGGGTTGACAGAGAGCTCTTTGTTTGCCCTGGGCGGTTTAGAAATTAGGCAATACTTAGAAGCAATGCTTAGAAGCAAATATTGGTTCAAACAACATCAGGTCCAATTCTCCAGTGGCCAGTTCAGCTCATCCCAGGTAGAAAACATCATTTTGCAACACAGTCAAAACCTGACACTGAGTATTTCTCCTAACCAGCAGGGAAACGGGTTTGTGGCATTTCCTGAAAAATAAACCAAGGACAGTAACTCTGGAGTTGGAGCACAGTCCCAAAATTGACCCATAACTCCAAACAGGGATTGAAAGCCTGTTTCCAGAAAGCCAGCCACAGCTCTCCAGGTATCTGTCAGGCCTTGGGAGCCACAGGGAATGCCAAGTTGGTCCCAGTCAGCCAAGGCCATGCTCTCAGAGCTGGCACTCCCACACTGTGGCATACAGCTGCTGCAAGCCCCATGCTGGCTGGGCTTCAGGGGACAAGTGACTCCCTCTTCAAGGAGAGACTTGGCATCGGGCAAGAGGGCTGGAATTTCCCCCAGGTTCCTACAATGGCCAGGTAAATCAGCTGTGCAGAAGCCCCTTGATTTTTCCGTGCTCCTCCTGGGTACCTCAACATTGAATTAGGAATGGTTTGGCTTTGAAAGGACCTTAAACTCATCTTTTTCCAAACCCCTGCCATGGGCAGGGACACCTGCCACTAGCCCAGGTTGCTCCAAGCCCCATCCAGCGTGGTCTTGGACACTCACAGGGATGAGGCAGCCACAGCTTCTCTGGGCAACCTGGGCCAGGGCCTCCCCACCCTCTCAGGGAACAATTTCTTCCCTATATCCCATCTAACCCTTCCCTCTGGCTTTGCAAAGCCTTGTCCTCTCACTCCATGCCTTGTCCAAAGTCCCTCTCCAGCTCTCTTGGAGCACCTTTAGGTGCTGGAAAGGGCTCTAAGATCTCTCTGGAGCTTTCTCCTTTCCAGCCACACAACCTTTCTCCACAGAAGAGATGTCGAGCCCTCTGACCAGCTTTGAGGTTCTCCTCTGGACTGGCTGTTACAGACCCATGTGTGGCTTCCACTGGGGACCCCAGAACTGGACCCAGTGCTGCCAGTCGGGTCTTACCAGAGCAGCATCACCTCCCCTGAGCTGCTGCCCACACTGCTTTGGGTGCAGCCCAGGAGACACCTGCCTTTCTGGGCTGCAGTTGCACAGTGACAGCTTGTGTCCAATTTGTCACCCACCAGTACCCTGAGTCCTCCTCCACAGGGTTGCTCTCCATCCGTTCACCACCCAACATCATCGTCTCCCATCTCTTGAGATGGGCACCCTTGCCAGTTGAATGCCAGTCTCAGTCTTGTGTCCCACCCTGGACTGTTGACAGAGGAGCAGGGAAGATGATCTGGAAAAATGGATTCCCATCAGGCTGCTCTTCCTGGCTTCACCTTCACGTGACACATGGGGCCGGGACAGGACAAGAACTTGAGCCCAGCTTTTGTCATTGACCATGCTGACATGCTTGTCATGGGCAGGCTCCAGCCTTCTCCAAGCCACAAAAGAGTAATTGCCATTTCTAGAGGGAAAGAAGTCAACTCTCTAGAGAAGTCCAAATTCCTGGTGGGTGTACATTGCCCTCTGCCCTCAGCCTGCCCCACCTCGAGGCTCAATTGCTTCCTTTATTTCTTTTTTCTTTCTGTTTTCAGTGCTTTATCTCCTCAGTCTCTCAAGGCGAGCTGGGTCTTCATTATACAACTGGCAGCCTGGTGAGACCTGGGAATAGCAGCATTAGCTCCAAAGGCCTCTACTGCTGGACATGGGCACTTTTACAGAAATAACTGCTCCAAAGAGTCAGGTGAGATGCCTGTGCTGGTGTGATGCCTTAATCACAGCTTTCCCTCTACCTGGTTGATGTTTTCCACATTCACACACACAACCAGAGCTCAGCTCCAGCGTCCATTCAGCTGCACTGGCTCCAGGATGAGCTCACTGTGACAAAGCCAAGCCTTCTCCCACACGGCCGTGTCAGCTCCAACTTTATCCCAGCCCAGCTATAACAAACGTCCTCTCCTTAGCACACAACCAGAACTCCAGTCCAGCCTTGTCTCAACCACAAACCACAGTGCACACGTGGGCTTTGCAGTAATGAGGGAGATGTGGAAATAAACAGTATTATTTTACCTTCTGTTTTACTTGGCCTTGTTCTTTCCCTGGGGTTCAGCTGTGTTTATGCATCACCAGTGACCCGTGGCTGGGCAGAGACTGTGTTAATATGTATTTCTTCATCAGTCATGTAATTTTTAGCAGCATCCTCTTTTGGAAAACAGAATAGCGGGGATGTGTAGTGTTGCAATGCAACGAACTTTGGATGTGTAACAATAATTCAGGTCGTTTCATGAAGATGGGCACTACAGAAGGGTTGGTGCTTTCTGGATAACAGGGACAAAGTCTGAGGGGCACCAACTTAGCTCTATCCTTTCTGGTAAAGAATTTCCATCGTTACTACGAATTGGCCCTTGCTGATCAATCTCAGCTTAGTCAGCCAGATGTAAATAAATGTGTATTTTCTAACACAAAATTTGGCAAAGCAGCTGTCTGATAGATGTTCAGGGGAGGAAGTTGAATGCACCACAAGGTTTGTCCCTCCTTGACTCCAAAAGGAAGGCCTTTTGCAGCTGGAGGCCATACAGAACACTTTGCCCTTTCCATCCAAGGCTTACCTTGATGGGAGCAGCTTGGAGGCCTGTTGGGTCCTTTGGAGATAAAGGTCTAAGCCTTCAGCTCAGGTGGCCCAGAGGACACATCATCAACCTGCTGTGCTTCTGCCGTGAGGTATTTCCAAGGCAAGCTGTGTGTTGGAAGAGTTTCTTCTCTGCAGGCTGGAGCAGCAGATCTTGGCCACAGGAGTCAAAGCCACCAAAGAAGCAGCCACAAGATGCGTGCACAGCAGGAGGAGAATGGAATCCATCCCGGAGAAAGGTAGGATTTGATAGCACTAAAAGGAGGTGTAGAAGCAGCTCTGTAGGTGGCTGGTGACATTCCAGATGACTAGTGACATCTGGAAATCCAGGAGGTTACTGGAGGACAAGAGGCAAACACTGCAATCCAAACGTCTTCCTTCGCACCTGGATTTGCCCCGACGCCATCTGGGAGAGCAAGGGGAAGAGATGTGGAGTGAAAACCACCCATCACATCAGCACAGTGTGCACTGGGATGCAGGTGAGATTTGAGAAGGCAGACAGGAGTAGTGGGTGGTCCATGTAAAAAGGTCTGGGAATCATGTGCAGAATGCAGGATAGTTTGGGCTCTTCCAGTAACTGTTCTTCTGTTGTTTGAATGGACCCTTTATGTTTTCCAAGCTTTCTTCTTCATCTTTCCCCTTCATCTGTCGTGTGGCAAAAATACATTATCCTGTCTGGATAGTGCTGTAACTGCTTAGCTGGTGGAGTCAGGACGTCCAAAGATTTTCACCACTATGTGCCCAGATATCTTTGATGTTTCAGAGTCACTGCAATTTCTAGGCTCTCTCAGGATATCTGTTAGAAGAGGCATTTTGGAACAAATCAGCAAAAAGTTGTGGAAGAACATGTGTGGGACAGCTTTCTCAAGTATGGAAGAACTTGTGCCTCTTCCCACAGATGGGAATGTTGCAAAGGCTACCCTGAGCAAGAAAAGGATTGGTGAAACCCACAGGAAGCTGGGGGGGGTGGATTTCGGTGGCATCTGCCAGTCTCAGCAGAGGATGACCTTGGAAGGCCACAGCTTGCTGGAGTAAATATGGACAGCAGATCTCTTAAAAGGGAAGACAGGCTTGAGGTGGAAGAAAGTCAGTCCCCCCCACAGCCGCAGTGTGTTTGGAGACACTCTGGACACAAGTGCTGCTCTTCTGGGAAAGCAGGGGATGAAGGAATGAGAAATAGGAACTATCCATGCTGAGGGAACTGCTACAGATGATGTGGAATAACCAGTGTCTATGAGTGCCTCTCTCTCAGTCACAGGCAGGGCAGGCTCCCGGTGCCAGGGTGGGGGTGGTCATTGCCTGAGGGTCTCCAGCAGCCCCTTTTTCTGGGTCACCTTGTAGAGCCATATCCCTGACCTGACACTGGGCTCCCACCTGCACTGAAGCCACTTCGGCCACCACCACCCACCTGCAGCTCCCTTTGCCCTGAGCCTGCTGGGAGGAGGGAGGGGAGACAACCCAGGTGCTTCCATTCAACCTCCAGCCATGTAAGAGGGTGAAGGCCACGGGGGAGGAAGGACCTGTGCAGGGGATCCAGGAGATCCTCTCTCCAAGGAAGGCTGGTGCTCTTGAGAGCAAGCCTGGGAGCTGGGCCTCCAGCAGCACTCTTGTAGCTTGTGTTGAGTGGGCACAGTGCGTGAACCAACCCTAGTAGTTGTCTAGAGGGCTGGTGTGGTCCAGGGACTCTCAGACTGTGTGTCAAAGTCAGTCTGAAGCTGGTCCTCCACCTTGCAGCAAAGATGGGGACACTGAAGCTGGGACAGCATCACCTTCATCAACCAAGCTATGCCTCAGTGGTCCTGGCTGCAGGGGGACAGGTCAGGAGCGATACAATTGGATGGAGAGGGTTTGCAGAGGAAGGGGGAGAGGGGTTACTCCTAATCTCAGCATTTCTTCCCTGGTTCATCCCAAAAATTTACCAAAGGTGCAGTGTTATGCTTCCTTCCGGCTGCAGGGCACTTAAGGAGCTGACAGTATGCCACCATGCAGGTCACTGCCATTGGCTTTCTTTGCCTGTGCAAGGAGCCAGAATCATGTGAAGGAATCATTTACTGCCTTTCAACTCCTCTGTCATTGCCAAGAGCATGCAAAAGAGCAGGAAGGCACTCGGTACTTTGAGCCAAAGAGCTGTGGACACCACAGCAGCAGTTACTGGCAAACTCACAAAACCCAGGGCTGGATCCAGCAGGGACTTTTCTGAGATTAGTTCTGGGCAAGGCAGGGGGTGGGCAACACAAAGAAAATAGCCCCTCCTGCAGTGTTTCAGCCCTGAGGGGAATTCAAATGTCACAACTTGGGAATTTTCCATCTGAAGCCCCTTGTAAAATGCAAAGCGCCTTGCCCTGCTCTGACTCCTGCCAACGGAAGGGTTCAGTGCCAAAGCGAAAGGCTTCCTAAAAATGGGCTGATCTCGGGAGGGGGGAGATTTAGGAGCTATTGAGAAACAAGGAAGGACAAACAGTGTTAGGTCATTGTTTCTGCAAACACAGCCAAGGCTGTTTCTCTATAAAAGAGGGAGAAAGCAGTTCCAGAGCCATCACAGACTTAGAGGGGACAGTCTGTGACCAAGGCTGCTGCTCCCCCTCCTCAGCACCCGACTTCCTGCTCAAGTATGAAACTCGTACTCTCCACCGTGCTGTCCTTCGGGATAGTGGGTAAGTGTCTGCCGAAAGCAGTGCTTGGGTAAAGGAAGTCAAAATCATCTCGGACCCGGGCTTCCCCCTAGACAAGGCTTCTTTAGAGTTGCCGCACATGCCAGACCCAGGCAGCTGTTAGGTAAAAGCCAGGACATAAAGCAGTGTTTGCTTTGGATGCTGTGGATCTGTCAACGAGGATGGTATTTTGAGTGTTAGTGACAGCAGCTTTCTCCTCGGGCAGCCCGTGGGGGCTGGAGGGAGGGTTGCAGCTCCCCGCAGCGGGCTGCCAGGCAAGGAGGAGGGATGATCGACACCCACCACCACGGAGGGGACTCCTCGGGAGAGGCTCCGCACTCCTGCTGTCATAGGGTGAAGGGAAAAATCATCCTCCAGCCAGCTGCTGTGCCGGGAGAGGAGCACGGGCTCAGCCACAGGGGAGAAACTACTGCACGTATGCTGGGTTAAACCTGAAGATAGTTACACTAAAATTGAGCTTAAATAATGAAAGAATCCCTGTGCTTTCCCCTCTGCTCCTACCGGACTCTGTCCCTCTGCTGTGGCTGCACTTTTCTTTGGTTCCTGTGTGTTTTATGCCAAAATTGTGCTGCTGCAGGGCTGACTCTACTTGGAGTGATTCTGTCCTCTCTTTCTGTTCACAGCTCTGGCAGGCAGCGTGCAGGTAGCCACAGCAAGGAGACTGCTGCTGTCTACACCTGACCTGGAAAGGGAAAGAGAGATCTCCTTCTGGGAGTAGGCAGCAGGTCTCTTCTGACCCCCTGTAAAGTGTGGTGGAGATCAGTGTCCTCTGGTGGAAATTGCTTCCTGTGCCACTGGCACTGGAAAGTCCTTGAGCGCCTTTTCTGAGTAGTAGCACACAAGGTTGTTTTTTAATGGACCCTCTTCCTTCCCTGAATGGAAGGAGCCAAGAGGTGGCTCAGGAGCCCTGAAACAGTGGCTAAGGCACTAAGGCTCCCCTTACTCTCCCAATGTTACCAGAGCAGCCTCTGCCACGGGCAAGATGGTTGCCAGCATTAGATTAAGGTGACTGTGGCCAAGACTTGAAAAACATAAATGATGGCAGCAGGAATTAAGGTTAAGGATTGGTGACCAAATTCAGCACCTCCACTGGGAGGAGGGGATCCATCTGCTGGCAGGGTTATGGCTCAAAAATCAAGTACAGAGAGGAAATTTCAGAGGTGAAAGATAAAAGGGAAAGGGCACAGGTTAATCTGAGATGTTTGAATGAAATGTGCCACTGGGGGTTTGGAGGGAGTGCGCTGTGCTCTTCGAATCTCTTGGTCTGCACAGCCCTGCTGGGAAGGGGCAGAGTTACAGGTCAGCACAGTCTGGCCACACTTGAACTACAAGTTTCTAGCATTTCTGGGGTTCAGGTTGCTGGAGAAGGTGTGAGTCTGTGTCCACCTGAGGTCTTTGCTGTGCTCAGCTCTCCCAGAACAGCCACTCAGCTGCATTTACTGGTTGGGGGACTCATAGAAGGACTGTGGTGGTGCTGTGGCATCTCTGTTTGTGGATGCAGTGGGGGAAGTGAAATATAAAGAGGCAGGTAAATATATCAGATCATCCAGCTGCCAAGGGGGTGAGAGTGGCAGTGTTCTGCACACAGCCTGGACAGGTCAGAGCTGCTCTCCCTCTGGGGTTATTTGCAAAAGCACTGTTTCAGTGTCTGCCTTTGCTCTCCGTTTTTGCAAAGGCTTAAGCTTAATTTCTTCTACTGAAGTGTGTGGATTTGTTCTCATCAAGCAGATGTTGCTGTGAGCCCAGGCTGTTTGAATCACAATTGTCCAGGGACAGGAATGATCCTCTCAGATGTTCCTGATGGTCCACACACAAGGCAAGGAAGAAAGAAAGGACCTTCCTGCATGACTTAGAAAGTGTGCAAGGGAAATCCTGCACCTTGCCATCACCCAAGGCCATGACAGCAGGGAACCAGAAACCTTGTACTCACAGAGATGCTGTTTCTCTCCGATCAGCACCTTTCCACCTCTCTCAGACTACTTATTTCTGGTTCTTCCTACAGCTCTGTGTTTTGCTGCTCCCCCGAAGACAAACATCAAGTGGTGCACAATATCCTCAGCAGAAGAGAACAAATGCAATATCCTGAGGGACCACATGCAACAAGACAACTTTGCATTGAGTTGTCTGCAGAAAGCAACATACCTCGACTGTATAAAAGCCATCTCGGTGAGTGGGCTGCAAATACCTGTGCTGGACACTGAGGATGTTTCAACAGCCTGTTACACCCAGAGATGGAGTCTTATTTCAGTCACTGGTTGTTACCTGTGATGCCCCTGTAGAAAAGGACTCATCCACAAGGATCCAGGTGAGACTCTGGGAAGTGTTTTTCCTGCTCTTGGTTAATTGATGAAATCTCTTTGTTGTTTAGAATAACGAAGCAGATGCCATTAGCTTGGATGGAGGTCAAGTTTTTGAGGCAGGCCTTGCCCCCTACAAGCTGAAGCCCATTGCTGCTGAGGTCTATGAACACAGTGAAGGTACATTTTCATGCAATGTTTTTAAGCCAAGTGGTGGTAACAAACTGAGAATGCAAAGGCCATCCTTTCCACGCAGAGCTCCCACATTATTTTGGTTGGGGGTCCAAAATATTGCCCCTGGCTTACAGATCTCAGAGGGGAAGAGGTAGGCAGTTCAGCAAAATGTGAATCATCACCCATGGCCACAGTGTCACTTCAGTGGAAAGGGGCAGAGCCAGTGCCCCATTTCTATCGTTTGCTGCAGTGAAAGTCTCTGATCCCATGAAGGGATGGAGAGCACCATGAGCAGAAATCATGGTCCTCCTGAAGCATGGCATTAAAATTGTGCTGGTCCCAGAGATCTTCTGCTTTCACTGGCCTTGAACTGTGAGGGTAAAACACGGAGCTAGATGGCACAGATAAGCTGTGTACCCCCCTGTTCAGTGAGCAAGACAAAAAAAATCATTGAAGAGGCAACAGCATTACAAGTGGTTGGGGAGGAACACCCAGTTGAGATCACTGAGGCAATAAGTGCAGGCAATACCCAGAAAAAAAAAGAGAAGCATAAAAAGTGCTCTGCACAATCCCCTCTGATAGGAGTTAGATCCATGTCTCCGTTCCTACTCACTCACTGTACTATCCTTCATTTCTCCCATCTTTCTCCTGGGAGCCAAACATGCTATTTCCTCACCACATCCAAAGCTCCCAGTCTGTTTTGATCTCTGCCCTGGAGTTCAGCTTGTTTGTACACAATATTCAGGATCAAAACAACATGGTGGAGTCGTTCACAACATGGCAGCTAAGAAAAACAGATATTAAATGAAAGGCTGAGATCTCTACCATCCCTAAAACTCAGCCACTGTATCCATACACAGCATGTAATGGACTAGGTATAATTTTAAAGACTAAACATGGAGTTTCAGTCTCATAAGGCTTATATATATGCTTCTGTGGGCAACAGCATTTGAGAAGAGACTTGCCAGGGGAGATTTGCCAAAAAAACTTGTTGAAGCTGCTTACAAAACTATAGCATGTCTGGTGTCTGTCCTTTGGCAAAGCACATTGAGCGTGGCAGTATTTTCAGGTCACTCTCTATTAGCTGAAATGCACAGCATTGCTTCAATATTGGCAGTGTAGCTCACCCCTAAGAAAATGAGAAAACCACGACCATTCAAACAAATTGCTAGTTATATGGAAAAGCAGCACTCTGTTCCCTGGAAAAGGGGGGTTTAGCAGGATTTGAAGTGTCCCCAAGTCCTGTTTTCTCGTTGCTTTATTGCTTTTTCCTGCACTGCAGGCTCCACCACCAGCTACTACGCTGTGGCTGTCGTGAAGAAGGGAACAGACTTCACAATAAATGAATTGAGGGGAAAGACCTCCTGCCACACAGGCCTGGGCAGATCTGCTGGCTGGAACATCCCAATTGGGATCCTCACCCACCGGGGGGACATCGAGTGGGATGGCAAAGACTCAGGCTCCATTGAACAAGGTGAGGTAGGAGGCACGGATCAACAGTGGGAGTCAAGCCAGGGGTGGTGTTACAGTGAAAGGGATGTTGCCCAATCTTCTGTGGGGGTCCAGAGGTGGCTCACAGGGCACTGGCATTCCTTGTGCATCCGCTCCCTTCCCATCCTTCTAAAAGTGAATTTCTAACTCGCTATTGCTCCTTTCTTACCCACAGCCGTGGCAAATTTTTTCTCTGCCAGCTGTGTTCCTGGTGTCACCACTGAACCCAAACTGTACCGTCAGTGCAAGGGGGACTCCAAAACCAAAATGTCCCGCACAGGACCTTATTCTGGATATTCTGGAGCTTTTCAGTGAGTGAAAGTTATTTGTCCTTTGGGGAAATATTCTAGCCCTGACACATGGAAGTTCTCATTAAATCAGGGAGGGCTGTGCTGTAATCAGGGGTCCTGAGAAGACTGAATTACTTCTCTGCCATTACCAATTCTTCCCTGCCAGCATAACTTTTTTGGGGGAAGACTGCTTCTCTATGGCTGCAGTTTGTGCCAAAAATAATTTGCTGAAAAAGGAGATAGAAAGCTACAGTGTCTGTTTTTTTAAGTTCTCTTCTGTTCCTCCCCCCTGCAGCTGTCTGAAAGAAGGAAAAGGAGAGGTGGCTTTTGTGAAACACACAACTGTTCAAGGTAAACCTGCAAGATCTCTTGTTTCTCCTCTTTCTAGTCCAACCTCTTGCTGTCACTCCATCCTGTAATTCGCCTCCACTGTGCAGCTTTCATTCCTCCCCATGTTAGCCAAAAACCTCTTCTTTCACCTCTTGAAACATGTTTTGCACATTCTGGACTAATCCGTCTTTGTTACTGAGCAACAGGATTATGGTGGGTCCACTTTTTCTTCTCTGAGGTTCTTCTTCGTAGATGGAAAACCTGTTTGGTGCCATATCTCAGAACCAGCTGTAACGTGAGGAACTGAGCAGGTCACCCATCCTTCTGGGAGGGATTCTGGAGGGAATTCAGCCCACAGCCAGAGTTCACTGACACTGCACTTCTTGGAGATGGAGGATGGCCTTGCATGTCCAAGACCTGCAGTGAGCTCAGTGGAGAGTCACCAAGGCTGTGACGGGGCAGGGACAACTATTCTGTGAGGTGATGCTCTGTGGGGGAGGCTTGGACAGCCTAGGGACCAGATACAAGGGGAATTTTTTCCCCTTGAGGACAAGGAAATAATGGGACAGGTTTCCCAGGACAGCTGTGCACTCTCCATCCTTGAAGGGTTTCAAGATCCACCTGGAGCAACCTGGTCTGCCCCTGCCTTGAGCAGGGGCTTGGACCAGAGATCTTCAGAGGTCCCTTCCCACCTGAATTCTCCTGTAACCTTGTGACATCAATCCTGGGCTTTTTTTACAGCCTTGACATTAGTTACCTAATGGCCTTCACAGAACATGTGCAGCTCCTGATCTGTTCAATCCATTTGTATGGTTTTGTAAACCTATTTGTATCCATTTGCACATAAATCCTCTTACTGTTGGGTTAGTCATGACAAAGGCAGAGATGATCTCTCCTCCCTAGGCATTGCTTTTGTACAACCACCATGACCCCAGTCCCATTGCAACCCATCTCCTGCAAAGAAGTTTCCCCTGAGCTCCAGCAGAAACAAATCAATTATAAAGTTTCCCCAGACAGGCTTTTTTGGTCTATTTTCATGGTGATGCAACTCGTGGCTCCTCCATTCCTCCAGAAAATGCCCCAAATGAGAAGGAGGAGTACGAGCTTCTGTGTCTGGATGGCACCCGCCAGCCCGTGGACAACTACAAAGCCTGTCACTGGGCCAGGGTTCCTGCCCATGCTGTGGTGGCTCGAGATGACAACAAGGTCAATGACATCTGGAACTTCCTCTCCAAAGCACAGGTATCACTGAGCTCTCCTTTCCTTCCCACAGCATCCTCTTTTCTGTCTTCTGGCTTTGCTTGCTCTCTCCAGCTTTCCAAGAGTTTTGGTTATGGTCGTTTGCCAATTATTTTTCCCCTGTGGCAGGAAAAATTTGGTGTGGGCACAACCAGCACCTTCCACCTCTTTGGGCCACCCGGCAAGAAGGACCCAGCCCTCAAAGACTTGCTTTTCAAAGACTCTGCAGTTCAGCTGAAGCAGATCCCATCGCTGATGGATGCCCAGCTCTACCTGGGCTTTGAGTACTACAGTGCCATCCAGAGCCTTCAGAAAGGTAGGCAGGGCATGAAACACCAAAGTCATGTTAGTGTGTGGAAGTGTTGGCACTGGCAAATATGTCCGAGCAAAAGGGATGTGATTTTTTCACACACAGTTTTATCGTCTGCAAAATATTTCCCCTGTAATCACATAATCTTCACAAACATCACTTACAAAAAGAATTTGTTGAGTCCAAACCCAAAATAACATCATCACCACTCTGACAAAGAGAGAAAATTTGCACACACTACACACCACTTATTCAGCTGGTGGTAGAGATTGCGCATGGTCAAAACTTATGCTCGGAAAAGCCATTGCTGGATGCAAAAAGAAGGAACATCCTGGGACACCAGCTTCAGCACTGGACACTTGAGGGAAACAGTGTCCTTTTTTCCACCAAACTCATCAAGCATTTACTGATGGCTTTCTGAAAGTCAAACATCCCACAAGTGATTTCCAAAACCCACTTAGAATGTACAGTACAATTTAAAGTACTTCACTTCTGTGAAGTGGCATTTATGGACTTCACATAACATCAGAGCAGATTATTCAAAGGTTGTTCAACAGAAGCATAACTAGGTTGTAATTTCCTAGCGCGGTCTGGCCTTAGTCTTGTGATTGTCTGGGCTGTGAGGAGTGGAGAAATGTGAGATATATTATAGGCAGCAATACCAAGTATTATTAACACATGGAGGTTAGTGGCCATGGTGTTTTAGCTAAGAGAAATCTGCCTGAATGGCCTGTGTTATGCAGAAATTTGCCTTTCTGATCTGTAAGTTGATTTTTGATTATCCTTGAGCTTACAAATCACCCTGTCTACTCATGCCAGCTCATTAAACAGGAACATCTTGCCCCGAGCAGCAGCAGGTCAGTGTGTACAGGTGGTTTCATGGCTGAGTCCCACACACCCAGGAGGGGGTCCGTTTGCTCCGCAGGGCTCTGGGCTTATCCTGGCTTTCCCTTGGCCTTCCAGACCGCCTGACCCCCAGCCGCAGAGGGAACAAGACCCAGTGGTGTGCAATAGGCAGGGATGAGAAGAAGAAGTGTGATGTCTGGAGCGTGATGAGCAACGGGGAGGTGGAATGCATCGTGGCAGAAGACACCAAGGAATGCATCATGAAGATCATGGTATGGTGCTTTTCTTCCCCCTTTTCTTCTAGCTGTGAACTCTCCAGCTGCTTCTTTAACAACCTGATCTCTGAGAAACCCTGGCCTGGGGACACACAGTGTTCCATTACCATTGCAGAAAGGCGAAGCCGATGCCATCAGCCTGGACGGAGGCTTTGTCTACACTGCCGGCATGTGTGGCTTGGTGCCAGTGGTGGCAGAGAGCTATGAGGGTAAGCACAGCCCCTTCTGTCCCTCAGGGCCCACGTGGTGGGGAATTGGCTGGTGCCAAAGCGCTGGGTTTATTCTGGAATCTAGAACACAGCCTCAGATCTGCATCCTGCAGAAAAAACATGAGGCAACTCTGCTCAGCACTCATCTAATCTTTCCATTAGGTGGGGAGAGAGCAGGCATGGATAGTCAGGAACACGGCAACCTCCAACTCCTCTCTTCTTTGTTTTAATCCTGTTCACATCCTGTCCCTACCCTTTAGCACTGGTCTCAGTAAAACTAGTTGTTTTAACTCGGAAGAGCTGCTGGAGGCTATGCTTTGTTCTTTTAATGCACAAGGTGTTTCTGAAAGAGTCACTTCTAGAATGAAGTTTCTCTAGAAATTAGTGACCTTGAACCTTTTTTGAGGTTTGAGTTCTCTTTTCTTTAATATCTTCTTCTTTTCCTCTCTCACAGAGAACCACTGCAGCGAATTGGAAGAAGAACCAGGTAATTACTGCCAACAGGACAAAAAACAGTCCTGAGAGATATAAGTAGTAAAATATACGCAGTCATGAGTGGGGAACAAATGGGTCTCAACACAAAGAGCCATGGTGTCCAAAGAAGATATTAAAATTTTGGGAAATACGTTTAACAGTCTGGGCCTGCAAGAAGATACCAAGGCAAAGCAAACAGTAACAGCAGAGATTTGTGTGGTCACACCACAGCAGCATCAGGGCTTGAACAGGGAAAGAGGGCCTGGGCTGTAGCATTAGGGAATTAGTCTTTCTAGGAATGGGAAGGGGGAGAGGAGAGAAGGTTTTTGTCCTTTGCTAGGGAGAAAATAAGAAATCAGGAGGGGATAAGAAATCCTCAGGTATGTCTTGCTGCAGCCTTCTGACATACCCAAGTGTCAGAGTTTTCAAGGGCAGGGAAATATCAGGGATAATAATTTCTCAGGAGCACAGTAGAAGTAGATGCATCACTTCCACAGACACTTCCATTGTTGCTACCTGGCCAATAATTTATAAGTGCAAAGTATTTCTGCTGCACTGTTCATAGATGCTCTTTCCCAAGAGAAGCCTCCTTAAAGATCACAGTGGGATTCTTGGGTCAGGCCTTCATTCTCATCTATTTTATCCTCTGAAAGCAACCTACTTTGCTGTGGCTGTTGTGAAGAAATCTGACAGAGATATCACCTGGAACAATCTGCAGGGTAAGAAGTCATGCCACACCGCCGTGGGGAGAACTGCCGGCTGGAACATCCCAATGGGCCTGATTCACAACAGGACAGGGAACTGCATCTTCGGTGAGTCAAGTTTGGCACCCATTTCTTCCAGCTGGAAATCTGCTCAAAAAAATGTTTTCCCTTCCTTCATCTGGTCTTCAAAGTTTCTTGTGCCTCAAGGATTCCCACTTGGAGGTGGGAAATGGGGAAGGCTCTGTTATTTAAGGTTTCACTGAGCAAAATTTTAGGCTCTTGGTGGCTGCTTCAGAGTAAGATACAGCACATCAGCTGCCTTGGAGGCCTTTGCTTTCTTTTCACATCTCTCCCCTTCCCTTTGCAGCAGCCCAACCAAGAGGTATTCTCAAGGATGGAATATGGGCTGCCCTGGTGTTTGTCCATGTGTGAAGTTGGATAAAGGAGGAAACTCAGGAGAGAGGGGGAGGGCTGAGAATAGCGGAAGGAGGCTGATCTTCATTCAAGACACTTAAAGGGACTGATCTGACTGCCTGAGAATTCACTGAGAATTATGGTCCAACAAAAATAATTTGGAAATGTTATCGACGAAGGGAAAGTAAACAGAATTATTAAATAGAAATCTCTAATCAAAAGAAGATATTTGTGTTAATAAGTTTTATTCTCAGCCTCTCCATCCTCCTGCCTGCCTTTCCCACTGTCCCTTGTCCCCCCAGAGCTCTGGCATTGCTGCCAAGTGCAGCTCTGCCGACCCAAAAAGGCCATGCAGGCTCGGGCTGGCTCTGTGTGAGCTGGGAAAGATTTACAGGAAAAACATTCTTCTTTTTATAGCAAGATAGTGCCTATTGGACTTAAGCCTTAGGCCCTGCTTCCTTGTAGAATCACAGAATCACAGAATGGTTTGGGTTGGAGGGGACCCTAAAGACCATCCAGTTCCACCCTCTGCCATGGGCAGGGACACCTTCCACTAGCCCAGGTTGCTCCAAGCCCTGTCCAACCTGGCCTTGAACACTTTCAGGGATGAGGCAGCCACAGCTTCTCTGGGCAACAATACAAATAATTATCAATAATAACAAGACACAAGTTTCACAGTGAAAACCAGTTGCATGTGATTTGCTGCCCACTGAGTCGTGCTCCTTCTCCCAGCCTATTTCCATCTCCCAGTAACCAGCGACAGAAACTCAGGCATTTAACTCAGGTTATTAAACCAAAACCTAACTTTCCAGTGCAGGACAAGTGAATTTTCCCTATTCCTGCCTTCAGATGAATACTTCAGCCAGGGCTGTGCTCCTGGATCTCCTCCCACCTCCCGCCTCTGCCAGCTCTGCAAGGGTTCTGGGGGGGTCCCGCCGGAGAAGTGCGTTGCCAGCAGCCATGAGCAGTACTATGGATACACTGGAGCTTTACGGTGAGTGCTGGGAACACTCAGGCTGCCTCTGGCTAATCCCAGACATTATGGGTGGATCACAGCTGGAGCACAGCCTCATGTTGACACCAACTTGCTGACCTCTTTTTCTCCGTTCCACCATGACTGTAATATTATACATATGTGACATGTTTTGTCTTTGCTTCCTGAGAAATGGTGCAAAAATCTGTAAATTCTGTAGATGTCCTGACGCCCCAGGCAAACTGGGAGGCACAAGACCTCCTACAATGGCAGCAGTGCTCCACTTTTAATATGAATAAGGAGTGTAAAATGCTTCAGATACCTTTAAAATACTCGCAGCAGAGCTCCTAGACCTGGCTGTCCTCAGAGATTAATTGTACAAAATAAGACACAGGTCTAAATCAAATCTGTGGGAAAGGGCCAGGACTCAGGCACCCACATCACTGGCCTCTCTTTCTACTTCCCAGGTGTCTGGTGGAGCAGGGGGATGTGGCCTTTATTAAGCATTCCATTGTTGAGGAGAACACTGATGGTATGTGGTTATTGCACAGCTCATGTCAGGGCTGCCTTCCCCTTCTGCCTTATTGCTCAGGTGTTGTGGGGCTGATGTTCTCCTACACAAGACCTCTGAATCTCCAAACCCTTTCTCTTTAAAGGCAAAAGTAAAGAAAGCTGGGCCAAAGATCTGAAAATGGACCAATTTGAGTTGCTGTGCACTGATGGGCAACGGGCAAATGTCATGGACTACAGGAGGTGCAACCTGGCCAAAGTTCCCACCCACGCTGTGGTGACACGCCCTGAGAAAGCAAAACAAGTCCGTGAGATGCTGGAGAAACAAGAGGTTTGTAGTGCTGAGAGTGGGAGAAATGCCCTGGGGTTGCCCTTATGCTCTGATTTTCCCCAAGTCAGAGTAACATGGAAGATTTTAGCTGGTATGGGGAGACAGCCTAATCCCTTATCCTTGCCCATTCTCCATCCCTCCCAAACCGCTCTTTCTCCTCTGCCACCTTAGCAAATACACTTTTAGGGAACAGCTGGATCATAGTAGCTGCTGCTGTCACACTATACTTGTGTGACATGAGTTTATCGCCTCCTTTCCTGGCTCTGCTCTTGGTGGTGTGTTTCAGAAACTCCTCTGGGGTGCCTGGTCTTTGCCACAGCTCGGTCAGGCTCAGCCCCCACAGCAGCCCCCTGCACACACACAGTCCTCCAGCCACTGGGACCAACATAAGTGGGTTAAACCATCTCTGTTTGTCACTGCAAACATTAATATTTGCCCCATCCAGGCTCTGCTTGAGAGGCCCTTGGGAAGTCGGTTCCTTTTGCTCCCACCTCACAGCGAAGGCACGGGACCTGCTGGCAGCACCTGCTGATGGGCTCTGGATGTTAAAGAGGGGGAAAAAATGTGCCCACTAGTGACAGATCCCTCCTCTAAGCACATGGACAAGAAAATACATGACTAAATTTCTGCAGCCTGGCTTGGGGCTCCCCAGGGTGACGGTGAAGAACCAGGACCAAGAGTTAGGCTTGCATGAGCTGAATCTTGCCAGCTTTCTACTTCTCTCCTCTTTGTGCCTTTATTTCAGAGACTGTTTGGAGCAAAAGGAATCAAGAATAAGGATTTCAATATGTTTGCATATGAAACCAAGGATCTTCTGTTTAAAGACTTGACCAAGTGCTTAGTGAAGCTCCGTGATGGAATAACGTACAAGGAGTTCCTCGGAGATCAATACTATGCTTCACTTGCCAGCCTCAACACCTGCCATCCATCAGGTAACTGGAACAGTCCAAGGGGAATTCCCTGAATTGCAGTTCTTAGCTCCCAGGCACAGGCAGTTTCTTCTGGGACTGTCCATTTAATGCCTTTTAAGCAAAATGAGGATAACTCAGGGGGATGCCACTATGCTTTTCTCCAAGGCCTTGGGTGAACTGAGAACAGACTTAAAATCTGCAATGTGAATAAAAGATTTTTCCTCACCTTCAGAAAATACACAGCTTGAGAAATGGCACAAAGAACCCACCTGGACCGGTCAGTGTGGGCTCAGAGTGATCTGCCCTTTTTTTGGTGGCACACCATGAATTTCCAAGCGATGACATTGTTGGCACGGCTGAGTGTGTGCTGCTGGGACCAGAGTGTTTAAAGGCAGTATCTGAACTTCTCCTTGTCCTTTCTTTTTCCAGATCTTCTCCAGGTGTGCACCTTCCTTGAGGACAAGTAGTGAGATGGGAAGGATTCTTTCCTCAGCACCTCTTGCTGTAGGACGGATACCAATGTGTCACATCTCTTGCTGCCCATTAGAGAAATTTCTTTCACCATTTGCCAAAGCAAAATGGATTAAATATGTCTTAGAGCCCAATTAACATTTGTTTTGTGCTCTCTTTCGTGCTTTTGCTTTGCCCAGCAGATTATGGTTCCCTGGTGTGGCTGGGGCACAGGAAGAGGGAAAGTGTTTATGTCAGGGAAACTGAAGGCTGGAGAACAAAAAAAAAAAAAAAACAAAAAAAAACAAAACAAAAAAAAAAAAACCACCAAAATAATACAGTGCTTGTAAGATGGGAGGTATGAATAGAACTACTCTGTCTCATATCTCAGCTGGCTGGGTCTGAGTCATTTCCACCTGGCAGGACTCTTAAAACATCTAAATGTATTGACAGGGACAGTACAGGCTTAGGATTCCTTTCTGGAAAAAGTCTAGAACTTACTCAGAAACGTGTGTGTTTTGGAAGTCTGTTCAATATGCTGCTGGCATGAAAACAAACATGTAGGGTTCTTTAATCTGACTCTGATCCTCGGTGAAAACAAAAACAGATCTGCTGAGGCTCTCTGCTTCAGAGGAGCAGCCTGGGGTCATCCAGCAGACCCCAGCCGTGTTGTCATGGCAGACACAGAGGAGTTGCTGAGGGCACAGAGATGCTGAGAGCTCCTGGCTGTGAGGGAATGAATATTTTGATGATTTCTGGATGCGTATGGTATGTGTGGTGAGAAGTCCACCAGCCTGACTGAAGATCCCCTTGGATGACAGAAACGTAGGGTGTGATGGGAAAGGATGAAATGTAGTCCCTCACATTTATGTAGGATGAAGTACACTGGGCAAGCGGTTCTTTTAACCAGTTCTTCAAACTAGGAACTTTTAACTAGTTCTTCAAAACTCTAAGTTGCTTCTATAGCTCACTATGGCTGCACTTAGAAATAGATCCCTAAGAGAAGGGAAATTATTCGTGTTCTGTATCAAGTGTAATCCTTTGTCCCATAAGTAAAAGGCATGGATAAAAGGAACCTCAGTAGAGGATCCCTCAGGTGGAAAGGTACCTCTGGGGTTCTCCAGTCCAACCTCCTATTCAAAGACAGGAGTCAACCAGGTTGCTCAGGGCTTGACCTCCACCACGGTAGTGGTTTTCAGTCTAGGCCTTCCCTGGTAACCAGGTTGTAACCAAGGAACCAAGACCATGTTCCCAGTATTCCAAATGATTTTTAAGTAAGCAAGGGTATAAACAAGAAGGGAGAGGAAGCTCTCGTTCTCTTTCTTCTGGTGGACTGAAAGTGAAGGTTCTCTGCTATCATTCTGCCCGGGTTAAGGAGTGAGGCCTGGTGCACCTGGTTGGCCTTGAGAAGCAGATAGTGCTGGCGGTTGTTGGTGGGGTTCTCTGCTATCTCAAGGAAAGTATCTGGTTTTGTCCCTTTTCCCCTTTTCCTTTCCTTTTCTTTTTCCTTTTTGGGGGTTCCCTGTAAATAATATCTTAACTGTATATAATTCCAAAAAAAATATATAAATACATATTACTTGGAATTCGGTTGGTTTGGGTTCTTTTAGTTTTATATAGTCTTTTCGGTCTGTCCGAAGAGAGGGAGGGGGAAGGTTTTTCACTGTGGTAGAGCCACTTGGCTGGTAGCCAAGTCCAACCTGAGACAACGACCTTCCTGGGCAGCCTGTCCCGCTGCCTGGCAGCCCTCAAAGGGAGGATGTTCCTTTCACACCCACTCTGAACCTCTCTGGTTTCAACATACTCCCATTGCTCTTCATCCTGGTCCACTGTGAAAAGCCTGGGTCTGCTTCCTGTTGCCTGATACAAACAGCGCTGTACCTTCTTGGGTCACAACAGACCCATGGGGTGCTCCATGTTTGGGGCAGAGAGGTTGGAAAGCTGGGAAAGGCCCTGGGATTGCTGGTGACAGCAGCTTGACATGAGCACAGGTGTGCCAAGGGCACCTGGGCTGTCACAACCAGTGTGGGCACAGGCCCAGGGCAGGGATTGTCCCCCTGTGCTGGCACTGCTGAGGCACCTCCAGTGCTGAGGCACCTCCAGTGCTG
>JAYRBT010000010.1:21106395-21165264 GCA_036023395.1 Myiotriccus ornatus | reverse complement strand
AGGGAGCTGGGGGGGCTCAGCCTGGAGAAAAGGAGGCTCAGGGGGGACCTTCTGGCTCTGCAACTCCCTGACAGGAGTGGCGGGGCTGGGGGTGTCGGGCTCTGCTGCCAGGGAACAAGGGACAGGAGGAGAGGGAACGGCCTCCGGCTATGCCAGGGGAAGCTCAGGTTGGAAATAAGGGAAGATTCCTTCCTGGAAAGGGTTGCCCTGGCACAGCTGCCCAGGGCAGTAATGGAGTCACCATCCCTGGAGGGATTTAAAAGCCATGTGGCTGTGGCACTTGGGGACATGGGTTAGTGGTGGCTTTGGCAGTGCTGGGGGAACGGTTGGACTCAATGGCCTTGGAGGGCTTTTCCCACCCCAACCATTCCATCATTCCATGTTTTTCCGAGCTCAACAGCCCCGCTCCCCCGGTGAGTCTTCGCCCCTCAGGGTCCCGCGCGAAAACTACAACTCCCATGAGACCTCGCGCCCACCCTTCCTCCGTGCGGCGAGGACGGAAGCGGAAGTATTATGACGGCTACGTGTGCGGCAATGGCGGGCGGGCTGGAGCCGGACCTGGCGGCGCTGCGGCGGGAGCTGAGCGGCCCTGCCGCGCTCTCCGTACTCATCGCGCTCATCGCCGTCGCCGTCACCTTCCGTAAGTTGCGTGAACCTCTTTTTCCTCCGCCCCAGGGCCTGCCGCCCTCGCTGAGGGGGCGCCGGTGCCTCTAGACGGGCTCGGGCGTCCCCTTCACCTCATGCTCCTCCTCCGCCTCCTCTCTCCCGCAGTGATCTGGCGGTTCGTGCAGGGGAGGAGGAGCAGCAGGAAGGCCGTGCTGCTGCTGGGCCTCTGCGACGCGGGGAAGACGCTGCTCTTCGCGCGGGTGAGCGGGGAGGGTGCTGCCCGGCTCCGGCATCTCGCGGAAGGAGGGGAAAGCTCTTCCTTGAGTTCGGGTTTTGTTCTCTTACTGAGACATTCAAAAAGGTGGTTTTAGAGCTGTAAAGAGGGATGGAGACCGGGTTTTGTCTACCAAGGAGTGTCAAAAGAAAGGGTGTTTTGGTTTGAATTTGTCATAGCTAAAAGTTTTTGAGTATTTGAACTCATCCAAGTTTGCAGCTTCCCCCCGAGGGGCAGCTCCCATCTGTGCTCGGCGTGAGCAGGGACAGGACCCGAGGGAACAGCTGGAGCTGTGTCAGGGGAGGTTAGATTGGATATCAGGGAAAGGCTTTTCCTCCAGAGGCTGGTTGGGCACTGAACAGACTCCCCAGGGCAGTGGGCACAGCCCCGAGGCTGCCAGAGGTCAAGGACAACACTCCTAGGGACATAGTGGGATTGTTGGAGTGTTTGTGCAGGGCCAGGAGCTGGACCCTGTGGGTCTCTTCCAGCTCAGGACATTCTGTTAAATCTGAAAATGCAGGGAGCACAGTTTTTAATTATTTGGGGAAAATGGCCCCTGCAGTAATTTCCTGCATGTCAGTCGAGATCAGATTCCTGGAGCCCTTTACCCCTCGTGGACCATCCCAGTTTCTGAGCCGGTTAAAGGTGATGCTGGTGATTCAAAGCCTGGACTCTGCTTGGAGTGTTTTTGAAGCCTTTCAGGCTCCTTTTTCTGACAACTACCTGTTCCCCACAGCTGCTGTCGGGCAGATACCGGGACACTCAGACCTCGATCACCGACAGCTCAGCCACGTACCAGGTCAGCCGGGACAAGGTGAGTGCACAGCTGGGGCTGGAATTGACTGGGGCTGCTGCTGCCTTTTCCTGCTCCCTGGCCAAACCTGGGTTGATCTTTCTCTGCTGCTCAGTCCTCAGTTTGCCCCGGGTGCAGGACAGGATTTTTCCAGGCGGTGCATGTGGAGAAAGTAAGGGAAACCCTGGGATTTAGGGCAGGTTCTTTTTACTTTGCTTGTCAAACAGTGAAACCTTTCTGGCTGTGGGGGCAGCATGAGGGAGATTTGTGAGGGGCATTGTTCAGTCATGGTTGCTTTATTTTCTTGGTAGTAATTTCTGATTCTCCCCCAAAAACGTGAAATTAAAAGCTTCATCAGGCTTAATCAGACTCTCCAGCTGCACTTTATGTGGTCTCAGAAAGGATTTTGTTGCTTTGAGGTCCTGGGCTGCCACAGACCTGGTTATTTTCAGCTTATGGCAGTTCTTTCATTCTACAAAAGTCTCTTTTTCATGCTGGGTACACCTTAACTGCTAAGGAGTTGTGAAAGTAGAGGGTGTTTGTGTGGCTTCTCCTTGTCAATCTTCAGTGAGAGTGGTGATAAGGTTAAAAACTTGGTGAGGGATGCTTTTTTTAAATTTTTGTGTCTCTAAGATTGAGCAGACAAGCATTTGGAGGGAGAGAGGGAGTGGAATGCTGCAAGGCTTTTTTTTTTTTTTAATCACAGACAAGGAGCAGTGGGCAGGAAAGGTCTCCTGTAGTGTTCCCTCCACTCTGGAGAACAAGGAGCCTTATCTGGAGAGCAGTGACGTAGCCCTGGCTCAGCCATTCCTTCTCTTTCACGCCATCGCTTTGGCTGTCAGATTGTGGGAAGGGAAACATTTGCAGCTTTCAGGTGAAAAAAGTCTCTTGCGAAGGCACTTCTGTGTTATACCCAGCAAAGTTTGGTGTATTTAGGGAGATTTGCCATGTGTGGATAGGTAACTTGGTTTAGAGGCTGTGGGTTTACATTCTGTGTCAGGGGTTTGCAGGACACAAATCTGTTTTTTTCCCCAGTCTGTGACCACAGGCACCCCCAGATTAGGTGGGGGTAACATGCTGTTTCTGTTCTCAGAGCACCAGTGTGACCTTGATCGACCTTCCAGGCCATGAGAGTTTGAGGCTTCAGTTCTTGGAGAGGTTCAAGGCTGCAGCCAGGTAATGTGCAGGAGATGGGCAGGGGCAGGGGATGTTTTGGAAAGGGCTAAACCAAGTGCTGGTGCTGGGAATCCTGTGAGCTGTGCTGAGCTCACAGCACAGCCGTCAGAGCTCTGCTGTGGGGTAGTGGGGGGTAGTTTTTACTTTGCTTTCATGGAATATATTGAGCTGGGAGGGCCCCACAAGAATTGAGTCCAACTCCTGACTGTGCACAGGACAATCCCAAAAATCACACCATGAATTCCTTACTTTGCTGTGCTTGTAGTGCACGAGGTGGCAACACAGCTGTAGTGGGGAGGGTTGGGGGATGTGGGATATCCCTGGGGCAGAGAGGGAAGGAATTCCTGCTGGCGGTAGACACGGAATATGTTTCAGCCAGTAAGTCCTGCTGCCCTACTCTTGTGTTGGACAAGATCAGATGTGGCAAGGAATATATCAACCCAGGTTGGGATTCTTGCAGGGGAAGATGGTTGCAGAGCTGCAGCCTCAGCACGTTTCTTCCCTCTCTCCCCAGAGCCATTGTGTTTGTGGTGGACAGTGTGGCCTTCCAGCGGGAGGTGAAGGATGTGGCAGAGTTCCTGTACCAGGTCCTGGTCGATGGCACCATCCTCAAGAATGCGCCTGCACTGCTCATCGCCTGCAACAAGCAAGGTGCTCTGGGCTGGGCCTGTCATCCAGCCCTGCAGGGAATGGGATTCATGCCAGGGGTGCTGAACTCTATAGGAGTTGGGATTTCAGTGAAGCGAAGGCTGGAAATTAGCTTTAAACTCAGACTATTCAGCAGGAGCGTTTCTAGCACCACTTGAGAGACCTACAGCTCTTCATGTGGGCTTAAGTAAGGCAAGAGGTTTCTGCTTGAGCAGAGCTGTTCCTCAGTCTCCAGGCAGAAGGAAATAGGATCAGCTTGAGCATAATGAACTATTCCTACACTCTCAGCAGCTTGAATGTTAAAACCAGTTGTTTAGCCTCTTAAGATTCTGTGCTTTCTCTGGTTTGGACTAGCAGGAACATCCAGTTACTGGAAAGGACTCAGTTTTCAGATCCATACAGTTTTTACAGTGGAAGTGTGGATCCCCCTGTAACAATCTGAAGTTTTTGGGCAGTATCAGGTCTGGGGTTTGTAGCTGTTTTGTGCACTGATTCAGGAGCTGCCTGATGCCTTTGTGGCTCCACATGCCCAGGGTGAAAGGCACCGTGCGGAGCTCTGTAGTGCCAGGACAGGTGGGAGTGGTGGGGCATCAAACCCCATCTTCTGAAGCAGCTTCCTGCCCAGCAAGAAGGAATTAAATCCCTGTGTTGTAGCAGACTGTTGGGTTGTTCCCATTGTCTGCAGTCCCAAAGCTCCAGCATCCCTTATCCAAGACAGGAACAGTCCCAGTAACTCTGGTGACTGCACAGCATGAGCTGGCCTTGCTTTAGGGGGAGAACCAGGATTCTGAATTCTGATAGAAAGCCAAAGAGCTGGTTTCCTTTTGTTTTCTCTCTCTAGATGTCACAATGGCAAAATCAGCAAAACTTATTCAACAGCAGCTGGAGAAAGAGCTGTAAGTATGGAATGGGATCTCAATCCCTCTGAGCTCCTCTTGTCCTTTCTCTTACCTCAGTGCTTGGTGAACTCCTTTGAGCCATGTCTGAGTTCAGTTGGCAGAAGAGCAGTCTGTTCTTTCTGGAGGCTCAGCAGTGCTGGGTTTACACTTGGACTCGATGATCTTAAGAGGGCTTTTCCAACTTTAAATGATTCAATGATCCAATAATCCCTTTGACCAGCAGATGGCAGCAGGGATATTTGTGCTGGTTCTCTCCCAGGCTGAATATCCGACCTTCCTGTTTTTAGGCAGGAATTAGTTGCCACATATTCACATTCTCCAGGGAAATAAGCACTGCTTGGTTCTGGTGTTGAGCATTTTCCAGTTGCCTGTGTGCAGATGTTGGGTCTCTAGGCAGGTCACATGTACCCTGTTACCACTGGTATTCCTGCAGGCTGGCAGATTACTGCCATCCTTTTCCTAGCACTACCATACTCAGATGTCTGTGAGTGGAGAACCCAAGGAAGTGTCTGCTCACTTATTCCTGAACTCTGGGTGTGTTTTTTCCCTGTCCCCCTTTAATTTAGCTCCATCCTGTGAATAAGGAATATCTGGGAGTAGTGGGGGGACTCAATCCCCAGATTGGCACACCCAGGCGCTGTGTCAGGGATCGTGCTGATCCCTGATGCCACGGGTGCCTCTCCCTTCCCAGTTAAACTGGCACAGACCCTGACCACTGCAGGCTAAATCTTGTGTAAATCCTATGATCAGTGGGGAAATTGAGCTGAGGGCATCATCACCTCACTCGTGCTGCTGTTTGTAGCAAAACCAAACCTGCTCAGGCACCTCTCCTGGAGTGCCCTCCTGCCTGTCTTGCTCTCTTGAGCCTCTGCACTTGTGACTTCCAGTAGTGGCCAGAGCTCCTGCCTGTGCCTCTTGGAGCAGAGCCTTCTGTCCTTGGTGTGGCTGCATCCCGCTGGCAGGGCTGCATCCCAAACATCTCAGCAGACATGGTGTTCCCCTGGTTCCCAGTTCCTGACCCTCTCCTTTCTCTCTTCTGCAGCAATACCTTACGGGTGACCCGCTCCGCAGCCCCCACCAGCCTGGACAGCTCAGGGGGTCCTGCCCAGCTGGGCAAGAAGGGCAAGGACTTCGACTTCTCCCAGCTGCCCATGAAGGTGGAATTCATGGAGTGCAGTGCTCGGGGCAGCAAAGGAGAGGAGGGAGATGCTGACTTGGAGGGCCTGGAGAAGTGGCTGGTGAAGGTCACCTGAACGGAGAAGGGCAGGGCTGGGGGGCAGGACACTTGGGGGCTGAAGGAAAGTAGATGGTCTGGAGCACTTCTCATTGGCTGTAGAAAGAAGGAACTGTGGTTAGAAGTCAGCACTGTCATGTCTTCCTCTGCTACTTCTGGGCTTGGGAGCAATGTGACAATTGCTGGTGTGATTTCCTCTGTCTCTTCACACTGCAGTGTTTTTATCCTCTCCCCTCTTTGTCCTTCTCTGGGAAGCTGACCCTCTGTACTTGTGTTTCTCCTTAATCTTTAGGCTTTTCATTTGGTAGTTGCCAAGCAAATTAGAAAGGAGTGTGCTGCTAGGTGGGTTTTAGAGGCTGAAATCTGTGCTTTCTTGTTCCTTAATTTAGGATTGCAACCCTGCTGCCACTGATCACCTCCTGGCTGGGGCTGCTGTCCCCAGCCTTTCTCTGCTGGAGAGCACTGCACATCATCTCTGCTGATGCACAGGCTCCCTCAGTTGGGCAAGCATTGAGGAGAGTATAACAAGCTGTTTTCCTCTCTGTCTCTACCTTCCCGTTCTTCCAAATTGGTGCAGCCCTGTTTCTGTGGGGCTGGAGGGGTCTGGGGAGTGCCCAGACCAGTCTGGCTGCTGTGCTTTAGTCCCTTTCCCCGTGTCCTTGGTGATTTCCTCTCTTGGTCAGCTCTTGAGGGTTGTTCTTTAGCTGAGGGCTGTGTCTTGAAACTCTGGGGTGAGCACGATTTTAATCCATACCTGCATCCTGTGTATGCATGAGCTCTGCCCATGCCAAACATTTGTCCTGCAGTCCCCTGCTGCCTCCTGCTCCAGTGGCTGCAGGAAGGTCTTATTTGATATGTAATTAATCACCAGTTGTGGCAAAGTGAGAGGAAAAATCAAGGACCTGCCAGCACATGGGTGTGCTTCCTCCTCCTGAGGAAGGTGCTCAAGGAAGAGGGGAAAGAAATGGGTGATGTTTCCAGTTTGTGTCTCATTGCACATTGCAGCATCCTGCCGCAGGGACATTTTTCCTTTATTTTTGTGGCTTCCTGTTGTTTTAGAGTTGAGGGAGCGGCTGGCTCCTGGCAGACCCTTTTTGTCCTTTGCAGACCCCTCCTCTCCAGTTTGGTGCTTCCTCCATCGTTCAGCTCATCTGTTGTGTTCTTTTCTTTCTCTGGGGATTTCCCTGCCTCCCTGTAGCATTACCAAGTGTTGGGAGGAGCAGGAACAGCCTTCACAAAGCTCTGTGCCCATAATAAAGCTGATTCTTGCATTTCTAGTCTCGTGAACCCAGTGGCTCTTCCACTATCCATGCAGAAGGTGGGGAGGGTTATATTTACCAAGGATGTTATATTCTTCTATTTCCTGCAGCCAGAGTCTTGTCAGAACATGTTTGTCATGCTTTGAGCTCCCTTAGCTGGAGATCCAAGGCTGCCTGCTTCAAATCAATGGTACTGAAGTGGTTTGGGGCAAAAAATTGCTGTTTCTTTGGGTGGTTGTTCTTGTGAAGATGCATCTCCTTGATAAGTAGAGGCCAAGCACCAGCCTCTGTGTGAGGGGATGGAAAAGTAACAACGAGGCCACGGCTGGTTTTAAGTTATTCTTTTTTAAAGTATTCCTGAAATAATTTTTTCTTTTTTTTGGTTAAATGTTTGTTCTCAAGTCTTGCTTTAGTCTGTGTATTTGCCTTGGCCCTACCCAGCAGTGTCAGATCCAATTGGATGAGTCTCTGCTCCTGCTCAGCACGTTTGGGATCAACCTTCCTGCTCTGTGGCCAGGTCTGTGTTGTCAAAAAGCATCCTCTGCACACACAGGGCTTTGGGGTTGGGGGTTTCTGGTTGTGTGTTTGTGCCTTAGTCTGAATGTTAGAGAATAGGGAAATTCCTTGATAAATTGATGATTACATAGCAAAAAAACAACTGAAAAACATTAAAAAGAAGGCACTTTGCTGACACGTACAGGAAAACCCCAGCCAGCTGCAGGCCGTGATGGTTTAGGTGACAGAGCACCACTGCTGTGCCATGGAGGTGGCTGTGGCACCCCGTGGCTTCACAGTTGGGTGGAGATGGCTCAGCTTTCCCTGCAGGGCTGTGTGGCTAAGCTGGAGCTGTTCCCCGAACTGCCCATGCTGGGGCTGTTGCAGAGCTCCCTTTGTTCTTTGGGCCTCACTCCATGACTTGCCTGTCAGATATTCAGGGCTGAAGGAAAGTGAGAAGGGCAGAACTGGAAACTCTGAATGTTGTGTTCTTGGTTTTTTTTTTCCCCCTCAGTCAGTGCTATGCTTTGTTTTTTGCTCTTCTGCCCTTGTTCCCAGCCTGAGGCTTTGTGCTGGCCAGGCATGGTGCTCCTCGGTCTGCAGCTTGGCAGTGGTGTGTTGGGATGGCTTTGGCAGGACAGTGGGATGTGATAAACTCAGTCCCTTCTACTCCAACTGTGTTCACACATCTGCAGGGACTGAGGCTCTCACTGTGCTCTAAAAGTCTTTTGGTCAGTGTTTTTGCTGTGGGTTGTGCTCCAGATTGTCCTCCTGGAAAAAGCAGATGTTTTTGGAAGAGATGGATGAGCACAGTGAGATCTGGGATAGCAGAAACCAACTGAAAGTGGAGGAGAGGTTGCTGAAAGGCAGAGAAAAGGAAAAATAATAATGCGGGGGCATCAGCATCCTGAGGGTGGTGGTTTCCAAGGGTGTTTAGGGAAAATGTGCCAGGTGGAGGGGGGACAGGAATAGCATGGACAGACCTCAATTTTGGCAAAGACTGGCTGATGCAGAGCAAATTCACCTCTCCTCCCCTTTCCCTTGACTCCTTTTGTGAGCACAGATGCAGCAGGGCCAAGAGCACAGGGGAAAGAACAATGCTTTGCCCATCATAGCAATGGGTTAAGGAGTACAGGCTGAGTACAGTTACCAAAGAAAGCCCAAAGCCCTCTGCAGTGAAGAATTTATATGATTTAAAAGTAGCTTCAGTGCTTGACCTAAGTAGCTGCAGTTGTTGGGCCACAGGTTGAACTTTATCTGAACCATGTGGCTATGCTGTATCAGTCAGATGGATCATTATTAATAGTTAGAATAGACAAAGCTGCAGCTTAAATACTACTTAAAAATTGATAGCTGGAGCAAACAGCCCATAGATCCTGGTCTGTGAACTGTATAACAACCCTGTCACAGCATGGACTAAGAGAACCCACTGAACCCTCACCAAAAGCCACCTTAGGGGCTGAAGCAACAGTTTGGTACTGAAACAGCAAAGCCGTGAGGAGTGGGAAGGACCCCAGCCCCTGATACGTGTCGTGTGAGGGAGGGGGAATGAAAGTTGTAAGGGGATTAATTGCCCAGGGATTTCTTTTTGAGGCACCAGCTTGAGCAACCAAATATCAGAAATGTCTGTGCCAACAAATGTATCAAAGTGAGGGAGAGCCTCAGGTCAAAAATTGCTGCTTCTTGCAGCCCTATTCCTGTTGGACTTGATGATCCAGAATATTGGTCATTCAGCACAGCATCTCCCCTGCCTTGCCTGGCTGCTGGGGACAGCTCTGGAGGTGGGGGGAGACCAGGGAACCACCACAGTTGGAAAAGTGACCTTTATTTAAAAAATAAAAATAGCAACAAACCGCAAATGTTCTGCAACAAACCCCTTGTGATAACTTGTCACAACACATGTGCAGTGTGCATGCTGACCTCTGTGAGGGGTGGGGGGAAATCGGGCAGCCCCTCAGGGCTGGCAGCCATGTCCCTGCTCCTGTCCCAGCTGGGAAGGCAACACCTGGCTGGAACTGTCACGTCGAAGCAGGGACCATCACCCACAGCAGGCACTTCTCTGGGTCCATGAGTTCCAGCCTCTTTCTACCTCCTGGTCCAGCTGCTGGGGGTCTGCCCCCTCCCAAGGGTGATGAGCAAGTGCAGCGGGAGAGCCTGGGGGCAGTCATTCCCAGGATGGGGCTGGCACAGAGTGTTCCTCACCAGGAGCATGGTGGTGCCCTGGGCTGCAGGAGAGGAGCTCGGAGCTGCCGAGGTGAGGTCGCTCCCAAAAGGAGGTAAAATGAACCCAAACAAGACAAAGTACTGGCAGTGTGTGGTGGGGGTGTGGAGACAATCCCTGGGGGCTACACCAGCCCTGCTGCCTTCTCCTGCACGTTGTACTCCTTGCTCCTCTTTACCTTCCAGCTGATGAGGGCGAGCAGGATGGTCCCCACCACCTTGTAGCCCACCTGCAGCCCCAGGTATCTGCCAGGAGAAGAACAGGGAGGTGCCATGTCCAGAGGTGGCACCTCCAGCTGGCCCCAGGCTGAGCTGGGGACCATCCCTGTGGCCCACCAAGGGGGACAGGGCACAGGTGCCAGGGGTACCTGTTGCGGAGGAAGTCGTTGTTGTAGTAGGCGCAGAACTGGCGCTGGCTGCACTGCTGTTGCCAATAGATGCAGGATGAGTCAATGAGCGCCCCAAACATGGCCGGGGCTGGCAGCCAGGCTTGGCAAAAGAGAGGGCAGAGTCAGGCTGCTGTCCCTGATGAGGTTCAACACCTCCTGGGGCTCCAGCAAACCTCCACTGCTCCCCTCAGACTCATTAGGAGATGGACACTCACCCAGCAGCCTCATTAGTAAGAACTGGACGCCAATGGCAAACGACTTCTCATCCTGGTTCACCACCCTGCAGGGGAGAAGCCACGGGAGGTCAGAGCTGGTGGCGCTGGCTCTGGGTTTGGTCAAGGCTTGGGCTGGTTGCACATTTGACATCCCATGGACCCCAACGTGGGGAGCCATCACGTTGTGCTGCCCCCTGTGACTCCTACGTGCCACCACCCTCACCCAGTGCTCACCGTAAGACCATCATGTAGAGGGGATTGTGGGACAGGCAGGCGACCAGGGCAGCGAAGGAGATGAGGAATATAGCAGGAAGGAGCATGTCAGAGCAGCTGAGCGGACAGGAGCCTGAGTACAGCAGCTTCCCAGCAGTGATCAGGGAACAGTTCTTGTAGATCTGTTGGAAATGTTTGGAACAGAACAGACATAAGACTCCCAAAGCCAAGAACGGGGATTTTAGTGATGCATTGGACCACAGCCCTTAGCAGGAGACCAACGAGAGCATGAGCTCCAGTTTTAAGGCCGCAGCCATGGCATCCTGCAATGGGATGTGCCACCATCCCTGTTTCTCTAAGCAGACTCCAAGGAATTCTCCACGGCCCTTCCCAGAACTCCAGCTCCCTGGTAGACTTTCCAGCACACTGTGCCAAAAAGGTTCCACCCCCTTGTTGCACCTGTCAGGTTCCTGCAGCATTGTTCCCCTGTCTCCAGCAAGCAAAGGTTCCGGCTGCTTTGCAAACCTTGTGCTTTACTCACCACTTGGTTGGGGTTGGAGGAATTGATGGTGCTGCTGGTGCAGCCAGCAAAGCAGGGCGAGATGTACTCCACCGTTTTCTCCCAGCACACTGGGTGGAAGATGTGCTTGGAGCAGCGGCACCCACTCGGCTCCTTAACCTGCGGCTGGGAACTCAGTGTACTGCCAAAAAGGAGGAGGGAAAAATGGTGGAAAAAATTAAGAAGCAGGACAGAAAGAAGAAAAATAAAAGTCCCTCTTACTAGATGACCGGTTTCCCCATTCCTGTTTGGACTGGGACACTGCCAGCAGCAGCCTGGCCTCCTGCCAGCCCCTGATCCCTACAGGTACCTTTGGAAGTGTACAGTGAATGTTGCATGAACTATGTTATGTCTGCAAACAAGTAGTCACACACTTTTTCTTTTTTTTTTTTTTTTCTTCCCAGCTGAAAACTGGAGACAGGGACCTGGGCTCCATCCAGAGCTGCACAAGCAGCTGTGCGAACAGCCCCAGCTGGAAACACCACTCAGACTCAAACGGGAAGCGGGCACATTCCCAAACAAGCCAAATGACAGCATGGAAGTCAAGAGGACAAACCCAGTGATCTGTCCTATCTTTCCTCCCTGCCTGAGGGAGTGCATCTGCTAAGTGCCACAGCTGGAATCCTGCAGGAATGTGGCACAAGGGTGCTGCCCCTGGCAGGGTGGGATGGGGCTGCTCCATCCCTGTAGGAAAATTGCACCAGAAACCTTTTTCTTGCTGGCATTTCCACTGGGAAATGAGCACAATGCACTTGACATCAAGCCTTGGTGGTAATCTAAATGTTATTTTTATCTTAAAAAGTCATGATAAGGGTCATCAGAACTATCCACTGAGGTGAGAAGAAAGGTGATGTCCAGCTCAAACACAGAAAGTGAGGTGATGTGGACACAGGCACTAATACTCCAAATTTCCCCCTAAAAATCCAGAGTGAAAAATGCATCCTGCTTGTCTGGCATAGAAAATCGGAGATAAATGACCTCCTGAGCTCTCTATGCTGTGAATTGCTTGGATCACCTCCAGACAGTGGAATCAAGGAGCAGGGAGCAGCAGGGTGATATCTACTGCCTCTTCACCTGCTTGTATCCTCCCCATGGACAAGTGGGACAAGGGCTGGAGAAACAGGAAGCTGGGAGCAGCCCAAGGACCTATATTACCTGTGGGAGTAGACGCCCACAATGCGTCCAGTGGAGCAGCCCATGAAGAAGATGGGGAGACAGATGAGGATGGAGAACACGAGCACCACCACAGCGAAGCGGGGGATGACCCGCAGAGAGAAGGCGAAGCGTTTCATGATGATCCCTCCTAAAAGCATTCCGAGCGCTGCTGCCGGCAGGTTCACAGCTCCTGCAGGGGAACGAGGGCATTAGGGAGGTCCTGCCTGCCCAGCACCTCTCCATGGGCAGGGGGTGCCTGTGGGGACCTCTGGGAGCTGGGAGAACCCACAGACCCCACTGTTATCCAAGGCAGCCCAAGGCAGCTGGGAAACCTCAGGCCAGGAAAGTCACCCCAAGGTGAACCCCAGATCTCACTCAAAAATGAGTTTCCAGTGGCTTCGCCTGCAGGAGTTTAAAAATCCTGGAGAGTACTGGAGTGTGGGTCTGTGCTGATGAGTATTTTTTGCCTCCATCCATGCTCACCTATGAGGAAGTTAGCTTGGGAAGAGGAGGCACCATACTGCTTCTCCAGGAATTTGTTGAGGAAAGTGGCCAGACCTGCAATGACTGAGGAGAAGCTGCACTGAGCCAGCACCAGGAGGATGAAGAGGGGGTTGAGCAGCAGTCTGAGGAAGATCTTCGGGAATCCTATGGGGAAACAGCAGGAAAAATGGCTTTTAGCCATGTGATCCTCACGCCAGCAACTTGTACTGGGAAAAAACCCCACCCTTAGGCTGTTCCCAGCGAGGATGTCTGTGGGATGATGACAATCTACTGGGGATGTCTGGCCATGGGAAAGTGTGATGTGTCCTGGCAGCTGGCAGGACCATGGATGACCACAGTGTTTTCCTGGGGGGACATCGTGTCCCCCGGAGCTCTCAGCAGAGGCAGACAGACTCCAGGCGCCTTGGGACCAGCTCTGTTTATTTGGTCTCTAATGAGCTTTTCTAATTAGCAGAGAGTGCAGGGGAGAGCCAGCATCATCGATCAAAACCTGTTGAGATGGAGAACAGGGGGAGCTGGCTACATACAGGATATGACTGTGGTGAATGGAGAGGGAAGGAGGGAGGGCCTTTATCTGGGAAGAAATCATCACGGAGCTGAAAGGAGTGTTTAATCTGGTCCCTCACCAGTGACATCCCTCTCAATCCCATTTTGGCTATGCATAAACAGAGCAGTGTCAGCTGCAGTGGGGTGACCTCTTCGAAGGGGGGGCTGGTGGCACCAGCAGCCCCATGCCCACCCCTGGATCTGGGGTTAAACCTCCCCGTGCCCCTTCTCGAGCACACTCAACACCATTTTAAGGTCCTCAAACCGATCATCAGAGGCAGCTCAGGCCCCACAGATGGCAGCATTGCTTAGAGCAGGAGGGAGACCATGTCCCCCTTTCTTAAGGGCAGGGCATGCTGCAGCCCTGGAAGTGCCAGAGCTGGCCCTGTCATCTCCACACAACATGCTGGACAGACTCAGAGGCTCCCAACAAGCCCTCTCAGCTTGAAATCACCTTTGTGGTGGTCCCACCCTGCCCAGCATCCCCACCCACCCTTGCCTGGACGTGCCAGCCCTTTACTTTTTATAAACTCCAGCAGGGAGGTCTCTTCAGCCACCTGCGACTCCATCTTCCTGAGCATTCCAGCCTCTGCGTTCGGATCCTGGGGAAGGGGAGAGGGGCAGGCTGTGGTGAGAGGGGAGCACCCATGGGTGACTGGCACTGTCCTGGGGCTCAGCGAGGCTGGGGAGGGGCAGGGTCTGTCCCAGGTGCCTTTCACCCTCAGCCAAGCCTGACAATCAGAGCAAAGCCCCGTCCAACCTGTCCTGGAGCACTTCTCCGGGCTGGGAGAGCTGGGGGTGTCCAGTCTGGAGAAGAGAAGCCTCCAGAAAGATCTTAGACCCCCATCCAGGGCTTAAAAGTTCTCCAAGACAGCTGGAGGGTGACTTTGGACAAGGCATGGAGTGATGGGACAAGGGGGGGATGGCTTCCCACTACCAGAAGGCAGGATTAGATGGGATATTGGGGAGAAATTCTTCCCTCTGAGAGTGGGGAGGCCCTGGCCCAGGTTACCCAGAGAAGCTGTGGCTGCCCCATCCCTGGAAGTGTCCAATGCCAGGCTGAACGGGGCTTGGAGCAACCTGAGCTAGTGAAAGGTGTCCCTTCCTATGGTAGGGGGTGGAATGAGATGAACTTTAAGGTCCTTTCCAACCCAAACCATTCTGAGATCCTATGACTAAAGGGGTGATAATCACATCTCAAATGTCACTGCAGCCCCTGAACAGAGACAGGGGCTTTTCCCCAGGCTTTTCCCCCTGTTCAGTGGGAAAAGACAACAGCTTTTCCTACTTGGAGAGGCTTGAAGAAGTTGGAAAGTTTTCCTCTCCTGAACCCTGACAGGAGACCTCTCTTTTAACTCTGCAAAAAGTCTGAAAGCTAAATTCAGCTCGCCTCAAGTCTCCTAAGTCCTTTAGCCATAACCATGAAATATTTGGGTTTGATTTTGACCTTTAAAGAATAGATGATTAAAAAATTTCAGAACAGAACTCAAGTACTTTTGTGACAAAACCAGATTGGGTCTTGGCTTTGAAAACACCAACATGAGAAATTTTAATAATATTGCATCTTTTAAAATTGCTTTTAATGGAAAGGGCTCCCTTCCTCCCTCCCTGTCCCTCTCCTCTGGGGACAGGCATTCTCTCCCCTAGCACTTCCCTTCTCCCAAGGTATTCCAGCCTCTGGAGATGAGGTCTCACCTCTCCTTTCAGCATGTACCGAGGGAAGAAAAAGTAAGGGATGGAGGTGAGCACCAAGCAGCCTGAGGAGATCAGCAGCCCCAGCCACCAGGCTCCGATCCACCGCTGGTCCCCCGGCATCAGGCCCAGTGTCGCTGCAAGACACGAGGACACACTCTAAGAGCTCCAGGGGTAAAAGGGACGAATGTTCATGAAAATATGGACTGGTGGAGCACAAAGGGTCCCTGTGGGCACAGCCCAAGGGTCTCTTCAGTGGCACGGAAGAGCAAATGGACAGAGGTTGAAGCTCCCGCTGTCATTGGCAGCAAGACCGGCCCTGGGTGTGTTTTCCTTTCCCCTAGCCAGGAGCCTGCACAGCCACTCATCGCAACTGCGCTGAACCTACCAGATGGCTGCAGGATGGATTTAGTCAGCATGGAAGCACACTGATGGCACAGGTTCAGCTCTTCCTCCCCCAAGCCAGCCAGTCAGGTGGCGACTACAGGGTCCAGCTCCATCCTCATTCTCCGGGAGTATACAGTGAGTTTGGACCATGCTGCCTGCCAGGGATGCTGAGCCAAGACAGGGACCAGGAAAGGCTGCAGCTACTTTCCTGGAAAAAATTGCTCTCCCATTGTTCCAGGCTCGGTCACTCTGTGCTTGCAGAGACCAAGGGAAGGCCCTGTGCCGGTAGACAAGCGCTGCTAATGAGCCCCATATCTGAGTGGACGGAATCCTGGGTGCCTTCTCCGGAAACGGGAGGAGAAGGAGAGAGCTGCTCTGTCTCCAGCGGAGACATCCTTGGGCTGGGCCAAGAGATGCTCACAAGAGGTTTGATAGATTGCTTGGCTTGGCATGGGGCCCACAGGTCCCCATGGACGGGATGTGGCAGCTGGAAGGAACCAGCAGCAGGCTCGAGGTGGGAGACCCATGCCAGGGTGTGGCAGGAGACGAGCCCACACCCCAATGGAACAATTGTCCCACTTCCCCAAACAGGACTGCTCCACTCTGGAGCTTGGACGTCATCATGGAGTGACCGGGCAGAGGCTGCTAAATCTGTCTGCCGCCATGAGGAGCAGGCCAAGGCTTTTTGGAGCTTCCTGCCCAGGTTCATTTGTTATTCTTATCAGGTATCAGACAAAAACGTCAGGCAGGCTCTGATCTCTCTGAGGAAACACAGGAAAAGCTACATAAATGATGGGGCTGGGGAGAATTCTTCAGAGATTAAGTTACCAGAAATAATAAGCACGCACATCTGATAAATAAAATTACCCGTGGTGGCGCCGGCTTGGTCCCTCTCTCTGCAGATGCTGGGGACGGGTGATGGGGAGGAGGATGAGTAGACTCAAGCCTCCCATGTATCCATAGGGTGACGGTTGCCCTGTGGTTGTTTTCTCCAGCCCTGGATGCTTCAGTTGTCCCTGCTCCTCTCCACCACCGAGCTGGGGTCATGTGATACCTCCTCAGTGTGGTGACAGTGAGCAGACCCAGCCATGACCACTAGTGCAGCACCATGAGTTGGGCATGTTCCTACCACAGGGCTCTGCTTCAGTGGTGGCTTCAAGACCACCTGTATACTTCTTCATGGGATGATGGAGCAGAGGAATGTGGTCTTTCCATGGCAGTGGGTTTTTTGGGTCACAGGACTGATGACTCCTGTCACCTTTCATCTCACAGTGATCTTTCTGACTCAGGAGGTTTTTAGGGCCATCACTACTTGAGAAATACTTACCAGTGTCAACCCTCCCGATGTCCACGAAGAGCCGCAGCACCACAGATCCTAGCAAGTATCCGAAAGCTGGGCCAAACACAGCAATGGCAAAGAGGATGGCTGGGAAAAGGGAGCAGAGAGAGCCAGTGTGAGCAGGCAATAGTAGTTCCAATGCAGATAGGGCTTCTGTCTTCCCAGTTGAAGCAGGAATGATGGTACTACGTGCAGAGGGGAGAAATCACCCTTTAGCACCTGGTACATGATGAGAAGGTGCCCATTGCTCAGCCACTGAAGGTGGTGTTTGTCTAACAGGAACAGGATGGGGGAGGCAGCTGCTGCAGAAAAAGTCCCTCCGCTCTTCCGCAGTCAAGGCTTTGCTGGGACACTAAAAGTTGTCAGCTACACCATGAATATCTATGATCCATGGGGACAAAGAGGGGAATGCCAGGGAATAGCAGGATGGTGACATCCTGGGATCCCACAGGTGATGGAGACCTTCGCTTCCTCCAGGAGGCCAGGGAAACAAACCCATCCGAGTCCTCAAATACAAGCAAAAATATTTGGTGCAAACATCAGAGGAAGTGAAAGACTCTGAGGGCAAAACGGCCAGCAGACCACCCTGGGTCCACTGAACCAGCCTGTTCCAAAACAGACAACCTGCACCCAACCTGTAAGGTTAGAATGTTTCCTTTTGGCTCATCTGGAATGAAAGGATCCAAGTTCCCTCCTTGAAAGAAACACTTTGCACAACATTCTTAAACTATTCAAAAGGGAACAGTGTCTTGAACTGCACCAACCATAAAATGAAACCAGACTCAGGGCGATAGCATTTATTTTGTACTGAGGCAACCTGGACCTCCAGTAGCCCTGAAGTGGCCATCTGTTTTATAAACAACACACCAGTCCCATTTTCTTCATCCACAGAACTTTTCATGGTCCTTCAGTCCCCTTTCCTTCATTTTCCTAGCAAGTCTGGGATTTCAAAGGGCACTCAGAGGTCATGGGAACAGCAACCCCTCACTACAGGGGGAAGACAAGGATGTTTGGGGCTGGGAGCAACCTCGTCTAGCGGATTATGTCTCTGTCTGTGGCACAGGGTTGGAACTAGATGAGCTTTATGGTCTCTTCCAACCCAAACCATCCTGAAATTCTATGCTTCTGTCCCTGCTTTCACCAGCCCAATGAAGTGAGAGGAGTGAGCACTACCCACAAGTGAGACTCTGCAGTGCTCTTTGGTGGTGCAGCAGAACTTTCCTGGAGCAAAGCGTGCCTGGGTGGGTCTAGAGACCCTGCCAAGCACTCCAGTGCTTGTCCAAAGCCTGTCCTTGGGAGTTTAGTTCCAAAGGCTTTCCTCCTCTAGTGCTTACCTTATTTTTGGACATCCGCTTTCGATTCCTAAATCACTCTGACACCTTTGGCTGCTCTAAAGACATTGTTTGGCACCAGGAGGAATCAGGCTTTTAAATAATTTATGGCTTGAGCTCAAAGCTCATGTAGGCAGGTCAGCACCAGATGGGGCTTGACATTCATAGGAGATAAAACTCAATTTGATGTGTAAGCCAGGATCTATTTCTTTTCATTCTATCTCAAGAATTCCTTCTGAGCCTGGGAGCCCACACTGGGCAGGGACCAATTCCATGGCAAAAGTGTTGATTTTGGACCCTTGATAAAAAAAACCTGTGTTATCCGGCTTTTGCAGGCAGTCATATTGCTGATTAAACCAGGACCAATCAATGCTCAATAAGAACAGGAGATGGTCTCTGAAAAGGTTTCATTGCAACTCTTCTCCCCCATGGATTGCACAAGATCTCACAAATGCAAGAGAGAAGTCCCAGCTCATCCATCTCATCTCCTTATCCTGATTTTTCGCCTTATATCACCCACAACCTAACTCTACAGAGAACAGCTGACTGTCAAGGGGAGAGACAATCTGGTTTTTTAATTGGGAAGGATTTTGTCTGGCTCCCCCTGGCTGCTCAATCCGTGTCCATGGGTTCCTCTCCAGATAAATACCTTGATATCTCACCTGTAAGATCTGGAGGAGACAAAATACACAGCAATGATCTCACTTACCAACGTAGAGAGGGGAATTGTTGGCGTCTGCAAAGTCGTCCACATAGGATATCCCAAAGGGCTGGATGGGGACAGTCCCAATCCCAGCCAGCAGCTGGGCAATTACCATCATGGCCCATATGCTGTTGGCCTCCTTCTGGGGGTCCTGGGTGGCGTTTGGGCACACAAATTTATTCTCTGGATAGCAGAGCTCAGCCTGCCCCTGGCTTTTGTTACCTGAAAGGGAGAAAAATGAGCATTACAACACTTGGCGCATCCCCTGCCTCCTCCCACACTAAATCCCAAAATAGCAGGAGTCTCCCAGACATGCTGGATTTTGGATGGATTGCTCATTTTATTTAGCAGTTCTCATCACCTTGCCCTTCCTTTGGAGCATTACACTGAAGTCAGGGCAGCAAACAACTAGGCTGTGCTTTTAATCAAACTTTTAGAGTTCAAGGCGTGGAGCTCTTGGTTTAATGAGGGCAAAATGAGGTAAACCTAACCCATGGCTGGTTTTTGTTATCTGTGATCTTTGCTCCCCTGTGGTACCTGGGCAGGAACAGTGGGTGATGCCCTCTGGAGTGACCTAGATGCCCTGAGGACATTCTCTGAATCCCCACTGCCCCCCTCGTTCAGGAGCAGCACAGCTCCTTCCAAAACAGGGTCCTTGCTTTTTCATATGGTCCAGACATGGGGAGGTCTTCACCCTACTCCAAACTGCTGTGGAAACTCCAGCCTGGACTGGAGCATCTTCATGGGCCATTCACAGGGTGAATTTCTTCTTTTCTGTTGCCCAGCAATTCTCATAATGTCAGTATCTTTGCCCTGTTAGTCTGGTTTTGCACAGTCCATCCTATAATCTTATTCAATTTAGCAAAGCTGTTCTGCAAGAACTGTACCACGTACAGAACTTTAGGGTCAAACACAGTCCTTAGTGCTTCCCTTCAAACTTTTCGGTGATTCCTGGTTATAATCATTCCTCCATGGCTGCACACATAACACCAGTCAATGAGGGCATCAGCATTACTTGGCCAACACAGTTTCCATATAATTCCTGGTGAGTTTCCTTATTGTTGTACAGAAGTACCCATACAAGGGAGCATACGGAGCATAAATACTGAGTCAAAACTCAGATAGCTCTGGGCAGGGAGCAGGGTGATACCTGCTCCTTCCTCGTTTCCTTCACAGTAATAGCAGCCCCTGTCCCAAATCCTGACCTGTTCATAGCCTGGTGCATGAATTTAAGCTGTTGGAAAACTTGGCATCTGATGTCTGATTTACTCTCCAAACTGTCCGACTCAAAAACCACAGGGATGAGGACCAGCAGAGAGCTGGTTTTCAGAGGTGGCAGTCCCTGAGGATACTAAGGCTGATGACAGCATCCAAGGATTTAGGTGCTGAAGTCACTTAGGAAAGGCAAAGCCAGCCTTGTGGCAGGTGATGCAGGTTCTTCTGCTTGCTCCACTCTGCGTGGAAAATAAAGTGTCATCATACACACAAGCTTGTTACCAAAGCCTGCCCAGTTAAACCAGTAGCCTTCCTTAGTGTGGATCACAAGGCTTCCAGGCTGGAGCAGAACAGGCCCTGGGGACAGGAGATCTTTGCTCTGTCAAAGGAGGGTGGGGAGGCCCTGGCACAGGTTGCCCAGAGGAGCTGTGGCTGCCCCATCCCTGGAAGTGTCCAAGGCCAGGTTGGATGGGGCTGGGAGCAACCTGGGCTAGTGGAAGGTGTCCCTGCCCATGGCAGGGGGGTGGAACGAGAAGATCTTTAAGTCCCTTTCTACCCAAACATTTCATGATTTTATGACCTCAGCACAGCTGGAATAACATACCTGGGAGAGGCAGAAGGGATCCTACATGTAACTACTGCGCTCAGAATAGGTTTCAAAGACATAATGAAGTCAGGTTTAATTAGCAAATGCTGACCTCAAGTCTCTCCCCCCAAACACTGTGTCGCACCCTAGCCCAGAGCACCTGGAAGTGGATCTATGGTGGCATAGCTCATGATCCTTACCAGTGCTGAGCGTGGTATACTCGTAGGGGTCCGAGAGAAAGTGTGGCAGGGTCACCAGGAAGGCCCCCAGTGCCAGCAGCAGCCCCCCTACACCAATCACTCGTGGGCGGTGCACGCGGCTGCCGAAGTAGCTGACGAAGATGATGAGGACCACGTTGCCAATCTGGAAGTGTCAGAAGACATCACAGAGGGTGTTAAGACCCTGTAAGTGTGCCCAGGTGGGTGGAGAGCTCTGTTATCTGGTGGTGTTTGACAGAGCAGGAGCGGTGCGACCCTTGACCCTGCATGCTCACAGCGAGTCAGTGCTTCCTTCTCACCTAAAGCCAGCGGGGCACCTCCTTGGCTTCTGCCACCTCTGTGTGTCCCTTGTTGTCATGAACAACTTCACAGCCTCCCTGTGGTCTGCATGGGGCTTCTTTCAGCACCCACAGCTTTCCCCCACCCCACAGGAATCACAGAATCATTAAAGTTGGAAAAGCCTTCTAAGATCGTCAAGTCCAATCATTCCCAGCACCGCCAAGGCCACCACTAACTCATGTCCCCAACTGCCATATCCACATGGCTTTTAAATCCCTCCAGGGGTGGGGACTCCACCACTGCCCCTGGGCAGCTGTGTCAGGGCTGGACAACCCTTTCAGGAGAGAAATTTTCCCCAATATACAAACTAAACCTTCCCTGGCACAACTTGAGGCTGTTTCCTCCTGTCCTGCCACTTGTTACCTGAGAGAAGTGTGACACAAACTAACAATTCCTCCAAAACACAGAAAGAAATGAAGCATGCTGCCTCCATTCCTGTGACTCAAACAGACACAAGCCCAGCTACAAAGTCCAACTCACTGCAAATATTTGTGACTCTGGACATTTGCAACTGCAGATACAATCAGCTAAATAAAAACCACTCAGCTCACTCAGGCAAGTGGATGAACACCACAAAATTGCCTCTACAAGGGCTTTACCAGCTTGGAACAAGCTAAACATGATTTGAACTTTGGCGTGTTGGAGCTGCCCCGCTCATTGCCGGGGTTGGGTTAGATGGCCTTTAAAGGTCCCTTCCAACCCAAACGATTCTATGTATGGCTAAGAAAACCTTTTATTTATGTTTACATGGGCTTCCTTGTTTGTCTCTTCATGGTTTTTTTTCTTGGAATTACTGCAGGCACCAATGAAAAAAGATTCTTGCCCTGAACAGGCTTGGAAGTCACAGCCAGTAGGAAGTCTCAGTAGGCTACATTTTTAATCCCAAATGTAGGTACTGACTGAGGTAAGACCATCCACCTCCTCGAGGACCTAGGAGGATTTCTAGTGCCCAGATTCCTGATGGAGCATCCCATGTGCTCAGCAGGGAGCTCACCAGCAAGGTGAGCTGCCACCAAGCACTTTGTCTGTGAAAGCAAAATAAAGTCTCTCCCTGCAGGTCTTTTCCTTGTTGGCCTTGATGAAAGCTACCAGGAAGAATACAATTCCTGACAATCTGAATGTGTGAACATGCCAGAGGAGTTATGGATTAGAAAGTGTTTGTGAGGAAATATGCAGCCAGCTCAGCAACTTGACTAAACTGTGGCAGGTGGTGGGATTAGATGGGATATTGGGAAGAAATATGAGGATGGGGAGGCCCTGTCACAGGTTGCCCAGAGAAGCTGTAGCTGCCCCATCCCTGGAAGTGTTCAAGGCCAGCTTGGACAGGGACTGGAGCAACCTGGGTTAGGAGAAGGTGTCCCTGCCCATGGCAGGGGGTGGGACTGGAGGAACTTTAAGGTCCCTTCCAACCCAAACCATTGTGGGATTCTATATCCAGTGAAAGTCAGCTCTTGGTCACAGGGCCATCACCACATAACCCTACGTTCACCCTCCTGGAAGGTGGTAGAGCAGAAGTCAAGTGTGAAGAGGTGTCCAAGTGCACAACAACAGCTACTTCACATGGGCATGGCCGAGGAAGCAATGGGTGTGAACAACCTAATGCCCTATTTTGGGAAGGTGTCCACCATGTTCTGGCCACCCCCAGTTACCTCATGCAAGCTGGAGATGAAACCCGAAGAGAGACTGGAGAGCCCAAAGCGCTTCTCAATCGTGGTGAGGCTGCTCTTGAAGTTGGCGCTGTAGAGGAGCTGGGAGAGCTGGAGAAGCCCGTGGCACAGCACAAACACCTGTGGGCAAACAGAATGTGCCATGCCAGTGAGAACCCAGTCAGAACCATAAGCTCATTAATGTTGGAAAAGATCTCCAAGATCATCAAGCCCAACCTTTGACCAAGAACCACCATGGCCACTGAACCATATGGCAAAGTGCCACGTCTACTCATTTTTTGATGATTTTCAGGGATGGGGACTCCACCACTTCCCTGACAGCCCATTCCAATGATTAACCACTCTTCCAGTGAAGAAATTTTCCCAGATATCTGGTCTGAACCTCTCCATGCACAACTGGAGGCCATGCGAGGCTATAGTGCCTGGCTGCTGCTGTGAAACTGCTGGTGATCACACCCTGTGGGAGTGGACTCGAGTTGGCTTTGGTCAATGGCTGCACCTCTGAGATGGAACATCCTTGGGTTCACTCAGCTGTAAAGTCAATTAACAGACCCTGCTATATGGGCTGTTACTAGGAAAAGTTGTAAAATGCTTTAAAATCCCCAGAGGGAAAAAATGAAATATGCACATGGTCTCATTACTGGAAGACCTTTGTAATATTCCAAAAAGAGCATCTTCTCCTGAGCCAGGCTGTGAGCTGAGGCGGGAGAGAGCTGATCGAAGGCAGAGGAGGGAAAATAGAGAAGGTTTAGGAAGCAGGGCAGAAACCTCGCCCAAAGAACCCAGCTGGCCTGTGAGAGGAAGGCACTCTCAGCCGGGGATGCAAGAGGCAGCTCACCAGCGTCTTTTGATCTATATTTAGGCAGAACAGTTTTCCTTTATTTTTCTTGGAATGAAATGCCTCTACGTAGTGCCAAAAGTATTCTAAAATCATTAAAAAAAAAAAAAAAAAAAAAAGGAAAAGGACTTTTTATTTAAATTCATAGGAAATCAAATATTTGCTGAATACCGGAAGAGTGTCCTACAAAGATAACGGCGGGAAGTGTGGGATGATGAATGGGGGATCAAAAGTACTGCAGGGCTGACAAATTCCTGATGTCCTTGGCCAGAAGAGCAGGGATACTCCTTGTTTGGAAGGGTGGTAACACCCAGGAGCCCTGACCCCTTGAGTGAAAAAAAAAATCCAAAAAGACCAAAATCGTCCACCCAACACAGGGGATGCAAATTCCACAGGTGGGTGGAGTGGTTTTTTGGGGGGCAGAGGAGGATGCCAGGTCCAGCAATTGTGGCAAAATTTGGGTACAAGATGGGCAAGAAGATGGTTTCTTTGGAAGCTTCTCCGGCAAGGGAGGAGAGCTCCAGCCAGAAGATGTGGCTGGGTATCTAAAAGCATTAAGGGATGGGAGAGATGCTGACAGACAGGAGGAGACAAGAGGATGGAGATGAAAGGAAGGCAAAAAGTAGCCCTGACAGTGCGAGGGCAGACTGGGAACAAACCTGGAGACCACAGGAAAGTCAAAGGAGAAAGGCAAACACCCAAAAAATGAGGAGAGAAGGCTCACAGGGACAAGCTGCCACCACAGACTTCCCAGCCACATCTCAGAGGGGTGACGGGCTGGCATCTGGCTGCCTGGTGACCAGGCAGGAGGGAACAAAGTCCCAGGCTGGGACTTTGCCCTGACAAAAAGCCGCAGAGCAGTGACATGGGTGTAACATGGGAAATCCTCCCAGAAAGAGACAAAGTGGAAGTGAAATATCTGCCAGTGAACTCTTGAAGCAGAATGACCTCTCCACCTTCCAGCTATCAACTCCCATGCTCAAAACCCCATCCCAGCACATGGTCCAGCAGGTGGAAGCTGGATCCATCACCTTCCCCTTGCCCAGCCCTGAGCTGGGATCGCCATGGGCTGGTCTGGAGCAGAGAGGTGATTCCTGAGAGGTTGGGAACTGAAGGTGGGGGCGGGGGGGATTTTGTTGCCTGAGAACATTAATTTTTGTTCCTGCATCTCTGGCCAGATCCTGCTGAAGTCTCTGGAGTAAGGAAGCACCAGCTAAAAAGTGGCAGGGATCTCCTGAGCTGCAGAGCAGCTGGAAGCAGAGCTCTCCCAGCGTGAGGTGTCAGCCGGGGGAGGCAAAGCTGTTTACCAAAAGGGAGGGAACAGGGTGGATCACCGAGGCCGAGTTTAGTGCAGCAAATGTCAGCCCAATCCCAGGGCAGATGGAGAGATGAAGTGTTGGAGAGAGAGAATGGAAGGATGGAAGATGAGGAGGAAAGGCAGCTGGACACCCCAGAATGCTGGGGTTGCCAGGTGACGGGAAAGTGGAGGCATGGAAGGACCATGGGTACCACAGCAGAAGAGGACAGGGACAAGCCATAGGCAGAGAGGGCAGGGAGGAGAAGGCAGAGCTGGTAGGAGATGGACCAAGATGTGTTTATGCTTTGGTGATAACCTGGGGACACACAATACAGAGCCCTGGATCCTGAGGTGCCAGGGAGCAAGCTGGGGCTGCCTACCACCCCATCACATGAGGGAAGGCAAGGTGGGAAAAATGCAGCTGGAGAGCATCCACAAAGGGAGAGGAATATTTTGGGTGTGACTGCTTCCCCCTGCCCATGAGTCCTTCTAATCTGGCTGCTGTGAGCGGGCTTAGCCAGAAAGGCAGCAGAGCCAGAGGGGTGCTCCAGGGATCCATCCCACCCTGAGACCACACAGCAGCCTTGGCCCTCAGATGTGGAGAGGCCTGAGGATGGGATGGGAAGGGCTGGGGAGATTTTTTTCCTTGGGAAGAAGCTGCCTCCCAGAACAGTTGGACCAAAGCAAAACAGCCTTTTTCTCTGGGACTTGTGCAGCTGGAGCTTGGCTTTTCCAGGTGCACTCTGACTGTCTGGAGGTGAGAGATATGCCTGATTTAAGACTTCCCCTGCACTCAGCAGACTGGGTTTTAATTAAAAAAAATAACGACAGCCCAAACCTTGAAGGCTCTGAGCGCAAATAGTTGGGAGAGGGGATTACTTGGAGGGCTCCCCTGAAGGAGCCTGTGAACTCCACAAGTCTGGTGGAGATGAGGGGCACCAATTTCCCATGTGCCCCCGCAGGTCCTCACAGGTCTCCCCATCCCTGTCCCTCTCCCCATGCATTCCCATCCCCACATGTTCATGCTAACCACCCACAACCTGCTGGTCCATGAAAACCAGACCTGACCCGGTCCTTCCAGCTGCTGATTACTGGATGTGCTGCGCTGGCCTCGCACACCCGTCGAGCAGCCCTGAGAGGGGACGAAGCTGCCACAAGCCATCCTCCCTAATGACAAAAAGGGGCTTTTAAAGAAGAGCTGAGCTTGGAGCTTGTTCTCAGGGAGGTTTCGCTGACGCAAAGCTGACGCGCGGGCGAAGGCATGGTGGGAGGTTAAGGAGCCGGGGGGACTCCCAAGTGCTGACCCTCAGGAACAGATGCTCCCATCAGAGCCTGGAGGATTTTGGAGGCTGCAGGCAAGGAGCAATCTCAGAGAGCGAGGGAGCAGCTCAGAGAGGCCAAAGGCATGCACCCACATGCATTAACACACAAAATCCCCTCTTAATCATCCCCACGCTTTCTTCGGAGTGCTGGAGAAATCCTGACTCCAGGCTGTTTATACAAGACGCTTGACTCCTTTCCAAGATGAACTTTGTTTAAAAGGGAAACAAACTCCTGGGGAAGGTCCCTGGCAGACAGGCTGCTCCCCCCACCCAGCTTGTGGGGACCAGCACCTCCCAGGGCAGTGCTTTTTCCAAAGGAAGAGAAATCTACCCTACTGCAGGGAATAGAGGGGACTGGTCCCTCCATACTCTGGGCAAGGAGAGCTGGCAACAATTCGGTCATTCCCAACCCAAGCCTCCTTCAGAGGAGATGTGTCCAACAAATATTTAGGTTTCTTTTCATTTCAAAGTGAAATGAAGGTGAAACACCTCTATGGAGCCTCAAGGAGCCAGGAGACTCCTCCAGGAGCCAGGAGAATAACCTCTCCAGGTGGGAGCCTGGCTCTGCCTCTGTAGGAACCAAGGGTTTGGGAAGATGCTGCCACATGCAGTATGGCCACTGCTCCTTCCCCCCTGCCACCTGGAGGAGGGAGTTAAGGGTTCATTCCTTGCTCTGCTTTCACAGTTCATGTCCAAAGTCATCCCTTGCCTCATTTTTCAGTGTCTTCTCCTTGGCAGACTTGGCTGGAGATAAAAAGAGTGGAAATGCTGATGGCACTGGTGCTAATCCCTGTGCCCAACAACCTTCCTACAGCAGTGTGGATAGAAAGAGTCAGGGCTTCATTAGATGGACACAAGGACTTCCTGGGGAGTGGAGTCCCTCACAGAACCTATCCAAACATTCCCAGGTGACTGATGACACCGAGGTAGGACATTGCCCTGAGCAAAATTAATCTGGCTGGAGTAAACCTTTGAAAAGGACTAGGAACAAGGATGCTCTGTTATCTCTTTCCCTACACATGGCACTACTGGAGTCTTGTATTAAGCTCCGGAGACCCTAAGCAAAATTGTTTCACCATGGTGGAAAGTCAGGAGACTTTTCTCCCAAAGCCAGGGGGCATTCCTCCCAAAGCAGGAGACCCCAACCTGCCCACATCTGAAGGCTCATTCCACTTTAATCTTCTAAACTCCAAGAGGGAAAAAAAAAAAAAAGAAAAGGGAGGGGGGAACTGCAGGAATTAATAAGAATACCCCCCAAATTTTAAAGGGGAGGACACAAACTTTTTATTTTAGAGCTTGTATATGATCAACTCTTAACTGCACTTGGAGACCCTCCTGCAGTAGGATGGCTGAGATCACTCGGTCCAAAAGAAATATATCAACTGGAAAGTGAAAGAATAGGGAAATGCATCCCTTCTTGGCATCGCCTTCCTATGGGCAGCTGCCTGGATTTACAGATCAAAAAGCAACGTGAAAGATGAAAACAAAAGCAATATTCCCACAGAGGGAACCAAATACCCAGCACATAGCCTGTCCCTCAGCAGAGAACCTCTGAGCTCAGCCCAGTGGGCAGAAGTTGGCTGCCAAATGTTATTTCTACAGCAAATAGCAAAAGAACATAAAAATTAAGCTGGTCAGGGATTGTCTGGAGAACGATGGAACAATGACTGTCATGCAATACATGTTTTACAGCCTCCAATTGTCATGGGCAGAGACAGTATTTGCCCTTTTTGCAGCAAACACATATGGGGGATTTCATAGCACTGTGTCCCAGTGCTCTTGCAAGGTCCTTGCCAGCCTGACTTTGCCCCAGAGCGGACGTTTTTGGCTGCAGAGGATTGCTGAGACAGACCCTCAGCATGGGAGGTGTAAGGGTTTGATGCTTCCCAAGAAAACACTGCCTGCAAAATATGATGCAGAGCGTTCAGCAGCCTTCAACCCTCCCTCAAGTTGGGTGGTCTTGCCCTCTCATCTTTTTCCAAAGGTCTGTTTTCATTATGGAGCATCAGGGTCCAATCCCGGTTTCCTTGAGGGCAGCAGCTCCAAGCAGCCCCTGACCCACCAGTGTGTGTAAACAGTGCTCCCGCCCGGCCCCGGCTGTGCCTCATGCTCCGTATCAGCGTCACTCCTCTCCCACTCTGCTCACGGTAATCTTATCTACGCTGACCACTCCTTGCTTATGTTTGGGCACCAAACCACCTCGCCCCTCATAAAATTACCTTGTTTCATGTCTCCTAGACCTTGATCCCACTAAACTTTCCAACCCATTTTACCATCTGGCTCTCTCCCATCTTTTTCCTTATCCCACTGCTGGTGTTCCTGGAGAAGGCCAGGCAATTCTTCCCTTTTGGAGCTGAGCCCACTAAAACCAGACATAACACAGTGTGGGATCCATCCAAACCCAACCTGTGCTGTCTGATGCTGGAAGCCCAGTCACCACTGGGCTTTTTCCCCACCATAGGTCCTTTTCCCCACCCCATCCCAGCTGTCCTAAGGACCCTCCTTGTTTCTTTGCTACAAACACTTCTCCAATCCAACATCTCTCCCTGAACAGGGCTCGGTATTGGAATATGCTTTGATTTTCTTGCTGAAATCAACATCCCTAATCACAGTGACTCTATCCTCTTGGTGTTTCCCTCTCCAAACCTACAGCCTCCAGACCCATGACTTGATGAATCTCCTGTTCTTGCTAAACAAAACAACTCATAATCTTTGCCAAGCAGGATATGAGAGCACAACTGGTCCACCTCCAGGCTTCTGAAATACACTCTTCAGCAAATTCCTTTAGTCACTTCAAAGGAAGGGACAAAAAACTTGCCCTGCTGCTGTTGGGACCTCAGACCCCAAGTCAGGGCTCCTGTTTCCTCTGCAGAAGGGATCTAGCCTCCCCAGGGACAGGAGCACTCCCCACCCCTGTCCACTGCTCCCTGCATGCTCCCAGTGTCTTCACCCTGGGATGCTTTAAAGTCTTACACTCTGGGAGTCCACAGTCTCCTCCTGAACTTACTGTCCCCTCTCCTACCCTCTTCCATTCCTCTCCCTGCTGTGATATAACACTTAATTTAAACCCCTCCTAGGGCTTTTAAACTCTCCTGGACTGTCTCCAGCTCACATAAGTGAGAATAATTCTCTGTTATCCTCCTGTTTCCTTTTCCATGCCAGGCAATCCAGAGGCATGGAAAAAACCCCTGCACTCCCAACACTTTCAGGCTGCTCCCCTGCACTCTCCAGCTCACCAGCTTCCAGCTGAAACCAGTCCAGCTCTTCTAAATCACAAGATATTTGTAAAGCTCTCCTCCTTGTCATGTTTCTGGAGATCCCAAAATCAATTAAAATAGCTCAAAACCATGAAACAGACAGCAAAGGCGAAGAAGCCAAAATATCTGAGGCTTTGTAAACAGAGAACTCCTGTGAAATAATCCTTTTCCAGTGCATGTCTGGAAGGGCAAAACGGACATAGAGGCATAAAAACATTAAGGTTGAAAAGACCTCCAGGATCATCAGGGCAAACATGGGCTTAAATCACATAGTTGAGGCTCTGGACTGGGGGACATTGATGGGGTCCATGGCCATGTGTGGGTATCAAAAAGACCAAGCATCCACCTCTCCTCCACCTTTCAAACCTGCATTGTTCCTCCGGGCTGTGAGGTGCTCGGTGTCCCCAGTGACACTGGGCACAGGCATCCACTTGAAGGTTGGATTCATCCTGCATCTGCTGAGCAGCACAACTGAGAGTCAGTGAGCATAACTCTGGGAGCTCTGGCTATCCTCCCTCCTCATAGAAATCATGGAATGGTTTGGGTGGGAAGGGATCTTAAAGATCATCCAGTTCCAACCCCTGCCATGGGCAGGGACACCTTCCACTAGCCCAGGTTGCTCCAAGCCCTGTCCAACGTGCCCTGGAACACCTCCAAGGATGGGGCAGCCACAGCTTCTCTAGGCAACCTGTGCCCACACTCACAGGGAAGAATTTCTCCCTAATATCCAATCTAAGTGTTTCCTCATCACACATCACCGCCACTGGGGCATTACCAGGATGCTCCAGGTTTCTCAACAGGGACAGCACTCGGCAGCCACCTTCCAACCCTAAAAACTGAAGGCCTTTTCCCTTCTGCTGTGTCTCTCCGAGGCGAGTCAAGGCAAACAGCTTCCCGAGGGGTTGAAGCAGTCCTGCCCCCTCGGACCAGGCACTCAAACCGAAAGCAGAATGCCTGGGTTCATTCCAGGTGCGATACGGCACCAACACGCTGCCGGCTGAGCTGGGCGGGGCCCGGGAATATCAGCACTGACTGAGCCCAAGTGGTGTCACTGCCACAGTCATTAAATACCACGTGTGACCGGGAGTAACTTCCAGCAGCAACACGGAACTGTCACCAGCCAGGTTCCCGCAGGGAACAGAGATCAGCTGTAACCACACGGATCTGAGCCAGGGACATATCCAAAGGGAATTTATTACCTCCTGAAGTGCTGCTGCATCACTCCTGCACACCGAGCAGTGACTCCATGACTGCCATCCCCATCCCACTCTTCAACCCCCACAGAACTCCTCAAACCACCCCTTTCCACCAGGACCTTTCCCTCCCTGATGCCCATCCCTGGCATCACTGTGCTCCCAACACCTCCAAGCATCAGTGGCAATGGGTCCAGTGCTGGAAAACACCCCAAGAAAGATGGGAACCAATGCAGGGGGCTGCCTCACAGGGAACACGAAGGGGCAGGATGGTTAGCACAGAGCCATAATTGGTTATTTTGGCCCAATAACTGCAATAGGCACCCTGAAAGTGATCCTGGCACGTGGCGAGCTTTGTGATTAAGGCTTCCAAGTCTAAACCATAGCCTTCCAAGCCTTCCTTTCCCTCCAAAAGTTCCCAAACCTGGAAATTCCATTGGGATACTTTGCTTTCCTACTCCTTTTAGGGGGCTGAGAGGACTGGACACTGCACACAGGCTATGCTTTCCCACCCAGAAGCAGTTCTTTTCTTAAGGTATATATATTTTTAAGATAAATGTCTCAGCACAGGAAGAGTGGACAGGTAAGGAGAGATTGGGGGATGTTGTTGCCTGTCAGTTTATATACATTTGCTCTTAAAAGCATGAATTTTTCTCCAAGGGATGGGTGTCCTGACTCCCCACCATCCCAGATGGTGCACATCATCCACCTGATGCCAACAAACATGTTTGGATAGAGCTCAAACTGTTCCTTCACATGCTTGCTCGGTGCCCGTTTTGGGCTTTTGACTCTTGAAACCAGAAGCACTTTATAACACAGAAACTTTAAAAAGAAAAGGGCGGGGGGGGGGAGAAGTTGCAAGAGTTTAAAAAGCATTTTTAAAGCTTTTTTCCAGATGCTGGTTTTCCCTTGGTGCAGCTGGACTTGCAGCCACCAGGGCAGGTGGGAGTACGGGGGGTTCCTGCCAGCATCTCCAGCTCGTGGGGTCACTCTGCACATGTTCCCCACATGAGTCACCACCTCTCCCTCTGAAATCACCTCTGAGGACCCTCAGACTGTCTCAGTGGTGGGTGATCCAGGCTCCTGGCCTAATTTTGGAAGGAAGACTTCAGTCCGCCAGTCACTGGAGTTGGTGGGCACAGGCAGCTGGGCACCTCCTGGCACTGTCAGAGCTTCTGCCACCAGCAAAGTGACATCCCCAAGTCATCTGCCCTTGCCCAAATTGCCCTGGAAGACACAGCCCTGACCAAGTGCCCTGGAGTGTGTGGGGTGCTGAGAACCCAACCCAACTCCTGGGGCACCCACAGCCCTGTGGCTGCCCATGGGACGCACAAATGGGTTAACAAGTATTTATTGAGGCTTTTTATTTTTAGTCCTGAAGTGTGACATGCTGAAAAAGAGCCTGGCAATGTTTTCTCAGCTCCAGGCTACTTTTTGCTTGCTGCCAGCTGAGGGGAGCTGTGCCTGTTTGCAGGAAAGAGCATGAACTGCAAGAAGGGCTCTGTTTTTGGGTAGCTTTACTCACCCCGAGTCATGGTTGTTACTGCAGCAGCTTGGAGTTGGTTAGGTTTAGGGCCACCTTTTGAAGCTCCAGCAGAGGAGGGAGCAGGTCACCAGTCCCCGCCAGGGGCACATCAGTGTAGCACAGAGGCAGCCCTAAATCACCCAGGGTAACCTCCAGCTCTGCCTCCTGGAGCCCTCAGCCAAAAAGTGCCAGCAAGTCACCTGCTGGAATAGCCCAGCCTGGGCAGTGGGGACCTTCAGGGATATAGGAGTGGAAGACATTAGCTGAGATGATGCCTCCAGTCCTGGCAGCTCCCAGAAGGAGCCAGTTGGGAACATCCCCATGGTACCCTACAGCATCCCCACAGAACTTTGGGGGCTCCAGCACAGCCCCAGGAGCACCATCCTCCATGGAAGGTGAGGGAAGATGGATGGCAAACAAACCCCAGACCTATCCCAGATGCAATGCCCTACCCATGGCCACACATCCTGAGAACATACTTGGCTGGGAAGCGCTGACAAGCCCTTCCCTGGATCACACACAGGCTCGGATCCAGTAACACTGGTGGGAAATCACACCCCAGCCCTGGGCACCACTGGCACCACTGGCACAAGGGGGTCCTGCCCTCTGGGCTGCTTCTCACATGTTCCCAAAGCTGCTCTGCCTACAAGCAGCTGCCATTCCCCAAAATTGCACCCGGCTGCTCTGGATGCTGAGGTGTGGAGGTGCTGCCAAGCAAGGCATGAAAATCCCCCCCACCAGGGGAATCCTGGCCAGGGCAGGCAGATGCCCCAGGGACAGGAACCAGCACGTGTAACAGCCTCTGTGCGCATCCAGAAACGGGCCAAGAAGTGGAGGGGGGGAAAGACAGGGTGATGGGTGGTGTAAAATCAGGATGGTGGGCAGGGTGTAAAACACAACACATGGCGGGGGTGACCCGTGTTATCTCACGCAAGCAGTGAGCTCAAGAGCCTGGAGCTCAGGCAGGGACTGGCTCCACTATGACAGCAGGTGAGTAACTGGGCAGCCAACGCCAGAAAACCCATTTCAACCCACCAAGCCTTTGCTTCTGTCACTCAAAAAGCTCTGCTCTCCCAAGTTTTTAGAGCAAGCCCATGTTATTCTGGGGCAGTGTTTTCTTTTCACACCAGGATGTGGTTAATCATTCCCTAAGCAGCAGCACACCGTGTACCAGACGCTCACGGAGAGCTGCTCCCTGGGGTACAACACCCATGTGCAATGCCGGGTACCACTGTGAACCCCAGCGAGCCCCCCAGCCCTCCCCATGTACCGAGCAGGACGGGGTTACTCCGGAGCGCCCCAGGAGCTGACATTCAAATTCTGCATCATCAAACCGGCAGCACGAACGGGGGACACGGGACCCACACGAGTGGGGTGTGCTGGGGTCACTCCTCACCCAAGCATCTTCTCCCTCCCCGTGGCTCATCCCTGCCAGGCTCCCATCCTTACTTTGATGTTGCAGAAGACACTCCGGGAGCAGGTGCGGGAGCTTTGGGGGATGTCAGCCACGGATTTGCCAGCTTCGGGGTGGACTCCCATCGTGAGGGCTTCCCGGGGAGCCTCCAATAGTTGAGCTGAGCTTGGGCTGTCGTCCCTGTCCGGCCTGTCCTGCCACCCGCACGGTCTGTGCTGAAAGCCCTCCGAGGCTGTGAGTGAGCCAGGCAGCGTGAGCGCCAAGTTTTTATAAGTCGGCTCCGGGGAGCGATGATGAAACGCTTTCTCTTTCTCCTCCCTCTTTTGCTTTGTGCACCGAGGGAACTTTAAAGCCGCAGGAAGCGAAGGGCAGCGCGCAGGGAGCAGGTGGGAGAGAGGGCTTGGTCACCACCGCGCTGCTGGGGGCTGTGGGACGGTGTTTGCCCACCCATGGGGACACCCAGAGCCCTAATCCACGGCTGTGCTCACGGCCCGGGCTGCAGGACGGGGCTGGACAAGGAAACGGCACTGCCAATGGAGCCTTCCCGCAGGGAAAGCCACTGGGATTTTAATTAGAAGTCCCCCTGAAGGGGCGAGAGGAAAGGGGAGGCACCGTTCAGCAGCTGAGATTTGGCGCCCAGGTGGTGGGAGGAGGAAACTGGATGTCCAGACGGAGAAATCCCTCCCTGGGTTAAGGGGGCTGTGAAGGAAAAAAGAAACTTTTCCTGTTTTTTTCTTTCATGGAAAAAGCTGCATTTGTGAAGCTCCTGAGCACATTTTTGTGTTGGGGTTTTTTTTTTTTTTTCCCCGAACACCTCTCCGGAGCTTTGTTTATACAAAGTTCTGATTTATTTTGCAGGTTCCTCTCAGGGGAGAAACGTGTCAGAGGCAGAAGGGCAGGCTGATCCTGCCCGAGGGGAGGCAGCTACAAGTGTTTAGTCAAAATTATCACCCTCCCCTCTGTAAAGCAGATGGGGATAGTAAGGGGATCCCGAGGGAAGCCTTGGAGGCCACCTGGGGGTGTCCTGAGCCTGGAGAAATCCATTCCAGCGCCCTGAATGGTTTCCCTATGGGAGGGCTTGCAAGCCCCTGTGTGATGCCAAGGAGTCGAGCCCCTCTCAGTGGGCATCCCGCAGCCGGGCTCTGTCGTGGGCACTCACCACGAGAGGGTGCCTTGTACGCGTGAAGAGGCTTCCCGGGTACCGCCGTCCTCCTCCTCGCCCAAACCCTCTCGAGACAGGACCCCCGGTGGGGGACTCCTGGGGTCTGACCAGGTCCAGGGCAGTGGGAAAATCAGTGTTGCTCAGGTAAAAAGAGCTAATTTTTTCTGTCAGCTTCCCGATTTCCTAAGCCTGTCCTGGGACAGGTGGGTGTCATCAGCCTTGGGGCGGCAATAGAAGCATCCTGGTTTTCCGTCTCTCCTTTTCCACTCCCATCCCCAGATTTGCCACATCCGGGGGGGAGGACACGATGTGAAGAGACCTTCTTCCCCTATCAAAGTTAGCCAAGGCCTTTCATGCACCATCCTATGGCAAGAGATGGAGATTTTCAGCCTCACCAAAGAAAATCTCAAGCAAACCAACATCTCTGCTCCTCTCCCACCCTTCCCATGAGTCCAGCGTTCCACTGACCTAATTTTTCAGGCAGTGCCTGACCTGCTCACTGCTGTTCCTGTGCTCAGTTTATTCTGCAGCAGCCCGTGACGCTCACTTTGTTATAACGAACACCTCCATGCTGCAGATGTTTCAGCCACTGACTTCAGCTTTTCCCTACAAATATGTCTCCAGCCAGCAAAACGCAGCAGGGAAGACACCTGACCAGTCTGTGGGAAGCAACACCCCTGCCCTGTTGCCCCATAACCACGGAGCTGGATACCTGGTTGTGGTGGGGTCACTGACCCCTATAAGGCAAAGCAAAAGGCTGTGGTGAGTAAAAAGGGAAACAGCTTCTGGTGAACCCCTCCATGGGCTGGATGCCACCTCTCCACTGGGATCATTTAGGTTGGGAAAGCCCCCTAAGATAGTCGAGTCTAACAGGCCCTCAACACTGCCAACCCACCACTAACCCAAGTCCCCACATCCACACAGCTTCTAAATCTCTCCAGGGATGGGGACTCCACCACTGCCCTGAGTAGACTGTTCCAATGCCTGACCACTCTTTCAGGGAAGAAATTTTCCCAAATATCCAATCTAAACCTCCCCTGGCACAGCTTGAGGCTGTTTCCTCTCATCCTGTCTCTTGTTCCCTGGGACCAGAGCCCGACCCACCCCCCCGCCCTGGTTTCTCCCTCCTGTTTGGAAGCTGGGGAGAATAAGAAGGTCCCCCTGAGCCTCCTTTTCTCCAGGCTGAGCCCCCCTCAGCTGCTCCTCATCAGACTTGTGCTCTCAGAATTCCTTGGGCAGTGATTTTTAATGTACAAGGAGCAGGACTGTATCTGATAAGCTCAGTTAGAACAAGGAGCAGAACAACAGTGTCCAGTATGCAGGTCCATGAACCAGACAGGGGGGCCACTGGCACAACTGGAAAGAGGAGAAGTCATTCCCAAGCAGGGAGCACTGCCCAAGCCTCAAATAGCTGTAGTAAGTAACACAATGAAAGCTGACAAAGCTGAATTTAAAAGTCCAGTAATCTCTGACCTTCAGAGAGCACTACTAACATCTCCCAAGGTTTTATCCCACTGGAAGAGAAACTCCAGCCCTTGGACACAAGTTCGTCTCCAGCTTTCTTACACTGACATTGCTTTTAAATTGAGGGCTCCAGACTGTGCAACAAAAATGAGCTGCAGGTGAGGGAACGGGAGACTCTTGACTCTTTCTGAGGATTCTCTGCCATGTTTTCCTTCCTGCAGGGTTCCAGCCTTGGCAAAGGAACTGCTCATCCTGCAGAGGAGTGCACAGGAGGAAGGGATTTACAGTGGTGCTGACAACGGGAGGAGAGCTGGGTTTCAGACTCAACTCATCATGCTCTGTCAGGGCCATACAGTTCACACTGAGTGACTGGCAGGGAACATTCCACATCAGCAGGGTTTGGTTCATTTTACAGGGCTCCTGGGGCTGTACTTCTTCCTCAGCCTTTGAAATGAGTTCCTCCTACAGTGGCCATGCTGCCCTGGCCAAGGAATTGGTTGGAAGGAGAACACCTTGTGCTACTGACGGAGGGGGAACAGCTACTTCAGTCAAGCTCTCCATGTACCCACCAGCTCATCCTCTAATCCAACACTTTCCCTCACCCGAAACAAGCCACCAGTTGAACCTGCCCACCAGGTGTGTTTCCAATGAGCAGACCAAATTTTTCACCAGTGCAGCTGTGCAGGATCCAAGGAAGATCCCTCTTTGGGATGCTCACCTTGTTCACAGAACATCAGAACCCTCTAAAGCCACTTCCCTTCTGCTGGGGATGAGATTGGGTCAAACTCCTTCAACATGACAGTGAGGAAAGAGAAGGCTCTTCCACCACATCATCATCCTCATTTCTTTCTACCAAGCAGTGATGTTTTCCTGAGTTGAGGAGAAGACTCACTCTGCTTCACCACCTGGATTCAACCTGGCAGGGACTGAAACACCTCAGTTTTTCCCTCAGTATCCCTGATCTGTTCTTCTGAATGATTAGTTGCCCACTGGGCTTTAAAATCATAGAAATTATGGAATGGTTTGGGATGGAAGGGAACTTAAAGCTCATCTCGTTCCACCTCCTTCTGCGGGCAGGGACACCTTCTATTCTCCCAGGTTGCTCCAAGCCCCTTTCAAGGTGCTTCTTTCCCAGCAGCCTCCCTGCCAGTGTCTGAGGGCTAACACTGAACTGCTGCTTCAGTACTTTACTTCACACAGACCTGCTTTGAAGCATCATCCATGGTGTGGAGCCAGACAGCCAGACCCTTGGGAACGTTTGGAACAAGGAACTAATTTTCCTGTCTTGGAGCTGGAAAAATGTGAACTCTGTGGTCAAACAGCTGGAAGAACCTGGTTCCTGCTAGGTCAGAAATTATTTCCCCAAATCCAAAGGTGTGGATTCTCAGCTGCCTTCCAAACTATTCGGCGGCTTCGTGTGATCCAGGAATAGCAGGGAAGCCTGCATGCATCTCCCAGCTGGGAAATCCTCTTGCTTTGGATAAAACTAGAAGCTGGAGAAGGAACTGGACCTCAGGAGCCCCTGGCTCAGCAGAAGAAGGGTGTTATGTGTGATGGATTCAGACATAGCAGCAAAGAAGATCCTACGACCATGGAAGGAGATGTGAGGGTGGACAGACACATCATGTGGGAAGACCCAGGGAGACTCTGCAAAGGAGGGAGGAACAAGAACAGGATCAGAGCCCAACACAGAGCTCATAAAATCAGCAGCTCTGGAGGTTATTGCCCACCATGAGCCGGGTCTCCTGCTTTGTGAGTGCCACTGTCACAAGCAGGATCAAGCACGGTGAAAAAGGTGATCCTGTATTTAGTCAGGAACCTCACACAGCTCAAAAACAAGCTTCCAGGAGCCACATGACCCTTCATTTCCTTGCTGCACACCAGAACCAGGACAGCACAAGCCTCTGTGGAAGCAAGCATGAGGCCCCCAGGCTCCTGGAAGGTTTTGGAGTTGCAAGTACAAACATTGCTCAGGGAATGCAGATTAAAAACACCAGAGCCACATTACCAGAGCAAGTCCCTGGGGGTTCAGACCAACATGTCAAACCTCTGGAACCCCCCTTTATTCTCCAGGGCTGGGGGGGTGGCACAGAGAGGACTGAGGGCAGGAGGGGCATCAGCAGTTCCTGCCAGAGCCTGTGGTTGAGAATTACAGAGAGTGACAGGCTGCGTTTAATTTGTCAGCAATGTGTGTTTGATCTGGAGCAGAAATACTGCTCAGAGGAAAGTACAAAGCCATACCTGAAGAACAGGCTTGGCTGGCTCAGAGCCAGACCTGCTCCTGAGGATGGCGAGTGAGGGGAATGTGGTTCACCAGCACCACAGGGGCAGAGAGGTCCATAGGAGATTTCCTTTAGGGACAAACAACAGTCGAGTCCCAGAGTGGGAAGTGACACTGCCTGTCCTTCATCTGAGGCACCACCACCCCTGCAGCAAAGCCAGAGATTAGGAGTGAGGCCAGGGTAGGCTGGGAGAGCAGGGACTCATCCTGGAGGTGCTAGCAAAGGTGGGTGTTGGTGTTAAACCATCCCTGCCATGTGTGGTCATGCTGGGCCAGAGCAGAGGAGAGGGTGACTAATAAATACATCAAGCAACTCCATCCCACATCCAAACCCAGGCAACCAAACCTCTTGCAGGGCAGTGGCTGGAGCAAGGTGCATTCTGGAGGAATAAATGGGAAGACAGGCTTTGCAGGGTGCCTGCAGAGCCTGGGAACTGGGAGGCTGGGATTTTGACAGGGTGAGTGTTTAAGAGGAGCAGAGAGGAAAGCAGAAGCTCCTCCACTTCTAAGAGCACTGTAAGTGAACAGCGGAGTGGAGGAAATGCTTTTAAATGAGCTGTGGTGGCTTCTCATGTCTCTTAAACAGCCATTTTCTTTTCCTCTGCCTTTTCTGTTTTGAGTAAATCTTGTTTATTCTTAGAACACTTGAGTTTTACCATCAGTTAAATCCCTGCCATACCACACTGAAGTTAAACCGGAGGTGACCCAGTTCATGGATTATTTTCATGGGAGAACCAACTCTCCATCCTCTCCATCCTTCTCCCCCTCTCCTTTCTTCCAACAGCTTTTGGAGATGCCAGCCCCAAGGTGTCACATTTTAGGCCTTTAGCTCAGCACATTTCAGAGGAGAAACTCTGATGGTTGGTTAAAGATTGGAATGAAGATTGTTCGTTCCACACCCTCCCCATACAGTCATTTGCATGGCATTTGTATGCACAATAAACACTGCTATGCCACAAACAACAACAACTGGGAGGGTGGGAGATGACGTGAGTCCCGAGGTGATGTGAGATCAAGGGTCAGCCCCCAGCAGGGCTGTGCTAGCCAGGACCCCATAGCCCTCCTGGCACTCTCTAAGCACAGTATTTAAAAAAACCAGTAGCCAGGCCAGGAGCTCCTGCCTTCCCTGCAGGATGTGTTCTGCACACTAGAACAAAGAGGCAGTCTTTGCCTCGAAGGATTTGCAACCTAAAGCATCAGTATCCTGTAGGAAAAGCAATTAAAGGAAGCAGACAAGGATCTGACAGAGCCATTCAAAGCGGGATTGCATTTCCTTGAAATTGCTTCAAGTGATCATGATGAGACAATCTAAATTATCTCTGCCCACTGCCAATAAAATTTACAGTCGGTAAATATTTCAGAAACAGTGCCCCTAAGCAAGGTTTCTGCTGCCTGGAAAGGTAGAGTCAAATATTTATGTAAAATTCCCTAACCTCCCTATCTCCTCGGACCTACATACTCCAGAGAGACATACTTTTCCAGGCTCTCCTGTGCCTTAAATGGATTTCAGGGTAAATCTGTTGTTTCACACCTGAAAAGCTGCATCCAGCAGTATCAAAACTAGCTGCTGCTCATAGTGTGTCCTAAATCCCTGGAAGCAGAGCTATCGAGCTGTGAGGAGGAGAGGGGAGACTGGATGAGACCTTGAGCAGCTCAAGGAAGGTCTTATCCAGAAGGACACCCCGTGCCCTGGCTGGTGGCTGGTGGCACATTCCAGTCCAGGGAAGAAGGTGGTGACATCTCAGCCTCACCTGCCTCAGCAGCTGCTCCCAGCTGGGTGTGATCCAGCTGCACTGTCTCCCCAGGAAAGGAGCCAATGGAGAGCTCAGGTTTCAGCCTCCTCCTGTTGGGAAGGTCTGGCAGGTGACGGGTGAGGTGTGACACACTCTGGGTGATGAGTCTCTGCTCTCTGACAGACAAGGGATGGACGTGATCACAGAGTCCCCAGAGACAGCCCAGGAAGGGGCAGAAGGCTGGAAGGGTCTGTGTGGGTCTGGAGATGGGCATGTTCCCACTTTGGTCACACCCCACTGGAAATCTTCACCTTCAAGAGCTGATTCTTGTTGGATAGATCATAGAACCATGGAATGGTTTGCGTTGGAAGGGACCTTAAAGCCCATCCAGTCCCACCCCCTACCATGGGCAGAGACACCTTCCACCAGCCCGGGTTGCTCCAAGCCCCTTCCAACCTGGCCTTGGACACTTCCAGGGATGGGGCAGCCACAGCTTCTATGACCTTTAAACTTTAAAAAAAAATTTTTAGCTGTTTTGCCACCTCTAAAAGACCTCAGAGTGCTCTGGCAGCCACCACTGAATGGAAATTAAACTAAAAAAATTAAATACCCCAAAGCTTTAGTGATTCTTGCCCCATTACACGACACGAGCTGGTCCAAGCACTGTGCAGTGATCATAGCTCTGATCTGATCCCTCCTGAAGCCTTGCTAAGGACAGTTAAACTACATACTTTGGGTGTTTGTCCACTCCCCTTTGGAAGAAAAAGCTTAAAATCAATAAAAAGAGGGTAAAGGAGAGTGAATTTATCACATCTCATTCCCAATATATCTGGCTGCAGACCCTACTCATATTACTGCAAGTCCTGCAGCTCTGGGCATTGTTAAATATGGGATGAGATTTATGTGTTTGCAAGCAAATGCTTCAGTCGACACTAACAGGCAGTGAAATATTTTTATTATACTATATATTGACTTATTTAACGATGATGGCAATAGGAGTGCCAATAAAGTTGCATAAGCATCTTCTCTTTTTTTCTGTTTTCTTTTTCAGTTACTCAGGAGTTTCATAAAAACTCCTTGTTTGGCTCGAAATCCTCCAGATTCCCCTGCTGCTGTGAGAGGGCTTTGGCTGTCACCACAGAAGGTGGTGATCCGCTCTGGAAACCAGCCTGAATTTCAATCAGCAGCAAACCCAAAACAAGCCCATAAAACCTGCTCTCCCCAGGCTGGTTGTGAGGCAGAGGCAGCTCTGAGTAAGACACCGAGATTTGGCAGCCACCAAGCCCTGCTGACACGTGTGGTTTGTAGAGCTCCACTGGAAACTGGGTTTGACAGTGCCATTTCTGCATGCCCAAAGCACTTGGATCTTTTCATTCCTCCTCCTCCACAGGGTCTTGCCCAGGAGGAGCTGCTGCCATGTGTTCCTTTCATCCCCACACAAAGTGCCTTTGAAGGCATCTCTTCCAATGGAGTTCCATCCAGCATTAATATTTAGGAGCTGGAAGACCAAAATTAAGGTGAAGCCTTGGTCATATCTTGTTACTGGCAACTCTGGCTCTATCCCAGGCTTCATCCTCAGTGAAGGACGTGGGCATCACCCCGGGCAGGATGGAGAGCTGTGAAGTCTATCCATTGTACAAAAAGTCCTGGAAACTTTCTGTTTGGAGAAGCTGGAATCAAAACAGCAAGAAGGTTTTGGATCACAAGAGCCTCTCCAAACTCTGAATGTGCGGCAGGGAAGGGCTGATTTCGAGCTGCTATCGGCACTAGCCATTGCAAGTGGGAATTGTTTTCCTTGGAACAGGCAGGTCCAACTGGAACAATGGCTGGAACTGACATTTTGCAAGGAAAGATTTTTTTCATCTTGAAATGCTGAAACACCTTGAAATATTTTCCAGTGGAAATGACATTTTGTTTCTGCTGATGCACATGGGAACCATCCCATCATAGTTTCCATTCTCCTCTGGCCCTTCCCACTTTAGCAGGAGGGATCCATGGAGCCACATGCAAGAGCGATGGAGGAGCCATCCAACCATCACATCCGGGAGGTGGAGAGCCATCCAAGGAGTCATCACGGGCACAGCTCATGAAAACACCTGTTTTAATGGGGAAAATGGAGGGGCAAAGCATCCAGTGGGATCCGTTTTGGACTGAGGAGCCGTAAGACCTTGGGGGAAGGCAAACAAATTAGGAAAAGAAAGGTGCTAAAATGTGACAAGACCTCTGAAATTGTAAAATAGGTTAACAGCAGGGGATATTCTTTAAAGCTCTGGCTTTCTACCTGACAGGAGGAGGAGAACTCTTTGCATCTCTTCCATGGACTGCAGGAGGAGACAAAGGTGGGAGCAAGTCCCCATGGACCTGTGTCCAGGGGACCAGAGGACAACGGGAGAGCAGAGAAGTAAAAAATCCTGTCAGTTTTCCATGAAGAAGTGGAAGGAGAGCAGTAAAAGATAGTAATTGAGAAATCAGAGCCCTGCTTTGCTGTTGTCTCAGATTTCTCGTATCTGGAGAGCTCAAAAAAACCTCAAGCCACTCCCGCTTCCAATCTGAACAAAAAGCCTGTTCTTGAAAAGCTTCATTAAGAGAGGAAAGTTGCAATCTCAGGTTGGCTGTAATGTTACCTTTTCACAATTTCAAAACATTTCCTTTAGGTCATGGCTTTTTGAGCACTATGATATTAGCTCACATTCCTAAATAATCATTTCAGGTCAAAGTCATCTGCTGTTGTTTCCTTTCAAAAATGGGTTGAGGACTCTGAAACTTTTTTTTCTCCCCCATTCTAAATGAAGGTGAAAAGTTTTGGGTTTGAAACAAAATGTGCCCTTTTTCCTTCCTCTTTTTTTTCTTTTTAACAAAAATGAAAAAAACTTTCACAAACATGTTGGAAAGAGGATCCTTTCATTCCTCTTCTCCTTTAGAAGATAGGACAAGGGGGGATGGCTTCAAACTGACAGAGTTCAGGGTTAGATGGAATATTGGGAAGAAATTCCTGGCTGGGAGGGTGGGGAGGCCCTGGCACAGGTTGCCTGGAGAAGCTGTGGCTGCCCCATCCTTAGAAGTGTCCAAGGCCAGGTTGGATGGGGCTTGGAGCAACCTGGGCTAGTGGAGGGTGTCCCTGCCCATGGCAGGGGGTGGCACTGGATGGACTTTAAGGTCCCTTCCAACCCAAACCATTCTGTGATTCCATGATCCTTCAAGAACACCCTGATGGAGACAGTGCTTCTGCTCCCAGCATTTCTCATGTTCCCCCGTCTCCACTGGAGCAGGGCTGGCAGAGGTGACTCACCACCACGTCCTTGGACCAAGCCCAGCCAACACAGTCCTAGGTGTCAGCACTGCCAGGCCACCTTAGGCACAATGTCAGCAGAGAAACCTGCCTGTCCACGGCTGCTCAAGGGCCATGGACTGACACACAAACAAGGGAGCAGAGCATCAGGGACTGAACAGGTCTGGAGAGGAGCTGCCAGCTCTGATGACACTCACAATGTGTCTTCACGCTCCGCCAGTGCTGGTTTCAGAACCATCCACCAGCTGAGTGACTGACTGACCGCTCAGCCAGGTATGCCTCTGCCATGGCTGTTTAACCTTGCCCTGGAAAAGGAGGCAAATATTTATTTTTACAAGGGAGTCAGTAAATTTATCTGACAGCCACGAGGGAGCACTCCCACCTGACAGAACTCCCTTGACCAACCATCTTCTTCTTGATGGCGTTGACTCTTCTTGCCTTACGAATTCATTGTTTTGAGTCAGGAACATTGTGTTCTTTGTCTGTGTCTGACAGCTGAAAGCTAGGTGGAGGAGCTGTCCTTGGGTTTGGATCCCAGAGCAAAGGGCATGGATGAGATCCCATTAATTGGATCCATATTAGCTGGATGCATGAAGACCCCACTCCAGCTCTCTGAAAATCCCAACACAGAGCTTGAGTAGTTGTAAGGGGAGCTGAACTCCAAAACAAAAAGGATGTGGTCAGTGGTGGTCCACTGGAGATCACCCCAAATCAATCATTTCAAGAGCAAGCTGGCAGCTCAGGGAGCAAGATGCCTGCTTTCCCTTGGAAGTGGCATTTTAAAAGTTTTCCTGCACTCTGAGCAAAAGGAGAGGGAGAGGAGACGCTGTTCTTTAGAGAAGAAACTCCCCTGAGCTACTCACCTGATGGAAGGACCAGGCACCATTGCCATAAGGGTGGGATGGCAGGGGCCAACCTTTGCACTGTGGGAGTTGGTCAGCATTTGGAATTGCACAGTTCTCTTACAGTTCTCTCCCTTCTTCAATCTCCTTGTGAGCTGGAATTTAGGAGGATTGCCTTCATCTGGCCAGGGTGGTCAATGGACCACAGCAAGGATGAGGGAAAGCTGTGTGGACACCAATGGCCTTTTTGGGGCCAGTTATTGAGCTCTTTGCAAACAGCCCTTGGGATGATGTCAGTGGGGGCTGCCCAGCCATCCCTTCCCAAATGCTGTCCTTCTTCCAGTGAGGAACCACTGAAGTCCTCATCCCATTCAGCCCAGATTCCTGCATCCACGACACCAAAGAGATGCCAGGAACCCCACACCCTGATGCTCCCCTCAGCACCACTAAGGGAAAAGCTCTGGCTCACACCCAACATGTGTTATCCTTGCTAGTCCCTTAACTTCAGCAAGGGATCATTTCTTCAATGCCTGTTCCTGTTGTTTGACCCCTGGCTTTGCTCTTCTTTCTTTTGCAAGGTCACCCGTCAGCCCAGGTCACAGAAGTGAGAAATGTCAAGCCAGTTCTGGGAACTGCTTCCTGGAACGCATCCACCTGTGTTATCTTTGTGTCTACAGGCTGCTGAAAGTGCCTCTTGACTGGAAACACTCAACTGGGAAGAGAAGTGGGACATTCCATCCCGCCCCTGCCTCCTGTCTGCTCCTTCAGGGCACTGTGGCAGGAAACAAATCCCCTGGCAGGGCAGAAGATGGGGCTGTCCTGGTCCAAGTCTCATCACCACGGCACCAAACATCAGACAACAACTTTCCTCACGTGACCTCTTATTCCAAATTTAAAACACAATGAATCTGCAAAGACAAAAATAGTGGTTTAAATTTAGGTAGAGCAGACCGAGAGGCACTGTCAGCACTTCCCCTTCCAGCACCGGCACTCCGTGGCCAGGAGGAAGCAAACAGGAAGAGAGGCCGCCAGGGCAGCTGTTGGATGCAGTTGTTGAGGAGATAACCAAGGAAAGATGAAAGTGTGATGTTTGTTCCTTGGAGACTATCTGGACAATGCGTGACTCATCCCTGTCCCCTGCTAGACCCAGTGAGGCAGAGGATGGAACATAACTGGAATAGGTGGAGCCCAGTGACAGTGCCTCTCCCACATGACTCAGACTGCACCTCCTCCCACCCCCAGAGGCCCTTGCATTTGGGGTCTTCCAGGGACCCAAACCGCCTGCCCTCCTTGACAGACCCCAAAGCTAAGAGAAAGCCAAAGGCACCTGGAGACCCATCTCCTTTCCTGGTCCCACCAGGAGGTTTGCTCTCCTGATTAACGACACAGACTCAAACCCAGTCTGGACACAAACAGATCAGCAGTGGTGGGATGGAAAGATGCCACAAGGAACAAGCCAGTTCCTGACTGCTTCCACAAACAGCCATGCAGATCTCACTTGGTCCATCCACACATCCCACAGCAGGTTCCTAACTCACCTAAATTAAGGAAAATTTACTCCTGCAGAGGTTGCTGGAGCTGGCAGCAGCTGGTTGGATACTGCTGCCCCTCCAGGAGGTGGGGGAAGACCCAAGGACAGGCACACCAACCTATCCTGTCAACCAGGAAAACCCTTCAGAGACATCAAGGACATATGCAAAGCTGGGGATAAGTAGAAACTAGAGAGGCTTTAACAGTTCATCAGAGCTGGAAGGAAGAGGGGGAAGGTCACGGCCCAGTCGAATAAGGAGCAGTGGTGGGTACAGGCAGCAGGTTCCCTGGCACTTGGATGCAGTTGGTGCCATCCAGATGGACAAAGTTTCTGGGTTTTCGCAGAGCAGTGTTGTGATATGGCCCAGAGATGGATCTTTGGGAAAATAACTGTTGAGATAAGACACTGGGCATCCTCCTCACAGGTCATCAGCACCAGAGGGGTTGAAAGGGCAGGGGTTGGGGCTGTCTTCCCCTTCCCCTTGCAAAGAGGACTTTGCTGCCCAGACCAGCAGCCCCCAGGCTTGCCCTGCCTCTTCCAGTTTGCACGTCCAAGGCCAACCCCCCTCCTGTCAGCCAGGATGTTTCACAAGAGCCCAGCAGCACCAAAACGGGAGGATCCACTCTGTAAACAGCCTGCTGCTCACATCCCCAGCTGGAATCCTGCCCAGGACTCCTTGTTCTACTCCTCTCCATTGCCAGAGATAAGAGGCAGGGCCACTCACCGAGTGCTGAGCGACAGCTCAGCCAACATCTCTCCTGGGGGTGCCAGCCATGGGAGCCTTCAGCACCCAAATCCAGGGTGAAGGGCAGCAGGTTGTGCCCCTCGTTGTGAGGAGAGCACCTCCTGGGCACCAGCATGAGAGGGGGCCTGCGCTTCTCCCACCAGCATCCATGTGGGAGGTTCTCCTCCAGGAGCCCGTGGCCACATCCCAGAGTGCTCTCCCACAGGAAGGGACATTTCCCCTTGTTGGGAAAACAGTCCTGGGCTGGAGTCACACTGGGGCATAGGGTGTTCCAGCCACCTTAGGGACACTCTGAAGATGCTCCATATGGAGAGTTTGGTGCAGCTACAACTGCCTGGGGTTGCTGCAGGCAGATCATAGAATCAGTGAATCTCAGAATGGTTTGGGCTGGAAGGGACCTTAAAGATCATCTCATTCCAAACCCTTGCTCTGAAAGGGGACTCCTCTCACTAGGCCAGGTTGCTCAGGGCCCCATTCAGATGACGGAGAGTGCAGGATGCTGTGCTTTGGCTGCCAGTTCAGTCTTGGAAACGCTGCTGGGAATTCCACAGGGACAGTGTAGACCTAAGACCTGGAGTCTGATGTGGGGTTTGATTTCACATGCTCAGTATTTACACGATGAGGTCCTTTCACTAATTTCTTGTTCTTTGCACAACAACAGCCTGGGAAATCCAGCCCCTCTCCTGCTCCTGCCACGCTGTCCAGGAGTACAGGGTATCTCTCATGGGTTCCCATGCCAACACTTCCCTCAGCAGCACTGAGTCCCTTCCCACTTACTAGACACCACAGAAGCAGAATGTGATGGCCCAGAGCAAACGCAAAACACACAGGGTGAAAAGGGGGAAAGAAGAGGCACAGCTCCTTGCAGCAGAGCTAGCCCCACCACACAGTGCCAAGTCTCAGATGCTTCTTACCCTCTTTCTCAATCCCTGTCCCAGGAAGCCTCACCTGGGCTGCTGGCACCTTCCCAGCTCAGCAAAGTACTGGGACAAGGACTTATTCAAGCCTTCATGGGTAATTCCCTGTTTCTTGGGCCAGGTGATACGGGGACATCTCCCACTTTCTCCTGCTGTGTCCAAGAAAAAAGGTAATCAGGACACTTGATGGTCTTAACCAGAGGGTGTGTGCTTTTCCTCAAAAAGTATTTTGGAAAGGCTGACTTGAATGCTGCTGCAGCTTCTCCTGGGCTGGGGAACTTTTCCTGCTGATAATAGGCTTGGACTGGGACCAGGAGAAGAGGTGGCTGTGCTCTGCCAGGTTGGTAAAACAGTCGGAGGTGTGGAGGCACCTTTATCTTGTGTTTCCTTTTCTCCCACCATTGCATGTGCACAATAGATTCTTGTGGGAAGGGTTCTCTCTGCAAAGGATTAAGCATGTGGGATGAAACTCAGTGATTGCAGCAGAGAAATACCAAAACCAAGCGTGCACCCAGCAGGTGCAGGTCCAAGGAGGTTTTGCCCCCAGATTTAATTCCTCAGTTAAATGGGAATGCGTTGTGCTCCAGCTCAATGGAAAATAGCAGAAATGAGACCAAAAAAAAGGCAGAACTTGAGGAAACCAGTGCAAACACACATCAGTTTGGATCAAATACCATAGACTCAAGCATAGGGGTGGTTTTCTACAGAGGTTGTGGCTGCTCCATCCCCAGAAGTGTTCAAGGCCAAGTTGGATGGAGCTCTGAGTGACCTGGGATAGTGATAGGTGTCCCTGGCCATGGCAGGGGGGTTGAATGGGAAGGATTTGAGGGTCCCTTCCGACCCAAACCATTCCATGATTCTATTCCGTGATTGTATGAGAGAGAAACCAGTGACCTGGTCGTAGAGCAAGCGAGGACTGAGGACCCACCACCACAGCTGGGGTCATGTCAGCCTGACTCTGCCGACAACATAACACAGACAGAGAGGGGAAATCCCTCTGTCCCCCAGCAGGACATACAAAGGTTTCCCTTAGCCAGGGAGGACACCTTCCTCACCTAGATGCTGTGGAGATTCAGGGCTTTCTGGTCCTGCTTCCCCACATCAGCCAGTGGTGGCCCCATCCAAGAACATGATCCTGGATCCTGCTCAGCCTGATCCTGCCTTATCCCACCCGGCTGGTCCGACCCTGGAGGGTACAGGGGACACAGGAGGGCGTGTGCTGCTGACGTAGAGATGGAAAGATAGGGCTGTGGCTCCATTTGGGGTCGGGCATTGAGCGTGGGGCAGTCACACCCCTTGCTGGAGATGCTCAGCTCACCTGTGTCTTCCAGAGCAGCAATTCCAGCAGCAAGCTGTTCCAGGCTCTTATCCTTGCCGGACCATGGGAAAAGTATCTCGCCATCTTCCCTCCTCTTCCTGAGCAGGTCAGGGCTGGAAGGGAGCACAGGGATGTGACAAGAAACTCCTGCATGACCTTTACAGGGGAGGAGATGCAGATCCACTGCTGCTGCTTCAGGCTCGCCTTCAATCACTGGTGGTGACCTCAAAAGCCACCAGCCACCATGGGAATCCAGCCTGGGAGAAGATAGCCCTGAAGGACTAGGGGACTAGGAGCAATCCTGCAAGATTTTTGTGCTTTAAGAACAAAAATGTAGATGTATCATGGAGACAAAATATTTTAAACTCACTCCAGGCTCTTGACAATGCTGGAAAGTCACTGGAAGCCCCAGGGAGGCTGGTAATCTCTTTCTCCAGGAAGTTCGGGAGACTGGTGATCCCTTTCTTTTCCATGACAGATGGAGATGAGTGAGGTCCAAGTAGAATATTTTCCCTGCTTCACTGTTTTCGAGCCATTTCAGAAGCCAAGCTAGTTTCCAAAGAGAAGGGTGGATTGGCACCACCTTAACAAAAACTAATTAAACATAATTATGTAGCCAGTTGAAAATATTTGGCTCCACAAGGAACATCCTGCAGTTGGCTGTTAAAAGGCAGGAAGAAGGTATTTTTTTCCAGAAGCAGGTTTTCATGTCTTTTGTTATGGTGAGCAGAGCTTTTCATTGAAGCTTTTCATGCACCAATCAGCTCACAGAAACCAGGTTGTCCAAGAACCTGCACAGCCAACCTCATCCTTCAATTTTTGAGGGTAAGGAACTGTCTTTCCCACCCCATTTCATGGACTTAGGAAATCCACAGGGAGGTGGGTAGAACGAGGGAGAGCAGCTTCTTCCCCACTTTCTGCTTTTTCTCTGAAAGTTGCCGTGTTTGAGGGTAAAGAGGAGAGTTTTTTAGAGTAAGTCAGTTCCTCCAAAACACATTCTCTGCTAGAAAAAAAATTCAAAACCACACAACAAGCCACAAATGGCATAATTTTGACTTAATCAGTATGTTCTGACTGCTGACTTCAGTGTCCCAAAAGGCTGTTCTCGGAAGTGAATGGCCAAGGAACTGTCAGCCCCTGGTTTGAAGAAATGGGTGAGCACCAAGCTAAGCTTTAGTTACTTAGAAGGCCTAAGAAGCCTGGTTTCCAGTGAATCTGTGTTTATATATATTACTTTGCTCCTCTGCCATCCCACTGCCCTGCCTTTGTGTCCCTGTCTGGGCACCAGGAAAAGGAAACTGGGTGTTGCGAAACCGCTGGAATGCGCAAGCAGAACACGGCAGAGAAACCCAGCCTGGGACTGGCTTTGCCCACAAAGAGCTGAAACCCGTGGATTCTCAGATGTCAGTTTTCACAATCTTCCTTCCATGGAAAACATCCAATTTCTCACTGAAAGGACCCCAAAGGAATCTGCTCTTGGCCGGACAATCCCTGGCTCCTGAGGGCAGGGAAGCGATGGGAGTTCCTCAGTGAGCAGAACCCAGGGCATGCTTTTGGGCAGCCACCATTTCAAGGAGGAGTTTGGGACTACCAATCCTTGGCCACCAGCAAGATGGCATCTGCCACTGTGGCTTGGAGAGAAAAGCAGTTCCTGAGGAGATGCTGCTGTTCAGTGGTGGAAGTGATTACGTGACTCTCCCTCCTGTGTGATGATCAAACCAAGGCTAGCAGCCCTCCTGGGGAAGGTGTAGGCTCAGCCCAAACACAGTGTTTTGGAGAGGGAACGGATCCCCTCAGCCTCTGCAAACGTGTCTGCACCAGCATCAACTTACCCCCTGCACCGTTCACGTGGGGTTCAAAAGGTGAGCCAGAAAGAAAACCTGAAGCTCAGATCCCACTTCTGAGTGGACCAGGGGGGCTCAGGGATCCAAGAGAAGACTCCATTGTGACCCCTCACTCCTGTGCCCCCAAGCTGGCTGCATCTTTTCAACAGGATTGCTCAGTTCCCTGGATCAGTTTTCCTGATGCTTCAGGTGAGCACAAATTTTGTAAGTCATGGATAAAATCACAGCCCGTACCAGCACTGGGGTCAGTGGGACAGCGAGGTCAGGTCTGTCAAAGAGAAAGCAACACCTTTTATTAATATTTCTAACCACATCTCCTCTTCAGCCTCATCTTGGTAAAGGTGTGCACAGAACTTCTCATAAGTCTTCACAGTTGATTTCTAGGGAAGATTCTGGAATGTTTCTGATGACTTTCCCCCCAGTTTGTTAATTATTCTGAGACACTCAAACTGCTTTTGGATGGTCAAAACTGGCCATGGGTCTCCAAAGCCTGGGCTGGGCAGCTGGAGCATGTCCTACCCAGCTACAGACACGTGCATACATGAAGCCTCAGCTGGAATATTTGCTAAAAAATGTTGTTGGAATATAGGCTAGAAAATACTGAGTTTTGCCACTGCCCCCTGAGGTGATGATGGACAGGAGTTGGGCAATAAGACAAGGTGATACACAAGAGGATGCTGGTTTAAGAGAAGTGATTCAGAGGAGGTCTTTTTAGTTGATCAAGAGCAATTTTTATCTCTACAAAGGAAAACATAAGTTATACAGCCCACATGTACTCTCTGGAGCAGAATTTCAAGGAAAAGAAACTCCCTGCATACTTCTGGATGCCTCATTTGCTGGGGGAGGGCTGAATCACAGTGTTTGACTAATCACACCAAGAAATCCAGCTTTCCCTAGAAAAACTCACCATGGCACAAATGCTGTTATTTCCCCTCCTCTGGACCAAGAAATAGTCAATATGTTTCCCCGGAGATCTGAAAGCTCAAACACTTTGCTAAAACTCTTGCCTGGTGGATATTATCCAACTTTCAGTTTCCAAGGCCTCAAAAATACGTCCTCAGGAAGGAACACAGCCCCGTGCCAGTGGTGCAAACATAACCAAAGGCAAATTAATCAAGACGTAGAGTAATTTACTCCAAGGTTAATTATGTTCCTTCACACCGTGCAGGGGTGCAGGGCAAGGGAAAACAACTTACATTTGAGAAGTGGAAGCAGTAGATTTACAGAGTCCTTTGACTCTCCTGGCTTTCAGCTCAGGACCTGGGGTGGCTTTCAGGGTTCTCCACTTCCCAGGTGTGATCCAGGTTCAGCTTCAGCACAGTTTCCAACAAGTTGCTTTCTAACCTAGGAAAAAAAATCCCTTCGAAGCTACTACTGAATTCCTCTTCTTTTGTCTCCTCACTTCCTGGCTTGCTGCCTTTTTTTTTTTTTTCTGAGGAATATTATGAAAAATATTTAAGGACATTAAAGCAGAGCAGCCCAGCCCAGGGAGTGGAGCAGCCCATGCAAGGGGTGGCTGCCACCATGCCACGGGATGAGAGTAATTTCCCTTGCAGGAAGGGTTGACTGCCTTGACTGAAGACCTCAAACTGCTTGGGGAACATGAGTCCCATGGCATAGTGGTTGGATTTCCAGCTCGGAGAACAATTGCCATCAGGATGTATCGTTAAGTTCATGAGTGGAAGCAGAAGTGCCAGACGCTCAGCCTGGAAGCCGTGATCTCCATGCCAAGGCTCCCCAGCGAGCAATATCCAGGCTCCAAAGATAAGTGAGGCTTTGAAAGACATGCAAGGAGGAGCTGGGCCTGGACCAGTCCTGCAATGAGCAACATGGATGCTCAGCCTTGCCCAGAGCAGCGAGTGCCACACGGGTCGCCCTTGGCACCTGTGGATGCGTGGAGGAGGGATCAGTCCACAGGAGACACAGGGTGTTGTTCCCATAATGTTGTTCTCCATGAGGAAGGCAGCAGAGCTGAGCATAAGTTGGCCAATGCCAAAAGTGACGTGGGCACAGCTTCCAGGGCGCATCCTGAAATGGTCCCTAAAGGCAGGACAGTGATGTCCAAAGCCGGCACATCAGGACAGGGATGAGCAACTTCTTTAATGATACATAATAAAGGGAGGGACAGAACCACACCTCTTCCCTAGGCCCTGAGACAGGGATGAGAGCAGAGCAGCAGTCAGCCAGCTGTACAGACAACAGCCAACTGTCCTCATCAGCGGAACAATCCGATCCCCTGGGATCAGGAGAGGGATCAGCAAGGCAGGTGAAATGCTTACAGGGCACATATGGACCTTTGGCACAGGCAGGGGAAGGGAATCCAGCAGTGATACCCAGCCACCTGGACACATAAAGTGGCATTTCTCTGACCAGGCCATGAGCCAGGGGCAGCTCCTGAGGCCAGATCATGCCCCAAAGGAGGCATGTCTTCCCTCGGCGCTGCACCCCCTCATCCTTCCTTCTCCTCCTTCTCCAGCTGTGGTTTCAGCAGGATGTTTTCCTGCTAAGCCCACAAGCCCACATGTGTGAAGACTTGCCATTGCTCTCCAAAAGCCCCCTGAGCCATGGCATTGACGTCAGCAGCGTGCCAGCTGTCAAACAATGGAGATTAAGGCTTGGCAGGTGGTGCCAAGCTGGGCGAGCGCCTGTGCCTCCCGGGGCAGGTGAGCAATGTTCCCTGTCGAGCAGGAACAGGCGCATTGCGGCACCCCAGCTGCTGCACCTGGACACGAGGCCCAGCACAATTCCCGGTGGGGCCCAAGTCATGCCCAGGCAGCCGCTGGAGCTTGGCCCAGCAGGACCGGCCATGGCGAGGGCACCCCGTCCCTGCACAGGGCTGAGAGGGGGCAGAGCCCTGGCGCTGCCTGCCCACGGATCCAGCCCATGGGGAGGGTTATCCTGCGTGCCAAGAGATGTGCAGTGCCAGGAACAAGCCCAGGGCACATCCCTCCCTGTTCTGCCCAGTGCAGGGACAGAGGCCGTGACATGCTGTCTCTCGTAGAGCTGCAGCGCAGCCCAAGCCAAGGCCTCACAGACCTTGGGAGGTTTAGCCCTGGGGTTTCTCCTGGGGCCGACAAACATCTGCAGGACACTCAGTCTCAGCCTGGGCATCAGGGAAAGCCTGGGATGTGGCTGGGCTGGCACCAGCTTGGGGGAGCATCTGGAAAGACTCCTGGAAAACAGGAAGGGAGCTGCTTCTAGTCATCATGTTTGACCCTCCTGTGGTCCTGGCTTTGCACACTAACATTCCCATTCCCACTGCAGGCACAAGCTGTTCCTCTGCCAGCAGGACTGCCAGGGCCTGTCTTCTGCCAAAATAAAGGTGGGAGAACTGCAAACACCAAGTTCACCCAGCACTACCAATAGTAACTCCTTTCCTCACCACTCGGCTCCCAGACTGGGTTTGACATGGACCTGGGAGCCCTCAGGGACAGAGGAGAGGCAGAAACATCCCCGTGAGCAGAGCTGGGCCAAAACCATGAGCAGGGCACTGGCAGGGCACCAGCCTTCCTCTAAGCCTTCACTCCTCACGAAACAATCAGAGTCAGGAGGGCATCTAAGGTTAAAGAAACATGATCTACAATGCCCAGAGATATGAACACACAGGGATGTGACAGTTCCAGCATGAGCTCGTGCCCTATTTGCTGCAAAGTTCTCCCAGCTTGGTGTGCCTGCTGCTCCAGCAGCAGGATCCCACTGGCAAGGAAAGCACCTGGCTCACCCAGGTGAGACATCACTGCCTGGGGACAAGGGCACAGCGTCCTGCCCCACAGGTCCTTCCCCCTCCCTCCACACCAGGCTGGGAACACCAAGTCCTGGTGTCTCCTTGTGCTGGCCAGGGCTCCTGTAACTCACCCTGCCCATGGGAACACCCCTTGGTGAGGTCCTGCCACTAATGACAGTGACAGTGCAAAGTGACACAGACTGGCCCATGCTTCCCTGAGTGGGGAAGAGAATGGGAAGGCGGCAGGGCAGAGCCCACAGGAGCTCAGCTGGACCAAAACCAGAACATCCTGCCCTGAAGACCCCAAGCTCTTCAGAAGGAGTATGTGCCCTTCAGGACACAGCCCTGAACGTCACAGTGCCCTCACACCTCGGGGTTTAACGAGGAGCTGTCAGTCTGGGGTTCCCTGCTCCTCACAACTTGGCTCACCTGGTCTCTGGGTCTCAGGAGATGACTCCCAGGCTTCCCTTCCCCAGCTTCAGGCACCAGGTCAGGCCCAGTCCAAACCAGCTGTGTTTGCAGGAGTATCTGCCCTACAGCCCAGCCCGGGTGGACTTCAGTAGGTCCACCAAGAGCACAAAGCAGAGATGCCCAGGGCAGGAGCTGCTCCAGGGGCAGCAGGATGGGAGGGACAGCAGTTTCTCATGGGCTCTGTTGATTTCTCCTCTCCGCGAGAGGTCTCTGGTGTGATGGGATTCAAGAGGCCCCTGTGTGCTGCCCCTTCTCACGCTCTTCACACCAAACCTCCTGGCACACCTCGCCCTTCACCCAACCTTGTCACAGGGCCTGGCCCAGCATGACCGGATGGGAGGGGAGGCGATGGCTTGTCCTAGTCCTTCCCATTTGTTCTCCCCCAAGACACTCTCAAAGGAAAACCCTTGAAGTCATTGTTCTATTTTGATCCAACCAGTGTATCCAGCATGGCCTGCATTAGGAGGGGCTGTGCCGAAGGAAACTGCTCCAGGAGGAGGGTCTGACCGGAGAGGCCCAGGTGGAACATCCAACCCAAAGCCCAGACAACCATGACCACCAATGCCTAGCATGGGGGGAGGACAAGAGCAGAGGATGAGAGTGCTGGGAAGAGCACCAGCTGCCAACAACAGGCTGAGAGAGCAGGGGTTGTTCAGCCTGGAGAGGAAAAGGCTCCAGGGAGACCTTATTGCAGCATTTCAGAACTTACATGGGGCATATAAAAAAGAGAGAGAGCGAATTTTTACACAAGCAAATAGTGATAGGATAGAGGGGAACAATTTTAAACGAAAAGAGGTGAGAGTTATGTTAGATATTAGGAAAAAATCCCTTACTCAAAGTGTAGTGAGGCCCTGGCACAGGTTTCCCAGAGAAGCTGTGGCAGCCCCATCCCTGGAAGTGTCCAAGGCCAGGTTGGACAGGGCTTGGAGCAACCTGGGATAATGGAAAATGTGCCTGTGGCAGGGGATGGAACAAGATGATCTTTAAGGTCCCTTCTAACCCAAACCATTCCATGATTCTGTGAAAAACCCAGGGTGAGATTTTTCAAGAAAAGACCCAGTAGGCCCACAGAGCCACCATGCAAAGCCCAGCTCTGCCCTTCTCACTGGGCTTTGGGTCACTGCAAGGTCCTCATGCCCCAGGAGACAAGCTTTTATCTTCACCTCTGCTGAGCGACTTCTCATGCCCCTGTGGCTCCCTGGATGCAGGTCCCTCCCTGTGAAGACACAACGCAGGGAGGGCCAAGCTGCCCAATCCTGACACAGCAGCTCAGCAAACACCACACTGCGGCACAGGGTGCGGTGTGGGCAGGTGGCAGTCACCTCAACCCTGGCGCTGTGTCACAGCTCCGACATTTGGTGCTCCCCAGCACTCCCTGTACACCTTCAGTGGCATCTGAGTTTCTCCCAGGTCCAGCTCACTGCTCACTGCAGGAAGACTGACCCTTAAAGGTCCCTCACAACCCAAAGCATTCCCCTCTGAGTTTGCCGTCTTCAAAAAACAAAAGGGCTTTTTGCTCATCTAAGTTTTCCTCCACCTTCCAGGGTGAAGTTTTTCTCCTGGCCCCAGGAGATGGACCTATTTCAGCCCTGGTCAGTGCATCCCACTGCTGCCTCCTCTGAAGCACCTGCACAGAACCTAAGCTGTTTCCAGGCACTCCTCTTCTTCCAAAGGCACAGCTTTCCAGGAAAAAGCTTCACCGAAAGTCTGCGTCAACGCGGACTTTGGCCAGAAAGAAAATGAGAAACAAACACAAAAATACCACAGACCCATCAGCATTTCCACTAAATGGTGCAGACAGGGATGAAGGAAAGAGGAAGGGATATTTTGTTTTCATTCACACGGGGTTGCACAACAGCAGCTGGAGCCCCACGTGCAGGGCCGTGCTCGCCTGGCTGAGCTCACTCCACACTTATCTTGGTCAGCAAACAAACCAACCCGTCACCAAACAACTTAATGGGGAGGATGTTTGGCAGCTCTGCCTTATCCTCGAGCAAGTGAAACCATCCCGCTGACGTGTGCCCATCCCTCAGCCAGGGATGCCAGGAGGGTATGGCGTCCTGGCCCCCTGCAGCGTCAGGGAGGTCCCCAGGGATGGACCGGCCAGGCAGGTGACACTTGTCTGCTTTTCCCAGCCCACGTGTGACTGTCCCAAATGCTGCTGGGCTGGAGCATCCTGCTGCCATCCTTGCTGTCCTGCTCCTGGTGGTCACAGAATTGCTAAGGTTGCAACAGTCCTCCAGATCATCAAGTCCAACCATTAACCCAGCACCACGTTCACCCTAAACTGGGTCCCCAAGCATCACATCCATATGTTTTTTAAACACTTCCAGGGATGGAGACTCCACCATTGCTCTGGGCAGCCTGTTCCAATGCCTGACCACACTTTTCATGGAGAAATTTTTCCTAGTATCTAATGGAACAGCCCCAGACACAGGAGCAGGGACAGGCAACCCAACGCTGGTGATGGAAGCCTGAGGGATATCAAGGAAGAAAAGCCAGGTCACCTCTGCGGACTCCCACACCTTGGCTGGGGGCAGCGGGTGATGCAGACAAGAGACAAGTTTTGTTCCAGGTTCTGACATTCCTGGAAGCTTAGAAATCAAGTGCCTTCATTCAGCCTGCCTTCCCACTTGATCCCACACTGCTCTGCTGTCCCCACACTGCCCTCCTGCCAGTGTTACCTCAGGTGCTGCCACACAGAAGCTGCTTTGTTTGGCCAGGGCACGTGGCACTGTCCTGGGGCATGGAGGAACTGTCCCAGGGTCACTGGAGCTGTGCCAGGGGCTCCAACCTCTCTCCAGACCCTGCCCAGGTCTCAGCCTGGCAAAAAAGCTGCTTTGTTTCTGGAGGGCCTCACCACAAAGGGTTCAGCTCCCATCCATGTATTTCCTTCAGTCTGAGCTCCGACACTGCTTGTGTTTCCCTCGCCGACCATCAGCCACCTGTCTTTGCTTGAGCAAGCAAAGCAAGGAGGCTCTAAGGGTGGACCTGCCACCCAAAGGGACAAACTGCAGTGGGGAAGCACAATTCGTGTGTCTTTGGTGGCACTAAACCCTCTGCAGCAGGACTAGGGTGCAGCCCAGCAGGGCAAAAGTCCCCTGTGTGGCCTCAGGGCAGCACGAGGTACACGGGGATTCCCTCCCCAAAGTGCAGCCAAAGGGCTTGGAATATTTTTGGATCTCTTTGGGGCAGGGGGAACTAAGGGCCCACACAAGCAAAATGCATTTACAACTTATTTGACAGCCTTGCATGGCTCAATTGCAGAGTAATTTACTCCAAAGATCCATGATGAAGCAAATCCCAGGGTGGATGGGATGCCCAAAGCCAAACCTTGCAGAGGATTCACAGGGGCGAAGAGAAGAGATGCTGCTTTGCACCACATCCCACACCAGGATTCACATGTCAGGGCTCACCACCTCATTGTGCCCTGTGCTAGGCCTTTCACCATGGCCTGGGAGAAAGGGGAACCCTGTCAAGCCTTTTTCCCCTCATCTCCATTTATGGACCACCTGGAGCATTCCCTGCCAGCAGTCCCCGGCATGGCCAGGGAACTCAGGCTTTGATCTGCAAGAGCATCCCCATGGCATGTGCTTATCTCACTGCTGGTAGAGGCGCAACAAGCCTGGAGCATCCTAAGGGTGGAATTCCCAAAAGAGGAACTCATAGTAGCCCCAAATATGTCCTGACAGCAGAAATCCCCAGAGGGGAGAGCCCCCAGGACAGGCCAGACCCTCCCATGACACACAACCCCCACGAGTACCATCTGCTGCAGGCAAGGAGACACACGGGGGCTTCTCCTGGTATTCCTGAGTTGCCCTTTGCAGCTCCTAGAAAGGTTGTGGGGTTCTGCAGCAACAAACAGACACATCAGCTTAGCAAAGGGAGTGATCTGAGCAAGGGCCTTCACAGAATCATGGAATGATTTGTGTTGGAACAGATCTTAAAGCCCATCACATTCCACCCTTGCCATGGGCAGGGACACCTTCCACTAGCCCAGGTTGCTCCAAGCCCCGTCCAACCTGGCCTTGGACACTTCC
>JAYRBT010000010.1:21069726-21103114 GCA_036023395.1 Myiotriccus ornatus | reverse complement strand
ACACTTCCAGGGATCCAGGGGCAGCCACAGCTTCTCTGGGCAACCTGTGCCAGGGCCTCCCACCCTCACAGGGAAGAATTTATTCCCAAAATGTAATGTAAATCTGTTTCAGTTTAAAACCATGCCCTCCCAATGAACTAAGACATTGCAGGCAAACACTGTATTTCTCAGAACCCCCACACAAGTGCTACTCACGCTGCAGGATGTTCCTCTGCTCCAGCTCTTCTGCTGTGGGTCTCTGGCTCAGTCGCCTGAAGAAAAAGTGTGACGAGTGCATTATGTTGTATCTGTATCCCCCTTGGCAGGGGATGAAGGACACAACTGCCTGGTTTTGGTGCTCTGGAGAGCCTCCTCCACACTCCTCACTCACCAGTGGGGATCACTGCTGCCCTGTTTGTGCTCTGCTCTGCTCAAACAGCTGCTCAGCCACCAGCACAGGTCTGGGAAGGGCTGTGCACCCTCAAAAAACAGCTGTGCAGGGAGCTCAAGCACAGAGCGGAGCCTGGACCGTCACCAGCTTTGTCCACCCACCCTGCACCCATCCACACCTTTCTACACCATCTGTCTTTTACATTTCTGCAGCCCTTGGGATTTTCCCCTTTTGATCCATTTAATTCTGGAAACAGGGGCCCGTCAGGGGCTATTGCTCAACTCCAGGAGGAACTCCCAACTTTTGTAAGCAGGGAGGAACAGCAACGCTCATCCTCCCAGCCCTGCTCCAGCTGCCATGCCCAACCACCCACCCTATTCCAGCACAGGCTGATAGACAAGGTACCAGCTTTGCCCAACCCCACCCCAGCCAGCAGTTCAGACCGAACACCCTCCTTGCTGTCTGTACCTGATCAGTGTTGTCCCGATCTGGTGCCGGATCTCGTTCCACTCCTCCTTGCTCTTCCGAGGGAAGACGATCTTGTCCTCCTGCGGCGCGGTCACGTTCCCCAGCTTTATAGCCAGCGTGTCTTTCCTCTTCACCTTGTTGGCCAACGTGCCTGCGGGGAGGGAGAGCAATGGGATGCAGCTCAAGGCTGCAGAGCCTGAGCCCAGCAGTCCCAGCCACAATCCCTGGCAGTTGTGCTCTTCCTGAGGGAGAACTGTCCTCTCTCGTGTTTCCCAAGCTCTGCGCTACGCAGCAGCATCCAGCGCTCCTGTGTGACACCACATGCTCACCTAAAGCTGTCCCACCTGAGGGGCTGGGACAGCACAGGCTGCTGCAGGAGCCATCTGCAACTGGAGGGGTGCACTCAGCAGGTGAGAGCACAGGTTTGGCTGCAGAGCCTTGGAAAAAGCGAGGCAGAGGACATGTGGTACATCGTGAAACCGAGAACCAGCTGCTCTGCTGCGCTGTGGGAAGCAGCTCTTTGATCCAGATCTCAGTACAGCCAGGCACGGGTTCAGCAGAGAAATAAAAAAGCCAGCTGCAATGTCAAAGCCTTACTGTTATGGCTTTCATCTTCCTCCTCATCCTCGTCATCTTTGTACAGGATGGGCCCCTCCGAGTCAGAGTCGCTCATCCCTTCGTCTCCTTCCTGCTCCTCTGGCAGGACCTGGGGTACCAGTTTGGGGATGACCGTGACAGATGGCACATCTCCAATATATACACGAGGACCCGGATTCTGCTCCTCTTCCTGGTCATCTTCTTCCTCTTCCTCATCGTCTGGACTAACGAGAAGCACACTATTACACCTCTTAACACATAGCACAGGGGCTGGGGAACATCCCTGGGGTCAACAACTCATTAGCTCTCCCCAAGGGAGCCCACGAACCAGAGGTGCAACAGCCACCCCAGGATCCTGCACTGTCCCCTCTCCCCAAAGCACAGGGAGCTCTGGCAGAAGAAATGCCAGAGGCAGGTTCTGCAAAACCAAACAGCCTTCTGACACCACTACTTTGGGACTTGCAGGTTCAGCTCTGCTATTACAAGACAGCCCTCTCCCCACTTCAGTTTTGCAAAATGAAAGGCCAAGGAAGGCCACAAATGGATGGAATCCAGGACCCTGTTTTGTCTTGGTGCAATTAAAGACAGGCCAGACTTGGATTCCTGGCATCAGCCTGTGTTTGCAGTCTGGAACCCATTTCCCTTTGCGAGCAGTAAAATCCCAGAACCAGGGCTAATTTCACTGGGAAGTTGTTCTGGCCCTTAAGAGGCTGAATCACAGATTTGGCCAACAGGGAAAGTGGTTTCACCAGAGACACCAGCCCTGCCCAGAGCCCTCCTCACCACGCCACAGGCTCTCAGGAGCTGCAAAAGCCACCACACGTCCAGGGGGTACTCACACTTTGAGCATCTCGATGGTGATGGGCAGGGACCTCGTCCGGCCCAGGGTGCCGCTGTCATCCCCGAATCCATCGTTCTCAAAGAGCAGGGAGTGAGCCCTGTGGGACCCCTCGGGCGGGGGGGTGACAGGCAGGGGGCTGTTCAGAGCCTGCTGGATCCGGATGTGCAGCGGGATCTGGGGCAGGCGGGGCAGCACGTGGGGCTCTCCAAAGCCTTGCTCTGCCGTCCTCTTCAACATTTCCACGGACCTGAACTCTTCCGGAGGAGGAGGCGTCTCGCTGGGCAGATCCAGGGAGCGCGGGGGGTCCAGGGTGGGGGTGGGCAGGGGCATGCGTGGGGGCTCGGGGGGCACGTGTGTGGGCAGGGGCGGTGAGGGCGAGGGCGGCGGGTGAGCCGAGCTCATGTGCAGCGGGATCGGCGCCGGGCGAGTCGCCGTCCCCGTCCTGTCGCTGGGGGGCTTGGAGGGGACAACCTCCGACGTGTTGTTGGCCACGAGGCCCCTCTTCGGGGGGAGAGGAGGGGAAGGCTTGGACAAGGCGGTACCACTGTTCATTGCCTGGGAAAGTTCAGCTGGAAATAAAAACCACAAAAGCCACGGTGTTCAACGGGGAATTTTCCAGATACCCATCAGCAGTGTGGAAGAAGCACGGCAAGGCAGAGCCTGGGACTAGGCAGACTCTGCTGCTTTTTACTGGATCGTGGTGCCAGAAATAACCAGGTTGCAAGGCTCTAGTTTGTCCTTCCCGCAGCAAAGGTAAGACTCCGGAGAGCAGCCAAAAATAAGCAGGCTGGGAGAGATCCTGCTGCTCTGGAGAGAGAGGAATGGCACCAGCCCTCAAGTGACAGCACAGGGAACTTGCCCAGGAACGTGGGCACTTTATGGCTGTATTTACAGCAACAAAGGAATCTGACACATCCAGGACACCCCAGACTCCAGTTGTGTTAACAGCTCCCCTGCACATTAAAGAACTTTTTGGGAAGTCTCAAAGTCTTAAAGTCCTACCTTTTGCTCAAAGGCAAAAGTCAGCAGCGCTGCAGGCAGCAGTGTGCTCTCCCCACTTCCACTCACCCATCAGACCCAGCTCACCCAGAACACCCCGCTGCCAGCAGCTCCTCAGGATGAGATTCCGCTCCACTCCCTCTGAAGTCCGTTCCTTAATGCCCAAATAAACTACAAAATAACTAGCAAAACCTCCCTAAATGCCTAAAAGCCTCGAGCCTACATATCTACTGTGTGATGGAGGAGAGAGGGAGAAACGGAGACATGGGAAATGCCTGCAGTGGGCAACCTGAGCTTCCTCAAAACCCGCTCCATTCCCAGGGAAAAAGCTGCACCAGTGAAGACTGCTCTTCCCTTAGGAGTTCCCAGCCTTGAACATATCCTCATATCCATGGCTTCTGGGGCTTGGAAAGGCTGTGCCTGAAGCGGGTGAGACTTGCTGCTGGTTCCCCTGGAGCGGGTGATGTGACACACCCGGGTGCCCGCAGCGCAGGCACCACGAGAGGGTGCTGCGAGCAGCAGTGTTCCCAGAGATAAGGCCGCATAGCTGCAGAGAGGTGGGCACATTTTTGGGATGTTTAGCATTTTCAGACTTTCCCCTCGTAGATTAAGGGCAAGATTGCGCAAAACACCCGAGTGCCCTCAGCTCCAGCCCAGGGGGCTCCAGTGTCTCCTGAAACCTGCCCTGGGGCTGCTGCCAAGCTCTGGGATGGCAGGACAGCACCCTGTTCCCTGCTTGCTTGTTCAAGCAGCTGCTGAATAAATTCCCACTCCCCAGAAGGCTTTCCTGAGCCTTATTTTCAGCTGCTGCATCAGACACAAGAACTGCTCTGAGAATGAACATTGTCAGGAATTTTAGGACAAAGAGGGTGACCTTTCCTCTCCCCTCCCTTCCCCTGCACACCCTGTGGCTGTTGGGAAGAAGCAGGATGGCTCTGAACAGATGCTGGGCACACTCCTGCCTCCAGCCACACTTTCTGTTCCACAAGTACCTCCTGCAATTAGCGCTGGGGCATTTCAAACGCCATCTGCAGTGTGTGCAAGCAGCTTAAAGAAAACAAGAAGGTATTTCATGGAGTGCTCGGGCATGGCCAGGCTAATCGAGCTGGTCTGGCACATGGGAGTGTTTAACACCGTATCAAGGTCACTTGCAAAACCTGCCAGAGCAAGGTGAGCCCCCAGCAGAGCAGAGCCATCAGCTCACACTGAAAGCAGCCACTCAGGCTACTTCAGATGGCAACTTGCACATCCACCACTGCCTCCCAAACCACACCTGGGTAACGCCTCCAGTTTCTGTGATAACAGTGCAAACCTGTGGGACTGATCTTCCCAGGAGCCTCCCTCCTCCTCTGTGTCCAAAAATTAGGAGGTGTCTGTGACAGAATTGTCTGAGATGCAAACAGACTGCATGGAAGTCATCCCAGCTCTCAGTGTTGCATCTTTAAGACCCCCGAACTCCTACAGAGAGCAGAGACTAAACCAGCTTTAAGAAACTCTCCTCCAAATCTTCTGCTTAGAAAAGTTACAGAGATAAAGACATTTAATTCTCTAAGTGGGAAGATTCAGCTCAAATTACAGTTGAGCTGATTTATCTGTGGGACAAGACTTAAGGACAAGACTAATATGGCAATATCCCAACCACAGACCTTAGAGGAGGTGCCTGAGTAGAACCAGGGAAGCCTGAATTACCCCTGCCAGCTCCTGTCCTCTCTGCACTGAGGGGAAACCACATGGCAATGCAGTGACAGCCGTGACAGACATTTTTTGGTGTGATGTGCATTTTTTGGGTTAGTTTGTTGGGGTTTTTTTCCCCCCAAACCAGCTGAAAGCAGGAATTGTCCCTGACCGCAGTCTTGCAAAGCAAAATCTCATCCACCATCCCCCAGTCCTGGCTGAATCCCAGCCCTCAGTGAAGCATCAACATTCAGACACTGCCTTAGAGCTGACAGAGGAAAAGCAGGCAGGGACTCCTTCCTGCAGGTAGCTGCTGGGAACAGATTGGATGGCTCACAGCAGAGGACTCCAGTAATTACACTGTTCCCAGCACACGTGTGTCCTGGCTAAACACTGGCAGATCCAAGTCCAAACTGGATTGTTTTCAGGAAGAACGGTCAGACATTCATGAAACAACTAAAAATCTTCCCCTATGAAGGGAAGAGAGTCTTGGAGCAGTGGCTCCAGGACATCCCAGGGCACAAAAAGCAGCTCATGGGGGTCACTTACCTATTAGTGAGTTGCTATTTCTGTTGACAGGTTTGGGAGGGGGGACAGGAGGCTGTTTGGCAGGAGCTGTGCTGGTTGTACTGGTGGGAGCAGTAGTGTTGGCACTGGCAGGAGCAGGGAGCAGAGTCCTGGGGGCTGGGGAAGGGGCAGCTGTGGCACTGACTGTCTTTGCTGCAGTGGGGGCTGTGGTGGAGGGGGCAGTTCTTGCAGAGCTGCTGGCGGGCGTCGGATCCTTTGCCTGCGCCTCGTTTGCCTCCTGGGAGGTGGAGGGGGGTCTTTTTGGAGGAAGGAGAGGCTGTCTGGGACCATGTGGCTCCTGAGGTGGTTCCAGTTCGGGCCCAGGGTGGCTGCTGGAGGAGCCTGCAAAGGGATACAGTTCAGTTTAAGGGACTGCAGAGTGGAAACAATCAGATGGGAATTCAAAACTGGTCCTGGAATAATCCAAAGCCCCGAGTTTGCACCCATCTGGTTTCTTACCCTGCCTCTTTTTTGGTTCCTCTGCTGGAACAGGCTTCCTAAGGCTGGAGGGCTTTGTGGCCTCTTCCTCCTGGCTGGGCAGGTCACAGAGCCCGGGCCCACTGATGGGGACTGTGTGGCCATTCTTCAGTGCAGGGGGGTTCAGCTTCTCTGGCTCTTCACCATCTGCAGGGGGGTGGGAGGGGAGAGAAGGAGAGCAAACACTCAGAAGGCAGCAGAGAGGAGAGCTGGCTGAGCTGACTGAACCACCACAGAGCCACGCCAACTTCTCTCTGGCTTCTGAAGCAGCTGGTCTTCACCCACCTTCTGCACAGGGGAGCACAGCAACCACCCAGCTGGGGCTGGGAGCCCTTGATTTCATCGGCAACCAGTAAATAGTACAGCTCTGTATTATACCATCAAAGGTTTTTCTTCTTCCTGTCCTGCCCTTCCTCCTGGTGTGCCCAGTGCTGTGCCACAGCCCAAGGAAGTTGTGACTGCAGTCAAAATACTCCAGCAGCTTTTGTATCCACCCACCATCACAGAGCAGCCACCAATTCCCTGCTGCAATAGGTTCCAACACGAGGCAGGGCATCTACTGCACATGCAGTAGTAGATTTTGATAAAGTCTTAAAGTTACTAGAAGCACCTCTGTTTTTCTGTTTCTACCCCGAATTTAGCATAAAATTCAATGCACATCAGCAAAGCAGATTTCTTCACTTTACCTTTGTTTTAATCAGATGTAATGATACAGCTCCAGATGTTGATGTAGCTCACCTTGCCTGTTTCTGAGTTTACAGATTCTAGCATGGAGTTTCCCAAGGTAAGAAGCAAAACCTCTTTGGGAAAAAGTTCCTCTTTCCAGCCTCTAATTTTGAGAGCATTTTAAACCCCGTGAGGAAATACTCAACCATTCTTTGTAACTGCCCTGACAGCACAAACTCTTGACCATGTTATTCCCAATATCAGACTTCAGCACTCACTCTAATGGGACATGGCCATTTTGACTCCTTTCCAACTCAAGAAAACTTGGATACATCCTCAATTTGATTAAAAATCCTTTTGGTCTACCCTCTCTGCAACAACTGCAGACCCCAGCACACTCTGCTGCTCTGAATTTTGGTAATTTATTCCACTGCCCTCTTCACCTTTCCTCTCTCCCCCAAGTATTACCTCCCCTTCCCCATTCTGGTGTGATTCAGAAGCTGAAAGCAAAGCTGCCAAAGAGCCAAAAGCTCCCCAGGATTTCTTTTCCACAAGAAGCAGCCTCGGTTCCTGGGAGGAGCTGGCAGACGGTGCTGCCCCGCTCGCTCCCTGCCCTTCCCTGAAAAGCAGGAAGCACAGACAGCAACAACAGGGAGTTTCCTCCCCAGACAGGACTGAAACTCAAGGGATGAGCCAGAGGTTTTTAGAGAATTGCCTCTGGTTATCCGAAGTTTTCAGCAAGGGAGGAGGGAACAGTAAGACTCAACCCTCCCTGCCCTTCTCAGCTCCCGATGGCTTCTCCCACCACCTCCCTCCCAGCTTCAGCTCCAGTGACCTCCTTCAAGGCCAGGAGATCCAATGCCACCTCCTTTTCCTTACTCTGAGCCCAGTACCCACAACCTGGAGCCCAGAGAGCAGCAGGGCCTCCTCTCCCAGCCTCACCTGCACCACACCTCCTTCCCTGCCTCATCTCAAAGGGTTTCCAGCATTTTTCCCCCTGCTAAGAACCCGCCTAAGAAAATTAACTGACCTTGTAAGAGCGGGTTTTAGAACTGCAAGCAAACACAACAACCCACCCTCACGTCTTATGACTGCCCAAGTGTCTTAAACTCCCAGGAGGGATTTAGATAATGCGCCTCTAATCTGCCCCTCCTGCCAGCCCCCACCGCTCCCTCGTGCTGGGGGTTTGCACTTTGGCCACATTACACCCATCTTCTGCTTCTAAAAGCAGAGCAGATGACTCAAAGCAGAAAATAATTCCACCCCTAAGCCAGGCTTCTGTTACACCCTTACAGCGTGGAAGATCTGGCTCTCCTCTGCCATCTCCAGTTGGAAGTTTGGTGCCCAAAGTCTTTGATGTCTCTTCCAGTTTCATCCTGTGACCTCACACCCTCCTGTACCTGCCGAACTCTTCCTCCAGTGCTGCCCTGACACCCTCGGGTGGGTGTAGAGGCAACATTACAGCAGAGCTGTGTCAAGACTCTTTCTCTCAGGTTTGCTTTCAGTGGTTTGGTCTGAAAACCACTTTTTCACCTCCACTTTTTCCCCACTTCGCAGCTTTCTTAGAATGAGATTTGCACTAAGCCAAGGCTGCCTCTGCACTGTGTCTCCTGAGGGGCAATCACACCCTAATCCAAGGACCATGATCCCACCCAGACAGGAGGGCTGCCATCCCACCTTGCCTTCCTGCCCCCTCCTTTGAACCCACACCCCCCAGCTCACAGCCAGGTGACTCAGCGGTGATCTGAGAACCTATTTTGGCAGCGTGATCCAACTGGGAGACATCAGGGATGACACAGAAGGGGATCAGACCTCTTAGATTAAAGCAGGGCAAGCTTAAATAAGCTTAGTGGTAACTATGACACCACACCATGAAGCATCTTTTGGAGGAAATGCAGCTCAGAATTCATTCATTTTTGACTCTCTTCCCTGCTGGAGCCACAGGGTCAGCACCTCTCCCCCAGTGCCGTTGGGAATGTGACTGGAACAGCTGGAAGGCGGTGAGTGACAGCAGAGGTTGGCAGGACAGGACAAGGGAGCTGGAGCAGGACAGGTAGGGAGGGACAGGATGGGAAGTGAGCTACAGCACAGCCTTCCCACCCTGGAATGTGTCCAAGACAGGCACTGAGCTTCCTCAGCAGCATCTTCCTCCCTGAGCAGGCTGTGAAGATCAATGTGTGAAAATCAGACCAGAGAAAGCACTGAAAAGGGTAAAACAGGCAGGAGCCACAGCAAAGAGCCCTTAAATTCGTGTCCCAAGGGTGAGGTTTGGCCAGAGGAAGATCAGCTACACAAGACACAGACAGGAGAAGTTGGTTTGCAGACTCACCCTGCTCAGGCTCTTCCAACAGAACCCCTCTTTTTACCAGCTCCTCTCTTGGCTTTCGCATAGAAATCTTTCGTTCTAAAACTGATATTAAATTGAAAAAAGGCACTCAGAAAACAGGGCAAGCTGGAAGTTCCAGATGAATAAAAATTTTTTTATTTATTTTTTTTTTAAGGGATCCTCTGGAGGAAATAAAAGGGCTTCAAATTTCACTGGTTTTGCATGGATCAAGAGGAGGGAGGAGGGACTGCACGTTCAGGCCTGCACTTCACACCACACTGGTGATCGTGGAGCGAACCCTCCCTCCCACAGCTGCATGGGGAGGCTCCTTGCAAGAAAGGAATTTATTTGTCTGAAACTACAGCTCTGTAGCAAGGTGTTTGTGGAGAGATTGCAGGTGCTAGCCCATCACCACAGTCACGTTTTTGGTTCTTACACATGCCAGCACCCAGGCTGGTGACAGCAAGCCCTTCTCAGGGGCCAGATGGCTCGTGGCAGGTTTCCCTGCGGAGGAAGGGACGTCCACCCAGCCCTCCCCCCATCACTTTACCTTCTGAAGTCTCCTTAAATTTGTCGCTGCTTTTCTTTTTCCTCCACTTCCAGGGTTTGAAGATCTTGCCAAAGCTTGAGAACTTGCTTTTCCTCTTTGTAGGGGGTGTGGTGTCACCCGATTCCAAAACATCTACCCCCATGCTGCCATCACCTGGGGGGTGATCCAACTCCTCGGCTGCAGGGGAAAGGAGGAAAAGAATGAAGAATTATAAAGAAGTTAAAAAAAGGAAGGATTATCTCTGTGCTGCAGGTAACAGCTGCCACCTCCCACCAGCCCACCCCACACTGGGAAACAGCGGAGCACATTCATGCAAAGAAAGGAGCACAATTCCACCCACGGCTCCGTGGAACCCTCACATCAGCTTGGGGAGATGTGACAGGGCACAGGGAAGCTCATAAGGGGCTTCCCGAGACAAGGATTACACAATTCCAGAATCAATTAGGCTGGAAAAGACCTCCAGGATCAAGTCCAACCTGTGACTGATCCCCCAGCCCAGAGCACTGAATGACACACATCCCTGGACACCTCCATTGGCGGGGACTCCACCACCTCCATGGGCAGCTCCTTCCAGTCCCTGACAATCCCTTTTGTAAAGACATTCCTCCTGATGTCCAACTTGACCCTCCCCTGGCACAGCTGGAGGCCATTCCCTCTCCTCCTGTCCCTTGTTCCCTGGGAGCAGAGCCCGACCCCCTCTCCTGTCAGGGGGTTGCAGAGCCAGAAGGTCCCCCCTGAGCCTCCTTTTCCCCAGGCTGAGCCCCCCTCAGCTGCTCCTCATCAGACTTGTGCTCTAAGAATTCCTTGGGCAGTGATTTTTAATGTACAAGGAGCAGGTTTGTATCTGACAAGCTGTTAGAACAAGGAGCAGAACAACAGTGTCCCATCTGCGGGGCCATGAACCACACAGGGGGGCCACTGGCACAACTGGAAAGAGGAAAAGTCAACACCAGGGACCACAGAACCACAGAATATGCTGAGATGGAAGGGACCCACAAGGACCATCAAGTCCAACACTTAACCCTGCACAGAACCATCACCAGGAGTCACACCCTGTGCCTGAGAGATGGTCCCAACCCAAGTGACCACATGCCTTACGATGTGCTGCATCAGCATGAGGGCAGTTTGTTCCGTCCCAGGAAGTCCTGCTGTTTCTTGGAAGCAGCATTCCTGTTGCTGTCAGGTACAGCTTTCTGGCTGAGAGCCTTTGGAAGCTGCAGCCCAAAAGCCAGGGCTCCAGTCTCGTGCGCAGTCCAACGTTGGCACCACAGGGAGATTGGGGAGCAGCCAACACATCCCAGGCATGCACCCTCCGGATCCCCCGGGGCACAACAGCTCCCTCAGACACCCAAACCTGGCTCTGACGTAGGAGAGAAATGTTTTCCCCAAGTGCTGAGCAGGGCTGGGACTCACAGCTATTCTCATAACCCACAGCCTTTGTTATATTCCAGCTGTGCCAAAACAAAGCTAGGAACAGTCTCTGCAGACAAGGCCAAGATCCCCCGAGGTAAAATAACATCAGAGAAGGAAAGGGGACTGACCTGAAGTCGCCTGAAGCTTCACTTGTCCTCCAAGATGAACAGCTATGAGCAGCTGGGATTTCTGCTGGATACACTGGCACTGAAATCACTTTTCATGGAGATAGCCCTGATCACCACACAAGCTGCTACCATCACTCAGGCTACAAGTGGCATTTTCTAGACCAGCTGGACCCCTAACTCAGCTGCCAGCACCATCCTGCCTGAAGAAAGGATGAACTTGGATGAAAATCATTTCACTAGAGAATTTGTCAATAGGTTTTCATCATCCCAGTGCGGTGTCGTAACAAATCAAGGTCAATTGTCTCCTCAGTCCTGTAATAGCCTTTGTTTGGGAGGCAAAATCTGGTAGTTAATCTACAATGGTACCAGATGGAATGGTCCCTTGGGGATGCAGCACAGGTTTCCAACTCCCATGAGTCCCAAAGAAGGTGTCAGCAACTCCCTCTCACGTTTCCCTGTGCTGTCTCTGATGAGGTTGGAAAAGCCCTCCAAGACCATTGAGTCCAACCATTCCCCCAGCACTGCCAAGGTCACCACAAGTCCCCAGGGTGCCACATCCACAGGGCTTTAAATCCCTCCAGCCTTGAGGACTCCACCACTTTTCCTGGGCAGCCTGTTCCGATCCCTGACCACCCTTTTGGTGAATTGACTTTTCCTGGTGTCAAACCTAAACCTGCCCTGGCCTTGCTCTTATAAATCCTTTAGCGAGACAGCCTCAGCCATTTCTTTCTTTCTGTGTAAAATTTAAAACACACACAGAGTTTTACACAACCTTGCCCCTAGTGACTGCTGCTTCTGAAGATCTCAAATACTGCAACCCCAGGAACAGCTTGTCCTCCATCACCTGCCGGCCCTTTGCTTTTTATCCTTAAACTGCTCGTTTCCACATGGTTCCTCTTTCACAATTAAATACTTAGGAAGTCGTGGGATTTTTTGTTTGCTTTGGGTTTCAGTTGTTTTATTTTTCCTGGTTTCTCCCCCCCTTTGCTCTTTTTCTTTTCCTACCCAGCAGGGCTGCAGATCCAAGTCCAGTTTGGTCACTGGCACAGAGCAGCTCTCCACTAAGCCCACACATGGTCCTGTGCACTGGCCATGACCAAGCCTGGGTTCCTTCTGAGGGATGTCCTGTCCAGCTGCTCCCTGAAACAGCTGATTATACATCAAAAAGAGAAGCTCCAAACATGACATTTACCCACAAGAAACCTGAGGCCTCCTGTCAGGCCAATCTACCTGCTCTCACCTGGTATATGACTATCTCCCTGCTCAATACCATCCTCTTCTCATGCCCATGGTATCAATATCCTGGATTGGGGGCCAGCTGGATTCTCTGAGGGCAAGGGCCTTGAAGAGCCAAGAATTGCTCTCAGCAGCACTGGCCCAAGGCTGCCTGGCCAGAGGTGGGACACAGAGGGCCTGGGCAGGAGGCCAAGCACTCCCAAGGCCAGGTGAGCTTGGAAACAGCTTTTACATGTTGGCTGCAGCACTGGATTTGCATCTTGGGCACACCCAGAGGCGATTCCTGCTTGCTTTCATCCAAGCTTTGCAGCAGAAACACAATCAACTTCCAGTCTTCTCCAAGTATATTTCAGATACTGAAGCATCACAGACATATTGGAGCCACCTCCTCCAACCTCCACCCTTAGAGCAGTTGGCTTTTGTAGGGCGAGCAAACCTGGGACCTGCACAGAACTGGGTCTTAAATACCATTCAAATGGTGAAAATGCTTGTTTTGAGGGTGTTGGACAGCTCCAAGAGCTGAGGCCTCTGCTCCAAGTCTCTCCCACATCAGGACAGAGATCCCAGGCATCTTCATTGTCATCTCCAGGGTGACATGAGCAGAACCACACAGATCCTTCCCTTACCAACTAGTCTCAGCAAGGTGACTTCATCTCCCCAGCCTAAGTTCTCAGCTGGGGGATCACTTGCAGCCAGGGGGGTTGGCTGCTTGCCTCGTGGTTTGGCTCTACAGGGATGTAAGGAAAGAAAGAGTTCTTGGATCCTGGCGGGTTTCTCCCAGAGCTGACCCTGCTCGTCAGGTCCAAAGCTATAGGACTGGAACAAAACAGAAGGAGCTAAAACTTCCTAAGCTAAAAAACCCCTGGAATAAAGTAAACTAAAGTCATCTTTAATCACAGTGGGGTTGGATCAAGGGTTAGACTTGATGATCTTGGAGGTCTCTTCCAACCCAGCTAATTCTATGATTCTATGATCTTGTTTGAGAAATCAAGGCGGAAGCTGAGACAATGGATGAGCCTGAGCTGCAGAAGGGGCTGGGGGGCAGGAGGGATGGAGAGGAGGAGATGGGGTTGGTGCATGCAGCCTCTCCCACTCTAGGAATGCACAGAAGCCAGCTGATGAATCAGAAGCACAATAGGAGGAGTTATTTTGTTTAACTCTGCCTAATTCTTGGGTTTCTTAGTGGAAAAATGTTCTCGTTGGAAGCTTTTGCAAAGCCACCACTTCTGGCTGTAGGACACCAAGACAAACCATTGTGAGAACATGCCAAGGTCTGCCAAGTCCCAAGTCAACACTCAGCCCAAATCAGGCCAATAAATGACCCAAACCCCCCACCAAATCTTACAGTCAAACCTTGCCTCCTGCTACAGAGCTGCTGCACAGCAGCACAGCCTCTTCTCAGCAGCACTTAGATATTGCTCCAAGGCTCAAGGTCAGGACGGGCCCAGGAATTCCGTACAGGAATGAGATGAGCCACCAGGAACAAAGCATGTTCCCTTCTACCCCAAAATCCTCCCTCCCTGCAATGCCATTGCCATCTGATGTCTGCAAGGTGCACCCCAGAGCAATGACAGGTTCTCTTCACCTGGGAGGGAGCAGCAATTACCAGGAGCATCACCGTGTGGGACACATGGATGGCTGCAGGAATGTCCTTACCTGGTTGGAAGGACCTGGAGGTGCCAGGGTGTGAGCTCCTGACTCCCCCAGCAGAGCAGCTCTGCAGATTCCAGATGCCAGGCTGGCTCCTTACTGGGCACTCCATGGTCCTGGTGGAGCTATTTGGATCCCCCACACCAGTTCTGAGAGCTATTTTTATTTTAAACAGGTTTCTTTAATTTCTTCCAGTGGCTTCTCACTAAAATTCCCGTGCTGAGATCAAAGGCAATGGCTGGATTCACCTGGCATCCTGGGATAACAATCTGCCAGCACCAACAGGAGTTCACCTGACAGACAGGGATTTCTTGAACAATCAAAATCTGTGGCTCAGAGATCATCTGGACTACAGGCCACATGTTGTGCCGAAAAAACACACCTGGTGTGAGGTACAAACACACCAAGGGCTGTTTCCCAAGGGCTCTGTGAACACCCTTCACATGTCAGGTGAGGGCTTTAACCGTGGCACTTGGACTGATGTGTGGAGTGTGTATCTGATGTTTTCCAAGAGAAATACTTGGGAGCTGCCACCATGGAGCTTTGGGACTGACCTGCAGAAGGTGGACAGATCCCCCTGGCCCCAAGTGCACAGATCTACCTGCGAGGAACGTATTCACCCAGCATGAGCTTGGTACACTCCTACCACTCCTGTCACAGAGGACTGCTGCTCCTCATTCTTTTTAATCTTCCGTTTCTTCAAAATGATTCATATCCATCAGCTACCACAAAAATGTTAAAACCTCAATGCCCTCACAGGAATTCCACTGTTTTGGCAGTACTTCCAACTCGCTTCTGAAAAGCACATGCTGACCTTGCCATGCACATAGTTTAGAGCACAACACACACATGTCTTTCCAGGCAAAATAGCTGAAGGCCTTCTCAGATCCCAGCACAAAGGTTGTTGAACCCTCTGGGGTGGGCTGATAATTCCGAGTGCCAAACTCCAGGGGAAAAAAATAACTCAATAAAACAAGGTCACCTGCAGAGGAAACGAATGGAACCATCTTCATTCACACCTTTTTCCATGTCATCCTTTGCTGAAAACCTGGTGACAGTTACAGTGGGAAGCAAAGGACAACCTGAACCTGAGGCTGGCCAAGACAAGCACTTTGATCCTCCAAGGTGTCCCTTGAGTTCTACAGAAATACCCTGGGGCAGCTGTTTTTGGAGCGCTGCTTTCCATCTGCCCTTCATATCCCTGATTTAGCACCTCCACAGCTCTCAACCCATCACTGATGAACCCCTGTTGGCTCTCAGCTTTCTCCTCTCTGCATGATTTGATCCTCCTCTTTACTTCAGAGCCCTTCTCCATCTGAAGTCTTCCCAACAACTCTGACCTCTGCCCTCAAAGGGAATCCCATCCCACCCTGCCCTTCAGGGGTCTTCCCAGATAAGCCACCCAACTCAATGTTCAACACCTCTTGCCTTTTACTTTTTTTTTGCCTAGTTTTTACCTCTGGCATCACCCTCCAGAGGAAAAAATCCTGGAAACCACAATCTTCCCCATTTCTTCTTTCCTGTTACCACAGCTTTCTGTTCTTTCATCTCCCTGACTCACCTACCAGCCACGCTCCATCCAGCTCTCCCCAGGGTCACACTGAGACTTTTCTGTGTACTTTAAGACTAGAAGTCACTGATGATGTTCTCCTTCTAGGAAGTCTGCCTTTCCAATCTTCTACACCCAAGCGACCTCCTTCTCAAGAGCTTCCCTAGAAGGTCATGGAGCTAAGATACAGCACATGCAGCACTGCAGACAAACACCAGCAGGAAAGCTATTTGCAATCTCAGGTACAATAAATTCCTGCAAGGAATCTACTTGGGTAGCTCTGCTATCAGCAGAATGCCTACCGCAGAATCACAGAATCATTAAAGGTTGGAAAAGACCTCCAAGATCATCAAATCTAACCTTTAAACAAACACCACTAAAACAGAGCACTAAAGGCCACATCTACTTGTTTATTCAACACTTCAGGGGGTGGTGACTCCACCACTGCTCTGGGCAGCCTAATACCTGCAGGTAAAGCCTGTTTGAAGGAAAGTAAAATTTCCAAAATGAATAGTTGTATCTGTACCTCAACCCACCCTATAGCACTTCCCGGTCTCTGCTGGTGGGAGTAGATGAGGAGCAGCCTAGTGAAGGGAAAACTGACACAGTTTCCCATTCCCACAGCTCGTGCTGACCGAGCAGAGCAGGTTAAGGTGCAGCACATCCCTAAACCTCCTCCAGACCACAGTGGTCAGGTGTCACTTCTGACACCTGTGGGATGTGAGCAGATCTTGCCAGATACACACTTTGGATGCACGTGACTCCACCCCGCAGAGCACATACAATGGATCTATCGTTTTCACCCCGGGCTGTTTGCCAACCCCACATAACTCTCAGAGTAGCACATCCCACCCAGATGTCAGTAACTCTCCCACTGCCAGCTTCAACAACCACATCACTGTCAACAAAGTCCTGCCACTGGGCAGTTCCCTGGCTCAGAAAGGGAAGAGACCATAGACACCCACTCAGCCAAAGCCCTGCTGCTTCCCCACAACTCTAAACCAAACAAAACCAGTTTTAGATCAGTCAGGCAAGCACAGCCCATCACAACATGCCCAAACGTGATCCAGCAGGAAAATTTCCTTTCAGGATAAAGCAAGGCTTGGTTGACTGGCCACAGGGAACTGACACTGAAGCGCAGACGGGAAAACTGCAGTGTCTTGAGGGACAAAGAGCACCCAAAGCTCTGCCCCACGTGACACTGATTAGGGAGGATTAATTGTCTTCTGCAAGGTTCAGAACTCTGGAAAGAAGAAAAGCTGCACATCTGTGTGACACAGGCAAATCCAGCTGCTCCCACTGGCACAACAGCCTCCTGGAATGCTCCGATGGCTCCAGAGCCTGTCAAGGGAATGCTCCCACGGTTGCAGTTGCACAAACGCTCGAGGCTGTGGGTGCTCAACTCTGCAGAGGGGGAGAGAAAAAAGGCAATTCTCTATGTCCCACGTTGTGCTGAAGCACAACCTGCCTTGTGGTGCCACCAGGTAGAGGATGGAACCTACAGCTGACCAGAAGAGCTGGGAGCTGTTCTGCAAATAACTCTTGTTATATGTAGGACACAAAAGCTCCTGAGGCTGAACATAGCACACATTTTCCTGAAAAACCATGTTCAGTCCTCTTCAGCAGTGTTCAACTCCAAACAAGCTGGGGTGGAATCCTTCCTTGGGTTAAGGAAGGCAGCAGGACAATACCTGAGGTCCCAGGTCCACAGGGAGGGAGGCAGGTAATCCACGTTCCCTTCCTGCCAACTCCAGCCCAACCGCCACCACGTTCCCCATGCAGGGCAAGGTGAGGGACCAAGCTTTCACGTTAGGTGTAATAGAAAAACATTCTTTACTCTGCAAATTGTCTTTACAAATATATATTTATATATTTAAGCCCATTTCAGGCTATAAAAGCCCATAAAAAAACAACCAGTACCTTTTTGAACAAGAGAAACTGCGAGGCAGAAGTCTGAGGGGACAGACTCCCACCTAAGGGCTGCTCTGGCACTTCTCTGAAGGCCTTTAGTTAGCGCATAAAACCATCTCCAAAATCCTGTGATCTGAAAGGAGGGGGCACCATTCTTACCCCACCTTCACCACTCTCTGTATGAGGTAAACTGGAATCACTTTTACATCATCACTTTAAAAAGGAGATGTTGTATCCTAAAGACCAGCTTTTCCAAGGAACATTTGTGAATGGGTTAAACAGGTTTAAGATGCCGCGTGTGGATCCAACCACAATGTGCTGTTGTCTCAAAATAGAAGAAGTTGATACTAAAAAGCTATTCCAGATACATACAAGTACAAACACTAGAGCTGGTCAGAAAGATTCAGTTTCAACTTTTTTTTTTTTTTTTTTTTAAAAAGCAGGGAAAATTTTCTGCAGTGTGGCTTTTCATTTCCCCTCTCCTCACTTTTCTACCAGTCCCATAAACCCTTCTGAAAAAAATCACATTGTCTGCTGTCAAGAGTGCAAAGTCCATCCAAATCTCGTGTTTCACTTCACCAACACTACACTTTACAAATCCTGATGGCAAACCAAAAGGTCTCGATTTAACTTAGCAAAAGTGATACCTAGAAAATATTCAACACCAAGAGGTCTTAAAAAAAAAAACAAACTTGAGACTACTAAGGCAATCTAAGGCACAGTGTTTCGGAAGAAGTGCTTTCTCCCTTTGGTGTTGCTTTATACACATCACATGTGCGAGTGTGCGAGTCCGAGGGATGCACGGAGCTGCAGATGGATGCCATGCCTTCTCCCAAGCAGGGAATTCCATCTTTTGCTGCAGTTTCAGACATAGGCTCCCAATGCTGCGTGAAATTCAGTTAGACATTGCACCAGCTGCTGAAACTTGGGTCTTTCTTCGGGATCTAGGGCCCAACAGCAGGCCATCACTGCAAACCTGAAAGACAGAGGCATATGGAGACAGGAGGAGAACATAAGCCAGGTGACCACAGCCCCAGTCAGAAGGGGAAAAACAGCCTTTGCCACTGGGACACCTGCTGATCAACCAGAGAGAGACCAGGATCTCATAGTACATGATGCTGAACAGCTCCTTCAGAGGACAGACACCTCGAATGATCAACACATGGGCTGGGACTAGAGGTGCTGGCTTGATTTAGGATATGAGCCTGAGGCAATCCAGGAGGGAGCAATACATGGTCATTAGAAATTGCTCAATTGCTTAAAAGCATGGAATTATGGAATGCTGTGGGTTGGAAAGGATATTAAACACCATCCAGTCCCACCCCCTGCCATGGGCAGGGACACCTTCCACTATTCCAGGTTGCTCCAGCTCCAGCCTGGCCTTGGACACTTGCAGGGATGGGGCAGTCACAGCTTCTCTGGGCAACCTGTGCCAGGGCCTCCCCACCCTCACAGGGAAGGATTTCTTCCCAATATCCCACCAAACCCTGCCCTCTGGCAGTTTGAAGCCACTCCCCTTTGTCTTGTTCCTGCAAGCCCTTGTCCCAAGTCCCTCTCCAGCTCTCCTGGAGCTTCTTTAGGCTCTGCAAGGGGCTCTCAGATCTCCCTGGAGCCTTCTCTCCTCCAGGTGAATACCCCCAGCTCTCCCAGCCTGTCTCCAGAGTAGCAATTGGAGCACCTCTGTGGTCTCCTCTGTACTCACTGCAGCAGCTCCATGGTCACCTTCTGTTGGAGACCCCAGAGCTGGAAGCAGCAGCGCACACAAGGAGCACCTACCCCAGGGTTTGTCTGACAGGCAGAACAAAAGGGCAGGGGAAGAAGGCAAACCTGGCTCCTTCTCTGACAAGCCTGGCTTAACATGCAGGTTAGAAAGCAGGCGTTTCCCACTCTCCCCACAAACATGCACTTACAGCTCATCGGGACAGTTGATGGGCTGAGCTATTCGATAGCCATCCTTGAGATACGCGCCCATCTCGAAGGGGTCAATGTCCACATACGGGGTCTGGCCCAGGGTCATCAGCTCCCACAGCGTCACTCCAAAGGCCCACTGCAAAGAAACAGTGGAAGGGTAAACAAACCAGGCTGAACCTTGGCAGCTCCTCCAGGCACTGCACAGAATCAGTCACAAATAAGAGCAAGCACAGTAAGAAAGCCTTATGTAAATTCCATATATAACCACATGGCAACACGTCTTGAACTGGGCTAATTAGGAATCCCAGAACTGGTGTTAAGTTGCCCAGAGAAGCTGTGGATTCCCCATCCCTGGAAGAGTTCAAGGACAGGTTGAACAAGGCTTGGAGCAACCTGGGATAGTGAAAAGTGTCCCTCCCATGGGTAGTGGAAGTAGATGAGCTTTAAGGTCCCTTCCAGCCCAAACCATTCCATGATTCTATGACATCAAACTAAAGTCAAAATCTTAGTGCATTAAGATATCAGTGCTAAAAATCACGTGTTTACTGCATTTTTTAACATGATTTTTCAGAACATTTAAATCTAAAAAGTGCTGAGCACTGAACCACTGTTTAATATAAAACTGGTAATTTTTTCTACATTTTACTTCTTCAGAATGCCTCAATAAATCATCAGAAGAGGTCTGTGAAATTCCAGGGGTCAGAAAAGCAGACTGAATGAGACCATCACTCTTTTGAATCCAAGTCATCAGTATATTTGGGGGGTATGCTCAGAATTAGAACTCATGAGAATAAAATAAGGATTTCATCCCAGTAAACCTGACAGCTGGATCAGCATTCAACACATCCAGCCGACAGTCCTTGCCAGGAGGAGCTTAAAAGGATGAAAAAATCCATCAATCAATCCACACACAAGCAGAGTACAAGGAACATGATGTATGAGCTGATATCCAGAGACCCAGGAGACCAGAGATGGAGTTGATACTGCACACTGGTGACTCACTGCTCAAGTCACACGTGCTGTAAGCATCACGATTTATTAAAAAAGGGCAGAATTCTGCAAGGCTCACAAGATTCTTGTTTTAATCAAGAGAAATCCCACCACTCCCCCTGATCAAAGCCTTAAGAAAGGGATGTTTTCGGCTGAGAAGGTCAGGAAATGGCAGTGGCACAGACACAGCTCTGAACAGCCACCAAAGGAAACAAAACCCCTTTTAAAAGTTAAGAAATGAGGGACAAGTGGTGGTCATGGACGTGGGATGAAGGGTGAGTCAAGCAAAACGACTCTGAGAATACCCCTATTGTAATTCTGTAAGGAACTGCCTAAAAATGGCACGAAGAGACGCAGAGCTCCATGTCCAACAGTGGGAAAGCCATGGAATCACAGTTCAGCAGGAACGGTGGTTTGTTTTCCTACGCCCTGGCTGCCTGATAGAGCTGCTGGCTGGGAAGGAACACATTACTGGGAAGGTTTCAAGCCAGCAAAACCATTCTGGAAGAAAGTCATCCAAAAAGCAAGGCTGGAACATCTCAGCAGACGCCAGCCACACTGTTTGTACCACATTTCATCACCCATTACCACTTACATGCAGCGGGATCACTGGATTTGTTCCTTGCAAGCAGACAAAAACATATGACATCAGACTGCTGTGAAGAGCATCCAGGTAGATGCAAAGCTGATATTTAGGACAGATGGTATTTTCTAAACACACAGAAAAACTGCCTGTTTTTGAACTCTCAGACGGCCATGTCTTTGCAGTTAAAACTACGTATTAGAAGGGGAGTGGCATTTATCCCTATGTAAGGGAAAAAGGAGTTGTGTTAAAATGAGAGGAACAGATGCTGAACTGTACTGTTTGTGATACTGAGGTTCCTTCATCCTAATAAATTCCATGTCTCACTGCCACCTTTACATAAGCTTTTATTTCCGAGTCCAGTCTTCAAAAACAGGGCTTTTGTGTTCCAGAGTTATAATAATAATAAAAAATAAATCAACGTTTACTCGAGGTCATTTAGCACTCTAAAAACATGCTCTTACAGGGGACTCTGATTTCCTCTTCTCTCTCCAAGTTTGGTACAACACAAGCCCCGTAGGCTTTTTCCAATGAATACAGAAGTATTTGTGGAGAAGAGCTGGCACGTTCCCTTCCTTCCTCATTTTTCTTGTTGTTTATGTGGTTTGATACGTGGTCTAATACAGAGACCACGAGGGGAAAAAAGCCAATCAGAACTTCTCAGAAGTTTTCCAAAGCAGAGCAGAGTGCTGCACCTGATAGGATGCGCCCAAGGGTGCTGAGGGAGCAGGCTGAGGTCAGTGCAATGCTGCTCCTCCCATCTTCCTTGAAAGGTCACCTCAACCAGGGCAGGTTCTTGCAAGTGGAATAAAAGGCACCCTCAGGAAAAGACAGGATCCAAGGAACTACAGGCCAGATAGTCTAACATCAGCTCCTGCTTATGTCTGGAAGCACATTATCCTGGAAGTCACTTCTGTGCACATGAAGCATAAAGAAGTCTGGGAAGAGTCAGCACGGATTTATGAGGGCTGTGGATTTATTTTAAGCTGTGCCTGACTAGTTCTGTGCTGAGCAGACAGTGTGTCAGTGGACACAGGGTGAGCCATGGATGTCCACTTTGACTTCCAGAGGGTAGTTGGCACTGAACAGGCTCCTCAGGGCAGTGGTCACGGCTCCAAGGCTGCCAGAGCTCGAGGATTGTTTGGACAAGGCTCTGAGGGACAGGGTGGGATTGTTGGGGTGTCCTGTGCAGGGCCAGCAGCTGGACTGGAAGATCCTTGTGAATTTAACTGTCTTTCCTGCCAACACTCACAAGGGAACAGGGTGCAATGGGCAATTTTTCTGTGCACAAGGGCCTGACTGCTCTCAGAACCATCTGCCATGAGCAGCAGATGCAGGGAGCAGGAGCGCACGCTGCTCTAAACAAGCCACTGTTATGTATCCAGTGCCATGATCCACTGTATCCAGCTCTGGGGTCCCCCCATGTAAGAAGAATGTGGAACTGCTGGGGCAAGTCCAGAGGAGGCCACGGAGATGCTCCAAGGGCTGGAGCCCCTCTGATCTGGAGCCAGGCTAGGAGAGCTGGGGGGGGTTCACCTGGAGGAGAGAAGGCTCCAGGGAGACCTGAGAGCCCCTTGCAGAGCCTAAAGAAGCTCCAGGAGAGCTGGAGAGGGACTTGGGACATGGGCCTGGGGGAACAGGACACAGGGAATGGCTTTCCACTGCCAGAGGGCAGGGTTTGGTGGGATATTGGGAAGAAATCCTTCCCTGTGAGGGTGGGGAGGCCCTGGCACAGGTTGCCCAGAGAAGCTGTGGCTGCCCCATCCCTGCAAATGTCCAAGACCAGGTTGGATGGAGCAACCGGGGCTAGTGGAAGGTGTCCCTGCCCATGGCAGGACGTGGAACTAGATGGTGTTTAATGTCCCCTCCAACCCAAACCATCCCGTGATTCTCTGATTCTCCAACGGCTGAAAAAAGGGGAAAATGTCAATAAACCACATTTACAAAATGTTAAGAGGTGGGGAAAAAACTCACCACATCACTAGCACTGGAAAATTCATTGTTCACCAGGCTTTCCAGAGCCATCCACCGAACTGGCCTGTTCTCATTATCCCCCAGGCAATGGTAATCCATGGGAAACAGGTCCCGGGACAGCGCGTTGTCCGTGATCTTCACCTGAAGTGCATCGTCAATGCTAATTCAGAGAGAACAGGAGCACTCAGCAAACCTGGAGTCACAGCTTCACAGCACATATTTCTGCTCAGCCTTAAGTTTCAGACTCAGGATTTGAACTGGGGAATGCTAATCCACGTTTCAAGGCATTCTCCTGCACCAGGACACGCTTATTCCGTGATCAGCAAATCCTCTCACAGAACCCATTTGTTCTGTGCCAACAGATAAGCGCCAGAGAAACCAGCAGGCTTGATTAAATAAAAATCAAACATCTACAAGTGAAAAAAAAATGCACTTAAAGCAAACAAATAACTCCCTTAAACTATTCCTGCTCCCTTGGAGACCCCCTAGCAGAGCAATTAAACACCTTTCAGCTGTAGCACCTCTGTGGCAAGAATGAGGCAAAGATTAAAGCAAAGAAAGATCCAGTAATATCTTTTAGCAACCAATTATTTTTTGTAGCCTAAAAGTGTGTCTTCAATCAAGCAATTTGGTAAGACATTATTTATTCTCCTCAACAAGAGATACTGATGCTTGTCAGAAGTAGGACACTAAGGGAAACTTACTTTTAATCAAGAAAAGATGACTCAAAAAACCACAGAGAAACTGCCCCCTCTGGGATGTAATTCAGACTGTCTGAATTTGCAAGTGTGTAATACAATACAATGTTCTCATAAATAGGTGACCTCAGAATATGGGAAAGATGTTGGCTTCAACACATCATGACAAAAACACAGAAGCAACATTTGGTTGGGGGAGATTGTAACAAATTGATGTTTGTTGTCTTCTCATCATTTATTTATTTTAACAAGAAAAACAAATAGAAATGCTCAATTTGTGTGTTTCCCCCTTCACTGTCTCTGATACATTCTTATTTATCCCATTTCTATGCATTTTCAGGCCAGTTCATTATCCTCAAAATCTACAGCCCAGGGAATTGCCTTATCTTATTATTGTTATGAGTTCAGAGAAATTCCTAGGAGACTTGTCCATAAACAAATTCAATCCAGAGGGCAATTTCCCAGTGACTAGAGAGCTCTGACTTATGCAATCCTCCTGTCCACTGGAATTGGACCTGACTGTGCCATGGACACATGAGACCAAGAGTACTTCCTCCCTTAAGCTTGCCAACACCACTCCAACTCTGGCTCCCTTCCCAAAATCAGGACATGGATCTGACCACACTTGGTACCAACTTCTCCCAGCCTTTCACCACACAGGAGCAGACCTGGGGAACGAAGGGGGAAAGGTGGAACAAAGCCCTTCCAGGGATCCCAGCCACTGGTATCTCCTTCTCTTTCCAAACAAAGCTCCCTGATGTTTGTGATCTTTGCTCCCTGTGGCACCACTTCTTCCTCAAGGTGTTCACCAAGAAGGAAAAGCAATAGAAATTAGGAAGATAATCTCCCAGGAACTCCATCCCACTGAGCATCCTCAGGGAGCACAAGAGCAGGTAGAGGGTGAGCAGAGATCGTGTGAGGCATTTGGTTCACAGAAAGCCACCAAGCACCTCTATCTCTACATTTTCTGGGTGTGTTCCAGCCAGAAGATGTTCTCAAACCCTACTCTGACACTCCTACCATTCCAAAGCTCATTCGTATTCATCCATCACTTGGCAACTAAAAAAATCTGCCAGTGACCAAAGCCATGAAGTCACTTTTTAAGAGGAAAAAAACCAAGAAAAACGACTTCATACAAAAATCCATCCATTGATAAATTGCCGGAGATATTCCAAGTTCTTATTAAAGCTGAAGGGAAGCTTGAATTCTTTTCAAGCCTTTAAAAAAAAAAGTGTTAGAGAAACCCAGCAGAAGTATTTACAGTGAGGACATTCTGCTTCCTTTAAAACTTGGTTCACCCTGGGTTTGGAGGAAAACAGCTCCCCTGACAAAACCAGTCCACCTAAAACCTGGGGAATAGCCCAGTGACATAACTGGAAGCAAAGATCTGGGTGACAGGAAGAGCTCCAGCCCCAGAGGTGACAGTACTTACACACAGTTTCTAGCAGCCAGATCTTTGTGGATGACCTCCCGTCTGGCCAAGTAGCTCATTCCACAGGCAATCTGGATGGCCATATGGACAAGATCCTGCTGGGAAATGGCCTGCAAGAGCCCACAACAGCCATCACTGTGACCCTGTGAGTCCAGTGCCTGCAGAGTTACTAGGTTTGTTGTATCGCAAGTGCCCCCTCCCCTTCAGTGCCTGATGCTTTCTAGTCCCTCCAGACCTGATGGACACTGATGAAAACCCCTTATTCTAAATTTTCACTCCTTTTCTTGACATTCCAAGGGCAAATGTTTCTAAGTTGCACCTGCTTTTCCTTTGATTAGAGATGAACATAGGCAAAAATGGTCAATTTTACCCTTCTTACCATACATTTTTTCACTTTATTTCCCTGAAAACCAGCTCATTTCCAGGCAGGAGGACAAACAGTCCCAGTCCTTGTTGCTCTCTACTGCTGAAAACCAGTATCCAGTGCTGTTGCTCCAGCTCCCTTTGCAACTTCACAGTCCTACTTAAATTAAAATCTTACATATATTTATAGCTTGGCTTCCCTCTTCCACTTCTATAGTGTTTCAGGAACCTGAGGATGTGGGGGACAACCTGAAGTTGCAAGACCAGGGTTAAAATAAACCAAGTACTATGTTAAAATGATAATAAAAGTGGCTAGTTTGAAATTTGGTACATAAAAGGGAGAAATTCTCACCTTGGGATTTCATTTTGTGCCTGATTTAGTCTAAAGAATCCAAACCAAGACAAAGTTGAAAACAAGGTAATTCTAACAAGAGGCATCGTTTTACTGTATATACACATCCAGTACCAAAAGATAATTCAGATTATTAAAAGCAAGCAAAATATGTTCCCATTTAGGGTACTTTCTTTCAGGAAATATATGCCACAGGTTCCATGGAAACACAGCAAAGCTATGAAAGCTAAAAAGCACCCACAGCAATTAAAAAGAAAAATCGGCAATTGCTTCCTTTACCTACAGTTCAATAAATCAAGTGATTTGACTAACAAAGAAGTAACAGTAATTAAAGGGACTGTTAATAAGACCAAAACTAAAATCAGGAAATCTGAAATTCCTCCAGACAGGATTTCCCCTAATTTAAATCCCCAATCAGACACTATTTTCTCTATTTTTTAATATAATTTTAAGACACAGTGATACACCATTGATATACTCTGTCCTAGTCAGGGGTCCCTCAGCCTGATAAACACAGCCAGGAATGTTTTCCTGCTATGGATAAAGGCCAACACTTGCTGGGGAACCTTCTCTGCAGGTCACACCCATGCCACAACTTTTTGGTCTGTCACAAAGGTGACAGACCAAATCCAGGCTTCATAGGCACAAATTCCCAGATTCCTGAGTGTACCTGAGGGTTGTTGGCCTCCACCAACTTGCACTGCCGCAGGAAGAGTTTAAGGTTCCCCCAGTTCATGTATGGCAGCAGCACCATTGGCTTCTCTCCCTCTTCTATACAGACATGAGTGATAGGCAGCAGATTCCTGCAAGACAGAGAAATTCCTTATTTTATGGACCTGACATCAGGTAAAAAATATTTCTGATCCCTAAACACAGTAACTGAAATTAATTCAGTGTTGAAGAACAGCATTTAGTCTTGTATTATGAACTCCTGAGCACAACATGTCCAAATAAGTGAAGCCCTAGACATTACTTTTTTTAGTAAATGCAATATTTGGTTACTTTCCCATTAGGAAGAAGCCTCCAGATATTTTCCACTTAGTCCAAAAGGGCTGAAATAAATTGCTGTGAGTACAGGTTATCATCTGGACTCCAAAGTAATATAACCTCAGCTGGGAAGTGTATCATTCTAAAGGCAACTATAGGTACAAAATATATAGGTCCACTTCAGCAGTTTAACAAAAAAAAAGTCAAAACATCATGTTTGATCCACTGCAAAGTGACAGAACAGAAAAGCACAGTTTTTGAATCAAATTGTATTCCAACTACACCAGCAGTTTTAGAAGCAGGGAATCATTTACGTTGGAAAAGACCCAGTTCGGCCAAGGCCACCACTAAACCAATTTAAATGTCCCTTCCAACCCTCTTACGGCTCAGGTAACCCCCATGCTGAGGTGTTTCTAAACATCTTCCTGTAGTATCAACATATAAATATCAATATATAAATATATGTAAATAATATATAAAAATCTAATAATAGATATAAATTATTTTTATGTAATAATATATAAAGATCAATATATAAATTCATAGGAACTTGAGCCACACTGGACATAGTTTCAAATTTCCATTAATGACTTTTTAAAATACTTGTATTTCCTATTTAGAACTTGTTAGCAAAAGTCTCCAAAGAGATATAATGATTTTGAAAAGGGAATTCTGAAGTTTCTTGCTCTTACCTAAAGGTGTCTGACAGTCAGGTGTCACACCCATGAGCTCCACAGACCCGTGAAGGTCCCAGCTTTATGGGTAGTGTAGAGAAGAAAAGCTTTTTGCACTTTTTAAAAATAGTTTGACTTACAAAAGGGAGGACAACAGCTCACTCTGAATGAGAGGGGGCCTGGTTCATTTTGTTTCAATGTTAAGTATGATTCCCCAAGAACCTGGTCCTGCTCTTAATACAATCCCGTATTTTAGGCAAGGCTGGGAGAGCTGGGGGTGTTCAGCCCAGAGAGGAGAAGGGTCTGCAGAGACCTGAGAGCCCTTTCCAGAGCCTAAAGGGGCTGGGGGACTTGGGACAGGAGATGGAGGGACAGGACAAGGGGGAATGGCTTCCCACTGCCAGAGGGCAGGGATAGATGGGATATTGGGAAGGAATTCTTTGCTGTGAGGGCAGGGAGGCCCTGGCACAGGTTGCCCAGAGAAGCTGTGGCTGCCCCATCCCTGGAAGTGTCTAAGACCAGCCTAGATGGGGCTTGGAGCAACCTGGGCTAGTGGAAGGTGTCCCTGCCCATAGCAGGGGGTGGAGTGAGATGACATTTAAGGTACCTTCCAACCCAAACCATTCTGGGATTCCACAATCCTATAAAAGTCTTGCTGAATTCTAAACAAACAGTTCCCTCTCCCCCCTCAGGGAACTTTAGCTTTAGCACAGGAATTTCCAGCTCCCAGGGACAGTTCTGTCACACCCCCTGCCTGCCTTACCTGTGGTGAAGTCCTCGGAGTTTGCAACTCTCTGTCAGCATCATTGTCACCTGCACCTCCGAGGCCTGATCTACAGGGAAAAAAGGAACCACAGACACAACCTTGGAATCAAACCAACACATCCATTACAATTCAGTCCACGTTTTCAAGTCACTTGAGGTCACTGGAGCACAAACAGAACTTGTTTGCCTCCATTTTTGAAAATGGAATTTAAAAAGCCCCACATGAGTAAGCCAAGTTCTGAGGGTTATTTCTGCTTGAACAAGCAGGGTGAAGCCCAGAAATGAAACAAGCCACACTCCAGGTGCTGACAAGGCTGCATTTTTGCCACTTCCTGACAGCTTCTGGGCAGGCACAGCTGCCTGCACTGGGCACTGTGGGTCACATCCTGTCCAGGGGGCCGGGGACTGGGGGAAGCAGGGCCCATGCCATGTGTTTCCCAAACGCAGATGTGCTCAGAGGACACTGTTTTGCTGCTGAGTTACTAGTACAGGTGTCTGCAGTTCACAGCCACACTGCTGGAGACCATTTATTTCTGGGTTTACTTATTTCCTTGCTTTCTGCTCGGCCCACTTGACTCTGGGTAACCTTAGAGCTGTTTGGTGTTTCCTTCTCCACCTTTAAAAATAAATAAATCAATAAAATCCCTGCCAGCTAAAATTCAGGCCTCTGTGGTAACTCCAGGGACCTGCAGCAATGGGCAGAACACCCCTATCCAGTGGGTGGAAGCACAAGTGGTGCCTGTAACTCCTTCCCCGCCAATATTTGTGTATTTGGGGTTTTCCCCCCTCTCAAGTGCCAAGAACCTACAGAGAAGCTTAAGGTGACATAAATAAGAGCTCTCCTAATCCCACCCTCCTCATTCCTGGTTGCGTTTTCCATCCCTCCCTCGTGCTGGAACTAGTCCTGGTGTGCCTTGGCAGGAAGCTGGCACAGGAGAGCCCAACTCAGCCCCATCACCTTTCCCTGCTGCTTTAAGAGGGGGATTTACATATTGCACATGAGCCAAGCCAAGATTTTACTGCCCTGGGAGGAAGAACAGGCAAGAACTCATCTGCTCTTTTCCCTTCTCCATGGTCTGAGCCTGCTCCCTGTGCAGCCCCAATTCCCCTTCCTAACTGAGCTTGAACCCTGCAAGGGAAAACGTGACTTGGACTGAGTTTTGAATGGCACAGGAGGTCTAGAAAAGCCCAGACAGAAGTGCCATTAAATTAGTGACAATTATGGCTGCAGTATATTATGGGATGCATCAACTAGTGCATTTGGACCCCTCACAACAAGAAAGACATTGAGGGGCTGGAGTGTGTGCAGGGAAGGGAATGGAGCTGGGAAGGGACTGGAGCAGCAGGAGTGGCTGAGGGAGGTGGGGGGGCTCAGCCTGGAGAAAAGGAGGCTCAGAGGGGACCTTCTGGCTCTGCAGCTCCCTGACAAGAGGGGGGAGCAGGGCAGGGGGCGGGGGTCAGGCTCTGCTCCCAGGGAACAAGAGACAGGAGAAGAGGGAACGGCCTCCAGCTGTGCCAGGGAAGGGTCAGGTTGGATACTGGGGAACATTTCTTGATGGAAAGGGCTGTCCAACCCTGGCACAGACACCTAGGGCAGGGGTGGAATCGCCATCCCTGGAGGGATTTAAAAGCCACGTGATGTGGCACCTGGGGACATGGGTGAGTGGTGGCCCTGGCAGTGCTGGGGGAGCAGTTGCACTCGATGGTCTTAGAGGGCTTTTCCAAACTAAACCACTCCATGATTCTCTTGTATTTGATAACAAGCCCATAGGGGGGCATGGTATGTACAGGTTCTTGCAGTGCAGGAGACATTTAAGCCACAGCCAGCTGAAGCCTCTGGTTCGCACTCCAATACAGGAGGCATGACAGGTTTGCTGTGTCATTAATTTGAGATGCAGGAGAAAGACTGCAAGGGGCTTGGAAACAAGTAAGAAAAAACAAGATAGTGCATTAAATGATACAAGCCTAAATGCTAAATCAGCCAACTGTTCTAAAGGGCAAGCAGCAATAAAAATGGAGAAGTAAAAGCAAATTATGAGAGATCAGAGGAGCAGGTTACCAGCACAGAGCTCCAGGTGTAAATGCATTAATTACACGACTCAAAGACCTCAACCTCTTCCACCCAGCACATGACAAGGGAGGAAAGCGATTCCTGGGTGTAAGTTTAAGCTGATTAACTCACCCATGCACTCTCTGGCCCTGTGCTTGCTGAACTGGTTTGCTTTTAATTATAAGAGCCACCAAGCAATAATTTGAAGCTTTAAATCAGAGATTATTTAAGAGTGAATCTAACATCTACAGAACTGGTCAAGCTGGTTTGGACAATGCACCTATTCATCTCTTCACAGTAATTCTGTAAGGGATGACACTCTCCTGCTACTGCCTTTCCCTTTCCAGTACTCAGGGAGGTTTCCCGCAGGTCACTGTGACATTCCGGTGTTTTCTTTCCACCTTTTAGTGGTTGAGCACCCAAAGGAACGATTGACTCCCAGTCAAGTATATACGGAAATCGAAATCTTATCTCGTGAAACAGCCCCAGCATCCGTATTGTGTTTGCTTATCAATACTATTTCCTTGTTTTCTGCATGGAAGAAAGACTTACCCAACACCAACAAATTCAACAGACTCAGAACAAACAACAGCAGTACAAGGCTGAGACCAGTGCCAGTTAAGTACCACCACACAATACAATTGTTGTTGGTCTGTACTCAATATAACTCAAAACAGAATGTAAATCACCTCTTTGAATGATTCTAGTCAAAAGGGGGGAAAATACCACCAAAATACTGCTACTGCTACAGTCCCCATTGCAGTCAGACTTCCTTTTAAGGCCATTTTCATCAGTTACACAAGAAAAAGTTAATTTAACTTTTCATTTAACTCTGTCCCATAGACTATAACCACAGTCGAGCATCCAACAGGTCTTCAAAGATCAGGATGAAGGTGATTTTTGAAGTTTTGTTGTGAGGACCTGGTGAACCTGACCGTCATGTATTGAAAACCCTTCAAATCAATCCAGGAAACACACAGCATTTCTGGCTGATATGAGAAATAGGAGTCCCAGAGCAATCCCAGCTCAGTGAGATGTCCTTAAAAGGCCATTCTGAGATGAATCCCCCAGATTTCATCCTCCTGCCTGGGCCAAAATATCACCCTGTATAAAATCAGGCATCAGATCCCTGAGCAATCCATGTAAGCACACACCCCCATGTGGGCACTGTCTTCTCAGAACTGTCTGTGCAGCCCCCCCAAGCGAGAGCTGGGGAAGGATCCCATCAGACACAGGGAATGCCCGCAGGCTCCGGTGGCTCCCTTTGTCCGCACTGGATCCGTGAAGTCATTTGATATGAGCATAGCCACACATGCAGCTGGAGAGGGGGAAACAGGGGGAAGGCCTCCCACAGAGCAGGGACCTCTGAAATTACGACAGCTACTTGAAGACACAGCTGAGGTCAGAGGCTCCCATGCATTAAATCTGAGCACCAGGAGACAGCACTGAATTTGAGTTGAACGCTCCAGGGCAAGGCATCAAGGGCTTGATGCACAACTTCCTCAGAGCCCTGAAAAGAGCTGAAGTCTGACATATTACCATTATTTGTGAGTAAGAATATGTCAGAGCTCAGCAATTCATGCAGCTGCAGGTAGATGATGATGAGGTGCAGCCAGGTTTTCACAAGGTGATCACACACCAACAGCTGAGTAAATGAAGAGCAGAGACTTCAGGTGAGAAGATTTAACACCCAGCGGCAATTCTGGATGTTCAATTAGGACCAAAAAGGTCCAACTTTTAGAAGATGCTTAAAATCAAGACCACTTGAGATAGATATAAATGCATTCCAGAGAGAAAGATGTTCTCAAAGCCCCAGTTTCACCCTTTCTGGGCCTGGTTTTACCCTTTGCCAAGGCCCAGAGCATGAACAAGGAAGGATTCCAAGCAGCTTTGATAAATCTGCAGGTTTACCTCATGATATCATAGTATGTGCATGCAGCTAGGCACAATGGGACTCTCGGCACTGCTATTTTTGGAGAAGAGGCTAATCCCTCTGTGCTAGGATGTGCTGGGGCCCTGCCTGGCTCACAGGGAGAAAGAACCTACTTGATTTTTACCAATTTCTCAACATCCAGCTGCAAAGCTGCATTTTTAAATCTCTGTTCATCACCACTCATAAATGACATGAATCACAAGGTGAAAAGATCTCGGGGAAGTTTTGTGATGACACTAAGACTGCAGGAATTTGCTCGGTCCGAGACCAGGAACTCATCAGCTGCAGGGCACGAGGAAAAGAGTCACTGCACACCCCAAGGACTTATTAGAGGGGAAAAGCAGCAATTGCCTGGATATTGTGGTGGGTAACTGAATAGCTGGATGCTTTCTAGAGTTACTCTTTCAGTCAGACCTCCCAGAACCTCTAAATAGCAAAGCACAGCATTCAGGAGATCACAGAATCATTCAGGCTGCAAAAGGCCTCTAAGACCATCGAGTCCAACCAAGCACTGCCAAGGCCACTACCTTGTCCCCAAGTACCACATCCACACAGCTTTAAATGCCTTCAGGGATGGGGACTCCACCTGGGCAGCTGTGCCAGGGCTGGATAAGCCTTCCTGTGAAGAAATCTTCCCTGATATCCAACCCAAACCTGCCCTGGTGCAATTTGAGGATGTTTCCTCTTGTCCTGTCACCTGTTACATGGGAGAACAGACACCACCTCCCTACAACCCCCTTTCAGGCAGCATCACAACTTAAAGACTTCAGTCAGTCACTGAAATCTGTTTCTTCAGACAGAAGACAAAGCAGAATCTTAAAATCCATGTAACTGAAACTGAACTAAGCCAACCCAGAGCTCTTTCACAGCAGATTCCCTCAGCACTCCCATCAGCAGCAGCTCTGCAAATACTGCAGCCAGGAACTTCAAGGCTTCTGACAAACACATTTCCCAACAGCAAGATTTCAAAAGATGTTTTACCTGCAGCTTTTGCCATCTCTGGACCGTTTGTAACGGCTTGTTCCCTTGTGAACCTCCTTCTGTCTCATACTGAAAGCTTATACTCTCCCCCATCACAGCACTTGTACAGCCCATTTTCCACGCAATTGCCTGTTCTCACAAGCTTCTATTACCCTTCTTCTCTTCCAGCCTTGTGGGCTTTGCCCAATGTCCTGTGAGAAAGATGTTCTAAAGAGTCACCAGAATCCCAGAATGGTTTGGGTTGGAAGGGACCTTAAAGCTCATCTCATTCCA
>JAYRBT010000010.1:21054718-21069565 GCA_036023395.1 Myiotriccus ornatus | reverse complement strand
CCAGAATCCCAGAATGGTTTGGGTTGGAAGGGACCTTAAAGCTCATCTCATTCCAGTGTCCTGTGAGAAAGCCATGGAGCTCTGGTTCTTGAAGGGTGACAGACACAGAGGTCACAGAGTGTGTCCACAATGCAGGACTAGAACAGCTCCAGGTGATGAATGCTCCCAGTATCGACACATCCTTCTTAATTACTGCTGCTTCTGCACAGCAACTATTAGGTAAAACTGCTCCCAAGGCAGAATTCAGCCCCAGTTCAAAGGGAACACGTGCCTGGGTACTGCTTTAACCCTTCTACAGGAGTCTTTGGAAGAAGTTCAACACTCCAAGACTATCCTGTGCTCACATCTGTTGCACAGGACATTTTTAGTGCTGCTACCAGGTATTTTCACAGCTTCCCTTCTCTACAAGGATGCACTGCTAAAGAAATGTAAGCAGTCAGGATCCAACCTGCTTTTGCACAGGCAGAAGGGAAAAGGACAGATAGAAAAATATTTCTGCTTTAAAGTTTCCAGAGGCCCCAAGAGTCAGACAGGGACAAGGGACCAGTGGCACATCCCTGGCTTCCTGCCTGCCTCTGGAGTGAAAGAAAAAAATTCCCTGCTAAAATAGGGAATGTTGTGCTGTTTTCCCTCCACTACAAATGCTCACAGTTCTAAAAGGGAAGAGAAAAGCAGGATTTGGGGATGATCTTATTTCTCTGCACAACAGTAACACCAGAATCCAAGGAGCAGCAGCAAAGAGAAACAAGGAAAAGGGTCTTTGCTCAATAATCCATTAAACGAACCCATTAGACAATCCATTTGAATGAAGCCGAAAGTGTAAGTAAATGCAAAGTGAAACTGGGGAAGAGAGACATGACGGATGTCATGGTCCAAAGGGCAGCAGCAAACAAAACTGAAATTCAAGCAGTGATTTTAACTACATATAAATCAAAATGTACTGCACGTGATTATCTTTTAGCATATGGAAGACAAATCTTTCAATTAATCAGTACAATACTTCAGACATCAACCCTAAGAGCTGCTACTCAGTATCTTTGTTTTTAGTTTATATTGTATTATTTTAGGTCTCAGGATATTTTCTTAAAGAACTGGAATTGAATGACACATGTAGTTTATTTTCAGGCTGATATTCAGAAATTTGCTGCTTATTCCAAATTCTTCAAATTCAGGTGTCTTCCCTTATGAAGACACTGAAGAATTTAGCTCAGATGAGCACTAGCTCTTTTCTTGATTTTTTTTTTTTGCTTGTTTTACATACACTGTATTCTACAGAAACAGGATCCTGTGCTCTGATTTTGGGAGGTTGAACACTTCCAACAATTAATTTAATTGCTGTGATTGAAGCCATGAACCTAAAACTTAGAAATATTTTCACAAAGCTGTGCTTTAAGAATGAACTGCCCAGAAGGGCAAATTCAATCAATTTAAAAATGATGCCTTGGGAACAACTGTGGACGCTCCAGATTGTGGTATTTCTTCAGTATGAACAAGAAACCCTCCAACTGAGTTAACACAAAGGTGTTTGAACACACTTAATTCCCCTAAATGGTCCTGTTGCTTTCCCTGCTCTGCACAGCCTGAATTCTCAGGATCTCTATCCCTACACCTCCTCATTGCAGAAAGATGTTCTAAAGAGTCACCAGAATCCCAGAATGGTTTGGGTTGGAAGGGACCTTAAAGCTCATCTCATTCCAACCCCTGCCATGGGCAGAGACACCTTCCACTGGACCAGGTTGCTCCAACCTGGCCTTGGACACTCGCAGGGATGGGGCATCTCCTCTTAACTAGATTAGCAATGGACAAAAAAATCTCAAGTATAATGTCAGAGGTAGACAAGAACACTGGAAGAGTCCTAAAGCACTTTTCATGACCTCTGATGGCAAAACCCAGAGCTTTGTTCAAGTTCGTAAAACGAAATTTTAAGAGCTGACCTTTGTCACACACTGACTTTATCTCCAGTGCTTTCCATGGGTGGTTTGTTTTCAAACACTCCTTCCTTGTACATCAGAAAAATGTTAAGTGGTTAGAACACGAAATGGGAGCAGCCAGGTTATCTTGAACAGCACGATGGGTTGTTTTTACCAAAAGTGTACCTTGGCCAGAAGGCCCTGAGTGAGTCAGGGCTGTGCAGAGCTCACTCTCACTGTGTATGTTCCTGGAATAACACAATTCCATTTGTTCTGCACAGAATTTTCTCCTTCACAGGAAAATGACCATTAAACAATGTGTTCTTTAAATTCAAGGTGTGGGTTTTTTTCTCTCTGAATTTAAGATACTCCCAAGAAAGGCAGAGGAGATCTGTTAATCACTGGCAAGAGATGCAATGCCAGCTTGGAGGAATGTGCCAACTGAGACACTTCCCAAAGCTAATAGGGATTGGAAACCTTCTGCTGGAAAGGGAAGCATTCCAGGCTCATAATACAATTCTTCTGTAGAACAAGAAACACGAGGGAAGCAAATGCCAGTTAAGTCTCTCATCTTCTAACAAAGAACTTGTTCAGGTTGTGTTGATCCATGGACTTCAAAACCCCAAAAATAGTAGATAACATATCCATATTCTTACTGGCAATGAGACTCACATCCTTAATCTTCATGGATGTCTATTTAAAGAAAGGAATAAGGCAAATTTTCCACAGAGAAGTCTAAAGATGAAAGTAATTAATTTACAATGAGGACTAGCAAATGAACACAGTGAAGCTGTAAACTGCCAAGAGAACAGAACAACTGGGTGGCCAACACAAAGGATCCGAGGAAGCAGGAACAAGTGACACCTTTTCCCCAGATCTTGGGATCTCTGTATTCCCAAAGTTATTAGAGCTTCCAGAAAGCCACCTCTAATTCTGCCAAATGATATCCATTTTCCTTTTAAGCTCTCCTTGGCACAGAGCCCTGCCCCTAATTAAAGGCTCAGGCATCCAGACACACTCAGAAGTGTTAAGATGATACAGCATTAAAAAAACCACATTTTAACCTAATGTATTTCATGAATGTGCAGGTAGAAACTTTGTCACTACCAGGACATGTTATAACTTTCTCCCTGGAGTGAACCAGAGTTAGAGGTGGAAGAAAAAACTCTCCTAAGGGATCTGGAGTGAAACTCAGGGATGAATCCTCCTTCAGCCTGTGTTTTTATAAAAGGCGTGTCTTCATAAAAGACGTGGTGTTGAAGCTGCAAGAGAAGTGGCTCCAACCTCTCAGTCCTATCGACTTATGAGCTACAGAACACGTAATCACTGAATTGGTTGAAAACAACTCCAGTATCTTAAGGAATGGTTCAAATGAAAGTCCCAAATTCTGTGGTGGAGGAGAAACCAATCATGCCAAATGAGCAAACTCCAATCTGTTCTCCCCCTGCACTGATGGTGCCTCATGAGCCTCAAAATTGCTCTCTGAGAGTCTGACCTAATAGGTCAATCCCAGCTTGGGAAATGGGAAATACAATATGTTCCTGGAAACTCTCTGGATGGGCTCTTCCACTTCCAGAGCTTCTCAGGACACTTGGCAGGTCCAGGCTCCCTCAGTTTTTATGTATAATTGGTTCCTTTAAAAGGTCACTTCAAGAAGGGGAACAAGCACTAAGTTCAGAGAAATCAAGGTTTCACTGAGCATTATTCCAGTTTATAGCAATGCTCAACATGTTCCTGGAGGGCTGGAAAGCATCAGAGAAGGAAAGTGGGAAGGGCTGCTGCAGCTACTGCCATAACCTGCCAACTCTATGTGCTTTTTGATCCTTTGGGGAAAAGAGTCAACCCCAGGGAGAGATAAAAGATAGGGAAGAGGCAAACTGACAAGGCTGCAAACCATCCCCTCAGAGCAGGAAATACTCACAGATGTAACTACAGCCTGATGAGCACAAGGGCCACAACAGTCACCTTCTCTGGGATAGGAAACGAGAAAACTGACAGCACATTCCCCTCTGTCCATGTTATTGGAAATAAACCCTCTTGAAAGTTATGGATGCTGTAATACACTGGCAGCTGCAGGAGGAAGACATGAAGAGTTTCCAGAATTCATTCACAGGTTTTCCTAACAAGCAGCAATCACAAACCATTCCTGGAACCCTTCCTAGAGAGCAGAGCTCTTCTTCCAAAAGTCAACAGACCTGAGCTCATAGCCCAGGGAAGCCTCCCAATCCCATCTACAATGCTTGTTGGGTTGAGGTGGTTCAGCCTGGAGAAGAAAATGCTCCAGGTAGACCTTTCTGTGGCCTTTCAATACTAAAAGGTGGGTTATAAAACAGACAGAGACTTTTGATCATGGCCTGTAGCGACAGGACAAGGACAATAGCTTAAGTCTGGAAAAGGGTAGATTTACACTGGACATAGGGAAGAAAATTTTGTTTACTCTTTACTGAGAGGTCAGACCCTGGCCCAGGTTGCCCAGAGAAGCTGTGGCTGCCCCACCCCTGGAAGTCTCCAAGGCCAGGTTGGACGGGGCTTGGAGTAACCTGGAATAGTGGAAGGTGTCCCTGCCCATGGCAAGGTGTGGAATGGGATAATCTTTAAGGTCCCTTCCAACCCAAACTGATCTATGATTCTACGATTTCACTGGCAATTCCAGGGTTAAAGCCGTAACAACACCCTTAATGTCAGAACAGCCAAAACAATGGCTTCAGTTTCTCAAGCTCTGATCCTGGTGAGAAGACATTCTTCCTCTCTAGAAGGTTATCTTTCCTCACAGCACCTTCTGAAAGAACTTCAGCTCACAGTTCAGACTTTCCAAAGATCTGAAACACCCCACAGCCCCCCTCCATTGCTTTCTGACATTTGGGGCACCAAATGGGCTTCATTTGATCCTTTTTAGAGTGAAACAAGACAGTTCTGGAGCAGCTCGTACTTTTGGGAAGGGATAACTTAACTCCACAGACAAAGCTTTCTTCCTTGTCTCTTTTCCATGACCCTCAGGCTCCTTTCTTGCCTTCAGCAAAGATATACTTAAGTCAGTTTAATAGTTCTCATATCCATCACACTTTTATGGTCTTGCCCTGCTCTGGCTGTGCCAGAACAGCAGTGTGTGTGTGGCCACAGGACGAATGAGATCAAGGAAAAACTCCTGTTACAAGAGAGTAGGGCTTTTTTTTCCAAACAGATCAGATTCCTAACTTGTTACATGTCCCAGCTGCACACACATACATCACAGCCAGGGTAGGAAAACAAAGCTGCCCAATATTAGCACTGCAACTGAGCTGCTGAGAGGAGAGAGGATGGTTACAGTTATTTTCCCTGCTGCCCAAACCAGGCAAGTGTGACCAAAATCTGCTCTGAACTTTTTCCTCACGGATCCTTTCCAAAGCTGGGAAATTCTCTGCAGACTGACCCTGTGAATGCCATCACTCTCTCTTAAGACCACGCTCCAGTTCACCACAGTCAGCAAATCCTTCCCTGCACAGGGAAGGGCAAGAGGAATCAGGATTAACTGTGTTACAGATCCAAGGAAGAAAGAAGTATGGATTTAGGAGTGGATTGGAAGCTCCATCTTGGGATAGCAATTCCGTAAGTGGTGATGGGAGGCAGCTAAGTTAAGATCTCTTCTGACAAATCTTGTCATGCCATTTAATCCAATGCTATAAAAAGCACCTCACGTGCAATGGGCCAATTATTTTAAAAAATATATTAAATAAGAGCAAAATGAGAGTCAGAAGGGTTTGGCAGGAGAGGGAACAGAAGGCAGCACATGAAAAGGCTCCAGGGAGGCCTTAGAGCCCCTTCCAGCCCCTGAAGGGGCTCCAAGAGAGCAGGAGAGGGACTTTGGACAAGGGATGGAGGGACAGGGCAAGGGGGAACGGCTTCCACTGCCAGGGGGCAGGGTTAGGTGGGATATTGGGAAGAAATCCTTCCCTGTGAGGGTGGGGAGGCCCTGGCCCAGGTTGCCCAGAGAAGCTGTGGCTGCCCCATCCCTGGAAGTCTCCAAGGCCAGGTTGGATGGGGCTTGGAGCAACCTGGGATAGCGAAAGGTGTCCCTGCCCATGGCAGGGGGGTGGAATGAGATGAGATTTAATGCCCCTCCCAATCAAACCATTCTGAGATTCCCTGATTCATTCTGTGATTCTATGACATGCAAGAGAAAAGAGCATCAGAAGATTGTGCAAGAAACAGACCAAGAAAGTTGCTTTCTTTAATCAACATATTAAAGATGGCAGAGAACAAACAGGTAACAGAAAGATTCAACAGCAACAAAATACAGCAGCTTCACTAGTTCCCACCTTCCTTAAAATCAGGATCTTTAAAAATTAGTGGCAGGGCAAAAAATGTAAAAAGTTGTGATTCTTATAGAAGACTAATTTTAAGAATTAAAGAAGCTGTAAAATGAGAAACCAAAAGACAATAATGCACCCAACTGATATGATAAAAATAAGGGGTGAAACAACCACTGTACTGGGAATTCAGCTACCAGAAGACTCCTACAATGACAAGCACAGAGGAAGGGATGCATGTAGATACATGTAAAGTAGGGATATATAAAGGATATATGTAATATATACACAGGTTGTGCATAATATGGTCTTCATCTCTACTTACCTTGTTTCTTAAGTCTACCTGTCACCATTTCAATCCCTCCAAGAAGATATTTCTTGGACACAGATGCTCTATTTGTATCAGTTCAGATCTAAATGCTAATTCTCACACTTCACTAACAGAGCCTGAGGAAGGCGGAGCCTATGCCCTGCCTTGTGCACAGCCACACATTTATAAAAGATTTTTAAGATGTTATTTCAGGTGGGTTTTAGCAATTTGCAGGGGACAAGGCTGTGGATGGAAAGAGCAGTAACACACTGGAGGGAAAAAAAAAAAAAAGCAATCTAGCTTTTACTTAGAACAATAATAAGTGAAAGTATTTCACAGAAAATAACTGAAGGCAGTGGTGGAGAACACATGCATTTTTCTTCCAAATAAGATTGCTGTTCTCTCTGGCTGAAGGCAGCATCCAAACTGCTTTTGCTTTTCCAGCAGTAATCATTTGCATATTTTGGGGAGGGAGGGTTGTTGTTAGAGCCAGGTTTGGTACCCTCAGCCTGCACCACAACTCAAACACCTCCACACAACGCCAGTCCTTTTGCAAACATACCTTTAACAGTTTTGACAAAAACTTGTTTCTCTTTACTGGGGTCTTTCTCTTCTATTAGAATTCCATGGAAAATGCGCCCAAAGGTGCCTGGGAAGAGAACATACAATTAATATTAAGTGGTTAAAACACACTGATAACATTAAGAGAGTATCTATTAAGAGAACATTACTTTAGGACATATCAGCCACAGCAGAAAGTGAGGAGCAATGGCAGTTAAAGTGTCTATAAATCCCATAAAATCACCAACATAGAACCCAGCCAGCTCTCCAGCATGAGGTGGATTCACAACTACAGGCAGTAAACACCGAGGGGTTTAGATAACTAAAAATTTAGGGGGACAAGTATGAGTGTGAACAAATGACAGCAGCAGAATCCACTCAAACAAAGTATCAATACTCATGATGGGTTTATTTGCAGCTGTTCAGTCAAATCCCTGCACTGAGAACTCCAGCTCCTTTTCTCATCCAGCCACTCTGGAATTCTCAGTCAAAGCATTTCTCGCAAAGAGGAAGTTTTTTTGGAAATGTTCACAAGGAAACAGTGGTTTCAGCCAGCACACACAGAGAACAGTTTGCAATAAACTGCATCATATTATTCAAATGTTTCACCTAAGCTGGAAGGTGTTGGGTTTGTTTGGGGGTTCTTCAGTTTCTCCAACATTTTTCCATTCACAAAACGTTAATGATGCAGGAAAAGGAGGAGCTCAGAACAACAGTAGTGTGGTAACACACATGGATTCTATGAATCAATGTTTTATATGGCTCAGGTTGGCAGTGATTTTTCTGTCACATTATTACTGTGGCACTAATGTATGCATCACCCCCGTGCAGTCTAACCCTTTCCCAGGGATTCCTCCTGCTTGATCAGGTCCAAAGACCTTTGACAGCATGAAATATGAGTTTCTAGATACTTAAAACAGGGGCAGTGCAACACTTGTATCACCTACCCTGGGGCTGCAAGTAAACCCTGCAAGAGAGCTGCCGTCAAACTGTAATCTCACTAAGGAGCAGCTTAACTAAGGACGCTACAAGGCAACCACAAATACACAGCAGGAATTATTTAACAGCAGACTAAAACCCTCCTGGTCTTGAAGACATCAAGAAAGTGCCTTCAGTATGTATTTCCAAAATACTAAAGTAGGTTAAGCTATTGGAAGTTACTTGGAGTTTATAATGAATCTCTGGCCAGGATCTGTAAAATGTATTTGACTGAGTTCCATGCAGAAATTTCTTTATTCCCTTCTTCCCTTCTGAAGCTCTTTTCTTCTTCAATGACAGAGGCTCAATATCGCTATGATCCTGAACTAAAATTGACCAGGATCAGTCTTCTAAGACCTCTGATGTGTGGATGTGGCACTTGGGGACATGGGTTAATGGTGGCCTTGGCAGTGCTGGAGGAACAGTTGGACTTTATGACCTTAGAGGGCTTTTCCAACCTTAATAATCCTTTGAGTAACTTCTGAAGGTTTTGACTCAAATTAACAGCTGGAGGCTAAGAAACAAGATCCCAGGATTAACTGGGTCCACACTGCATTCAACAGCCCTTTAAGACTCATCTGGCAGAGCAGGGCAGCTCTGTCACCAAACATCTGAAGCACTGCTGGGGCACTGAGTCACTCCTAGTCATGGATGACTCCCAAAATTCCAGCTACAGGCAGAGTAGAGGGGAAAACAAGGCACATCCCAAGGAAGGCACAAGCAAGGAAGCTTTTTGCAGGGCCCACACTGGAGCTGAGCACAGAGCTGTGCCCCTAAAGCTTCAGAGGCACACCCTGAACGGGAGCAAGGGCGTCCTCCCAGTACTGTTCGGACTAACATAGAGCATTCAGCAGTCCTGCCTCCAAAGGATGCTTGTCTCAGATCTCCAGCTCTGGGAAGTTTGATTGCTCAGGGAACACAGACTCAGAGATTAATGGTAAAAAACCCTAAATATTTAAGCCTATTTACCAAATTTAGTATCAACAAGAATCAATCAACATCGTGCATGAACAGTTCCAAAGTGAACAATTCAGGAACTGGACTCCAGGATCCCTGTGGGTCCCTTCCAACTCAGGACATTCCATGAAAAGAACCAAGTAATTTCTCAATTTTTGATATCAGGGCTGTAAATGTTGTACCTGCTGATTAGATTTCCAGATCAAAAGTTATCAAATTGAGACACCGAGTTTGGACAACTGAAGCTTTTCTGGGCTTTGGGTTGGTTTCACTTTGATTTTTTTTTTTTTATTGTTAAAGCAGAAACTCTGAAAAATGAGTTACCTGGCCACTTACAGCCCCAACTGATTCCCTCACTCCTCAGCCATCTGACCCCTTCCTTTTTCAAGGGACTAGACTGGTACGACAGACAAGCCCAGTGACTTCCTTTTAGCTGCTCTCCCATTCTAATGAATTCCAGAAACTGCTTTCCCCACACCCCAAGTGCAAACATCACTCCTCTCTTCCACATTGATCAGAAATGTCAACCATGAATAATTTCAGAAAAATCCAGCAATAAAAATCTATGGTTATTTGTATATCAATATCTGTATATTTATGTATCTACATCATGGTGCAGGAATAAAGTGTCTGAGTGCTGTAAATACCTTCCTGGAGCACGTCCTTGAGGGTTATCCTCTCCCTGGAGATGGCTATGTCCTTCACTTTAGCTTTGGCCTCCATGAGAGTGACACTTTTGAGATCATTCTTCTCTATCCTTAATGTAGGATAACCTGAGGAGCCAGCAGAGCCAAACAATCCAACATAAATACCCTTGGAATAAGAACACAAGCACACAGCTTCACCCGAGCACCACCTACAGGTACCAGCACAGCTTTAAAAACATTATGTATTCATCTTAAAAAGAGGACTGAGCAACAAAAAACGCAAGATGCTGTGTGAAGAATCGTCAGCAGGGAAAGAAATCACACAGGGAACCTCTGCAGTGTCACGAGATCATAATAATATATAATGATAAAGTGCCTCTTTATTAACTGCAGGGAAAGGTGATTAACAGCTCCTTGCACTGCCCTGATAAGGAGGAAATGAAGAGAGAAGATGCCTGACCCCAACAGGACATAACCAAACTATCAGTGCCCTCTGCTGTCACTTCCACACATCTGCAGACACCATCAGAGTCGGAAAGGATGGAGTATTTTTGCACAAGTTTATGAATCATCAGAGAAATCTTGAGAATTACTCTGATAATATTTTCTTTAAAATTTAAATGTTACTGAAAACCCAGTTAATGCAACTGCACAATGATCAAGAATGTTCTTCTTGCTTATTTTTTGCATCCACCCCTTTTCCTCTGCATTTTCATCCTCACTATTCCCAGTGCCGCTGGGGATGTCCCAGAGCAGATCTGAGTTCTCTGAACCAACAAGGATTGACCAAAGCAAACAGGAGCCATTTGGGCACAGTGGCCACCACTCTGGGTGGGGTGAGGAGGGTTGGACCATCATCCTGGGATTGGTCCCTGCTCTTGGCCAGAGGCCAGTTCAGAGCTTCCAGGGGTCATATCCAAATTAACTAATTGGTGGCACTTAGAAGGTCAATCAGGACATCAAAAGCTCAACACTGAGGGGCTAGAGCATGTCTTCCCCAAAGTGGGGAGGAAACAGGAGAGCACAGGAGGGCTGAGAGTAATAGCGACCTTTCTGCAATGCTCCCTCATGAACTGGGATGATCAGTACGAGCACTAAGTGCAACGAGAGGACAATGGGAGATACTTTGGGGTCTTATTAGTTGCTTTAAAAAACCCCGCAAGTCATTAATCATTTCATTTATCTGGCTCTAAGTAACAGATCACAGAATCATAGGATGGTTTGGGTGGGAAGAGACCTTGAAGTCATCCAGTCCCACCCCCTGCCATGGGCAGGGACACCTTCCACTATTCCAGGTTACTCCAAACCCCATCCAACCTGGCTGTGGGGGGCCCCGCCCCGGCTGGGGGCCCCCCCCCCTTCTCTGGGAAACCTGGGTCAGGGCCTCCCCACTTGAATTGAAAAAACTTCTTCCTTCTATCTAATCTAAACTGATCCTCTTCTCGTTTAAAATCATCACCCCTTGTCCCATCTACACTGACATTTCCTCTCACCAGACTGCAGAACAAAGTCTCCTCAGGCATTTCATACAAAACTATATGGTCTTAAAGGTCTGCTCTAAACTCTATTTGAGAAGATCAGGGGTAGCAGTAGAGAAAACATTTAATTTACACTTTCTGACAAGGCCAGGGTACCTTTCCAGCTTGGTAGCTGCCACTCTGTTAAGAAAAAGAGCAATTTAACAGAGAGACAGTTTGTTCCTCTGTCCAGGCTCCCCCAGTTTTCTTTCTAATACAACCCTTCACCTCAGTTTTGAATTTCCCCAGCACCCCTCCAGCAGTCCCTGCAGCCACCTGAGCTGGGAGTGAGTCCTGCCTTCTCCCAGTGCCCAGCCATGGACACCTCCACTCTCCAAGCCCCAGTCCTGCCCATACGAGCCTGTGAAGCGGCCAAGCCAACCAGAAACCCCTCCTCTACCAAAAAGGTCCATTTTCAGCTGGCTCAGTCCCCTGAATAGCCTGGCAGCCCTGCAGTGCATGTGCAGCACAAGGGAAAGATTCCTGGTCATTCCAGTAAGGCTGAACAGCCAAGGAACTGCACTCCAGGAGTGTCCCTGCACCATCCAGCTTCCCTCCAGCTGGAACAGTCTCTTCCCTGGAGCAATGCTGCATGAGATAACTCTCCACTGGACAACAATTTGAGGAGCAAAATTCCATAGATAATAGGTTCATTAACTACAGAATTAACACAGAACCCAGCTGAGGGCACTTGGCTTGTTCAGCCTGGAGGAGACCAAGATCAGAGCCCATCAGGGTCTGCAGCTTCCTCAGGAGGAGCAGCTCTGATCTCTGCCCTCTGTGAGCAGAGACAGGACCCAAGGGAATGACCGGAGCTGTGTTAGGGCAGGATCAGGTTGGATCTCAGGAAAAGGTTCTTCCCCCAGAGGGTGGTTGGCACTGAACAGGCTCCCCAGGGCAGTGGGCACAGCACCAAGGCTGCCAGAGCTCCAGGAGGGTTTGGACAACTCTCAGGGACAGGGTGGGATTGTTGGGGTGTCCTGGGCAGGGCCAGGAGATGGGCTGGATGATCCTTGTGGGTCCCTTCCAGCTCAGGAGATTCCATGATATCAGTTACCAGACCAGTCAACCACAGAGAGTACGAACCACTGCCACCCTTCCTTCTCATTCACTGCTCTTTTTAGCTGCTTCATATAATTTCAAGCAAAGCTGTAAGCAAAAGAGATGAAAAGAATAAAACAAGCATCAGGAACACATGGAGATGGGATCACTCCTGAGCCCCAGAGCTTCCTCCTGACTGTGGCATGGCTGGATAAGTCTGCCCTTAGATTAACACTTACTGGTTACTGGCGTGGCATTGTTGGGGGTGTCCGCTCGCAGGTACTGCGTCGTCTGGGTGGAGGGCTGGGACAGGCCTTGAGAGCTGCTGCTGTCACTGATGCTGATTTAAAACAAAGATGGAGAATTAAAACATCACTGCTTGCCACTGGAACATCCAAAGTTAATTTAGCAACGTTAAACCAGGAGATTTCCCGGGCAAGGCTTGGGAAGAGTGGAGTTTTTGAAGTCACTCACACATTAAATTGCATTTCAGGGAACTCAAAAATCTCAGCACTTCTGTTTCTGAAGCGTGAACAGCTTCCTCTTGTTTCTTTTGCAGAATTTTCTCTGTTTTCCAGTACTTTCCCCTCACTTTTGAAAAATCAAGGTGACAAAACCATGGCAAAAACCACGCTGTCATACCAAAAACAACCATTATATTCCAGAGAAGACTTGCACACATTTCTTTCATGGTACCAATGTCCCAGTGAGACTCTCTTTTACAGCCCAAACTGCTCTACCCTACTTTGTCATTCCCCTCACTAAGGGTTGTCCCTTCCAGGACCACCTACAATGTGGTTTTGTGATGCTTTCTCTGGCAGAAGGCCCAGAGAGGCAAGAGTATTCATCATCGTGCCTAGGCTTTGCGAACGAAGATTTGAGAAGGGCTCTACCCACGCTTGCTACAAGCGCGCTGGGCGGAAAAAAAAAAAAAGCTGCTTGGTTGTTCAGGATGCTGCCGAGTGAGTCTGACATCTCCAGGGTCAGACTCAGGTGACCAATGTCCTGAACCACCTGCATGCAGGGTTAGGACTGCGGCTTCCAGTGCATCTTATCACCTGCCGTTTCGTCCCTCACCTGTCGCTGCAGGGCTTTTACAAGTGTGGGTATAACCCTCGAGCCTGCGCAGTGGATTTTTTAGGTGAGGCTCAGCTTGCGCAGAACTGGTCCCACCCTTTACTCCTGAAGTTCATCTGCTAGGGCCTAGCAAGCTTGGACAGTGACAGTGAGGTCCTCAGGACGTAGGTTTCATTAGAGTATCCTTCTCTTGTATGGATGGCCTTATAGGGCTAAGCGAGTTCCATCTGCCCAGGTTTGAAATTAGAGTTGTCCTTCTCCTAGGATGACCGCCGGAGGGCTAGTGAGCTCATCCTAACCATGGACACATTTGACCCTTCAGTTTTGACCTGTCTGGCATGGGAGACCCTACCAGAGGCATATGCCACCACCAGCACAGCTCACAACCTTGTAAGGGCATACTGAAATAGTTTGGACAAGCCCTTCTCTCCCTACTTTTCCTACACAGCTTCCTATAGTTTAACACAGGGATAAAAACAAACAAACGAAAAACAAACAAACAAAACAAACAAACAAAACAGAAACAGCAAGAAAACAAAACCCACATTCCTGGGCAGAAGCCGCAGGCAGGCCAGGCCCATCACATCACATCACATGTCTCACTGCAGCAATGCCCGAAGAAAAGCGATCCCTGCATACCCCTGGGCGAGGGCGGGCACACGGTGTGAGAGGTCCCTGCATTCACCCAAGGCTTGGGCACCATCCACAGCTCCTGTCCAGCCCAAACCCCCAAACCCCAGAGAAACCCACTACTCACATCAAACCTCACCTCCCCACTGTGCCACCGCGAGCCCCCTCTCGCACCGCCCAAGCGCAGGGCCCTAAACGAGGCCGCCTCGCCCGTCCCCCTCTCCCCCCCGCCCCGGGGAAACCGCGGTCCGTCCGCCCTCCCCCCACTCCTGCCCGGCCTGACCCGGCCCAGCCCGGGGAATCTCCCCCCTTCCTCTGAACGGGACCATCCACCCACCCCCCACGACGGTCTGGGGAACCCCCAGGTCCATCCACCCTCCTCCCTGCACCCGCCCGGCCCGACCCGGTCCCGCGGCCCCGCCCTGCATGGCCACCGGCCATCTGCCAACCGCCCCGCCGTTCCGACGTCAAAACTCAGCTCCCCATGGCTTCTCCACAAGGTCAACAGCACAGATAAGCATGGCAGCGTCTCCTATGCATGCAGCGAGGCAACGAGCCGCGGGAGCAGGAGCGGGTCCCCCAGCACCCAGCTGCAGGAGCACGCCGAGCGCGTGGCCACCCGCCATCTTGGCCCCCCCGCAAGAGTATTCATGAGACAGGCAAACCACAGCAGAACATCTTCTGTCTTATCCTCACAGTCAAAATGCTACCAGAGCTGTTGTAGCTGTAATGGCCGAAGAACAGGTGAAGAGGCAAAGGCAGTGTAATAGGTAATAAAAGCAAAGGTGGATAATTTGCTAATCAAATTATATTTGTAATGTTAGTAGTTAGTTTGAATTGCAGGTGTCAAGTCACGATGTTGTGTTGAACAAGTTCTGAATGCAAGTTTGGGTGTGCCTGTAAAATGTGGGGGGAAGTCGTCCCGAGGAACAG
>JAYRBT010000010.1:21042719-21054618 GCA_036023395.1 Myiotriccus ornatus | reverse complement strand
TGTTTGTTTATTGTTTTTATAATAAACCACTTCTTTATTGCAGATTTGCAGCCCGGTTGTTTTAATAATCTATAACAGAGTTTGCTACTGTTGCTTTGCCCAGCCGTTACTAGCTGCAGCTTTTGCCTGAAGTGAATTCTGACCAGCTGAAGATCGTGAGTTTTCTTCCATTGGGAGAACTTTTTGTTTTGCTGTTTTCCCTTCCCCCCCCACCCCTTCCCTTTTCCAGGTGTGTGGGAAGGGAAACAGAGGTTTTTTTCCTGGTTTGGTTTTTCTTTTCTCGGACACACACTGGGTGGCATTCCCCCACCCTCCCCCCGTGGCAGCAACCAGGGATTCCACAGCGCCACCTGGTGACTGCTATAGGACATTACAAGCTCCGCACCTCCAGTGACCCAACGGCACCCCCTATTGACTGTGGTTGGAATTGCACCAAAGGGCACAAAATTGAACTGTTTACTTTTCCTTTTGCCTGTTTCGGTTTGTTTTTGAAGGGGATTATTTGTGGGTATAGGAGTATTGTTTGGTTGTTTTATTTGTTTTTTTCGTGTTTCTGTTAATACACATATACCTTGCAATAAAGGGCTGTTATTTTTCCTTTTCCATAATTTGTTCTTTTCCTTCAATCAGAGCCTTTTTAATTTTGGATTTATAATTGCTTAGAGAGAAAAGTTTGGGTCTTTTCTCCTAACTCACCCTCAGCAAAAGACCCTTGTCTCATTTAAACTGGGACACACACAGAAACATCCCCCTCTTTTAACCAACTTAAAAGCATCTCAACTCCTGCTGACTGTATTGAAAGAACAAAGAGGACATTGTTTTGGGATACAATCTCTCCCTTGCCAAATAATCAACATTTAATGTTTCTTGGGCTGCTGTTGAGGGCTGACCAAGCAGTGCCAGCCATCCTTGTAGGACTGTCAGGCTACGTTTGAAGCCAGAATTCCCTTAAAAAACAGAAATCCAAGTCAACTCTTCCCCATTATAACACAATCATGGATACACATGCTGAATTTTTTCTTTAGAACTGAACCTGCTGGTTCTCACAACACAAACATACTGATTTATAACCGACCTCAACTCTCACTAGAAACTTTTTTTTACGATTATTCCCAAATTCCCTGTCTTCCATGTCCAGGGTTTCAACACAGCTTTTACCATGAGGTCAAAGCCACAGTTGCTGGTGTAGCTGCACCCCTTTAATTTCCCCTGGAGCTTCTGAATGAATCTTCTCTGGTACTGATAACTCATTACTGCTTATTTTAAGTGTTCCCACTACTTCACCCACAAGCTGCTTCAACATGACCCATTTCCCTGGAAACAAGTGTCTCAGCATGGTCCCTGCATTAAACATGGTTGCACAACTTTTCCTGCTCTGGCTGGAAACTCCTTCTGTAACCCGATTACCCACCAGCCCTATGGATTCCTTTGGCTGGAGGAAAGTTTGAGAAAGGAATTATTCTTTTAATGCCTGTTGCAAGTCTGAAACACTCCCTTTGGTTTGGTTTCACTCTGGTTTTTAGGTTTTAATTTACCTTTTGAGCTTTCCCACTCTCATACTCTGTCAGCTTTTCAAATGATGCTTTCTTGCTTTAATGACTCCCATTATCCTGCTGTTAAGCCATGCCAGCTTTCCTTGGCACATTTACCAATGCCTTTTCTAGGAGGCTTTGCAGCCATTTGCTCTGGACTCCCAATACCATGTTCTTAAATAATCTGTGTGCACCTGTAAACTCAGCTGCCTGCCTTGAGCTTCTAGTTAACAACTCTCCTCGGTTTTATTTAGTTTTGAGGTTTGAAACTAAAAGCAACAGTGGGTTTTCCAGGCTCTGTTGCTCCTGAGAGGTTATTAACTCCAATTACATTATCATCTTCCGTTCAGAACCCCTTTACAGCAACAGTTTGAGACTGTATTTCAAAGCCAAATCATAAGTTGTTTCTTCTCTCAGTGAGTTTGCTGAAAAGAAAACTCCACAGACGCTGATTTCCAGGCACATGTTGCCTCTGTTACACCTTTGCTCTGGCACCAGCTACCCACAGCTCTTACCCAGGAACCTATCCAAGGTTTTGTCAGGTCAGGCACCTTTGGGCTCCAAAATCAAGCCCTCACATGGTGCTCTGAAGAGCTAAACCGCAAGAGCTGCACAAACGTCATAAGAACACAGCACGGTTTGGGTTGAAAAGGACTTTCAAGTTCATCTCATTCCAACTCTCCACCATGGGCAGGGAAACTTCCCTGAAATTATCAGAATTTATCAGTAGGGTATAACTGATTTACAGCAAATTATTAACACTTGCAAACCACAAAGGAACAACATCAGATGGATTCTGAGTCTGTATCTCCACAGAAACTCAGTGCAATGGAGCAGATGGAAGGACAACTGGTCCTGCTGCTGGGCTGGACACCTCAAATGATGACACTGCCCACACACTTTAACTGCAATGTTTTCCCTTTCTGAATTAAAGCTGCACATCCTTTAGCACCTTCAGGTGATTAAAACCCTCAGCAGACAATCAGGCACAAAGGAATTGAGGGAAGGTGACAAGTCAATCAAGCCTTGAGAATCCACAACTACTGAAGGCAGTGACTCCCCAAACCCACGTGGGCTGGGGACAACAGGGAAGGGGATAGCAGAGAAAAAAACTGAGAGGAACAGATGAAAGGATGAAGAGGAAGATGGAAAGAAAAAGCAACTCTCAGAGGTTAAAGAGGCACGGCAGCAGTCCAAGATATCCTTTAGTTCAAGATACTCTTTCACCAGGGGTGACCACCCACAGGCCCGACTGTTTTCCAAAGGATCCAGTTTCAAACTGCAGGTCCTGAACAGTTGTATCTGATGCAGCCTCAGTCCACCTGCTTTTCCAGCCTTTCTTCCACCTCAGTGTTTAATCCCTACTCCACTGCCCTTGGGTTTGCATTACAAGTCCCTTTCACGTCCATGTGCCATGGTTTTTCGGGATTGGAAATGCATTTAGGAGAGTGCAACATTTCCAGCTTTATAACCAAGCAGTTGTAAACTCCACTGTACCCTAAGGGCAAAGAGAATACTGGAAAATCCATCAAAATAGAGAAAACTGAAACTCAGTCTCCTGTAGATGTCAGTAAAAAACAAATGTTTCCACAGACTCCTGGATCCCAGACAAGCTTGGGTTGGAAAGGACCTTAAAGTTCATCTCATTCCACCCCCTGCCATGGGCAGGGACACCTCCCACTAGCCCAGGTTGCTCCAAGCCCCGTCCAACCTGGCCTTGGACACTACCAGGGACAGGGCAGCCACAGCTTCCCTGGGTAATGTGTGCCAGGGCCTCACCACCCTCATGGGTAAAAATTTCTTCCCAATATCCCATCTAACCCTGCCCTCTGGCAGTGGGAAGCCATTCTCTCTTCTCTTATACTTTCAGGCCCTTGTTCAAAGTCCCTCTCCAGCTCTCTTGGAGCCTCCTTAGGCACTGGAAGGGGCTAAAAGGTCTTTGCAGACCATTCTTTCCAGGCTGAACACCCCCAGCTCTTCCAGCCTGCCTTTTCAGTGTGCCAAATTTTTCCTTCAATCCTGACAACCCCTGTAAATCTGATTCTGTCCAAATTTTCCCACTCCACACAACTATTCTGACAAAAACTGAACAGCCACAACCCTCCTACCCTATAAAGAGCAGAGCACCCACAAAAGCTGCCTTCCGCAGCACAGCACTTACCACAACCCTAGACAGGTAGTACCTGCTACAGCTTTCCATCGAGAGCAGAAATCCCAAGCTATCACGGAAAGCTCATTTTGAGACCAAACTCCCACAGATCTGAGCAAACACATCCCAGAAACGCACTAGGAAAGCTGAAATACACACCTGTCATCCAACTCGATCCTTTTCATGCTGTGGAGGTGCAGAACAGCCAGGATTATTGCCACCAGGAATATCACAGCACAGCACACGCCCACACTGATGTAGAACACCCGGGTGGAAGTGGTGGGAGCTGCATTTACGGGATCAACTGAAACAGAGGGGTGGAAAGTCCTCAAACTCTTCTCAAACAGGAAAACAAAACAAAACAAAACAAAACAAAACAAAAAAAAAACACACCCAAGAAATGACAATTTGTTAGTTAGTTACAGCAACATGGGCAAAGAGGCTGGAAGCAGGGAGGGATCAGGTACCCTGGAGAACAACTGCCCTGGAAATGACAGTGGGGGGGTTAAGAGAACACGAGCAACACACTCCACTGCCTTTCAACAGCATTTGGGCCAAACACTGATGTTCTGGACACTGTGGAGGCTGAGTACAGTCAGCTGATGGTATTTCCAGGCAGGATTGAGTAAAAGAAACTACCTCATCCTATTCACTCAACAGTGACAGGTTAGAACAGCAAAGCAGACAGGTCCTAAAGTCCTAAAGAAAACAGATCAGTCATGGAGGGAAACCAGAGCCCCTAAGATGGGACACAAGAGTTGTAAGGAGACTTGGAATAGGGGCTTTTTCCCCCTTCACTAGTTAATATAATTAATTAATAACATTAATTACCAAAACCCCCCACTAAAATACTGGGTATAGTAAAGACTACCTGGGGAGTGTTTTCATAGGGAAAGCTGAGGCACCAAAGAACATCCCAAGTTTTCCAGTTTTCACACCCAAAGCTGTACATTCAGGATTACTTACAGAGAGCCTTGCTGCTGTTCTTATCAGCTGCTGGAGATTTGAATTCTGGTTCAAGCTCTAAAGAGATGAGACAAAACCATTCAGTTTGGTGTACTTTTATTACTGCAACCCTTCACAGGATGCCAATTCCCTCCTTTAAGGAAAACCAGAGTGAAGGATGAAAGACATGATGCCTACTTAAACACTCAGAAATATGCAGCTAAAGGCACAATACTCAGCTCATGTGTGTTGTAGTCCTTTGCAAAGGGAACAAATCTTCATTAAGCTTACTGTGAGTCTGGTTACCCAGGGGAGCAGTGCAAAGCCAGGGAATGCAGGCTGTGGAGATGCCTTCAGATGAACCTCCCTGAGGATTTGCATGGAGAGAATCCAATTTTTCTGTGGCTGCAAAGGCACAGTCTCACTTGCACATCCCCCTTTCTGCTTCCAGTTGTGTCTAACCCAATCCAGCCCAGCCCAGCCCCTTCCCATCCTGGTTCAGCCTGATCAACCTGTGAAAAAGTAATCCAGAGCAGGAAAAAATTGGAGACTCTCTCCTCCTCCTCTTTTTTTATTCCTGTTTTAAACTTGAGGAGGAACTTTTATGAACGCCCTGAGCAAAACCAGTAGCAAGTTGCTGTGTATTTCTAACTTCAGCACTAAATTAAAGCAGAAATCCCTGGGTGAATTACACCAATCAATGCACCAAGTCATTGATGGTTTGATGAACCTGCAGAAATGTGATCTCTCTAAGAATCATTTCTGCATAATTGAAAAAGTGGATTTGTTTCACAACCCCAGAAAACTATGTGGTGCCTATGGAAACCTCTGCCACACATGCATAGCTGTGAACGGATCAGCAGGGCTGACTTCCCCCACCTAGAATATTTGAAAAAATACCCAGGAAAACATGAAATAAAGGTAAAAAATATCAATATTATCAGCCAGACCTCTATTTGTACTATAAACAGAGATGCTCTTTAATTATTATATTTATTATTATATTTAATTATTATAATTAAGAATTATCTTCCTATAGCATCACTGCAAGGAACAGGAGCATCCCAACATAGCCACACCAGCTCTTCTACCCACACTTTCCTCAAGTTCATCCCTGGACATTTATACTCCAGAAAAGTGACAAACTTCCCTCTGGAAAGCCAACTGCTGTCCTGTCCCTCAAAGGCTCCAAGTAAAGTGAACAGAGTCAGGAGAAGCACGCAAAGAGAGAGGTGGCTACGCCCAACCGCTGCCTGGGAACGGGACACTGTGACCATTCCTAAGGAGGGTACAGCTCTGAGGATCCTCCTAAATAATTTTCTTCTGATGCTTACAAAAACACTAGGAAACACTTTGAAAATTCTAGGAAGCAGCAACAATCCAAGAATGAATTATGCTTGCAGATTTCCAAGTGGAAACACCAAAGTGTCGATCTGGGATTTCCATAGCCTGGATTACATCCTAAGATCATTTGGTACTCCATGTCTGACAGACTTAACACTTCCCTATACTCACTACATAGATAATCTTATCCTAAGTTATAAACTAAGTGGATTTTCTTGGTAATTCTTAGGACATTTTGAATTCTCAGAGTGCTGCAGTTTTGAAGAAACACCTGAAGAAGCACAGAGAAAATGCTTTCTGATAGATAGATAGATATTAAATAAATAAATAAATAGGTCAATCAATACAGCAGAACTCTTGGGGAAAGTTATTCATTCACCAGCTTCTGCTTTTACCAAAAGTCCCCCATCAATCTCTGAAAGACAGAATTTTACCTGGTTTCTTCCAATCCTCTCCAACACTCTCTGTTACTCCTGTTCTGGATCACACACACTCCCACTCCCTTTTCCTATCACACTTTAGTAACAGTAAGAACTTTTAAGGATTTGCAACTTAATCTCTTACTTTTGTAGCACATTTTCCTTCTTTTGAAATTTAAAACTGTGATGTTTTTTGAGGAATTCATTGTTAAGTTGAGCTGCATCAGTATTGTGACATCAGAGTCGAGTCTGCCAGTACAGGAGAGTTCCACACAAAACACTGTGAACACAACAAACAGGGATTGGAGGTAAGTTTGAGCACTTCCCAGACATTGTGATGGAACACTTTTCCATGACAAGGGTCTTTATAAAAGATGTTTTTAATGCACACTGTTAAATAACTCGATATTAAGAAATGTTATTTTAGCCTTCACATCTCATCACTTCAGACAACTATTATTAGAGTACTAAAGGATAGATTTTAAATTCATTTATGTCAATTATATTAAATGTTCACAGGTTACTGAAACTGTATTTGGGGCTAAATGACCGTTATTCCCCCACTAGCTGGATAGGGGTGGGTATTTTACCTGAGAGGGTGCGAGGAACTTCTCCCTGTAGAGAAATGTTGGCCTGGGGCAGAGCCATGGCCACAGGATCATGGACCTGAAATCCCAGTTTATACTCAACCTGTAACAGGAGTTGGGAGACAGAAAACACATGAGAAATCTCTGCGGTAGTAAAAAGAAATGCTACATACCTTTTCACGATTCTTCTTGAAAAGAAAAAAAACCTATATACATTATTTTCAAAGAGTTCTGGTGATTTTAGGTGACCACATTCCAAATTTCTTATGTGACATTTAAATATCAGATTTTGGGACAGTTTAAATTAAGAAAGCCAAAACAGAAATCATTCTTTAAAATTTGGGGCAGAATTTAGAGTGGTGTATTAAAAAAAAAAAAAAATCCCCCACAAACCTCACCTGTCAGTACTTTTAAACCTACTTGTTCAAAACTCAGTTTGTTAAAGCCATAGGAGTTCAAAAAATTCCCCCTCTTCTAACCAGTTTTACAAACAAAATTGCTTAGGAACAATTTATTCAACTATAGTCAAGATTTTGTTTCCACTTAAGAAGCTGATTCTGCAAACATTCATTCAAACAAAACTACAAGGCCTACTGTAAGTCCTAAGATTCTGCTGGAAATTAATTCCAACCCTTCACAGTCAGTTGAATGGATCTGTTTGACTTTGTTTGGCCCAACAGTTTATTTTTTTCCCTCCTTTCTAAAACATAATACGGTTCATTCCTGTTATCAATTTATTTTCCAGTCAGGATGCCAAGTGTGGAGACACAACCCGGGTTCTGAGCCCCTACAAACTGCCCTGCACCCACCCCACCAAGTCAGGACGGAAGGTGCCGAGGACTGGAATCACAGGACTGGCTACACAAGCTCAAAACTTCCTCCTCAGAATTCCCAGCCAAGCCCAAGGAAACTCAGGGCAGGGACAGGGATGCAGGTGGCCCATGGCTGGAGCTGTAACAAGAAAACTCATGTTACTGCTCCTACTGTAGCATTTCCTACTTAAGGACAGAAGAATAACCATCACTCAATTTAAAAAAAAAGAGAAAAACAACCCAGAATGAACATCTGGCAGAGACCAAACAGACTATTTAATATACGAAAATAAATTGTTAAGGAACTGGAAATGCTTCAGACTCTAAGAGCACAGGCAATGTTTCTGACAGCTGCTGCTGCACGCTCCAGCCACGGTGATTAAGTGAAACAAAAGCCCTTTCCATTTAATCAGGGTTCAGTAATAACATACTAGATGCTGTTTTTATAGATTTTCCTTGTCTGCAGGCATATGTTTCTAGAAATCTCTCCAACAATTACTGTACATATCATTTCCAGAGGCTTCAGTTCACAGCTGCCCCTTCTGCATGTCCAGTGCACCAAGAGAAGAGATTCCACAGCCTGTGTACATACATGGACCTTGCCAGGAGCAAAAAGCATAAAACACTTTAAAATAAGTGCTTAACCCTTCTAAAGTGAGAAAAGAACATATATATCATCTTAACTTATTGCCTGTAGTCATATAAATAAGTATTTTGCACCAAGCAGATGCTAATTTTTGCAAAGAAAAGAGCCATTATGTGATACAAGAACTAGTAACATTAATGATAATATTCACTATGCAGCAGAGCTCATGTCTCAAGCACCCAAACGCAGAAGTTACTTCTCACCTTGGATTTAGCATGCCAGGTGAAGTGGAGATTGTTGGTCTCGCTGGGAATTAAGAGATTGAAGGACAAGGCGTAGTGATTAATCACATCATTCCTCACGTAAGACAGCTCTGCATCAAGACCTGCAAGGAGAAAGGGAAGAGTGAGACACGGAAGAACAGGACCAAACAACTCTCAGGATCACCAGCTCCACTTTTATCTGAATTTTTAGCAAATACTTCCTCAAGTCCCTAAATTCCATGGCAGGTTTGGAGGCCAATCTCGTGCGCATTAGCACTGACAGAGCACTTCCAAGTCCCACAGAGCACCAGTTTCAGAGAGGTGCCACAGCCTGAGAAACAGGTAGAAGCTGGAATGGGATGAAACAAGACTTTTCGTACAATCTTCCAAGAGAGTCATTACAGGATCTCCCTGTCTGCTCCCGGGAATCACAGCTCTGGTTCTGCTCTTATTACACCTGTATTCACTCAAACCAAACTGCCTTGGATTGTCAGCTGGACAATCACAGGTAATTCCACCTGGAATAGCTCATTTCTTAAGACCAAAACACATAAGCACTACGGAATTAGTGTCAAGGTAATTAAATCCACAGGATGGTTTGGGTTGGAAGGGACCCTAAACCTCATCCAGTCCTGCCCCCTGCCATGGGCAGGGACGCCTCGCACTAGCCCAGGTTGCTCCAAGCCCCGTCCAACCTGGCCTTGGACACTTCCAGGGATGAGGCAGCCACAGCTTCTCTGGGCAATCTGTGCCAGAGCCTCCCCCCCCCCCCTCACAGGGACGTATTTATGTAAATCTCTCTTTTTTTATAGTTTGAAACCATTCCCCTTGTCCTTTCACTGCCTGTTCGTGTACAAAGTGGCCCTCCTCACATGCAGTGAGAGGAGACATTTGTTCATTCAGCAATACTAACATTTTATAGCTACCCTACGCTCTCTGAACATTTTAATATACCTGAAGAACTGAAAGACCCACAAAACTACTCATTACAGAGGATTAAGGTGCATTTCCCTAAATAAAACACATATTCTGATACTAAAACTCCTGTAGCTGCCCTTATTTTTCAGGCCACATGTTCCAAGGTCACCCTGAACACAGGGCAGGACCCTGCAGCTTGCCCTGGGTGTCAATAGCAATTAGAGGCAGAGTAAGCACTACCTCCCTGCAGAGATAAAATTAATCCCAGCTCCATATCCTCAGGAAAAACCACACTGGATTTGTAATCAGTACCATTTCGCCTTGTCTCACAGAGCTCTTCCTGTGCTCCCAATCAAATGCTCTCCAGGCTCAGCGATGTATGCACACACCAGGAGAACAACAGGGCAAATGAGACACAGAATATTCCACACAGAGGGAACAGAGCTCAAATCAAACAGTCACAGTACAAATGGGAATGTAAATGATGGATTCTGGGATGACCTCATTGTGGCCTTCCAGTACCTAAAAAAGGGGGCTTCTAAAAAACAGGGAGAGAGACTTTTTGCACAGGGCAGACAGCTATGGGACAAGGGGGAATGGTTCTAAACTAGGACAGATTTAGATGGGACGTTGGGAAGAAAGTCTTGCCTGTGAGGTTGGTGAGGCCCTGGCACAGAGAAGCTGTGGCTGCCCCACCCCTGGAAGTGTCCAAGGCCAGGTTGGACGGGGCTTGGAGCAACCTGGGATAGTGGGAGGTGCTGCTGCCCGTGGCAGGGGGCGGGACTGGATGAGCTTTAAGGTCCACCCCAAACCATTCCATGATTCTGTGATTAAACTCACAGGCAGTACCTCCCAATAGCTTCTCACTGGATTTTTTTCCCCAGGAATTTAGATAAAGGCTTTCTCAAAGCCCAGAAACTGATACTTATGAACCTGGGAAACACCGATGTTTCAATACTGAACAATAATTTTTTCCTTTTAAATTTATCAGCAATGAAAACATTTCTTCTCTAGCACATCTTTTCTCATCAGTGAACTAAAGACAAAATTCCACTTCCCATGCACAGCTAAGAAACAGAGTCCTCCCCCAACAACCAAGCTCCCATCTCCCTGCCTCCAATCCACCACAGGATAGTTCTGCTTCCAGACCAGTTGTCATCCCCTTGCTCCCTCCCCACCTCAATCCTGAATTCCTGAAGCACTTTGACTGTATAATTTATTTCAATCAGGCCAGCAAATTACACCCAAAAAAATCGCACCTGAACCTGCCAGTGACAAACAGCCCCTTCCCTGTGCTCTGGGCAGGCACAGGCAGGTATGTCATGCCTCACACAGGAGCCGCATCACATCCCAGCCGTAAGGGAAGGCACTGGGAAGATCCACATAGGTCAGGAATGACACAGGGCACTGCAGAGAACAGTAGTGGGAGCCAGAGCTCACCAATGGGCTGTGGGTTCTGACTCTCACCCTGACAGGCTGAAGTCTAACTCAGAACTGCTTTAATTCCGTATTTCACCTTTTCCCTTCGCACATGAACACTGACACCTGCCTGGCAATGTTCCTTAGTTCAGCCTTCAGCAGGCTAAATGCAGGGATCCCAGCTGGCACTATGCAGGGAGAGAAAACAAGTGGGGGAATACTCCTCGGGGAGTTTAACTCTCTGATTTAGTAAGGATGCTCAGGAGCACACCACATGGAGGGTGAGACTACAGCAGCACTTAGATGGAACTTATACTAAAACAGTCCTGTTACCTCATCCAGACAGTTTAAGGTGTTTTTCCAAAGCAGAGGTAGCTTTGAAAGATGGTATCAAATGAAGCAAGTCACTGTCAACACACAGCCTAAACCAGCAACCTCAATTTTCCACTTTTTTAAAAAATATTTACACTAAAGCACAGCAGCAGCATAAGAGGAACCAGCTAAGGTAGCAGGCTGCTGAGGAAAAGAGAAATGAGGGTTGTTTCCTCAGTTGTTTCAGATTTTAAGAATGCTCAGTAAACCACTACAACAACACCTCCTGGCAGACAGGTGAGGGGAGGGAAGATGTCATTGCACAAGTTCCTCCAAAGGTGCTGAAGGCTTTCACCACCTCGCACTAAACAGGGCAAATTCAGCAGCTCCCTGGACCAAACCCAAGCAGGATGTCATGTTTTATGTCCTATGTGGAATGAGAACAGGAGCAAACAGGTAGCTCTAGGAGGAAAACACACCTGCACTGCAAACAGCTGGAGGAAAGGGGCAGTTCCTCAATCATCATTTTCCAGGCAAGGAGCCCCTGGTGGTCTAGTGGTTAAGACGCGGCGCTGTCACCGCCGAGACCCGGGTTCAATTCCTGGTCAGGGCC
>JAYRBT010000010.1:21015563-21042619 GCA_036023395.1 Myiotriccus ornatus | reverse complement strand
GTGGGCTCAGTTCCGTGCACACTGTAACTCACCTAAAAAATCCAATGCGCAGGCTGGAAGGTGTAAAAGACCTTCCCGGTTCTTCGTTCGCGAAGTCTGGCCATTACTTACTTATTTGCCAGGCAGAGCAGTAAAACACCAAGAAAGGGGTGGAGAACTTTACAGAGAAACACCAAAAACTGCAGAGGAGGAAAAGCAACTTTTCCAAAAATGCTCCTATTAGTTTCAGCAGGATATTGGTGATCCATGATGATCAGTCTGAAAACCTGGGCTGCAGCTCTGCCCTGGCAAACTTCCCTAAATGAGTCCATGTGCTGACAACACACACTGGAGGAACTGGTTTTTCATTACTCGGACCTGACTAACCCACATCAAGCCACGTGAAATCAGAGAGAGCAAAACTCTGCCTGCATTTCCAGGCAAAGCCACCACCCTTTCACCCAGGCAACCCCTAAATCTCATTATGAACTTCCCCATCTTTGTACCTTGGGCGCAGCCTTGGAAGAATAAATTAAAGTTGAAGGCAAACAAAAAGGTAAATTTAAGCAGCAGCACAGAGAAAGCCTGTCATTCTTTGAACTGTTTAACATAACAAAATATCTGAAGAAGCTCAGAAAGGAAGGGGAGAGGCCAAGTTTCATTCCCAGATGCCAAAGCTGCTGGGCAGCCCTTGTGTTCATGACAAAATTGAATCATGTTAGTCCAGCAGCCTAACAAAACACTTCTTTTCAAATGTCCTTGTGCAAACGCAGCCTGGCTTCGACTCGTTTTTTCTTTCTTTCTTTTTAAGCACAATATACAAAGAAACTTGCCTCTATCAGCATGGGAAAATTGGATTTTATTCTTATGAAGTAAATCTGTCCTGCAACATCCACTAGTAATAACACACTCTCCTTAAACACAGCAGTGTTTAGGAGTCTGTCACCTGGGGTTACACTTAATTACTTAATCACTTCAAATCATCATAACGTAATTCTGGCACATTTTGTCTAAACTGGAAGATTACAAAAATGAGTGTGCAATGTAAGGGTTGGATGAGATTGCTGTTAGACTTGGGCTAAAATATTGCAAAAAGCAACATTTCATTAAGAGCAGTCTGGTAACAAGAGCTGACATTATTATCTGTTCCAGCACAGAAAGGACTGAAACTAGGGCCTGTTTTCCTAATGCTCTGGTCCGTAATTTGAACGAATTTCTTCATCAGCAACTGAGAAATCTCTGCAGTGTGACATCAAACCAGCCCTCCCAGACTGAAGCCACTCCTGCTCCTGACTCACAGCCACTGGAACCAATTAATTAGGAAGAGTTACCCACTTCAAGGAGTTGTTATATTCACATAAATATTCTATTTGTTCTATTCTGTGCTCCAGAATGAGGCTTCTGCTCCTGAGCAGCTCCTCCAGGTTAGTCCTCTGGCCAGAGCAGAAGTTTCCACTCCAGCATGAACATCCATGTTGCAGGAGTAGGAACCCCAAGTTTCAACACCCCTCCACCGCCCCCCACTTCCCAAGTCCTGCCCCATAAACACACCGGATTCTCCCACCACTGGACAATTTACCTTCTTGAAGAAAGGTATCTTTATTTTACCTCCATTTTCCTTTAATTTAAAGTGCACCCTAAGTCTGAAACACTGACTTTAAAGCCTAAGCCTTCCTTTTTTTTTGCAGCTGGTTCTGCAAATCTCCACTGAAAAATATAGTCTAAGCACAAGGAAATGTGGCTGAAGAATTAAAAATCAGCTCTTGACTACTGAAATTTCTTTTTTTTCGTGGTAGCGAGCACACTTTCCCAGAGCAAACCTTCTTAGCTTGAATGTGCTTAATTAATTCACTTCAACAATCAGCTTATGCAGAGCTGAAACTACAACGGGAAGTTAAAAAAAAAAAAGATGAGGAAAACAAATGCAAACTGATCCCCCTGGATCAGTTTAGTTCAGAAAAGAGCAGACTATTGGGAATGCAGCACTAAGCATCTGAATATAGAGGCACACAAAGAACTTTATACATCCCATTTATGCATAAAACAAAGTGTACTTTGCTTTCATAAAATCAGTCACAGATCACAGCCTTCCACTTGCATTTTTACTTAGGTTTTCCACAAAGCTACAGGCTGCCAGTTGTAGCTGTTGGTCAGGAATTTGGGCTGAAATACTTATTTTTAAACACCTTACAGCCAGGAGCATGTGGAAAAGATGACTGATGAAAAATATCATGGGGGGGAAGGGGGAGAATAAAGTTAAACCTTCAGCAACATGAAGGTGATGAAGAAACAGCTTTTCACTCCCCTAACACAGGTGCCAGGGACAGTCAAAGGATGCCCAGTGTCAAATTGAAAGACAAACAATCAGCACAAATCCAGCAACATTCACAGCTCTGCCAGCTCCACGACTCCAAAGAGCAGCAGCAAGAGGGCACGTGGACTGTGGCTGTTACCCGTGAGGAGTTAACTTTCCCTGAGCTGGAGGTGCAAAACAATGTGCAAGGCTTTCCTTTGGAGGAAATACTAATCAGAACTTCAAGGCAATTAATGCATCCTTGAAAAGCAACCGGGACTCCCCAGCAGGAAATCTTAGCAGGAGGCTTCCCAGCATCCAGCAAAGAGAGAAAAACTCGGAGCTGAGATCTCTCATTAAGTCCTTGTGAATCTTCACAGACAGATCTTCCTCAACACACTTTATTGATGCTGTTAAATAAAATTTGCAAGTTCAACACCACGGGCAAATGGGATTTTTCCCACTGAAAGGCTTTTTGGAAAGTCAAAGAGGACTTCTTCCCTTCCACAGGAAGAAGCTCCCTCAGGAGATGTCACTTGCTGAAGTAAAAGCAATGTTTAACTCAATCCATTCTAAAAAGACATTTATTGTTCCTAGGACCCATCTGCTTACCCTTTATTTGTCTCTGAGCAGCAGCAACAGTAACATTTCAACCACCTGCCTGCTTGTTCTTCTCTCCTTTATCTACAGAAAAAAATCTTTGTTTTTCTGATCAGTGGGTATAAAGACCACTGTGGAAATAGTTAAAAGATGACACTCACCTTAGAGGGGAAAAAAACCCCAAAGCAACACCACATATCTCACCTCAAAGCAGAACACAAGTGAACTCTGTTCTGATAACATCTTTCTAAACGAAATTTGCCCATCTCAAGGAAAAAAAAAATAAAAACTAATAAGCTCCCACCAAAACCAGCAGCCACTTTGCTATTAAATAGCCAGGACGGTACACATGAGTTACCTGAAGGGCTAATTCCAAAGGAAAGACGCAGGAGAGATGCACAAAACAGGTACTTGAAGGCAGAGGAAAATTAGTGGCAGTGACCTACAGAGAGGACAAAGGGAAATGGGACAGGTGGGAATAGGAACAGCCCAGGTGCAGGATTGGAGGAGACTGAATGGGAACGTCAATATTAAAACATAAATCTAACTTTGATGAAAAAATAGGAGAACTTTATTCTTAGCGCACAGAATAGCCAGGTGTATTTATGAAATAGAAATTTACCTCAGCAGTAATGGCAACTCTCATCATTACTGAAACATGAAGTTTGATGCTCCTTTTGAGACAGAATGAAAGCAAACACTGAGAAGAGAAAACCAAAGGGTTCCATCCTCATGAACTGCAGCTGCCCAAGAGCACAAACCTCAAAATAGAAAAACTTCCCATCAAATGCTCGGTAGTGTCACAAAGTTTTGGAAGGGACCTGCTGTAACTTCCCAGCCAGAACTCCACCATCTAACACAGGTCTGTAAGATTCATTTGGGCTCAAGAGTAACATGTGTTTGTGGTATTTTAGTGTCACCTGCCCACAGAAGTTGTGCCATTTTATTTTTATTTCATTTAGTTACAGGAAAGCTCCCACATGCTGATTCCCACATGATATCCCTGCAGGCAAGACCTTCAGAACAGTGTCCCTGCCAAGGGCTAGGGCTATTCCAGTAACCAGGACCCGACGGAGTACAAATAAATTAAAAATTTATTAGAAAAGATACACACACCCTAGGTGCTTCAGACCTCTCAGCCTTGGAACTCATGCTCCCAGTTCTGTGCTGAAGGGATAATGGACCTTTTACCTCTTCTGAGATGTTTTGAACACTTCTACCTCAGTGACACAGAGTAACCCAAAACCAAGCTCCACACAAACTACACCATGTCTGTTTGCTCCTGTGGCCACCTCTACACCCACACAGCTTAGCATACTTTTCTTTTAATAGAAATTACTCTGCAAGGCCTTCAACCAACTTCATAAAGGCCCAAACAGTTTGGAGAGGATCACCATCTTTAGTTTATCAGCCATCTCAGCTCCACTGCTGTTGCTGACGTGCCCTGCAGCTTTCCAAGCCCCTGGAGCAGCAGCTCCCATGCCTGCGTTCCTGCTCTGCTCTTTCCCAAGCAGTGTGCTGAAATCAATACACTGGTTAATTTAATTACAGCTATTCAACACCCAGTAAGTGGCAGCAAAATTCTAAAGCATCACATTAGTTTCATGCTGCTGCTTCTGCTCCCAGATCTCCAGAGCAGCCAGTGCAAATATGTGAGTTATCCGCTTGGAAGAAGGACAAAGGCGGCGTTTGAAGAGGAATAATGCATTTGAAGCCTCTGCCACGGCGCCTTTGTGCCCCACGAGGCATCAGCACAGAGTGTTAGCATTCATTCCCACATGGGAGCTGCTGGTGCTGCTGCCATTCCAGGGGGGAAAAGAGAGGGGAAAAAAAAAAAACCATTCATCAGGCATGACTCGTTAAATGCACTTCACCCTGTACTCGGCTCTCCCAGCTGAGACCTCAAGTGCCACTCAAACTCTGCACACCAAGGTACAGAGGAGTAACTCTAACTGAACACCCTCCCACGCTGAGGGAAGTGGGAGCCTCCGTGATATTCCAGTCTGGATAGTTCAGGTAGGAATTAGTCATCAAGCCATTTCGCTGGAGCTCAGCACAACTGTGAATCAACACATTTGGAATCTGTCTAATTAATTCAGCTCTTCCAGTATCCAAACACAGCTCTGAATAGCACAAGGGGAGGAGAAAAACACAAGGCTTCCCCAAATGCTTCATCCTTTGAAGTACCCAGACGGTACAGCACAGCTGCCTCCATAGCTCCCACTCTCAGGAACATGGGATTTTTCATGAATATAAACCCTGTATCCTGTATTTCCCTCTGCCCAGGTGGTGTTCAGGAGCAGTTGTGGTCCCTGCCTTCTTCCCAGTATCCTGAGCCCTTCTTGCTGGCTTTTCTCATGTGTGCAGGGAGCTGCGCCTCCATTTCCTCTCCCTTTCTGTTCCCATTCTGTCCATGCACTGAAGGGAGAAACAGAGCAGTATTCCAAGAGGCCAAACAATCAACCATGATAAACAGGCTGCGGCCAAACCCAACGCAGGTGTAAAGTCACAGCAGCGAGGAATGCAGGTTTGGGAATTTCCCCCTCCAATCAGTCCAGCCTTCAATCCCAGAGCTCGGGTTTCTTCCAAGTCCCTGACACACAAATGTTCCAAGAGCCACAAACATTTATCACTAGGCAGCCCTTGGCCTCTGGGGAGCTGAAATGGCTGTTCCCTCCCAGGGCTGAGCACAGACAGAGTTGCCCCAGCAATCCCTCCCGAACACCAGTTTGCAGAAGGAAATAGCCTTCTCCAGGCAGGATTCATATGGAGCTCCCAGCAGTTTAAATCCAAATGCATCAGCTGGTGTGCTAAAGCAGGATCAACACCCATCTCAGCAATGCTGGGAAGATCAACACACGCAAGGACTGAAGTTTAATTCCTGAACTTCCCTCCTAATGGCATCACTCAGAATATGATTTCAAAGCAATCCTAACCCAGGCCAGGGCCTGCCTCCACTGGAGTCACTCCCAATGGCCTTTCACAGGCTATTTCAAGCTTCCAAAAGTGTAATTCACTGCAGGTCTGCAAGCATTACAAATACTGCAGCGACTACAGATGACTGCACATATCTTTAAAGAAACAGCTCTCCACAAGTTATTTGAACTTTGCAAACTAAAAGGGAGGTAAAAGAATGGAAAGGGGCAGAGGAACTCCAAATGCAGCTTGTTCTCATAAACCTCAATATGGACATGAGCCGTGGTGCTCTGTAAATCAGACAGACAGGTAGCACGGAGAGGCTCCAGAATGAGCACAGCCTGCTCGGCTCCACAGGGAACTTGTCCTGACCTGCTGCTGCTGCACCCCTGAGCATCTGCCTGCCCCAGCCTCCCCTGCTCCAGAGCAGGATGGATCACATCACCCAAAACACCAGCTACTGCACACCCATCACAGACTGTCATCAGGACAAAGGGCTTTACTGGGAGAGGCAAAAGAACCATTACCATAAAAACAGCACTTTCTGTTCACTGGGATAGATCAGAATAGTTTCAGCAGTTCAATTTTGTTTCAGAGCATGGTGTCTGTCAGGATTAGAAGTTTTATACCCTTCCCATCCAGGTGTGCACCTACATAAATCTCCATTTTAAGTCCCTTTCGAATGGTACCATGAAGCATTACCAGGTCGGCTTTTGTACTCCTGCAAAGACAGGGGTGTGGACCACAGTGACACCAAACTTATTTTTCCATACAGCATGCAAAAAGCTTCTGTTCTTCAGAGTCAAGCACTTACAAGCTAGAAAATGAAGACTTAAGAATACACACACAGCAGAAACACATTCTGAGCTCTAGGTCATGTACCACACAGGCATTTGGTTCCACACCTTGGGGGTAGTCAAATATCTGCTCCTTGTGGGACACCTCCTTCAGACTCCTGCAACCACAGAGGCTCTTGGCTGTATTTTTTCCAGGACCTGTGAGTTACCCACTGTCCCATGGAAAACGATCTTGGGTGCTGCTAACAGCAGCAGCACTCGGAGCACAGCACTGGCTCACTGGTGCTTCAAGTTGTGATGGCACCCAAGACAGGCCTGAGGAGGATTTTAACAAGGCCCTGAAGCTTTTCAAGAATCACAAGGAATACATACTTTCAGCTCCCTTTTATAACAACCAGGCAACAAGGGAACAATAGGATTTCCAGTCACTATAGCCTCAGTGCAAGTACCATAAAGCACTTTTGATGTGAACTCCTAAGGCCAACTCTCCAAAACAGTGCCATCAAAAAAGTTCTGTCATAGTATAAAATGAAGACATCTTTAATTAAGATCATCTGCTGCAGTAAGATAATGTTTAGACTCCATTTCTAACATACAAAATTGCACGTGGCCTATAATTTCCCAGGGCTCTGCTCAGTCACACCTGGAGCACTGGGGTCTCCAACACAAGAGTCACGGAGTTACTGGAGCAGATCCCAGCAAGGGTGCAAAAAGGATTAAAGGGACTGGAGCACCTCTCCTATTAGGAGAGGTTGAGAAAGCTGGAGCTGTTCAGCCTGGAGAACAGCTGGCTCAGGAGGATGTCAGCAACATAAGTAAGTATCTGAAGGTGTGTGCAAAGAGGATGGAGACAGGCTCTGCCCAGAGGAGCCCAGTGACAGCACCAGAGGCAACGAGCACAAACTGAAACACAGGAGGGTCTGTGTGAACATCAGGAAAAACTGATCCACCAAGGGTGATCAAGCACTGACACAGGCTGCCCACAGAGGTGGTGGAGTCTCCATACTCAGAGATGTCCAAAAGCTTCTGAATGTGGGGCTGGACAACCAGCTCTGGGTGACCCTGCAGGAGGTGGGATCAGATGACCTCTGGAGGTCCCTGCCAACATCAACCACCCTGTGAGTCAGCAGCACAATTTAAAACACAACCAACCCGCTGTTGTAATAATTTTGCATCAGCTTTGCATCTTACACCCAGACAACTCATTTTGGTAAGCTGCAGAGCAGCTTCTAATGAAATTCTAGAACACGAAACTCACATCAGTGTCAAATTAATCTAACTCTGCAATTAAGCAAGTGCAAATATAAAAGCAACAGCAGACAGCATTCAGTGATTACTCAGAAGAAACCAGGCCAGAGAATACTAAATTTGGAAACTCAATGCAAACATTGTAGGACTTCTGACCCTTGCAATTCTAATTTAGCCCCCCCGTACATATCCATTATGATAACCCTTAGTTACATGATAATGCAGTATCTTCCCCTCATGGGACTAAAGTCTCAGTTAACTCAGGCCAGACCTGGCTCCAAAAAGACTCAGAGCCATGTGACAAGGAGGGCTATCCAAAGACCAAGTTCACAGCTGAAAGCCATGCAGTCTCCAAAAAAAAAACCCTGCAAGGGCAGAAAGGATTGTCTTCGCTGTTCAAGCACCTTGTTCCTGCCATGAATGCTGCAAAAGAACCGCCTGCAGTGCCAGGAGAGCTGTTTAAGCCAAGTTTTCAAAGGCAGCTATTGATTCTGGTCCTTGTAATCAGAGGGTAGAACCTGAGGTCTCCTGTGAGGCTGAGCTGCAGAACTGCTGGGCAGTGAAGGTCTAAGAGATATACCAGGAATGCTCTAAGTGCCAAATAACAATGTGTGCTTTAAACAGACTAGACCCAATCCTTAATTATGAAAGCTAGCTATCCAACAATACTGGATATTTTCTACCTTAATCTCTGAACCTCAATGCCTGCGAAGCAGGGATATGCAGGCCTTTTCATCCCAGGATCCTGTGAAAAGCAGAACAATGGAGCATTTCAACATGAGGCAAATCACATTCTGATTTCATGGGAAAACTGGAAGTCACTAAATCAAATAGAGACTTTCTGCTGAATAACTCATCACTAACTTCACACCACCGGCTCTGCGTGTTCAGCATCCCAGGGCAGTTACTAGAAAAGGGAACAGATCAGGTGGTGTTATCACATGTGCAGTTAGTCACTCCAGAAAAGTAACAATACTTACTTCAGCTCTGTGAACCAGCTCCAAAAAGCTACAGATCACAATGCCAAGAGAGTTCACTGACACCCCTAAAAAGGTTGTGGTGCCCTGGGTGTCTCTTCCCAGCAAGCAGCGCTTCTCTTCCGCCTTCTCAATTCTCCCTGACCCTGTACCCCATCCCTGCTCTCACCCAGACACCTCTGGCTCCCGCTGCCATGCTGGAATTGTCTCAACCAAGTCCCCTCAACTAACTCCTCTCTCCTTCCACCTTTATCCCATCTATCGCTGAATCCTGCATGGTGCGAGCGGAATCTGACACATTCAATTGTGTGGAAACCACTTATTTTTTTTCCCAAAGGCTTATAGTCTGGATGGCTGGGAACATTTTCCATGGGAAGGGCAAGAGACATATCTGTTGGAGACGCCATCTGCCTGCCATATAACAAGTCCTGCCTTCAGACCCTGAGAACTCTGCAGCGTTTCAAAACAAAAATCCACATCACACAACAAGACAAGCCAGTTTCCTCTAGTTTTCCTCTACGTTAAGCTCTGAAGTTCAAAACAATTCCTCCTAAGGCAGACACATGGCCAGAATCCCACAGCCCAACGGTGGAAATCTGGCATTAAGCACACAGGAAAGGAGCAGGCAGTTTTCACTATAAATCACAGTATCTGTCCTGCCTCCACGCCACAAAGAACAGCAGCCACAAATAATCTGCAGCAAGTCCCTGAAGATGTACAGGGATGATATTAAGAAGCATGGACACACCACAGGCTGCAGTAACTCCATGTAACATTTGGGTTTATGAGCACTTCAGAAGGTCCTGAGAGCTTCTGTTCAGCCACAGCAAGACAGTAGCAGAGACGGAGTTTGTTTAGAGACAAAAGCTGAAAGAATCCAGTTTCCATTAACAGCTTCACTGAACTTAACACTTCGTTTCACATCTTCCTATCCCCTGTGACTGACTAGCTCAACATCTGCTGAACCACAGCCTTTCCCGGGGAAGTTCCAGAAGCTGAATCCCCTCCCTACTCTTTGCAAGTTCACACATCACTACAAGCCCTTACACCATGAACTTGATTGTATTAAGTCCCAATCACATACCACAAAATGGAACATATCAAATGGTTGGGTTTGCTTCCTGAAGTGTGAAGAACTGGAACAAAACTGTCTGTTTCTCTGGATTTTCTTCTGCCAGAGGAATATATAAAGGTACTGCTGATTTGACTGCCTATTCTAGATGCCTCACTAAACTTCACCTCACCTACAACAGCAAACATAAAGGATACCCCTAAATTTAAATCTGCTCGTGCCAACAACACAATTTAGTTCCTGGAAGTTTAGTTTGCAACAGATTTCTAGTGATCTGAACCCCACTAACTGAAAGAAGTGCCAGTTTATCTCCACATTAGACTCCAACTTATCCAAGTCTCTAGGGTCACAGAAGCAAAACAGATCACTTGTGTCAGATACTTAAAATGACATAAACCAGCCACAGACAGCTGAGTAATAAGTGCCTTCAGCCACGTTAACAACAGACACCCATAAGGGAGGTTACAGGATGAAATTTCACTTAAAAGATAATAACAGCAGATATTCCCTGCTCAGCTGCTACTTCAAGATGCATAATTACTGTAGTGGGTCAAGGAAACCTGAGCAAATCCAGACAATGCAGATTTCAAGCACTGGGCTTAGGATAGCTCAAACCTTACCAGTCAGTATTTCCAAGATTAACTACCTGTTTAGAATCCCAGCTGACATTGTCAGAAAGCCTGACATTTTCATCTTCTATCTGTAAAGAAGCATCTGACAGCAAAAAGCACGTGTCTTGTAAAATGACGACAGCTGGACACTGATCACCCTGAGGGAAAAGTGTTTACAGTGCTCTTCACTCCCCCACATCCCTGACTTGGGTCAGTTACGTGCTCACAGGGTGCAAATTAACTGGAGATATTTTCATTTTGTCCATTTGACGCAAATAAAGTCTTGCACTGCCAGTTTTCCAGCCTGTAGAGATACAGGGCACTTGGGAAAAACAAATCACTGGGGACACCAACAGATTTGTTTTGAGACTCCAGCCACTAACTCTAAACAAGAGCCTAAGCAAGCCAAAGCCTACAGAAAACAAATCTTTGTTTAACATAGGCTCTCCAAGCACAGAACTCCTACTCCTGCCTTCCACAGCAGGCCAGATGGGGGACTTCAGGAACTGCCTCCAAGTCCTTGCACAGAAGTTGTCAGCCTGCCTAGAAATTAAGATTCCTTTCACACACACACCCAGTTATTGCCAGGTCTCCTCTCTGCCCTCTGCATGTCGCTTGCCTGGCTAATAAAATCCCGGACCTGAGCTCACCTCTCCCAAGGCTTACCCTGCTCCCACGGGATGCTCCAACCGAAGGAGCCCCTCACCCTCAGGGTGAAGCCCTGACCAGCACAGAGTCTCCTTCCCGTGCCCTCCGACTTCTCCATTCTCCCGACGGCCCCCTGCTCCCCCAGTCCTACAAAACCCACGCAGACCCCTAGAATCACCCATCCCCACCACAGTCCCACAGCTCCCCATCCTCTCCTGAGCCACCCCCCCGGTCCTGCTGACCCCCACCATTGCCTCCTGGACCCCCACAGCCACCCCCCATCCTGCTGGCCCCCACCACCCCCACCCCAGTCCCACAGCCCCCCATTCTCTCCTGAGCCCAGGTCTTTCATCCCCGCTCACAGCCAGTCCTACAGGACCTCACCACAGCCCGCGGCTCCCCATCCTCTCCTGAGCGCCAGGTTCCTCATCCACGCTCGCAGCCCTCTCCATCCTCCCCTGCATCCCAAACCTGCTTCCCTCCCACCAGCCCCACAGACACCCCCACTGCCTCACGGACCCCACAGCCACCCTTCCCTCCTCCTGCTGACCCCCACCATCCCCACAGCCTCCCATCCTCCAGCCTCCAAAAACTTCCACCCCAGCCCACAGAAGCCCCTCAGCCCCGGCTGAGCGCCAGGACCCTGCCAACCACCTCAGCCCGCGGAGCCCCCGGCCGCACTCACCGATCAGCTGCCGCACCTCCTCCTCGCTCAGGTAGATGCTGAGGCTGGGCCCGGGGCCACCGGGGGGCCAGTCCGGGACGTGCAGGCCGGGCTGGCCCTGGACGGGCAGCAGCAGCAGGAGCAGCAGCGGCGGGGGCAGCAGCAGCAGGCGGAGGAGATGGCGGCGCGGGCCCCGCACCCACCGGCACCGCCACGGCCCCACGCCCGCCTCCCCCACCGCCTCACGGGGCCGGCCCTGCCGCCCCCCGCCGGGTTCCCGGCGCCGCGGCCCCATCGCTCGGCGGGGACGGAGGGAGGGAAGGAGGGAGGGAGGGCCGGGGGGACGCGGGCGGGACCCCCCGCCCCGCCGGACCCTCGCACGGCGCGGCCGCCGCCAGGCCCCGCCCCGCGCACGCGCCGCTCCCGCCACCGCCGCGGGCGCCCCCTCAGCGCGGGGGGGGGCGGAATCCCCCTCACGGCTCTTCCCGCCTCTTCCCGCATCCTGCCCGGGGCCGGGAGGAAGAGGAGGACGGAGAAGGTCCTGTGGTTCCTGCGAGTCACAGAATCAGTGAGGTCGGAATGATTCTCTGAGGTCATCGAGTCCAACCTGCGCCCGATTCCCACCTTGTCATCCAGCCCAGAGCACTGAGTGCCACGTCCAGTCCTCCCTTGGACACCTCCAGGGATGGGGACTCCACCACCTCCCTGGGCAGCCCCTGCCAGTGCCTGACCACCCTTTCCAGGAAGAAATTCTTCCTGATGTCCCACCTGAGCTTCCCCTGGCAAAGCCGGAGGCCCTTCCCTCTCCTGTCCCTTGTTCCCTGGGAGCAGAACCCAACTCTCCCCTGGCTCCCCCCTGCTGTCAGGGAGTTGCAGAGCCAGAAGGTCCCCCCAAGCCTCCTTTTCTCCAGGCTGAGCCCCCCCCAGCTCCCTCAGCTGCTCCTGCTGCTCCAGCCCCTTCCCCAGCTCCATTCCCTTCCCTGCACACGCTCCAGCCCCTCAAAGCCCTTCCTGAACTGAAGGGCCCAGAACTGGACACAGCACTGGAGGTGCCTCAGCACTGGAGGTGCCTCAGCAGTGCCAGCACAGGGGGACAATCCCTGCCCTGGGCCTGTTCCCACACTGGTTGTGACAGCCCAGGTGCCCTTGGCCTCTCTGCCCACCTGGGCACACCTGGACTCCTGACCAGCCTCTGTCACCAGCACTCCCAGGGCCTTTTCCAGGTCCCTCATGGTCTCTGACCCCATCCTGATGGAAGGCTGGCAGGAGTGGGTGCTTCACGCCAGGCTGCTACCGAATTGCCTCACACTCACCCTGAGCCCTCTGCATGTCCCTACATTCCCCCTTGGCTGTCACTGCTCCATCCTGAACCCTCCCAGCCCCACAGCCTGCCCTGGCCATCCACCACAGCCTGCCCTGGCCATCCATCCATGATGGGCCAGGGGGGTCAGACCCACGTGGCTGGAAATACTCTGCCAAAACATCCCAGAAAAGATAATTCTGGAATAAGTGATTGTGGTATTGTGGTGGGTCAATTCTGGTGGGACACCTGGTGCCCACCAGAGCCCTCCTCAGCCAGATAGGGGAGAGAAAATGTAATGAAGGGCTTATGAGTCGAGCTAAGGACAGGGAGATCACTCAGCTGTTACTGTCATGGGCAAAACAGACTCAGTTTGGGGAAAGGTATGAAATTTATTACCAATGAGATCAATAGGAAAATGAGAAGTCCACTTTAGAGCCAGCTGGCATTGTCTGCATTGGACACAGGGGAAGCTTCTGGCAGCTTCTCAAAGCCACCCCTGTAGCCCCCTGCTATCCAGAATCCAACACACTGCTCAGAAGCTTTCCCAACTGGAAATCCTGCTAGAATACCAGCATTTTGGTTGAAGATGATGTCCTTTTTTGGTAATAATTTTAAAACTAAAAAATAAGGGTATTTTAAATACACATTTTATAAGTATATAAAACATACCAATGTTCTATTTAACATTTTAATCTGCTTTTTTATCTTACAGTGCTGTCAAAGCTAAGAAGCAGCAGCAGCAGCAGCGTTTCATTTCACTATAACAAAGAGCCTTTGGCCCACAGAGGATGGTGATTTCAACCTCAGCCAAGCCATTGCTCCCTGTCATGATCCTGAAGTAAAATCCAAACTGTAAACACGTCTCCTGTTCTCTTACAGTATGGAATGCCAGCAGCAGGGCTGCCTGACAGCTGATATATTTTAAAAGAATGCAATAATAATCAAGCCCAATGATGAAAACAACATTAAATTCCAGCGTGAGACTTTGAATCTCCTATACAAACATTCCTGACCTCTTCCCAAAATCCTCTGCTGTGCAGAATTTCAAAAGTAAGGATTTCTGTGGCAGTTTGGCACTAACCCCCTTTTTCAAGATGTCCGCCTTTCCCCTGAAACACAAAAACCTCTGTTCCGATTGGCTCGGGAAGTGGATTTTGTTTTTCTGAGCTGGCTGCTGACCTAAACACGCCTGATTTCTCTCTCCTCCAGGCTGAGGAGCTGCCTCCATCATCACCTTTCTACCTGCTGTCACACCTGGCTGCTCTCCAACTCTTCTAGAGAGCAGTGACAGCTTTGCTGTCAGCAAATCCGTCGTGGGGGGCTGCCTTACTTGATTGAGGTTTTCAGCAGAAGTGTCACAATATTCATTTATGACCATTAAATCACTTAATAGCTTTGAATTGCGCACTCCCTCCTGACCTGCCGTGGGACACCATGACAGCAGGACATGCAGGATAATTAACCATGGAGAGGTTTAATCAGTGAGTCTTTCAGCTCGTAATCCTAAGAGTGGAGAAAGTGTGTAGGAAGTTCTACATTTCTAATCACGGTGGTGAAAGAGAAATCGCTCACACACCTCCCCACAATAACCACCACTTCCTTAACAGCGTGAGGTGTAAAAAAATAAAACACCAACCTGCAATGGAGTGGGAAGTTATGTGCAAGTCTAGGGTTGGGTGGATGTGGCCCAGCCTGCCCAGCATTGGTTGCTGAGGGAGAGCCTTCCACACCACAGCTCGTCCACAGGCCGTTTCCTCAGCCCCCAAACCCAGCATCTGGGCATCTGTGTTTGTTTGCCCCACAGGCACAGCCTGAAACTCAGACTCCAGCTGGCTCCTGATCCACCTCATTGAGGGACTCGTGGACAGACAGACAATGTTGGTGTCTGATGTGATCAAAACCAAGACCAAGGCACATCAGACAAAGACCAAGCAAAATGTTGATGCTGTTTTCCGGTGAGTTGACAGGCAGCTCACATGGGGAGACACTGCCAGCATGGATCCACCATTTGGACAGATCCCCGCTTCACTCCCAATGAGTGCACTGAGGGAACAGCAAGGAGTTGCTCTTGGTCTCTGGAGGTAGGACAAGCCCAGTGAGCCCAAAATGGTGTAGGTACCAGGCAGGAGACAAATAGCTCTTTTTTTCCATAGGTTTGTCAAAGACTTGGCAGAAGAAACAGGGAAATGAGGATGCTCCTCAGCTGTGACAGTCTTTAATGGTAGCAGGACCCACAGGAACCCCCATGTGGGGGTTCAATTTTCCGCTTTCCATTTTCCACTGCACCTCATTTTCCCCAAACCCATTTCTGTCTTCATGAGGAACAAGGGAGAGCAATATCCATGCATGCACTGTGGTTAACATGACTTTAACCTTAACCTTGGCCATCCCTGCCTTGGGCGCAGGAACATGATATTCAGCACAAATGTGACGTTCAGGAGAAGGACCCATGTGGGATTATTTTCCTGCCATTTCTTTTCAGCGAGTATGTAACTCTGCCTCCTGGAAGCCACTGGCTGATTTTAATAAAAGGTCACCAAAACCACATAAACCAAAGGCAAATAAACACATTCTTGGGCCGTGGCTGCCAACCTGACACGGAGCTAAAGGCCTGGCTGGGGTGGCTGCTCCCTCATGCCCATGAGACTGATTGCTTGCTGAGCCCTGAAGCTGTAATTAAAATGCAGTCTGTGAGGATAATTGGGGGGATTAGAAGCCAAATGAAGGTTTCATGGATGTCAAGAAACATCTCATTGGAAAAAGGTGAAAAATGCAACTCACGGGCCAGCTCAAACCCTGAAGATCTTCTGTTGATTTTTTTTGGCTGCAGAGACTATTTTTGGCAGGATCGAGTTCACGGTCTTTCAAAACCATTCTGGGGAAGATTATATTGCAAGAGGATACACGAAGTCTCTCCGTGGCAAGCTGCTAGCAATAGCTGTGAACTCACAGCGCTCACATTGAAAAGTTTTGCTTGGATAGACCCTGGGATGCATCGCTGCATGTGCTCCCAACCTGATTGTATCAGCACTTACGACCGCCAGGTCCCAGGAGGGACGGAAGAGCTGCAATTCATTTCTGGATGAAAAACAAACCTGTAAAAGCAAATAGCTGACAATTAATGGCACTGGTGGGAATTTGATACATGAGGACCTCAGGGAAGACACACGATACAGGGCTGTTTACATGGGTGCTGGGAGACGGGAGACAGGGCTTTGGGAATGACTGCTCCATGTCCAGACTCGCTCACACACGCCACTGCGATACGGGGGGCTTTTCCCACCTCCTCTTTAGGATTGTAAATAACTGCAGCATTCCCTGGAGAGAAAAGCCGACCCCTTCACGCAGACACAGGAATGAAGTCCTTCTGCTTCTTCCAATCAGTCTTCCAACATTTTTGCCTTCAAACAGCTTCTCTCCTTTACAAGTACCAGGTGACCTCAGTGCTTGGATGGCTTCCAACACAAGTGCACCTTGGTTCCATGACCCAGGAGCCTTCAGCTCATCGCTTGCACAAGGACCTCTTGCCCACAAGGCTTCTCCACAGAATTGGTCTGGAGCTTTGTCTTTACTTGTGGACAGGAGTTAGAAATGGGCAAAGGGGATTTTGGATTTAGGAGACCTAGAAAAAGATGTCACAGCTGAGCCTGTGAAAGCACCTAAGCTATTTAGTATTGACTGACTCCTTTATTATTTAGTATCATTTAGCATTCCCCCTTATTTAGTATTTATTTACCCCTTTCCCTGGGCAATGATGTGTCCCCACACCTCTGAGTAGGGATAATCCCCTCCATTTGCTCTGTTTTACCTCCCACCATTTCCTGAAGGGTTTCCCACTTCTGTCTTTCATGGAGCAAGGTGCCCCAGGGTTTCCAGTTCTCCTCTCTGGGTGGGACAGACTGGGGGGGCTTGCTGCTTGTTTTCTCATACATCTCTAATTTTGCCATCCCTTTTCCCATAGTCCAAGGAGAAGAAGGACTCATATAAATAGACATATGGCTTCCCTCAGATTAGCAACGACCCGTGGAGTTTACCAGGGCAGGGAAGAGCTGAAACTTCAAAGTTTAAAATGTGCAGACCTTCCCACAAACTCTTTTTATCCCGTCTCATCATCCATAAAGAGGAGGTATGGGGAAGTCTGGTGCCCCCCTGTTTCTGGAATAGCACCGAGGCAAAGATAAAAACCTTCAGACTTCCAACCTGCTCCTCTTTGCATCAGACTTCTATTTTTTCTTTATTTAATTCCTAACTGTGCACACAGGTCCACAAAGCTGCCCTGGTGAAGGAAGGGCCGGCTGCCTCATCACTGCAGAGTTAGCTGGGATATACAAAGAGGAAAAGTCAGTCACACAGCAGCAGAGGGAAATACCATGCACAAGTTCCAGGAAATGCAGCATTTGATGGAAAAAACATCCTGGGAACATGAAGCTGGCTGGAGCTGCTGTGGCATTAAGCACGGGAGGCTGGAGGAGAGCAGAGCCTCGGAATACGGTTTCAGCATGTGGTTGGGAAGGCACATGCCGTTCCTGTGTTCCCTTATAAGGGGAGTGTGCATGCCACAATATTGCTAAATATGAAAAAAATTGTGTTTGGGGGCTGGCTGTCCCTCCCCAGGGCACCCGAGGGATGCTGGCTGGCGTGTGTGTCATCGGAAGTGCTTTCCTTTCCAATAGATGCCAGGATGTGGGGCCATGGATTGCACAACAAGGCTTTGTAATGCTGTTACATTTTGTTCTGCACTCAATCAGAGCTTAATGCTCAGGTGAGACTTGGTATCAGGACACAAAATTACAAACAAAACCTTTCTCGATGACAAAATTGAGGGAGAATTGGAAAGATACCTGTTGGAGGGAGTAGAGAGGGCAAGCAGGCACCTCAACCTGCTCCTGGGTCTCCTGCTTGGTCTTTTGTTGGCTTTTCAGTGTGAATGATCTTTCAAGATTTCTCTCCAGGGGATTTCTTACGTCTCTGCTGGAACAACAGACTTTGCACTCTAGTTCAGCACTCCAGTGACTCCAAACACAGCAGTGACTCCAAACACAGCACCCATCCTCAGAGAGCTCAGTCTGTGCTGTCCCCTTTTCCCTTGGTAAGCCAATGGAGCAGCAGCTCTAATGTGGTTGTGTTTCACAGGTCACTTATGCAAGTGTTTCCCTGTGCTCTGGCAGTTGGAGCTGGTTTATGGTTTACCAGGGCTTTTTGGAGCCCACACATGATATGGGAATGGAGAGTCACTGTATCCCATCCTTCCTTCACCAAAGCACAGTTGGAGTGTTTGCCCAAAAAGTAGAAAATATTTGTGACTTGCTTTCTGAGAAAGTATTAAAATCCCCATTTTCATTGGGATAAATGATAACCAGAAAGAAGTACTGACCAAATCCCTCACCCTCTACAGAAGAGGTGTGGAACTCCTGGATCCATCAAAGCTGGAAGCAGGAAAGACAGGACTCTCCCATTCCTCTCAGGGCTTAGATTGTTCTGGGAAGCAGTGAACCTGAACTTCAGGCTGCCGAGATCTAACTCTTGTCTCCCCTTTTCTGTCCAAGTGGCATTACCGCTCTTGGAATGTCACCAGCACCAGCCAACAATGGGGCTGAGAAGGAGCAAACCCAGGTACCAGTCTCTTCCCAGGACTGGGCAATGCTGTTACACCCTGAGCTCACCTGGACACTTTTATTGAAGATAAATATATTTTACTTATGAAAAAAGAAAAAAAAACATATTCCTGTGGCTGATATATTCTCATATACATAAAAATAGACGGATTTTAATCATGCTTACATTGCAGATCCCACAAGCCAACTATTTTAATAGATTCAGTCCTTTTCTCTGGGCTTGGAATGGGCTCAACACCAATAAACCAAAAGACTTAGCAGGATGTTTTTCCCTCGTTAAAATGCTTTGTGATTTTGACTCTGTTCTGTTCTGTCAGGGCTGCTGTGTTTTCATAGATCCCCATCTTGAAATTGAGGTTAGGGTGAAGAAAAAGGCTGTGGAAAGGCAACCTGGCTTCCTCCCATCCAACCATTCCTGGGTCCTTTCATAGTCCCAGCCGGACCATTTGTTCTCCAGCAGCTCCCACCACATGAATCCGAGTATACCCAAAATTTAATGAAAACTCCTTCTTTCATTTTTAAATGCTTTCCCTAAAATACCCAGTATTCCCATGTGGATTTCAGTGCTGGGAAACCCTTCAAAGCCCCAGAGCCAGCAAGAAGGGATCCTGTCAGCAGGAACTTGCATGGGCCAGGTCTTGCCCTGGCTTGGATGATGGTTGCAGGATCCTCACACTCTTGCACCAGCTGCTTAAAACTTTGTCATTGCTGTGCCAAAAATCCTGGGGAATTTTCTTGCTTTGTGATCACTGTGCTCAGCCATTTCTCTTTCATGAGCAAAATAAGCTGTGTTTCCTTGGCTTTTCCCTGTAAAGCAGAAACCTGACCATGAACTGCTTCCACGGGTCTTATTTCAGCATTTTCTTGAGCTGTGGGTGACAGGGCTGGACACTGAAGGGTCACAGCAATTAATTCCATCTCCTGTTTCCTACTGGAGGCATCTCCACATGGGGCAGGGTGAGGGTTAGGTCAAGTGGAAAGGAGCTTTGTGCTGCTTAACATCTCTTGAACACCACAAACAGCAAAAGGCAGCTCTTGGAATACCATCCACAGGCATTTTTATGGGGTGAAAGCCGTATGGACAGTTTACAGCCATGCAGTTCAGTTTCTAAACTGCTTTTAGTTTGGTGATATTGGCATCTCACTTGTGCTCATAATCCCTCCTGGAGAGGGCAACAGATTCCCTATCCCACATTTATAAGCTTTGTCCCGCCCATGCAATGGGGTTGTCATTAAAGACTCGTTACTGTGTGCAGAATGAAGCCAGCCAGAGAGAAATGCTCCTTAAGGAATCATGGGGAAAAGCCTTGGCTGGAACACATCACAGCCGTGCTCCAACATGGGGAATCGGTGACTAAATGCAATTTTAAAGATGGACTCACAGAGTCATTAAGGTTGGAAAAGCTCTCAAAGGCCATTGAGTTGAACATTCCTCCCATCACTGCCAAGGCCACCACTAACCCATGTCCCCAAGTGCCACATCCACACTGCTTTTAAATCCCTCAAGGGATGGGGACTCCACCACTGCTCTGGGCAGCTCTTCCAGGGTTGGACAACCCTTTTGGGGTAGGAATTTTCCCTATGTCCAACCTGAACCTCCCCTGGCACAGCCTGAGGCTGTTTCCTCTCATCCTGTCCCTTGTTCCCTGGGAGCAGAACCCGACCCCCCCCGTCTCCCCCCTCCTGTCAGGGAGTTGCAGAGAGCGAGAAGGTCCCCCCAACTCCCTCAGCCGCTCCTGCTGCTCCAGCCCCTTCCCCAGCTCCATTCTTTTCCCTGGACACGCTCCAGCCCCCCGGGATGTGCGGAGCCCGGCTCGGCCGCCAGGTGTCGCTGTGCGCGCGGGAGAGGGACGGCGGAGGTGGCTTATCCTGGAGAAGGGGAGGATCCGGGATCACCCGAGAGAGCCTAAAGGGGCTCCGGAACAGCTGGAGAGAGACTTTGGACAAGGGCCTGCAGGGACAGGACAAAGGACAGTGGCTTCCCACTGACAGACGACAGGGTTAGATAGGATACTGGGAAGGAATTCTTCTGTGTGAGGGTGGTGAGGCCCTGGCACCAGTTGCCCAGAGAAGCTGCAGCTGCCTCATTCCTGGAAGTGTCCAAGGCCAGGTTGGACGGGGCTTGGAGCAACCTGGGGTAGTGGAAGGTGTCCCTGCCCATGGCAGGGTGTTGGTACGAGATGATCTTTCAGGTCCCTTCCAACCCAAATCATCCTGTAACTCTGATTCTCTGATTTCATCCCTCGAGAAATTGCTCCCATGGGCACCCAGCCCCAGAGCAGCTCCTGCATGTGGTCAGCCAGTCCTGGCACACCTGGCATGGAGCAGAGACTGTGGCACCATCATTCCACATCTTGTAGTTAACACTGGGAACCCCACAAGAGAACAAACATTGCTGCAGATCCAGATTCTTGCCAGGAGATATGAGAGGCAGAAGTGCCAGATCGTTGCTGGGGTTTAATCTGACTGGGATTTGGATGCCTGTGGCTGCTCTGAGAACCCCAGCTGGTACTGCAGGGATACATGAGCCAGGCTTGCATCACCCAGGCCAGAGTGGGAGCTCCAGGCTCCCAATGCCGTGTCCTGCCTTTGAACAAGGAAGGGATGCTTTTCCAGGGTGTCACAGACACGAAATACACAAACTGCCTCACAGTCCTCGTGCTGAAACCTGCTCATAAAGAACTGCCCACAGAGTGACTTTAAATACCCAGCACATCGATATCAACATATACCTCCAGGATCAGAGGATCCAGGATCCCTGCCTGCAGGGGTGCATCTCACCCTCGCTCAAGGAGCTCCGTTCTCACACTGGAGCCAGCCCTGGCCTGTCCTTGCTCAGGCCCTCCAAGGATTTGATCCTATAAACTACAAGTTTATATCCCACACTGCTGTTTGCCAGCTCCACATTGGGTCCTGCTTGCATGATACAGCCTTGCTGCCATCCTGCTAGCAGCTACTCTGGAGCAGGCTGCAGCCAACAGGGATGTTTTCTTCCAGCCCCTCTCAAGCAGTCCTGGAGCCCGGGAGCAGCTTTTCCCAACGTTCCCAGGCAGCATGCAGAGCTGCGGAAACCCAGCTGGTGCCAGGAGTCATGGTTTAAATAGCACACAATAAATATTGGAACAGCCTGAGCTACAGAGAACTCCTCAGACACCAGTTTCTAAGGATGATCTAATACATTTCTTGGACTCACTCGTCCTTCTCATTACTCTTCTGCATTTTTTTCCCCTCCTATTTTTCTTCCCTCCCAATGAAATGTTTTGGTTTTCTTCTTTTATTTTTTTTGCTGCTTGGGTCTCAGAAATATGCAGCCATGGCAACAGGTTGGAGGAGCAAATTCCCCTGGTCTGACTGCGTGTCCTTGGGGTTTGGTGGGGAGCGAGGGGCTGAATTCCAGCCATTCCCTCTCGCCTGGAGCAGTGTTTAGTAAACACACGCCAGCACACACATGCTAACCCTGCCCGGCTCTGCCAGCTCGGGAGGGGCTTTTCTGCGGGCTTAGCACGTCTTCCCTCATCCCCCCGGACCGAGCGGCACCTCTCCCCAGCACCATTCTGGACCGGCATTTTTTGGGAGCAGCATCGGGGAGGAATGCAAGCCCCTGGCGTCAGGACAGGAACTGACATTCCTGGCCCTGAGCTGAAGAATGTGGACATAGTGTCCACTCCAAACTCCAGAGCTGGAGTTCATTCACCCTGGAGGAGGGGGATGCCAGGATCCGAGTGGGACTCGACCCTCCGGTGGCAAGGCTGCCAAAACCTGGGAGCTGCCGTGCTCTCCCAACACCTCCAAGGATCTCCTCACGTCAGGCCATGGCATCTGGGGACTTGCTTGTCCTTGTTTTGGTGGCTCCTTAGCCTCTGTCCGTCAATCTGCAGCAACGTCAGCATGTTCTTGGAAAAGCTGGGAGAACGTGAGGCTGATGCTGGATGAGGAGTTGGATTCAGGGCAGCAGGCAGCTCTAAATCTGAGGAAGACAAACCCATCCTTGGAGTGCAGCAGGGAAATGGGATGAGCAGTTAGGAACCCAGCACCCCACTTTGATGGGTGTCACAGACCCAGAAAAGGCAATGCAGACTGAAGGCATTGAGCAAAGCTGACCTGCTGTAGTGTCTGTAACATGGCAAGAACCAGGATTGAGTGTGAATTCCAGCCCCAGGCCCATCGCTGGCTTTCAGCTCATCTTTCCAAGGCAGACACGGGTGCTTTAATTCCCCCTGCCCCTCCGACACACCCAGTCAAGGCTATTTATACACTTTACAATGTTACACGCTGCTTGGATTACTGCATGGCATCTAGGCTGTTTGGAGCACGGGCTCAGGAACCAGAATAGTTTTACATTAATACAATTCTCACCAGCTCCTAGGTTTGACATTGGATATGGTGGAGTTACTCGCCATTTAGTCTGGCTGAAATGTACTTTGTGGATTAAAATAGCAAAACTTCAGCAATGACAGTGATACAACACAGTTTGGGCAGAAAGATCCCCACTGATTCACCACCCTATTACGTCAGTATTTCAACACCGGGAAATGCTGCTCATTCCACAGGTTTTGGAGGATAGTAAAACCCTCGGATACCAGCAAAGCTGAGAAAGCTGGGGAGTTTTGAAAGCATTTGTGGAATTTTTGCACAATGCCTGAACGCAGGAGGAGACTTTTCCCCAACCCCTGGGAAACTGTGCTTCAAGAACAGGATAAAATGAAATAAAATATCACAAAATCCACCTTGGTTCTGCTTCTGGGGAGGGGGTGAGTGCTGAGGGACCCTCCTGACCTGCTGTCCTGGGAACAGGGCTCAGCAGCAAAGCCGCAGTGAGGGACCGTGGGCTGACCCAGCAGCATTCCCAGGCAGCTCAGCGGCGCAGGCTCCCACACCTCCCTACCTGCCCCAGCGTCTGGAAAGGCTCCAGGGGTTGCACAAAAGCAAAGCAGCAGCGGTTTGTTGCAGAACCTGCAGGAAGAGGCAGCGCCTGCCTCTGCACGTTGGGGCCAGCCAGCGCTTTCTAGTCATGCTCTGAAAGTCAAGGCCGGGGAGCATCCAGGGTGACCCGGCACAGTCTTGTCTGCAGGAGGGAGTCACAGAATCCCAGAGTGGTTTGGGTTGGAAGGGACTTTAAAGCTCATCCAGTCCTACTCCCTGCCATGGGCAGGGACACTTTGCTCTAGAACAGGTTGCTTCAAGACCCATCCAGCCTGGCCTTGGACACTTCCAGGTTGCCGCAGCTTCTCTGGGCAGTCTGTGTCAGGGCCTCACCACCCTCACAGGGAGGAACTGCTTCCCAGTATGCCATCTAACCCTGCCCTTTGTCAGTGGGAAACTGTTGTCCCTTGTCCTGTCCCTGCAGGCCCTCATCCAAAGTCCCTCTCCTGGAGCCCCTTTAGGCACTGGAAGGCTACACAGTAAGGTGACCCTGAAACCTTGTTTTCTCCAGACTGCTTTATGATGGTAGTGCTCACCGTGGCATGCTCCTGCTTTGTCATCCCAGGATTTTGTTCCCTTGTCCACAAGCAAGATGTGACAGCTAGGGAGATGCAGTTGTGCTTTGGTTGTGCAACACTTAGCTCTCTGTGTGTGGGGAGACAGCAACAGGGATGCACAGCACAATAGGAACCTGTGTGCTCAGAATTCCCTCCTTAAGGACTTGTGCCATGGATCCCTAGTTCTAACCCCCAAGGATCCCCAGTGCTAAAGCCAGGACAAGTTGTGGAGCTGGAGATGCTCCAGCTTCAGGGTTGTTTTCAGTGCTCTCCCACCTGCCATCAACCTCCCAGGGCACTAGGAGTGGAGATGGACCACGGACTGGAGGTGGCCTTCAGACCACAGCAGTAGGGATGGTGCTTGGTGGAGCATGAAGAGCATGTGGTTTGGGAGGGTTGGGACTGGTTCTCCTGCCTGGAAGCAAGAGGGAAGGGGTGTGATGTGGTGTCTGTCTTGCTTTCTCCAAGCTTTCTCCAAGCTCAGCCTCTCAAGCCAGCCCATGGTGCCACAGTCCTGAGAGAACCATCCATTCCTCCTCCCTCCTGTTCCTATGCCCACAAAGCCACCAGCTGCCTCCTGAACTCTGCTGCAGCCATGACACACCTGTCCCTCTTTTCCATGGGTTGTCCCTTCTGGACCTTGCAAAGCCAGAGTGGACTCTCCTGCATTGTCTGCCCAGCTTCTCTCGCACTCTCCTGGAAGCAGCTCCATGGCAGGGTAGGGAATCACTGCAGGCTTGGAGCTCTCCTGGAAGTGCTGCCAGCAATTGCGTGGCATAGAAGAGGAGGACAGCAGGGATTGGACCCTGTGAGCAGCCATAAACAAGAAAGCAGAGTGCAAAAAAATTCCTGGGATTTGCAATCCAGTTGTTCTGACTTGCCGGTGAGCCCTGCGCTGGGGTGCTGAGCCATTCTGAGCCTTCCTCCCTGCTGATCCATGGGCATTCCCGAACCAGGATGGCTCCACACACTGCTCAGCCTCAGAGCCAGCTGAACGTGGGGAAGGAAAGCAACACTGCTGATTGAGCAGCTGTAAAGCCAGGGAAGGTGGGGAGAAAAATGGATGGAAATGGAGCAAGGACCAAAATATTGGGGCTTTTGTGCAGGAGCAAGATGTGTTTGGGCTGCAGGGATGGAGCCTCTGGGGTGCTGGAGACACATTTAACTCTGCAGGGACACAACCTAAAATATCCACGATGGTGGCTCTATTCCGGGATGGAGCTACTCCTGGTCTGGGCATGGGGCAGCAGCTCGGGAATAGCCTCGGCTGGGAACAAAGCAGCCCTGGTGTGCTCAGACACAACCATGAGCATCTTCCCTACCCTTGTCCATCCAATGTTCCTCGGGGAGGGATGGAGAGAGGGACCCGCCTGCCAGTTTTCCATCTGATTTCATTTTCTTAGAATTTCCTCCTTTGGTTCCATTCATTTTCCTTTTTTTTCTCCCCTCTAATTTCTCTTTTTTTTTTTTCTTTGGACAGCTGGAAAAAATAACATGTTTTGGTTGCCTTGGAAACGCACTCCCAAACTTTTGGTGGATCCAAGACATGCCTGGAGTTCCAGGATGGCCAATCAGGGTGGTGGGGGCTTGCCCTCCCTTCTCAAAAGTGGCAGGAGCTGCTCTCCAGTGGCTCTGGACACACGTGATCCTGACCTACCCTCTGTCCCGACCCCTGTTTACTCGGCAAATACAACATTGCTTACGAATTCCTGGGACATGCCATGGGGTCACGAGGCTGGATAGTGTTACTTCATGCTGGACTCTATGCAAGAGGGAAAAAAAATAAAAGAATCTCACTTTAAGGCTGTAAAAATGCGGGTGGGAATATTTTCCAACCTGTATCATTTTCCATCCAGGCCAAAACTCACATTCTGCCTCTTGCTGTTTGTGTTTTTCTCCCTGAAGCTTGGAATTTTTTATTCTCCACCTTTCTCGAGTGAAGAATTAGGAAATTCAAGGAAAGTGATTCTCTCCCTCCCCCTCCCCCCCAGTGAAAAATGTCAAGGAAACCTTGAACACATAAAATTTCAAGCCTCGGGAGTTAAAACTTTCCCTTGGCCTGAAGCCAATTGTTTTCCCCAAATTTCATTAATTCTGCTATTTTCCTAAGCACGACAAAGTGGGAAAGTGGGAAACGGGCCCTTCTCTTCCATTAACCAGCACAGATTCTCATTTATTCAGGAGAGTTTTAGCTCCAAAGAGGAGAGGAAAGGAAAATCACACTGGGAAGTTTCCCCTGCAGTTGCCAAAAAGGCCAAACACCCAACTTTTCCTGGAAGGAAGAAGACAGGGTTTTTAATTAAACAACAACAAGAACAACAACAACAAAAGAAACCAAGGCACTTCTGTATGGGAAAATACTCAAAACTGAAGTTTGCCTTGAAATGTCCTGAGCAGTGTTAGTGTGGAGTGACTCAGTGGTGGGAGAGAGAGACCTGGGGAATGAAGTTGGGTGGGTTGTAAAGGCTTTCCCTGCCTGGAGCGATGGCTCCGGCTGTCTCCAGCCCTTGTGGCTGGATGTTATTTCCCTGTGTAGCCAAGGAAGTGCCGAGAGCCTCGTGTTGTTTCCAAGCCCCTTTACTTCCAAATGAGCTTCTAATGACCACAGTTTCTCTCCATCCAGATTATTAATCCCTGGCTCCCTCCAGGTACTTGGCCAGAGCATGTTGCAGCACCCCGCGGTGGGATGTGGTCCATTGCCCTGGGGATTTGCCCTTTGCTCCATGCCAGATCCAGCCCCATGTGCCAGGACCTGCCACAAACCTCTCAAAATTTCCTGCTGCTGCAGCAAAACTCAGCTAGCGACTTAAAAAAAAAAAAAAACACACACACACACACACAAAACCCCTGCTC
>JAYRBT010000010.1:20998801-21015284 GCA_036023395.1 Myiotriccus ornatus | reverse complement strand
TCCCTTCCCGTCCCTTCCCTTCCCTTCCCTTCCCCTTCCCCTGCCCCCCTTTCCCGTCCCCGTTCCCTTCCCCTTTCCTTTCCCCTTCCCCCCTTTCCCTTCCCCTTTCCCTTCCCCTTTACTTTCCCCTTTCCCTTCCCCTTTCCTTTCTTTCCCTCTTCTTATCCTGGTGCCTTCCCAGCACTGACAGACCCCTGCCTGCCAGGGCTGGATGATCCAGCTGTTCTGATGCCCCCCTCATCTCCCAGCTGCTTGCATCATCCCTGGACACACACCTTCCAAGCCCTGGGGATGCAAAATGAGGAGCACAGGCAGCAACCCGTGCCCCTGCGTCAGCTGCCTGTGTGAACTGCACCCACCAGAGCACCCCCAGTGCCTCCAACACCCCCAGCATCCCCTGCATCTCCAGCATCCCCAGTATCTTATTGTCCCCAGCCACCTCGATCATCCCCAGCACCTCAAGCGTTTCCAGCTCCAGTGCCTCCAGCATCCTCAGCCTTCCCCAGGATCCCCCCCTTAAGCATCTCCAGGACCCCCAGGGCCTTCAGCATCCCCATCCTCCCCTAGCATCCCTGGCTCCACCTTGAGAATCCCCAGTGCCTCAAGAATCCCCAGCCACCTCCAGCATCCCCAGTGCCTCCCTCCTGCAGAATCCCTGGCCACCTTGAGCATTCCTAGATCCTTGGACATCCCCAGCTCCTCCTCCAGGCAGGGGAGGCTACAGGCCTGATCCTGCCCACCACTGCCAGCCCAGGGCTGCTCCATCACTGGGCTCAGCCTCAGATTCCCCTGTTTCCAGCCACAGGGAGCAGAGAGAGAAGAAGCAGGAGCACAGCCGGGGAGAGGGTGTGTGCAGAGACAGCCAGAGCTCATCTGCCTGGGCTTTCAAGGTCACAGAGGTGGTGGGAAGAAAAGAGACCGAGGAAAAAAAAAGTTGACTCACAAACCGCAGGGAATTTTTTGCCTTTTTTGAATACTGGGAAGAGAAAAAATAGCCACAGTTATTCAAAGCATCCAGGATAATAACAGCCTGTTTACTGTTTGCATGCAAAGATGGCAGGCAGGGAGCACAGCGCAGGGAAGAGGAATGATGAATTTGCCGCACTCTCACCGTGAGTCTGACTGCTTGTGCTGAGCCCAGCAAAGCCCGGGAAGCGATTCTGGATGGGAGGGCAGGAGCTGGGCAGCCCTGGGCCACAACACCTGGATGGTCCTCACCCCCTCTTCAGGAAGGGCTTCAGGAGGACCTGGGACTGGGGAGGATGGGGACGGAGTTCCCAAAGGGGATGATGCCCCATGGCTGGGTGGATGGAACATCCAGGAGGGTGTCACAGCCACCCCCTAAATAACAACCCCCTAAAAACCAGCCCCCATCCCTCAGTCCCATCCCTGCCACACAGGTATCTTGGATGCTTGGCAGGCATCTCCAGCCACCCCTTCTTAAGGACATGGGAAGTCAGGGGGACAGGGACCCCAAGATTGAGGACACAGGGATGCAGATATCAAGGACACAGGGAAGCAGAGATCAAGGACACAGGGATGCAGGGTCATGGGAGTGCAAAGATCAAGACACACTGATGCTCTGCAGGGAGGGGACACCTTGGGGTGCCTCATTCTGCAACCGGATGCAAAGCCCAGTGCAAGGAATTCAGGAAGGGAGCGTTGACCCCCTGGCAGAAGAAAGTACAGTGTGGGGCAGCCCCCAACAAGCTCTGGGCACAGAGAGGAGCTGGAGGCCTAGGGGACCTCCGGGAATGAGGTGGAATGAGAGAGGGAGTGGGGGAAGGGAAGGGTTCAGCTGGCCCAGCAGGGACAGCTTCATTCCTGCCAGTCCAGTGAGCAAGCCGGGACTTGAAGCAAGAGAAAGCACCTGGTTTGCCCAACTGGTTTGCTGGGAATCAGCTGCAGGGCTGGCCCACAGCCTTTCCAGACTTCTCCCATGAGGATCGGGACTATTTGGAAGGGGAGTGAAATTCCTTTTCTCCCAGGTCCTGCTGGAGATTTTTCAGTTTTTAAGAGAGTTTTCCATACGAAGGAGGGTGTGATGAGCTTGTCTTTCTACATCCAAGCTCTAGCATTTGGCAAGTGGGAAAGGAGAGGGGATGCACGAGGAGGGGATGATGAGGAACCAAGGCCAACAAAGGACCCACCAAGATCCAAGAATGCTCCAAGGACCAAGCTCCAACTCTCTCCAAAGAGAAATGAGAAAAAGCCAAACGCTGCAGAGATGGTTCTATGATGTGGCACTGGGGGGACAAGTTGTGGGGCTTGGTGGACAGCCAGGAAGCCCCAAGGAGATCCTTGGCCTTGTCCTGTCCCACTGTGACCATGGAGGGACCAGACCTTGAACAGCCCCTGGACCAGCTGAGCCATCTCCCTGCTGCTGCCCTGCGACAGGACGTATCTCCCGGGGCCACCAAAATAACAGTGGTGGCACTCAGAGCAGAGCCTGCTGGCCCTTTTCCATCTCTCCAGGTCTGTGGATGTGCAGCCCACAGGAGGAGTCACATCCAGATGCCAGCCCAGCCAGCAACTCCTCAGGCAACTCCAGCACCGCCTCCCAGAGCATGGGAACCCAGGGGACAGGAATTGCAAGGATTGAGGACAGAGGAACGCAGTGACAGAGATACAGGGATGCAGGGCTGTGAGAATGCAGGGTTACAGGGATGTAGAGATCAAGGACATGGGTGCAAGGACACAAGGATGGGACACAAGGATGCAAGGATGCAGGGATCAAGGACATGGGGACACAGAGGGATATAGGGATGCAGGGACAGGAATAAAAGGATCAGGGACATAGAGATGCAAGGATCAAGGAGTCAGAGATCACAGACATAGAGATGAGAGCAGGAGGCTTGGCTCCCATGCACCATTTCAGCCATGCTATGGTGACAGGGACATGTCCTGGATCCACATGGGATAAAGGGCAGTGGGTCCAAGTAATACCGATGATGAAACCCGGTCAGATGGTGTGGGAAGGGCAGAAGGAAATGCCTGTGAGGATGGAGCGATGGAGCAGGTGATAACACACCCCCACAGCAGCCTCCATTTGCCAAGCCTTGGAGCTCCTTGGGATGTTGCTCTGGTTGAAGAGCGTCTCTACCAAAGCACTCGGGAAGTGTGGCAGGAGGAGCCGGGTCCTCCTGCCCAACCTGCTGGGCTTGGGAACCCTCTCCCCACAGCCCAATTCCGGCATCCACAGAGGGGGTTTGGAGTTTTTTCTGACTCCTGGAGGCTGTGAAAGCCCTGGGGATGGGACCAATGGCCAAACAGGGAGCAAATCTCCCAACAGGAGCCTGTTCCCCGAATCCCTGGATGTGGAACGCTGCCTGCAAACAGCCAGACCTGCAGCCGGGCCGCTCTGCAGCCGGATTCGGGTAAATAAAGCGTGGGGTGTGAAAGCTGCGGAATGCCAGGAATGCTGCCGACCTTCCCTGGCGGCTGCTGCAGCTCCCGGGCGGCAGGAGCTGGGGGAGGCAAGGCAGGTACAGCCCTGGCCGGCAGCCGCTGGGACCCCCGGACATATTCCCAGCCTCGAGAGCTCCCTGTGAGTTCCCACCCAGTTCTTCCCATCGCTGGCCCCGTTTCAGGGTCCCTTTCAGCCTTTTGCACTGAGGGGAGCTTTTGTTTCTCTGCTTGCAACACCCAGGACAAGCCATGCGTGGAAGGAGGAGTCCAGCTCCAAGCTTCCCATTGCTCCGAGTGTTTCTAACCTGCTCCTCAGGGATAGAGACTTGTCCCAAGGCCACAGGAAGCCCCAAATTTTCGTTTTTCAGCCACGCTCCTTCCAGATTTCTGAGTGGGAAGGGTAGAGCTGAGCTGGCATTAAGCATCACTGTCCCAGCAAGATCAGTGATCCTCAGTGGAGCCCTAATGGTATCCTGCTCATGGAAGTGATGGAATCACCATCTCTAGAAGTTCAAAAACATGTGGATGTGGCATCTGGGGACACGTGTTAGTGGTGGCCTTGGCAGTGCTGGGTTAGTGGTTGGACTTGATGATCTTAAAGTGCTTTTCCAACTTAAACGATTCCATGACTCCAGGGAGGAGCTGGCAGCGAAGCTGGTTTCTGATGCCATTGTTCCAGAGAAGCCAAGCTAAACCCCATTGCAGAGACTTGCACAAGAGCTCCTGGTCCCCAGGGATAGCGGGATAACAAAGATGAGCCGCCAATCATTGCCAAAGGATGCACAAAGGGAAAGTTCAGCCTGGCTGGAGATGGCAGAGTCCCCAGGGATGCTCCCTGGGAAGAACTAATCACACACCTTTTAAAAATGAAAGTCCAGCAACTGGAGTACTTCTGGTCTTCTGGAAGATCCAGGAGCCAGGCAGAGTGAGAAGGACTTGGAGGTGGCTGACAAAGCCAGGGAGAGTATGGGGACCAGGGCCAGCCATGCTGGAAGTCCTGGCCTTCAGAGAGATCCATGGTGGAGCATCAGGAGAGCAGGAAGGGGTCTTGTGAGGAAGGGGAGGAAGATCCCATCAGGATGGAGTTACAGGAAGCAGAGATTAAGGACACAAGGATACAGAGATACCAGGATTGAGGACACAGGGATGCAGGGTCACAGAGATGCAGGGTCACAGGGATGCAGGACTCAAGAACACAGGGATGCAGGGATGCAAGGGCAGGAAGGAAACTACAACATTTCTAGGCAACTCCATCCTTTCTCCCATGAACAATGAGGGGAATGGGATCCCAATGGGATTTTGGGAAACACAGACATGCTCCTGAGGACTTTTTCCCCCTCTCCCAAGCAGCTTCACCCCCAGCCTCTTCCTGGAGAGCTGGAAAGGACATCTGAACCAGGGGGTCACCACCCCAGACTCCTTTTCCCTGGCAGAGCCTCCATCTCTCCCCATCTCATGGAAAAAGGAGTATCCAGGGCTCAATATTTGTTTTTTTTTATTAAAATATCATTATACCAAGTGGAATGCTACAGCAGTCTCGGTATAGGGCGGCGTAACGAAACAGCCAGGTTTACGTTTAAATACTTAAAGATAACTTAAAATGCACAAATGAGAACTTGTCGTCTTTGGCAGGAAAAGAAGTTCACAGCACAAAAAAATACTTAAAAAGAAATACCAATATTAATATAAAATATATTAAGTTGTGGGGGCTTGGGTTTTTTTTCCTCTTTCATAACTTTTTGTTTCTTTTCCACTTTGTAAACAATGCACGAGAACCAAACGCATTTTTTACGTGTCTGGGGAGAGAAAAATAAAAAATGCAGTTGGCCAGCAAATGCACACATTGAAAGGAGGAAGAAATAGAGAAAAATATGTATATATACATGAAGGGCAATGATGGGAGGCTCTAAGGAGCTGGATGTCGGTGCTGGCTACAGGCAAAGCCAGCTGCCAGTAGCCAGGGGATGCAGCCAGGAGAGGGGTGGCACATCCCACTGCCTCCATCAGCAACCTCGCTTCCTGTGGAGCCCTTCACCTCTGGATTCTCCTCCACCTTTCATTCCCTCCATGATCGTGTTTTGTTTCACTGTCACCCCGTCACGAATCCCAGAGGAAGGATGCAGGTGATGGAAGTTTGGGGGTCCCAGCACTCAGCTTGGCCACGTGGATCCAGGTGGCCGATGGGACCCATGGAGGACAAGGATCCCCCCTCCCAGCTCTGCCCTCGTGCAGAGACACCAGCCTGTGGGAACAGTTCGAGCAAACAGACAGGGATTTTCCTGTCAGAGGCCAAGCTCCTGGGTGGGTGCAGATGGCCAAGACCCAGAGGTGGGAGCTGGGATGCAGATGGAGCCGGGATGAGGATGGAGCCGACGAGGTGTATTTCTAAGCTGCCACCGCAGGGTCCCCGGGGTCCAGCGCGGCCCGCGCAGCCGGGGACCCGTGTGGACACCAAGGGGGAACAGGGACCCTCCCACGCATGGGGGTCACTGCTGGACCAGCTGTGGGGACACCGCTGAGCTCCAGGCTCGGTCTCCCCTTCCCACAGGCTTCTCCATCCAGAGGTGCTGGCAGGAAGGGCAGAGGGGCCAGCATGCAGCCCAGGGGGACCTTAAATCAGGATCTCCACCATGTCGGACAGGTCCGGGGCTCTGGCAGTGGCCGAGCTCTCTGCAGGGGAAGAAGGGAATTACTGGGATTCACAGGGATTCAACCCCCCACAACTCAACTGGGGCCTTTAAAATGCCTTAAAAAATCACCAGTGCTCGGGCAAAGCCCGCCTTGGGAACTCTAATCTATCCCATGTCATGCAGGGGCACTCACCCAGCACTCCGGTGCCCTCACCCTGACCGCTGCTTCCGGCCCCGTCTGTCTGTGTGCTGCCATCCTTGCTGCCATGCTTGGAGTGGGAGGGCAAGGGAAGGGCAGCAGGAGCTCCCGCCCCTTTGGCACTGGTTTTTCCTGCTGGAGGAGACACCATTAGGGATTCAAGGCAAGGGATTCAAGAGGCCAGGCTGGACGGGGCTTGGAGCAACCTGTTCTAGTGAAAGTGTCCCTACCCATGGCAGGAGAGCGGAACAAGATGGGCTTTAAGGTCCTTTCCAACCCAAACCATTCCATGATTCTACAGTTCTATGATTGCTGATTCTTCTGCTTGTCCTGGAGAAATTCCCCCTCCCCAAGCTCTACAATTCCAAAACCACAGGGGAAATTGCTGGCAGGTAGGTGTCCACATTTACCTGTGCTGCCCCGGTAGCTGCCCTCAGCAGAGCAGTCGCTCTGTCCAGCCCCCGGCCAGCTCGGGGCAGCCGAGGCAGCAAAGATGGAGGGCACAGATTTGGCCGGCCTCAGGGAGCCCTGCAGGGCTTTGCTGGGGTCCCTCCGTGAGCGCTGCTGCAGCACCTTGATGACGGCATCCTTCTCCAGGATTTGGGCATGGAGGGCTTTTAACCTAGAGAGGAGAAGAGGCAGAAGCTGGGAGAGGAGTCAGATGGGGAGAGGAGGATGGAGGCACCACCTGACCAGACCACAGCACAGGTTTGATGGGGGCAAAATTTCTCCAGCAACGTGGGATTACCTGTTCTCCATCTCCTGGTGCTTATGGCTGGCCAGGAGAAGGTCCTCGTTGAAGCTGCTGTTGGGGGAATGTCGCGGGGAGTGGCTGATGAGGGTGGTGTCTCGCTGGGCGGCCGCCGTGGCCGCGGCGTCCATGGCGAACTGCCTCATGGTGCACTCCTCCAGGTACTTCTGCTCCCACTTGGTCATGTCGGCCTCCAATGCCAGGATCTTCTCCTCCTTCTCCCTCAGCTGCTCCGACAGCGCGTGGGCGCTCAGCTCTGGTGTCCCCCCGCCCGCGGTGCCCGCCTGCCTCTGCAGCAGCCCAAGAAACAGCCCAAAATGAGGGTGAGGTGCTGAGAGGACGCAGCACCTGCCGTTGCCTCACTGGCACCCACGACAGGTCACAGGCACCCACCTGCTGAGCCCGCAGCATCTTCAGCTCTTGCTCCAGGCGGGTGCGGAGCCGCAGCTCCAGCTGCTCCCGCTTCTCACAGGCAGCCTGGAGCTGCCCCAGGGCTGCCTGCAGCCGCTCCACCTTCTCCACATAGGCTCGTTTCTTCCGGAGCTCAGCCTCGGCCTTGGCTGCCCGCGCCTGGGCACTGCCCAGCGCCTGCTCCAGCAGCTCTGCCCGCCGCCGCTGGTCCTCGTTGGCACTGTGCAGCAGGGACACCTCCCGCTCCAGCTTCTCCTTCTCCTGCTGGTGCTCGTAGCCTGAAAGAGAACCCCCCCAAATCTCAGAGGTTCTGCTTCCCTAAGGCTGGCCCATGAAGCTCTGGGGGGGTTCTTTCTTGTCCAAAATCTGGCCATGCACCCTTCCTCTGAAGTCGTCTACCACATGGGGGCCAGGGGCAGCCCAGGCACTTGGGCATATGGACAAAAGCCTCCACTTGCCACATTCTAGTGTAAATGTTGGCTTGGGAAGAGTGAAACCTGCCTGGCGTGAATCCAGTCACCTTAGGGAAGGGGATGCAATTCCTCCCACTAATACTGTGTCTCTCTGCTAAAATAACAATTTAGGTATATTTTCCCAAAAAAACAGTCCAGGCTGGGGCAGCTGAGAGGTGTGGGAGGGAGGAGGGAGAGAATGGCCAGGCTGGTGTGAGGCGGGAGTGCTGGCTTGGTGCTGGAAGAGCCAGCACAGCGGCAGGAATGTGGGGAATGCGGGTCACGATGTAGGCCGGCGGACCAGGATTAATGGCTCGAGTCCAGCGCCAAGAGCTGCTCTGTCCTCCCTAGGGAAGGGCGAGAGCTGCCGCCCCCTACTCGCCTCCTCCTCCCCCTCCAGCTGAGCCCCGCTGTCCCACTCACAGATGCCACAGGCAGCCAGACAGGGACGGGTGTCCCTCGGGACTTACTCTGCGCCAGGAGTTTGGCCATGCTGCCCTGATTGCTCTCCTGGCTTTCCTGGGCCTTGCTGGCCAGCTGCTTGTTCGCCGATTCCAACCGCTCTGGTCCAAAACAATTAAACCCAATTAAGATTTCAATACGATATTTTGGCTGGAGGAAGTAGGAAAAGCCTTCTTTCCCATGGAAACACCCATGGGACATAGAGCGCCCACAGGGCTGGGGACATGGATGGGGTCCCTCACCTTTCAGGTCCCGGTTGAAGTCCTGGAGTCGCCGCATCTCACTGTCTCTTTTGTTCCTCATGGCTTTCTCCAAGGCTTCCCGCTTGGAAGATGCCTTCACGAGGTTTTCATAATCCTCCGAGATACGCTGGATCTCGCTCTCCAGCTGAGGTGGAGGAAGGGACAGGCCAGGGTTAGATATTCATGGAATGAGAAAAGAAAAGGGAGATGCCACCAATGCTGCCAGAGGAGTTCAGCTCACGGGACCCCACAAAATGACCCCCAGAACTCGCTTTAGGGGGGAAAATGAGTTTTCCTGCCTTTTTTCTTGCGGGAGAGGCTCTCGCAGATTTTGGCTCTGCTGTAGCCCAGCCACAGGGAACAGCCGCCCCTTGTACTTGGCCGCACAAAGGGCTTTCTGTGGCAGCCGGGATGGGGGAGACAGGCAGAGGGAGGGGGTCACCAGAGAATGGGCTCCTTCTCCCCAACCCCGGCTGCCACACCGCAGCTGCTCCAAGGGGAACAACCAGCCGGAGGAAGGAGAAGAGATTAAACCACTAAAGGGGGTGAATTTTCACAGCAGCTGGTCGAGCGTCCCCCCTGAGGCAGGGAGAGACACGGGGCTGCAACCATCCCCTCACCTTCTGGATGCGGTTAGCCTTCTCTGCACAGCTCTCCAGTTCCCGCCGTAGCTTCTCGCTCTCCCGCTGCAGCCTCTCGTTCTCCCGCAGCACCGCATCCGCCCGGGCCAGGCGGCTCCCGGCCGACACTGCCTGGGCGCTCACCAGGGCCTCCACACCCGCTGGACCCAGTGTGCCCGGGCACAGCGGCAGGAATGCGGCCGAGACAGGGGTGGGCAGCACCCTGCGGGGAGGGAGGGAGGGACAAGGTGTGGTCAAGGTTTGGGGGAATGGGAGAGCCAACTGCAACTCCAGCACAGAACGATGGACTCATTCAAGTTGGAAAAGACCTCCAAGATCATCAACGCCAACCACTGGCAACCCACCAGCTGCTGCAAACCCATGGGCCAAGAGGGTGTTGGTGCCTCGGGGTCACCCCAAAGGAGAAGGGAGGCTCTGGGGAATGCCTATCCTGCTTTTTAGAGGTGGAAAGCACTTGCTTTCTAACCACAAATCCCGTCTGGCAGGGATGCCTTGACCTGACCCCTCCAGGACCTGGCCAGTGGGTCTCGATGGGCTCCCAGGCCCCCCTGTTCCTGGAAATATTGCAGACAGCCCCACATAGGATGCACCTTGGAAGCCAGCAGTGTTGCCCCTTTTCCTTGTTTTCTGGGCAAAGCAAGGGCTCCTGGCACAGCTCCTCGCTGCCAAATTATGTATTCATCCTCTCTGTATTCGGAGGATCCAGCCTAGCCTGGCCACCCCTCACACTACTGCCCTGAGTGCCTTGCCATCCTGCCTGGAATCCCCTGGGCAGGGTGGCCGTGCGTGGCCCAGCCCCGCTCCGCACCCCCACGGGCTGCTCGCCAAGGGCCCGCATTCCTGCAGGATGATATAGGAGCGAGGAAGAATAAATACATCTTCCTCGCGGTTCCCCTTCCCCTCTTTGTTCCCTGGAAGGAGAAGGTTTTCCTGTTGGAGATGCTATCGCACTCTGCCTGGATAGGTCAGCAGGGCTGGGAGCAGTGTGTCCTCCCATCGAGCCTCCAATTCCCTTCTTCCCATTATTTTCCACAGTGGAAGAGGTTGTTTCTAACCCTCCTCAAATTCTGAGCGATGCCCAGTCCCCCAGACCTCTCTGTGTCCATCTCATGGTCAGCCTGGGACTTTACCAGAGGCATCGAGCTGCCCAAAGGACCACGGATCACCCGGCACCAGCCCAGGTTCTGCTCGGCAGCAATCCCAGCAGCAAACTGGTGTTACATGGACATTCCCAGCTCAGGACCATGGGGTGGCATTCCACAGAACAGGGAGCACATTTGCTTTCCACCCTTCCCCATGCCTGTTCCACATTTAGCTGTTTCCTGAGCTGGTTCCAGCTCCTAAATTACCCCCAAATTCCTCCTGGTGCACAGGGAGGGGGAATGGTCTGCAGAGGCAGTGGGATTTTCATCACCGGTTGGAAAAACCCAACCGTGCTGGGGGAACTGGGGAGAAGAACGGAGCAGAGGGGTCCCAGCAGATCCCCATGGGCTGAGCTGATGAGGAGGAGAGTGGCTGCCCCAGGCTCCCCACTGCTCTCTGCATCCCACAAATTCCAAGCATCCATCCTTGGACATTCCTGGCAGGCATCCAAAAGCGTGTCCCAGGGGCCGCAGTTTACCTGATTTCGGGATGCTGGAATCCAGGATCTTCCCGGGAGCAGGGGCGGGGCTCAGCCAGGTAAGCGTCCTGGGAAGGGATGACGTAGGGATACTCCGGGGGGGGTCCCCGCGGCTCCGTGCCCTCGGGGTGCTGCCCGCGCAGGGCGCCGAGCTGGTGGTGCCGGGAGAGCTGCGGGAAGCTGTGGGAAGCGCTGATGGGGCTCTGCCCCTTGGCCCCGTTCCGCTCCAGCGACATCCGCATGAGCCGCTCGCTCAGGGACCGCACGTGGCCGTGCTTCAGCTCCTTCAGCCCCTCATCGGCGCGCCGGGTCCCGCTCTCGGCCCCGCGCGGGGGGTTTTCCCCCCGAATCCCGGCGCCGGCTGCTCCCCGCTGCGAGGCGTAGAACTGGGAATGCGCCTTGGCCTCCTCGTAGGTGGGGAGCTCCTCGCCCTTGGGCGGGCAGAGCCGATAGACGCTGTTCTCCAAGTAGACGTGGTCGGAGTGGTGCTCCTGGCCCTGCGGCTCCTGCCGCGTGGATTGCTGCACCATCTGGCTCTCCTCGGGGCTGAGGCTCTCTAGGGAGGAGCGGGGACTCCCAGCCCCGCCGCCGCGCAGGGCCTGCTGCTGGATGGCCAGCAGCGTGCGGTTCTCCGTGAGGTTCCCAAAGCGCAGCTGCTCCTGGATCAGCCGGTGCAGGACCGTCCCGTTCGAGTCCTCCGCCGTCCTCATGTCCGTCCGCGCCGGCGGCAGAGACACGTTTCCACCCGACAGGGACGTCCCGGGGGACCTCAGCAGCAACTGGGACACCTGCGAGAGGGGAAAACGGGATTGTTGGGAAGCAGCCGGGTCAGGACACGGCGCGGATCCTGACGGACGTGGAATTGTTTGCTAGGAATCTGGCCGGGACGTGCCGGAGGGGTGGGAGCTCGTGGCAGCGGTGGGAGCGCAGAGCAGCCTCCACGGTGGGGTGGCTGAGGACTGGTGCTCTCAGTGCTCCCATGGCCGGAACTGGGACCGGGACTGGGACCAGTTCGGGAGTTAGGGCTGACGCCAGGGCTGGATCCCCATGGATCTGGGACCAGCGCTGGCCCAGGAATGGGGAAAGTGGCCCCACGGGACCAGCCACGGAGCCACCGGGAAGCGGGGAGGACCCCCCCACATACCCCCTGCGGACACAGGACATGGAGGTCCCGAACCTACGAGGGGTGTCCCAGTCTCGGGCAGGGTTCTGGTCCTGCGGGCTCCTGGGATTCCCCCCGGATCTCCCGGTGCCTGGGGGCATCACGGTGCCCAGGGGGACCCCGGTGCTGGGGTGAATCCTTTTTCCGGGGGTTCTAGATGCCGGCGGGGGTCCCGATCCCGAGTGGGTGGCTCTCGGTGCCGGGAGGGGTCTCGGTCCCGGTTGGGGGAATGCCGGTTCCTGGGGAGAGTCTCGATCCCGGTTGGGGGGCTCCCGGTCTCAGAAGGTGTCCCAGTCCCGGGGAGGACGGTCCCGGTGCCGGGGGGGACGTCCTTTTACTGGGAGAGATCCTGGTCCCTGGGAGGATCCCAGCTGGGGGGTTCCCGGTGCCGGAGGAAGTCTCGGTCCCAGTTAGGGTAATCCCAGTCCGGGGCGGGGGGGGGTCCCGATTCCGGTTGCTGAGTGCCGGTGCCGAGGGGGTCCCCCAGTCCCGGGGAGTCCCACTCCCGGTCGGGTGATTCCCGGTGCCCGGGGGTCCCGGTCCCGATCGAGGGGATCCTGGTCCAGGGGCGGTGTTTCGATCTCGGCTGGGGGGTTCCCTGTGCAGTGGGGCGTCCTTTTTCCGGGGGCATCTAGATGCGGGGAGGGGGTCGCGGTCCGGTTCGGGGGGTTCCCGGTGCCGGGGAGGGTCCCGGTGCCGGGGGGGAGGGGGTCCCGGCGGCGGCACTCACCGGAGCATGGCGGACCGGAGCGGAGCTGCGGCGCCTCTGGACGTCCCCGGGCCGCGGGGGCCGGGCCGGGCGCTGCTATGCCCGGATGCGGGGCCGGGCCCGCCGCGCTCCGCCCCGGGGCCGCCGCGGGCGCAGGGACCGGCCGGGCGCGGAGTGGCAGCTGCAGGGCGGAGGGGCGGCTCTGCCCGCCAGCTGTCCCGGGCCGTAAATCTGCCCCGGCCTTTTGTCTGCGCGGCCAGGCAACCCCAAACCTGCCGCCCCATCTGCTCTGCCCCCCTTCCTTACAGCCCCCCCGCCTTCCCTCTCTCCTTCTTCTCGCATTCTCCTCCCTCGTGTCCCTATCCTTACACCCCCCCTCCTCTCATCCCCCCTCGCACTCCCTCTTCACATCCCCCTCCTCACATTCCTCCTCCTCACATCCCCCTCCTTGTGTCCCCCATCCTCACATCACCTTCTGCATGTCCCCCTCCTCACATTCCCCGTCTTTGCATCCCCCTCCTCACATTCCCCCTCCTCACATCCTCCTCATATCAATCCCCCTCCTCTCACTCCCCCTACTCAGATCCCTCTCCTCACATTCCCTGTCCTCGTATCCCCTCTTCACATACCCCTCTTCACATCCCCTCCTCACATCCCCCCAGCTGGGAGATGCCAGCTCCTTGTGGATCCACCTAGCCATCCCTGCCAGCTCACATCTGTCACACTTGGCACCTTTGGGTACCCCCTGCCACTCTGCCAGCCTCACATTCCCCTTTTGGGCTTGGCCACCCACAGGGGCACGCAGGGGTGGAGGAAACCATCAGGGACCAGACTCCTCTTCCCCTCTCAAAGGGCCCCAGCTCATCTTTGGGGGGACACTGAGCACCTCCTACCCCAAAGCAGCCAAACACTAGCCTCATCTTGGCCCCCAGCTCCTGGTGCAGAGCCCAGAGGCCCCCAGACGGCAGATGGCCTGAGGGGAGGCGGCAATGGAGAGGCAGGTGCAGGGGAAAATTGCTTATTAGCTCCGGGACATTAAGCTCCCATTCTTGTGAGGGAATTCGGAATCTTCTGACTGGCATGGAGCCGGGAGGCAGGTCTGGAGAGGGGGACATGGTGGCTTTCAGCCTCGACTCCTTGTTTTGCTGCTCCATCCCACTCTGGTCTCAACCCCTGCAAGCCCCAGGGTGCAATAGCAGGCACAGGGCTGCAGGCACAGCTTGTCCCCCGAAAATGGGGGTGGGGAAAAAAATCTTCAACATGTAACAGGAGAGTGTGGAAAGAAGGTGCACAAGGAGATGAAATTGGTGCTTGGAAGGACAAGGAGCACCTGGAAGCTCAAAAAGCAAATTTTTCAGCCCAGTTTTACCAGTCACAAGTCAAATCTTCACAGACGGAAGTTCAGAGGTTGGGATTGGCACCGACTCTGCGGGTGTGGGGGATGTTCCGAGACCCAAGTGAGGGCCTAATCTTGTGTGGGGAGGAAAGCAGGGCATCCCTGTGTCCCCAAGAACACAGAGAATCTGGCCAAGGCCCAGCACCAGGAGTATGAATGGATGGATGGATGGATGGATGGACAGACGGATGATGCACTGCTCCAACATACTAAGCCCAGCAGCAGCACCTCGAAAAGGACACAGCTGTGGCTCTGCCCTGCTCTTTCCCAAGAGGATGGGGCTCCCACCCCGAGCCCCAGCACAGCCAGCCCCACTCCCTCCCAGCCAGGGTTCCTCTCCCAGCTCATCCACCGGCCTTATCTATTCCTGCGTCATCCTGCTTCCCTTCCTATCTTAACTCTGCCCTATTTTTGGCAGCAGGAAACCCCTCATGTGCTGATAACACCCTTTGGAAAGTGATCTGAAGAGTTTCCTCTTCTTTCTAATGCTGGAGGTAAGAAAATCCTCAACCTTTTCATTTTCTCCTGGAAAAGGTGAAATACCAGCAGGACCCACAGAGAGCGGTGGGGGCTTGGTGGGGGCTGCCTCAGTGGACCCCCTGCCTGGGCGGGAGCATCCTGAGGGATGGCCCGGCTGGGCTGTGCCGTGGGGCAGGGACCGAGGGGAAGCGCAGGTGTCCCAGCATCCCGGGCTCCGCGGGGTGACACACGGCTCGGCAATGCCAAACCCTCCCACTGACCTCAGCGCCTTATCGCCGAGGCGTTGGAGCGAGGCAATGAGCCAAGAAAATACCCGTGGGATGAGATCACCTCGGCTGTCTCTGCGGCTCCCAAAATGCCTCGGCTGTGCCGAGCCTGGATAACTGCGGCATTGCAGGCAGTGCCTGGGATGGAGAGGATGTTTGCAGCCTCAGCGCATGTCCCGGGGTGATGGTGACAGTGGTGACAGCGGTGACAGCGTCCCCTGACCACTGAGCCCCAAAACCTCTCCATGGCAATCTTCCCGATAAAGCTTCCTCCAAGTACCCGCTTCTGTCTCAAACTCTGGATTCAAAGTGCAACCAGCTGAGAAGGAGAGCTGGAGCTCAAGGAATCACACAAGGAATCCAGTACCAGGATTCCCCAGGCTGTCTCCAAGGGAACCAGGACACTGTATGCCCATGGGCAGGGAGCCAAAGCAGTGCCCCAACCCTTCCTCTCCTCCCAGCATCCTTGCCCTCCTGGAGACACCCCTGCAAGCTGCCAGGCCTGAGCCTGACTCCTCTTCCCTGTCCTCTCGCTGAAACCTGCATCATTTTGGGGTGTCCCAGGCCTGATCCCTTTGTGGGGGGCCTGTGGTGCTGCTGTGCATCAGGGTGAACTCCATTCCCAAAACTCCAACAGGAAACACTCCTCAGTGTGATGGGTAGGATTGGGATGCTCCTGGTTGTGCCCAATCCCCTCCCTCTTGTTGCTGCTTCATGAGCAGGTGACTGATACAGCTCTTCCTCAGCGGAGGAAGGAGGGGAAAGATCCCTCCCCATCCAGGGGGAAACCCAAGCAGCCTCAGTGGGGGCAGAGCTGGAGCAATGCGGAGATCAGGACTGATCCCATCCAAAAGAGGCTGATGAGGACATTCCCATGGAGAGCCATCCCCTAGACATGACTCCACCACTGCTCCCTCTGTCCCATTGCTCCAGCCCCTCCATGCCTCAGATGTCTGTCCCAGAGTCAGAGCCCTGAGGTTCCCCTTTTTTGGAGGGGATGCTGGAGCTGACCCCAGGTGAGGGTCACTGAAGGTTGGGGTGCTCCTCCTTCTCCCCCTGCTCTCTGCCACCTTATCCTGGGTTCTCTTCTCTTGTGCAGCTGGGACATCCCAAATCCAGCACCTGGATAACTCAGGACACATCCCCACTCCCAGCAACTTCTGCCACAGTTCTCCATCACTCAGACACCCGGGAAGGTGATGCCACAGGCACCTTCACAAAGCCTCTTAGGAATTTCAGGAGGGGAAAAGCATGGCTGGAAACAGAGCCAGGACCCTCCTCTTCCTCACCTTCCCCACATTTTAATCCCCCTGAGTCATTTCCATTCCTGGATGTTAAATTGTCCTTCTTTGCTTTCCTTTATTTCCCAGTTTCCTGCAGGGGGCTCATAGTTCCCAATCTGCTGGCGCCGGTGGGACCCAGCCCCAGCATCTGCCAAGCAGATGCCAGCGAGGACAAAGGTGGAGCCCAGCGAGATCCCAGGAGCCCCCAGACCTGTGGGACACACAGCTCCTCATTTCCATAGCAAAACCCCTCGCTGTCGTTTTGCCATATCTGAGGAAGTTTTTCTCTTTCCAGGGAGCCCCTGGTGGTCTAGTGGTTAAGGACGCGGCGCTGTCACCGCCGAGGCCCAGGTTCGATTCCTGGTCAGGG
>JAYRBT010000010.1:20984163-20998574 GCA_036023395.1 Myiotriccus ornatus | reverse complement strand
TCCAATGCGCAGGCTGGAAGGTGTAAAGACCTTCCCCGGTTCTTCGTTCGCGAAGACTGGCCATTACTTTACTTACTTACTTACTTACTTTTTCTCTTTCCAGAAAAATTCAAAGCGCCGGGTGCAATTTCCTGCCCACCTGGCAGGGAACCCCCCATGGCTCCAGGAGAGGGACAGCTCTGTCCCCTCTCATGGGAACAAAGAGTGACACAGTTCCACCCGGGAAAGTGCCACAGGCAGGGGGCCACCGGCAGAATCCCCTCACTGTCCACCTTTGCCCACTTGACTCTGGAGCACATCCAGGCTGATGGATGGATCAGTGCCCCCTCCCCAAGGCTGGGGGGGGGATCAGTACACTAATTTGGAGACACCATCTGCAAAAAGGAGGGTAGAACCAGACCCCTGCTCCCCATGGCTCTTTGATGATGAAGATAAGCGCACACACCTAGATCCCTAAGGAATTTCACATCTTCCCATCTATGAGAATAACCTGCCAGGGCCAAATCAGCTGGGCCTTGTGCTCCAAAACACAGGGTGAGAACTATCCATGCTGGAAGAGCAGCCCTGGCCAAGTCACACTGGGGTGGCCAAGGAGGAAGAAAGGGGCTGTTCACTCTTGTGCCTAACGATTTAGGCACAAGATTTTGAAGATTTTAGCCACAGGTTTACAAATCTGTCTGTCTCCAATGCATGGACAGGCTAAGTGGAATAAGAAAGGAGTAGGAGAATGTTGGGCAGGGGTTGTTCTTCATCCCAGGATCCCAAATGCAGCAGGAATTGTCACCTTCTTGCTGCTTCGGCCACCTCCTGCCCGCTCACTTGGTTCCAACTGCCCCATGGCAATGAATCACAGGTGGCCCAGAGACCACACAGAGCAGGTCTGTGTCTCCTCTGGGATTATTCCCACCCACATCCGAACACCAGAGCCATGCTGGGAGCTGTGTGGAGGTTGGAAGACAAGGGAATATGTGCCAGACATGGAGGTGGCACCTCAACAGCACCGAACATCCCCAGGCACGGTGACAGTGAAGGTGTCACCAGGCTGGACACAGCTGACACATGGATGACCAGAGGGCTCACTGCTTGGGGACATAAAGTGCCTGGGAAACACCCCCTGCTCCCTTGGCCATGAGTTTTTGTGCTTCTCCTGTTGGTGATGGTTGGGAGAGAGGCTGGAGTGACATCAAGACAGGTGCGGAGAGGGGACAGTGAAGAGCATCTCTCCCTCCAGCAAGTGTAGGGAGGGAGCACAGTAGGGTGTAAAGGTGGAGCAGCACCTCCAAACCAACACTGCTTGGGAAGGACGGAACATGGATGAACCCACAGGCTGGTCTCACCTGTCAGGAGGACACAGACAGGTGTGGAGAGAGGGGCTCCAGGAGGTTCCATAACCAGCAGCCATTTGATATCCAGCAGGATAAACAGAGGCAGAGCCTTGGGAGGAGTTTGTCCAGGAGCAGTGAGGGGCTGGAGGGTTCTGCCCAGACTGTCACCACCGTGTGTGGCAGAAATTCTTTCATAGAATCCTGGAATGGTTTGGGTTGGGAGGGACCTTAAAGAACATCCCATCCCACCCCCTGCCATGGGCAGGGACACCTTCCACTAGCCCAGGTTGCTCCAAGCCCTGTCCAACCTGGCCTTAAACACTGATAGGGATGGGGCAGCCACCACCTCTCTATGCAACCTGTGCCAGGTTTTTAACACCCTCATTGTAAAAAACTTCTTGCTACATCTCACAATATCATCTAAAATGCCAGGTACTGAACTCTCCAGTGGCAAATCCCCACCAGACTCCCACACTGAAGGTCTCCTTCCTTACAGCAATGAGTTTGGGGCTGGTCCTGGGGCCAGCCTGCAGCTCTGCCAGCTTTTTGTTCCCATCCTCTTCTGGGAATATGGGACAGCTCAGTTGTTGGAACAGCAATAGCTGCATTAGTTGGGACAAATTAGAGCCCCTTGGCCAGGATGCTGGAGCTGCTTTGTGATACCTGCAAGCCTCCAACGGGAATGTGAAAACGCCCAAGTGAACCAACACGGTGGTCCTAGTTTTCTGAGCAGTTTCCCCTTTTATGACATCCTGGACTTGTCTCCTGGAGAAACCTTCACCTGTACATGGGGTACTTTCCCAGCCCAGCTAAGGCGGGAAGGTTTGGTTGGGGGTAAATATCCCCCTTCCCAGTCAGACCAGCTGGGAAGGTTTGGTTGGGATAAACCTCCTTCTCCCCAGTCCAGACAAGGTGGGAAAGTTTGGGTGGGATAAACTTCATCTTCTCCCAGTCCAGCCAAGATTGTGAAAGTTTGGTTGGGGGTAAATATCCCCCTTCCTACTTAGACAAGGTGGGAAGGTTTGGTTGGGACAAATTTCATGCTTTCGCAGCCCAGCCAAGGTGGGAAGGTTTGGTTGGAATAAACATCCTTTTCCACCCAGCCAAGGTGAGAAGGTTGGATTGGGATGAATTTTATCCTTCCCCAGCCCAGCCAAGGTCGGAAGGTTTCCTTGGCCTCCAAGGGAATGCCTCCAAGCAGAGCCGCATGTTTCAGCTCGATGATACAATAGAAAATGCCTCCCAAGTCCTGGCCCTCTGGAGCATTTCCTTAGCTCGCTGGAATTTCCGCTCAGGCCTTCCTCTCCCAGGCTCTTACTGAAATCCCATGTCACCACACAGCTCTGGAGAGCAGCCAGCTCTCGGGGTCCCCCTCCCAGGTCTCCCACCGATGTGCCGGGAATTTGCAAGGAGCAGCTCCTGGAGGGTGTCAGCTCCGTCGTGCCCCTTGATTAATCACCAAAGGCCCTCTGCCAATCAAGGAAAGATTTACAAGGCAGGCAGGAAGCCCTTGTTTTCACAGGAGTGCCTCAAACACACGCACACAGTAGGAAAAGCAAACATTCCAGGCATACCAAGGGATCCATGGGATAAAAGTTCCCCAAACAGCCCAGATTAAGATACTTAGCTGCACATGGAAAGACTAAAACCTGGAGTCAAGGATTTAATTGTGTTGTTGAGCAGAGGGCCGTGTGGAACAACCTGAGTGGGCTGGGAACAGCCCCCCCAAGGGGCATGGAGAGGGTCAACAGCACTGCCCTCCCTACAATAAAGGTCAGGGTTGGCCCCCGCCCCTCTCCCAGCTCCATATGGTCACCAGAGCCTCCTGGCAGAGTTTAATGTGAGTTTTCCTTTGGAAAAGCTCAGCCCTGCTCCTGAGCGAGTCAGACAGAGTCGCTCTGAGTCAACTCAGCACCAAATCTGAGCCTGTGGGAGCAGAGACAACCCCTGAGATCCCTGGCCTGAGGGCAGTGCCTATGCTGGGTCCATACCTGTTACCTCCCATCCTGCCCTACAGCCTCTGGAGTGAGTGGGAACACTCCCATCGTCTCCAGACCCAGGAGATGCAGCCACATTGCTGTCTAACAGCGATCTTTTGCCTTTATGGATTTTACAGGGACCATGAAAAAGGCAGGAGGGAATCCCCATCCCTGAAAGTCTTCAAGGCCAGGCTAGATGGGGCTTTGACAGCCTGGTCTGGTGAAAGGTGTCCCTGTCCCTGCAGGATGAGAAAGCAAGAGGGCTCAGAAATTTATCTGAGCTGGAAATGTCCTCCCTCTGCTGCTGTATAAAGGCTCCTTTCTCATCTTTCTGCAAACCACCCCACGGAGAGTGGAATTTGATCCCACCTGTCTTGTGTGGCTTGTCCACTTCTGCTCCAAATCCAGCTGCCAGTGGCTTATCCCAGCAGAATGTTCCAGCCAGCTCCCACTCACAGATGGTTCCTGGAAGAGCAGTAGAAGGGACTGATGAGGAAATAAGTCACCTGCTGAAAGTGAGAGTTAAAAGGCAGCCTGTGCTTGAGATCAATCACAGGACAGTTTGGGTTGGAAGGGAACTCCAGTATCCCTGTGAGAACTCCACCTGCCACTAGACTGGGTTGCTCCAAGCTCCATCCAACCTACCCTTCTTTCCCAGAAGTCAGCACCTTTCCTTTCCAGGACTTATCCGGGTACTCACAGGCTTCTAGCTTGGCAATTCGCATCTGAAAAGCCACACCAAGAAGCCACCCCGAGGGAGATGATCACCACACACACTACTCAGGGACCAGAGGGTCCAGAGATCCAGCAGCTGCTGAGAAATCAGGATAAAGAGTGGTGGATCTGGAAGGAAGTAGTCAAGTATAATCACTTGCTTGCCCTGAAGAGGGTCAGGGATAAACTCCCTAGAGGGTGTGGTCAGGAGGACCATTGCTGTCACCCACCCTGGATACTGGGCAGGCTGGAGGCCTCAGTTAAACACTCTGTCTGCACACCAAGAGTTCCCAAGGGCTCTATTTTCCACACAGTTCAGAGCAGAGATGCCTCTGGGCTCCCCCAGAGCTCTCCAGCATCAGGCTGCTCATCCTGGGTATCTGCTGCCCCCAGGGTCGCTTTCCTGGCCAGGAGGGGTTAGAAGTGAGAGGTGGGGAAATATTAGGGCAGGTGGAATCTGCCTATCCTGACCTCAGAATGGGGTTGGGAGACCTGGCCAAGGTGTTTCAGGTGCCCTCTGTCCAGCCTTGCCTTCCTTTACTTTGCCTTCCCATCCCTTCCCTTTTCCTAGCTTTTCCTTACCATGCCTTCACTTCTTCATCCCTTGTTTTGCCCTCTCTTCACAGCCCTTCCTTTGCATTCTCTTTCCTTGTCTCACTTTCCCATTCCTTCCCTCCAGCCAGGTTAACCCCTCATCCTGCAGGCTGTTCCACTTGGAACCCTGGACACAGGGATTTAAATGACAGATTATCTCTCCTTTGCTTTATATACTTAAATCAGGTGTGTAACTAAAATTACCCATCATTTCCCAGACTAATTACTGAGAGGAATTACTTTGTTATCCCACTGATTTTAAACACCAGGTACTGGAAACCCATTGCTGGCACACAGAAGCTGCACTAAGGGTAGAGAGTTTGGGCAAAGCATAAATAATGAGCCATAAATAATAATAATTTATGATGCAAGTTCTCTATGCTACCTCTGGGATCGGAGGTGGGACAGAGTAATCCGGGTGTATTGAACAGCCAGTGATTGGATTTTGCGTTACATGATTTGGGTTATCATCATTTTGAGTCACACCACGTCAGTGTCCTGAGCAAGGAGCTCAGAGGCAGAGTAAGGATGAAGTCATGGAGGGAGCCAGCAGCTGCAAAAATACCGGGATTGGGAAACACAGCCAATGCAAAACTGCTCTGGGAAGACATGCCAGGAATTACAACACACAACCCTTGTTGTTATGTTTTTAGGGGGGAAAAAAACAGAAAGAAGAATAAGGGAAAATTTTGCTGTGAGGAAAACAGTGCAAGAAGAAAGTTTGCTCAGCCTGGTGGCATTTATTTAATTAAATTCTAATGTATTCATTATTGATGTTTCAGAGATGGCAAAAGTCTGCACACCAACACCGTGTAAAACAGACCCAGCTCATGTGATTCCATGTTAATGATCCTGTTTGGGATAAACTCTTCCAGCTGCACAAGTTACAGGGATTTAGATGAGCATCGGTGGCTTCCACTCCACGGACACAGCCAGGCACTTTCCCGGCTTGCACAATATCAGTCCGAGATTTAAATTCACTTAACAGACCTAAAATCCCTAAGAATTCCGCTGTCCCGTGAGGATGGGGAAGGGGAGTGAGCGAGATGTACTTTATCCAAGTGAGGATGAGGAAGGGGAGTGAGTGGGAGGCACCTGAGACCAGTGAAGTTTGGGGAAGGGGTTGGAAGGAGGCTCTGCAGCTCCTGCGTGGCGCTGCCGTGCCCTCTGCTGGGCTCTGCATCCAGGCTGAGGCTCCTTACTTGAAGCCTGAAGTGTAGCGGACTGGGAATTAAGCTCCTAAAATAACCAGGAAGGTCGTTTTAATTAAACCAGATCCCACTACCCCCTTGGATTTCCTTCGGGCAGGAATAGCCAGCGGGACCTGCTGCGGGAAAAACTGCTTTAATCTCCCCATTTTCTTCCCCGCTCTCTTTTCTTCCTCCCTTTAAACATCATTCCCGCTCCCGTGGAAACGATGGAGCCACGCTCCGGGATGCGGCTCCCGCTGCTCCTTCCCGGCCCGGGGCGAACGGATGGGAAGTGGCGGGGAAAAGCATCCAGGAGCCCTTCTTTTAACCGCTGAGCAGGCGCGGGGATCGCGGCGGGAATGAGGCCGTTCCCGGGATTCCAGGCGCGAGGAGCGGGCGAGCCCCGCGGCACCACCGGGCGGCCCGAGCTCGAACACGGCGCTCGGGAACCGACGCTCGGTTAGTCGTGGTTCGGCTCCTGCCGCGACAGCAGCAGCTGCCGAGATGCTGAGCAGAAAGTGGCGCCGGGAGCCGGGCACTGCTCGGTGAGCCCTGGGACGGGAATTCCGCACCCCGGGAAGAGACAGGGAGGGCGGGGAACCACAGGGACAACATCCCCGCTTTTCCTGGGAGGCCGTGGGGGGGGGATTCTCCACCGCAAAGCCCCGGGGGAGGGCAGGAGCCCCGGGGAAAGGCAGGAGCTCCAGAAAAATCCAGGGAATCCCAGGGAAGATAAGGACCTCCAGCGAAGGACAGGAATGCCAGGGAAAGGCAGAAATCCCGGGGAAAGGCAGGAACCGCAGGGAAAGCCCAGGGACTCCCACCACCACCCAGGAACGCCGGGCACTGATCCCCAACAGAGCCCAGCTTCCCCAGCGAGGAAGGCTCCTCCCCCAGCTTTCAGGGCTGGCCGGGGGGGCGTCGGGACGGATCGAGAAGGGGCGGAAACAGCCCCAATTTCGGCTTCAAAATATTTTAAAGCACCCGCGCCCCAGTCACGCGCGGGGGGCGGGGCCGGAGGAGGGGGGCGGGGCGATGCAGCATGGGGGCGTGGCTACCCCGCGCGCGTCACAGGCGGGGCCGGCCGGGAGCGGTCACCCGGTGGTGGGCGGGGCCGTGGTGCGTGGTGGGCGGGGTCAGGTCTCACGGCGATGGGTGGGTCGGGGCGGTGGGCGTGGCCGGGTAGCGCGGGGGGCGGGGCCTGGCGGCGCGGGGGGCGGTGCGGCGCGCGGGGCGCGCGCACTTCCTGCGCGGCGCGCGGCCCATGTACCAATGGCTGCTCGGGGCCCTCCGCGCCCTCCGCGCCGCCGCCAGAGCCCAGCCGGCACCGCAGCCCGGCCCGGAGCCGCCCAGCGCAAAGAGGCCGCCCCCCAGGTCAGCCCCCGCCGCCGAACACGGCGGTCCCCTGGCCCCGGCCCTCCTGCTGCTGCCCCGGCGCCCCGCGTGGGTCCCTGATATTTCCCACAAATCCATAAGAAAAGCCCCCGTGTCGCGGTGATTGTGGGTCCCAGGTGTCCCCGATAAGTAGTAGATATGGTGGTGAGTGTGGGTTGCAGATATTGCCCCTGAATCCATAAAAAAACCCAGATGCTGAAGGGATTGTGTGTCACAGATATTCCTGATAAATCCCAAATGTTAGTGATTGTGGGTCCCAAATATTCCTGATAAATTCTAGGGGCTGAGGTGAATGTGGGTCCCAAATATTCCCGATAAAACAAGTGTCAAACCCAGATTCTGAGATGATTTGGGGTCTCAAATATTCCCAGTAAATCCCAGATGCTGAAGTGATTGTGGGTCCTGGATATTCCAATAAATTCCAGATACTGAAGGGATTGTTTGTCCTGGATATTCCCCATAAATCCACTGGCCAACTCGTTGCCTTCCCATCTGCACGGTGGGGGCTTGAAAAGGATCAGAGGGGTGGGCATTTGGAGCAGGTGAGCTGGAGGAGCAGGGAAGGGTATATGTTGGATGGAGGGAAGCCATGAAATACGGATGTAGCCTGATGGAAAGGGGCTACCTTCCCAGGCATTACACACGGAGCTCCCGATGCTGATGGCTGAACCATCTCCACCGCTGGGAACAGAGGGAATGTATGGATTCCATGCTGTGCTTTGAGCAGTGTGGTGGCTCCCTTTGGGAGGCTCTGCTTAGTGCCCCATTCCAGAGTGAATGAGGCAAGAGAATGCCTCTGGAAAGAGCCTCGTGTCGCACAAGAAGTTTCCACCAAGGAGCAGCTCAGGAGGAATGAGCTCTTGGGAAGAAAAATAGGAACGTCCTTTGCGCTCTGTTCCTAAAGGGAAAGTTTATGCTGGACTTTATCGGGGTATCAACTGATAGAATCCTGGGATTTGGGCTTCTGAGAAAGGGTGAGGCTGGTAATTATTTCAAGGACTCATTCCCAAGCACTGACTCAGCAGGTTATTGAAGTTGTGGAAGTGGGTGTAAGCAGGAGTTGCTTTCCCGCCTTTTGTTTCCTGTCCTACTTAAACTTTCCTTTGCAACTCAGTGTAGTGACATGAACCTGGATGGCTTAGTGACCTCTGGAATGCTACTCTCCTCGAGGAAAGAGGAAAACTTTACACATACAAGGAATTTTTTGGTGATAGAAACACACATAAAACATCAGGAAGCATTAACACAAAGATAAAAAAGAGGCCTGATATGGTTTAGTGGGACAATCCTAGAGATCAGAGGAGATCTTTGGGATATGTGAAGGGAAGTTGGGAGCTGAACTGTGGTTGCAAAACGCTGTTGTGTGTGTTCTTTCCCTCAGCATTCCGTCACCTGTGGAAGATCCTGACGATATTCCTGCAAAGAAGCAAAGAACAGGTATTGCACCTCACAGAAGGGGTTAATGTGCCTGGTTTTCCTTGGGTGTGAGATCCCTTAGGTAACTCTGGGTTTTGCACTTCACAAATTGCTGCTGAAACTGTGGATTTCTGAGCCATTTTTGTGGCCTGAGGGGGTGTCGTGGGGCCCGGGCCTACTGATGGTGTGTCCCGGTATTCAAAATCCATGTGGATGTGGCACTTGCACACATGGCTAAAGGTGGCCTTGGCAGTGCTGGGACTTGATGATCTTAGAGGGCTTTTCCAGCCTGAGGGTTGGAGATTGTGACCTGATGAAGGGAGAAGCAGGGAACAACTTTCTCCCTCTTGGGAATTCCATGTATTTGCACCAAGGATAACTCCTGCCTGTGTGTGGCACAGGCATATCCCAGGTCTCTCTGGCACTGAGACCCTGCAGGGTAGCACAAAGAGTGCTTTAAAGCTGTGGCTGTCCCACAGGGAATGCAGAGCTTCCTAATTCCTGCTTGGGAATGGTGCTGCCCCTGGTGTTGCAGGAGGGGCTGTTGATGCGTTGTTGAAATGAGTTACCTGGGTCAGGTTGGATCGAGGAGTTGGGCTTTGATGCGAATAGAAATCCTAATTTTCCTATTCTGGCCTGATGATGTGGCTTTTTTTCAGAATGTCTCATCTGTGGGACTAACAAGAGACCCAAAGACGTTTCTGTGGCCACCCAGTTTCCACCCAAGGCAACAAGTGGGTGCCAGGAGGCTTCGGGCGGTGATGCCACTTCTCTGCCTGAGCCTGGAAAAGGGGTGAGCAAAGATTTAGAGGAGAACTCAGACATAATAAGCTTGTGCTGTGTCAATCCCTGCATGTGTGAGGTGATCCCGTCAGAGCTCCTACTGCAACCTGAAGCAGCAAACCCTGGGCCCTGAGGCAGGACAGAGCTGACTGGATTTCAGGAGGCCTGAGGTTTGCTTGGGTTCACATGCGGGTTGTACTCACCCTGGTGCTTGGTTTTGGTTTTATTTCAGGCTCGGGCCACTTCTGACTCTTCATTTGAAAGAGCAGCAGACTCTGTGGCAGATGAGAACAGAGTACAAGTTGGTAAGGCTGGACAGCAAGTTCTTCACTCATTTCTGTGTGCTGCTACCCTGTGCAGCTCTGCCCCAGGCTTAGGGACTCATTAGTGAAGGCACAGTATCTGGGAATACTGGAGTGTGAGCTCTGTTTCTTCCCTGCATCCTGGCACTGCTTCTGGATAGGGATCAGAGCTGGGAGAAGGCTCCCCAGGGCAGTGGGCATGGCCCCAAGGCTGCCAGAGCTCGAGGAGGGTTTGGACAACGCCCTCAGGACAGGGTGGGATTGTTGGGGTGTCCTGTGCGGGGCCAGGAGTTGGACTGGATGATCCTTGGGGTCTCTTCCAGGGATATTCTGTGATTTATCCTGGCATTTCAGTTCAGGAGCTGCCCTGAGTGCAGCTCTGTTGCCTTCAGTTGTGCCCACTGTTAGTTTACCAGAAGGGAACTGTTTTAAGTGCTAAGTTTAGGTAGTAGAGCTTCATAACCCTCTTTTATCCAGGTTTAGGCTGGTAACATTCCGTAGTTGCCAATATGAAGCAATATAACACAAATAATATAAGGACATAAGGGAGAAAACAAAAAGTAATTTCTCTTTGGTGAAGCTCTTTGAACCCCTAAAACTCCAGTTTCCTTGAGCAGTTGCTGATGGTTTGTGCTCTTCTCTTGCAGCTAAAATGCCTTGTGACACCAACACGTGCTTGGCTAGGGAGATGCTGTCCCTTTCTTACAAGGGATTTCCGTATCTGAGGTAAAAATCCTTCTATTTCCTTTCACTTCTTCTCTGAAGGTTTTTTCTTCTTTCATCCTTGAACTTCCTCTATGTTGCCCAACATTTGTACTTGTGTCCACAGAGCAGGATTTTTCCAAGGTGTTCTGTGCTAAGGGAGGTCTCCAGCTGTGGTTGTTTGTTTTTTATTTTCTTTAACCAAATTTAAGCTTGCTCTTTAAATCCAGATAGTTCATAGACACAGGAGATCTGAGGAAGATGAACAAATACAACACTTCCACCTCCTGTGGCTGGAGGAAGTGATAAACTTGGGAAGAGGCTGAGACCAGGAATGCAAACAGAAAAAACCCACAACCACAAAAAAACCCACCCCTAAAAACCCCAAAGAATTCCATTGGGAAACACTTTTTTACTCTGAGGGTGAGCCTTCCATGGATGCCCCTGCTTGAATCAGGAGGTGTTAATTAAAATCTAATTAACAAATCAGGAGGTTTGAGTGTTCTCTTCATACAGTTTCTTTTCTGTTGGTGTTTTTAGCCTGAACAAGAATAATCACCACATTCAACCAGTTCCAGACAGCCCTGTGACACCCAGACCCCCCATCAAGGAGCTCCCCGTGCCAGGTCCCACCTCTCCAGGAGCCAACAGCATGGGGAGGCCCCTGTGTGCTGCTGAGGAGGTAATCTGGGGAGAAGGGAACTCCTTTGGGATGAAACAGCTGCATAGATCCTCCACAGTCAGGCTCAGACAAAAGGAAGAGGTGGGAATTCCTGCTGACGTTTTTTTTTTTCCTTCCCCTCTCTTAGGATGTTCGTCGAGGAGAAAGCCAGAAATACAAAGAGATCTTGAAGCTGTTCAAGGAAAAATATTCTGGAGGCCTTAATTCTCCCCAGCCAGCAAACTTCAACACGTAATTATAAGCAAAATGTCCCTTAACTCTTGAGGGCAGACTTTGTTGTACATGGAAGGGGAGGGAAATTAACCTTTCCTACTCTCAGGGCTTTGGACAGAATCAAATGTCACAACTGATGAGTCTCTTTTAAAACAGTGGAGACAGAAAATGTGACTCTTTTATATTCACTGGGTTGAAAGTAGCCAAGCTTGGGGATGTAAACTCATGGAAATGGGCATTTGGTCATGGAACCAGTGACAGGATGGTTCTGTTAAGGGATTAAACAGCCTCATTTTACTTTATATATTTCTATTCCTTTAACTGTGACTTCCAGCTGTAATTGAGACAGTTGGGTACAAATCAACTATGTCCTTTCTAATGAATTGTTGTGCACTGGTAACAGATCACTTGGGAAAACTGTGATTCTTCTCTTTTTTTTTATGCTACTCCAAAGGGTTCAGACCCACTCCAAGGAATCAGTGGCAACTGGGAGTCACTTGAAAGGACAAAAATCCAGGGGTGTCTATCCAAGTGTGGCACAAAGGGCCAGTGAGTATCCCCAGGATTCAGGTCTGGTCTTTGTAGGTTGATTTCCAACCAAAACAGTGCATTTCCTCCCCGCCTCTCAAAGCACAGTTAGTTATTGGCTAAACTGGAGGGGGAAAAATACTGATTTAAAATGGTATTTGAGACATGGCTGTAGCAGTGCTGTTTGTAGCTGCAGATGTGACCCCACTGCTCAGAGGGAAGGTTGTAGTACCTGAGGTTTTGTACCAGGGGAGGGGAATATGTGACTGTGCATCCCCAGATGCTGCTACTTAACTCAGAGCTGCTCTGAGTTAATCCATTTAATGCTAGACAGGCCTATTTTCTGTGATAGTAGAGCTTCCAAACCAAGTAAACCAATTGCATATATGTTTAATATTGTGCCAGGTTTTTTTTCCACTGCTCATTATTTCAGTATTGTTTCATCACTACTTCTTTTTACACATCGGGGCTTTTATTTTGAAATCATCTGGGGTTTGAAGTGATTTCTGAGCAGGTGCCAGAGTCTGAACTTCAAACCGTACAGCCACCAGTCAAAGTTTTTGTGTTGTCACCCTGAAACCAAGAGCTGCGGGGATGGAAAGTCACCTTCTTGTTGTCATTTTTCTGCTTTTCTGTGCAGGTGTCAAACGTGGAGATGTTTTCAGCCCCCAGTTGCCTCAGAGAGGGGTCATGATCAGGTAAGGGTGTCCTTTAGTCATGGTCTCTATTTCTTTTGCTCTGGGGGCATGAGTCTCTCAGCCTCCAGAAGACAAATCCAGTTTATCATCTCAGTGTAGGGGGAATGGAGCAGCTGGTTTGTGGAATTGCTCAAAGCCAGTTGTCCCTCAAATCTGGCTCCCCTGCCAGAGCTGCTCCTTTCTGGGAGAAGGAAGCCAGTAGCGGGGGGACAGTGGTGGCTGCACCAGGTTGCCCTTGGGTTTGCAGAATCCCTTGTTGCTTGTGAGTGTCTTTGTGCCAAACCATTAATGAGGTGGCATTGCATTTCCTATGGATCCTGAGCCATAAGGCTTGTAAAGCCTGGAGGGACTGAGGCAGTTTTTGTGGCTGCAGGATGCCCTGGGTTTGAATAGAAGCCCAAAAAGGGAGTGTGCCTCACCAGGGGCCAGTGGGCTCCTTGGTGGCAGGACTGAGAGTGCTGGTGCCTTTGTGTTTTGGAGGTAAAGCGGCTTTTGGCTGCAGCTACTGGGAGAGATTTTGGTTTGGCAGTGTGAGCTACTCATCTTCCTGCCCTTAGATGAGAGAGGAGAAAGCTCAGATGGGAGGAGGAGACATTCAGTCATGCCCATCCTGATTTTAGGTAGTTTTGTCTGTATTCTTCTCCCGCCTTAGACACAAGGACTATATTCAGCTGTGCAGCACCATCCTGTGTTAAATTGTCACTGCCTCCCTTAAGCTGGAGGGGAGAGAAGGACATAACTGGTACAGTGTGATGGGTTTGAGTCAAAGGAATATTTTCTTGCCTTTTTTTTTCGGATTTAGCCCGTGTCATTTGACATGGCCTGTGATCTCTCGTAATACCATGTGCCTTTAAAGCACAGCGAGTGTAGAACACCATGGGAGTCTGTTGTAGGTCCCCTCTTGGCAAAGGAGATTGTTTGGTGACAGTGGGAGAGATACGGACAACTTTAATGTCTGTGTGTTTGTTTGCTCTTCAGAGCCTGTGTGGTTTTAATGCTCATCCTCTCCACAGGGGGATAGTCCCTCCCTTGATTAGAAAAGGCAAGTAAACACCCCACAGCTGTCCCATTCCCCCCAAATTCCATGTGCTGCTCTTAGTTCCCATAAGCCTACTGCACTTGTACAGGTGGAGATGTTCCTGTTCCACGGGCAGTGGAACACACCTGGCATGTGTTGTTTGTCATCAGGAGATCACAAAATACCTGACAGAGGAAGTGCAGGTTGCTCCCCTGTTTTCCAAAGAATAAAACTGAGTTTGGCACCTACGGTAGGTTTGGCACCTACTAGAAGCTCTTCATCTATCCCAGTCTTGCTGCTGCAAAAGGAGTGGGGCAGGAAACTGAGATGTTATCATGTGTCAGAATCAGCCTTGAAAAAGTACTTCTTATCCAGAAGGTGAATTCCTGGGAACTTCATGGGATAGGGTGGATATCCAACTCACTTGCCTCTCTTTCTCTCTCCTCAGCTACTACACACCACCAGAAGACTCTCATGGACGGGGAATACCAGGGAAACAAACTGTTGCAGTGGTAACCCTCAATTAGTCATTATTTCACTTTTTTTAAGGAAAATAGAGCTCATCTCTGGTCAGGATCCGAAACAAAATTTGTATTGTGGAAATCAGAAATATTAATCCTGATCTCAGCTTGATACCTTGGAGGCTTTGCTGGTGCTCTGGATGTTGGTCCAAGCCAAGGGATCTTCTTGCCTCTCTGGCTTCTGTTCTGAGGGCACAGTTGGGACGCAGTCACTGCTCAAAACTGACTTTGGAGTTTGCTGTTTGACTGTATGTACAAAAACCCTCCTAGCTTGATCATCATCATCATGGCTAGGCTTCGCGAACGAAGATTCTAGGAGGGCTCTACCCACGCTTGGGCTCTACCCACGCT
>JAYRBT010000010.1:20966588-20984063 GCA_036023395.1 Myiotriccus ornatus | reverse complement strand
CGCTGATGGAAGCGTTCTAAGAGACGCAAGTGGTGCCGGTAAATGACCCAGGATTCAGAACCATATAAAAGAGTAGATAGCTTGATATACAAGCAGGATTTTCTGCACTGTGCCCCCCAAACTTCTGTGCTTGCTCTGTAACTTCATGTTCTTCTGTCTAACAGGGCCAGGGTGCAGCTGAAGTGTCCCAACGGATGTTATTCCAATTTCATGTGACACCTGTTCTGTCCAAGGACTTCTTTTTTGTGGACAAAGAGCCACTCCCAAGCTCAGAAAAGCTAGCAGAAGACTTTGCTCCACTCACAGAGGTACCTGTGCTCAAACCAGTGCTGTTGCTGGTGTAGCAGATCGCTGCAATGCCTGTTGCTGTGGCACCTTAGCTGAATTTAGAGGTTGTCTGAGGTTGCTGTGCTCCATGTCCTGTTTCACGAATCCTTCCCCATCGAATTGTCCCATTCCAGGCCATGGAGAGGGAGGTCTCTGCTGCCTTTGGCAAAGGGGAACCTGGTGAGATCCTGAGCAGTGCCTTCAAGCTCAAGGTCACTCGTGAGGACATCTGCACCCTGCAGCAGCTGTGCTGGCTCAATGACGAGGTAAGACGAGCACAGGGATACTCTAACCCAGCACTTCTGTAGGAGCACCCCTTCTCTGGCTGCTTATGGCTCTGGTGTTTCTGGAAGCTCCTTTCCTTGGGTTGTGCAGCTCCCAGGGGTCAGGCTGCGTTGCTGGAGTGGGGGCAGGTGCTTTCATCCAGCAGCACAAGTCACCAAGTGCAACGTTCCCAGAACCAAAGCTGCCAGCTGGGCTTCTCTCAGTTGTGTTCTCAAGGGTGGTCAGCAAAGACGTGTTGGTGCCTTTTTCATTTGCCGAGTTACTGCCTTCTCTTACATCTCAACTTTCCTCTCTCTGGCCCAGGTCATTAATTTCTACATGAACCTTCTGGTGGAAAGAAGCAAGAAGGAAGGCTATCCAGCACTCCATGCTTTTAGTACCTTCTTCTACCCCAAACTGTGTTCTGGAGGCTACAAAGCAGTGAGGAGGTGGACCAGAGGTGTGGATCTCTTCAAGCAGGATCTGATCCTGGTACCCATTCACCTCAGAGTGCACTGGACGTTGCTGGTGAGTCAAACTGGCCTTTTATTTAGGGGATGGGAGGAACAAAACTAGCAAGGAAAGTCCTTTAGGGTTTGGGATGTGCTTTGTCCAACATTCACCTTTTAATCCCAGGTCATAGATGTCAGAAAGAAAACTATCAAATACTTTGACTCCTTGGGACAGAAGGGAGACAACATTTGTAAAACCCTGCTGTGAGTAGCTGCTTTTTTGTCCTTTTGATTGTTTTGAGGCCTTTTTTCCTCCCCACTTGGACTGGTCCTGCCCTGGCCCAGGCTGCTCCTCACTTTGTACCTCTTCAGTTCTGCTCAGTGTTTTAAATCACCTGGAGTGTAACTGGGGCAAGTTTTCATGTGTCCTGGACATCCTTACATGTCTTTGCCTGTAAAAATCCTTAATCTAGCAGATTTTTAGAGCAAGAGCGGCCCCACAGAGACAAACCACAAAATCCTAGAATCACTGAGGTTGGAAAAGCCCTTCCAGCCTATGGAGTCCAGCCTGTGCCCGACCCCCACCTTGCCACCCAGCCCAGAGCACTGAGTGCCATATCCAGGCCTTCCTTGGACACCTCCAGAGATGGGGACTCCACCATCTCCCTGGGCAGCCCTTTCCAATGCTTAAAACCTCTTCCAGTGAAGAAATTTTCCCCAACATTCAATCTGAACCTCCCTTGGCACAGCCTGAGGCCATTTCCCCTTGTTCTGTCCCTTGTTCCCTGGGAGCAGAGCCTGACACCCCCCCGGCTCCCTCCTCCTGTCAGGGAGTTGCAGAGCCAGAAGGTCCCCCCAAGCATCCTTTTCTCCAGGCTGAGCCCCCCCAGCTCCCTCAGCCGCTCCTGCTGCTCCAGCCCCTTCCCAGCTCCGTTCCCTTCCCTGCACATGCTCCAGCCCCTCAATGTCCTTCCTTCCACAACTGCCCTCAGCAGATCCACATCCCACCCAACTTGGTGTCATCTGTGAACTGACCAAGGGTGCCTTTGATCCCTTCATCCAGATCATGGATAAAGATATTAAATGGGACTGGCCAATACTGAGCCTTGGGGAACCCCACTTGCAGCCTCTCACCGTGCCTCGAAATTTAAGACTGGGATTTTTTCTCCACATTCCTTAAATCTGCTGCTGTGAGGATCCTCAGACATTTCACTGCCACTCATCTTCCTGTCACCCTTCAGCAGCTTTTTTTTTGTTGCCCTAAACTGGGGAGATGAAAAGCAATTTTGTGTTGTTTTAAACAGACAATACCTGCAAGAGGAAAGCAGGGAAAAAAGAAACCTGGAATTGACTGCTTCCGAGTGGACTCTTCGCAGCCTGAGCTCAGAGGTACGTGAGCAATGCCTGGATTTGGGATGTGAGGGAGGGTATAACACTTTCCAAGGAAGCAGGAGAGATTAATTGGGACTATTCCTTGGGTTTGGGACCGGGGAACAGATTCTGGAAGTAGGTTTTCAGGAGCTGTTGGCGTGGGTAATGTGTGCTGCAACCAAACTGCTGCTCTTTTAAGGCAGATAAAAATTCTCCATCTTTTTTTGTGTTCCTCAGGAAATCCCTCAACAAACTAATGGAAGTGACTGCGGGGTTTTTGTTTGCAAATTTGCTGATTCCATCTCTAGAGACAAACCTATCACCTTCACACAGGTGAGGGAAGTGAGAAACAGCTCCAGCCTTTCCTACATGGATACAAGAGCTGGGGAAGTCCCACAGCAGCTGGGGCAGGGGCCGAGGGCTTGTTCCTCATGTCTGGTGTCTGCTTCTTGGCAAGATCGTGGAATCATGGAATCCCAGAGTGGTTTGGGTTGGCAGGGACCTTAAAACCCACCTTGTTCCAACCACAAGATGCTGCAGCCAAGGGTTTCTAGTATCTGGCCTTTGTATCTCTTGGAAAACAGGTTTCCTCCTTGGAGCAGTTCAGACACTGGTTATTTTCCAACGTGGTGGCCTTTAATAAACATCCTTTAGAGCAAACGTGGCTTTGTTGGGTGGTTGTTTCACCCTTGTGTGAAACCCACTTTGTACCTAAAGGGCAGGTGCTGACAGTTCTCAAAAGCAACTTCCATTCAAGAATTCCCTGGGTGTTTTTGGAGATTTTCTGCCTCTTTCTCCCCTGCCTTCCTGTTTAATGGATTTTTCCCTTTTTTCTCCAGGAACACATGCCTTACTTCCGCCGGAAGATGGTGTGGGAAATAATTCATCAGCAGCTCCTGTGAGACATGCACTGTTAGCAAAAACACTGTTCTGTAAAAAAAAGAGAATTATTTATTTCTTACTGTTAAGATAAGTATTTAATTTATGTAAGAGCCTTACTGTAAGGGAACTTTACTTGTTAATAAATTAGAGTAATTTATTTTTTAATTGAAAACCAGTTTGGTGTCTGCATGTGGTTTTTTAACTCGCCCACAATTCCTGAGGAAGAGGAAGGGGTGTCTCCTCTCCGGGGCTCCGGAGGACATCCCTGTGCTGTTTCTTGCCTGGAGATCCTCTCTCCTGGAGGAGCAGAGGGGCTTTATCCACTGGTTGCCTCAATCTGCCCCAAACTCAGATTCTCCAAAGGGAGAGCAATTCCAAAGGTGATTGGTTGTGTTTTGTCCTTACAAATAATTCATCAGGGATAATCATCTTCCCTAAGGCCACAGAAGATCTAAGCTCTGCATGTTTGAGGTGTCCTTCCCTCTTCCCTTTGGTTCTCCCTGTTCAGGGCTGCAGTTTTGAGGATGAACTGTTCTTTTTTGGGGGCAAACACAACAGAGGTGTTTGGGGTGGGGGGTTGGTGCTCTGAGGTGTTTTGGGGTGACAGCAGACCCTGCCCTTTCCAAGGCAGTGTCTCTGGTGCTGGAAGGGTGGAAGAGCCCAGAGGGGCGTTCTCTCACAGTGGCACCCTCAGCCCAGCCAGCCCTACTTCTGCCCCCCAAGGACATCCCAGCCCTGTCTGGAATATTGCACCATTTTGGCTTTGCCAAGGACGTGCAGGGAGGGAGAGGTGGCTCCATGATGTCAACTCCCACCTTGCAATGCCTACACCCACCACCCTCCCCAAAAACCCACCCCACCCACCTCTTCCCTCCCCACCTGTAGGGAAATGGGGCATCCACAGGGGAAGCCCCAGCCGTGCCCAACGCCAGGGATCCCAAAGAAATCACGGAGAGCAGGCTCAGGGTCTGGTTAGCTGGATATATTTCTCGTTTTTTTGTCGGTGTCTCGGGTGGGTTTTCACACAACACTTTGCAGCAGAGGAAAACACGGATTCGCAGTCCTTGGCTCCCATCCCTCCTCCTGTCCGGCGCTTCCGCTGCTTCCACCCATCACTTGTATTTGCTTAAACCCTTTTTTGTTTATTTTTTATTTATTTTTCATGTTTGGCTTTTTCTTTTTTCCCTTTTTTTTTTTTTTGAGCGTTTGAACCATTTCTCAAGCTTTCTCCGAAGGAACGGCCACTGGCTCTCAGCTTGCAGGAGACCACGGAAGAGCTCTGGGACACGGGGTGGGGCGTGGGTGGTTTCCTTCTCCCACCTCGCAGCTGACTTGGTCATTTTTCCAACTCGTTTTTATTTTTTTATTACAAAAATTAAAAAAAAAAAAAGCTCCAACTCTCAGTTTTACAAGGCATACAAAAATCTCTAAAAGGGCAACGCAAGCACAAGGTGCTGAGGTACGAAAACCTGAGGTAGTTTGTGTGTGTGTGTGTGTGTGTGTGTGTTTGTGTTGGGGGAATCGTTTGGGATATTTTTTAATTTTAAAAATATTTTTAAAAAATTTTTCAAAATACTGTTTTTCATTTTGCTGGTTGGTTTTTCCAGCCCCTGGTTTGGCAACCTCTCTTGTAAATCTTTTTTTTTTTTTTTTTCCCCACCCATTTCCCACTTCTCTCCCTGCAGCAAGGATATTTCCCCAAAACCCCAGCCCAAAATGGGCAGGGCTGCTGCTGCCCATGGTTTTCCAAGGATGTCAATGCCGGGCAGTGATGGAGAGAGGACAGACAGACAGAAAGGGGGGACAGAACAGATGCAACCCCCACTTTTGGAGTCTGTGAAGCAAAGAGGAAAGGGTGGGTGAAGGAGAGATTCCTCTTGCAGGAGGCAAGGGGAATCCTGTTGACTCCTACAGGCTCTGCTCTTCTCAAAGCCCTTCAGAAATCGCTTTTTAACACTTATTTAATAATTTTTTTTTCCTGCTGGCAATCCTACAGCTCTGCTCTATGGCGCATTAGAGAACCAATGGACCAGCTCCTACCCTTAGACCTCTAGAAAAGCCTGCTTTTGCTAAAAACAAACAGCCCCCTCCCCCTTAAAATTAAAAAAAAAAATAAAAAAAACACCTTACAAAACTTAAAAATGGGGTGTTAGTTTCATTACTGATATATTAATTCTAAACTTAACAAGCCCCACAGCCCCCGCAGGCCAGGCCAGCCCCTCCTGGGTGAAATGGGGTGAGGGAAAATTCCAAACAAATCCCAAATAAATTCCCCCAAAATTCCAGAATCCAAATCCCCCATCTCTGCCTGTGTTAGTCCACCTGGAGGGAGAGCGTTGGGGCGGGGGAGGGAGGCGATGGAATAAGGCGGAGGCTGCGGGGTGGAGGGAGCCCTCCCCGTGGCCCTCCCGGCTGAAGGCTGGGGGGCCCTGGGGGTGTCTTTGGTTTCTGCCTTGCCCTGCTGGGGGTCCGGGGGGCGCCGGGGGGTTACATTCGTCAGGCGGTGCTGGTGGGAGCCTCACTTGCTGTGCTGCTGCGAGGCCATGGCTCCCTGAGCGTGTCTGTGCTCCTGCTGCTTCACCTGCTGCACGATTTCCCTGATCTTGCGCTGGGCAGTCTGGGGGGAGGCAAGAAATGGGGGTCAGGGGCATCACCAGCAGCTCTGCCCCCCTCTTTCCAAGCCACGACAGCATCACACCCCGCCAGCTTTTAACCCCAGGACAAGCCCAGCTGTAATGAAAGCTGGGGTTTAGTTTGGTCTTCTTCCATTGCTGCATGGTCTCAGTTTTGGGGTGTCACCCCCAGCAGTCAGGAGCCAAGGGTGTGATACGTGCACCCAGGTGGGATGTGGGAGCCTGTTCCCACCTGGTATGCAAGACAGATTTTGGCTAAATTGAGGAATACTTTAATTTTAATACAGCCAAACCTCCTTTATAATTTCTGCCCTCATAAACAAACTGTTCACAGAATCAGAGAATATCTGAGATGGGAGGGACCCACAAGGACCATCCAGTCCAACCCTCAGCCCTTCAAAGGCCCAGCCCCAAGAGTCACCTCCTGTGCCCCAGAGGATCATCCAGACCCTCCTGGAGCTCTGGCAGCCTTGGGGCTGTGCCCACTGCCCTGGGAGCCTGTTCAGTGCCAACCACCCTCTGGGGGAAGAACCTTTTCCTGAGATCCAACCTGACCCTGCCCTGACACAGCTCCAGCCATTCCCTGGGTGCTGTCCCCGGTCCCCCCAGAGCAGAGCTCAGTCCTGCCCCTCCTCTGGCCCTGCTCAGGAAGTTGTGACTCTAGTGAGGTCTCCCTTCAGTCTCCTCTTTTCCAGCTGAACACACCAAGTGCCCTCAGTGTCCTCACACCCCTTCAAATCAAGGCTCTTCCCCATCCTCGTTGCTTCCTTTGGACACTCTCCAATGGCTTTAGATCTTTCTTAAACTGCAGTGACCAAAACTGCACAGAAACCTCCCACATGAGGGCAGAAGGATGCTAAGGGAATGCTGTGCTCGGTAGCTTTCCTCAAACTGGCTGGGAATGCCAGAAAAGCCACGGCCACATGGCCAAAACTCACCTGACTGGCAAAGAAATGTCCGATGATTTTGACGACGACCTCGTCGTTCTCGTCCGGGGCTTGGTCCCGCGGCACAATCACTTCTGCACTCGTTAAATTCTGCAGCTCGTTCACCTGGAGAAAAGGATACAGATCCAGGTTTTGCCATGGAAGAGCCAAAATCCTCCGCTGCCGCTGTCAGCCCGGGCTCTGAGCTACCGTGTGGCACCGGGTCACACCCTGTCCCCCTCGGCCACCATGAAGAACCGCCTCCAAGGACTGAGGCACTGCTGTGATCACAGGGCGCCTGGGCAGGGTGATGGGAGATGGGGGAATGCCACCCGTGAAGGGTAGGTGGGAGCACCCTGCACCCCACACTTACCGTCTTGCCACCTTTGCCGATGATGCGGCCGGCGGTGAAGGAAGGCACCTTGATGTGGGCTTCGAGCTTCACCTCCTCCTTTGGGTTAAAGAAGTTTTCCTCTTTCAGCTTCCCAAATATTCGCCCCTGCGCCTGCAGAGGGGACAGAAGAAGGGAAGTAAAACCAGCAGTGCCTGCTGTGCCCTCCACCCCCATGGGCAATTATGTGCCAATGTCCACCAGCATCAAAACTGTGGTCCCAGGCCACGAGCCCCCCCAGCACTCAAAAGGGTGGGAGCACAGCAGGGACCACAGGGATGCCCTTGCCATGTCCCTGCCCATGTCCCCACCCAGCCCCCACCACACAGCCAGCACACCTTGAACTGGGCCTCGGGTGGCCCTGTGATGATCACCATCCGCTCACTGGCGTCCGGACCTTCTGCCGGGGCAATCTGGGGAGAGGGGGAAGGCGTGTGAGTGGGACTTCCTTCTTGGGCAACACCTCCCCTAAATGGGACGTTCTCCCATGCAGGGACATCAGCGCACTCGTGCAGGAGTGACAACCAGGCTGCTGCAGGACTGGGTTTCTACTAATCTGGGGAGCAAAACCACCCTGCAAGGGCTCTCATTCTCTGCCCTCAGTAGCAGGAAGGGGAAACTGAGGCACAAAGCCCCCAGGCAAGCCCTGCAGTCTCCTGCTCACCTTGATGGAGGCACCAGCAAACCGTGCCAGCTGCTTGATGTGCTGCCCCTTCTTCCCGATGATGGCCCCCACTGCCTGCGTCGGGATGAACAAGTTCACGACCTCCTGCTCCGGCAGCTGGAAGGGGCACAGCAGACCCAGAGGGTCAGGGATCAGATGGATCAGGGGTGGCTTCCCCCCACCAGCATGCCAGGGTTGAGGAGGAGTTGGGTCGGCCTGGGTTGGTTCAGGTTGACTTGGGTTGGGTTGAATGGCTGGCACCCAGCCCTTGTTTTTGCCTGCCCTGGCCACACAACTCCCCCCTCTCCCAAGGTGCCCAAGTGAAGAGCTCATGGAGGGAGGTGCTCATGGCGGGGGGGGCACTCACAGGGTGCTGATGTGGGAAGGCGCCGGCCGGAGGGGCTCCGTATAGACCTGACACGTAGGCCGAGGAGCCCTGTGGTGGGAGAGGAAATGGTCAGTGACACCAGTGATGTCCCCAAGGTGCCAGCCCCTTCCCAGCACCATCCCAGCCATCCCTAGTACGAGTGAGAAGAGCAGTGTGCCACCACCATGAGCCTGGTGGGGACTCAGGGACCACCCCTTGCCCCCGGAGACCCCTCCAAGACTGTAGGTGCACCCAAGGGTGAAAAGGGTGAGCTACAGCCTGGATGCTGTGCTTCTGGCACAGCACACAGGGTCTGGGAGGTGGTGGGAGCTCCCACTTAACCCCAATTCCTCTCCACTGCTGGTTTTTCAGCTGTGCAGCCACAACTCTGGAAAGCCTCTTGGCTGTGCTGCAGCTACCACTAGTCCCCTGAAGAGAAGGTGGGGGTTGGGGAGAACTGAGCAAAACATCTGGTTTGGCTCTGATTTCCATCCCCATTGTTCCTCTCCAGTTCCAAGAGAGGGAAAAGCAAATGCTGAAGATGTTCTCCCAATACCCAGGCTGGGCACAGGGAGAAAGCAGTGGGTCTCTCCATGGCCAAAAGGAAGGGGTGTGTGCCAGCACCCCAACCCAACCCAACTTCTGTGTCTCAAATCCATCAGACATTTCTCCTGGAAGCAGACACAGCTCTCTCCCACTCTGGGGGACATCAACAGATCATCTCCCACCCACAGCCAGGGTGGCCACCACTTCTCCTCAGCCTTCCCCATTCATTGTGAAGCTCCTTTCTCATCCTCCATCCTTGCCCTGTCTCTAGACCTCCAGCTCTTTGTCTTACTATAAATAAATGGGCAATTTCCAAGGGAAATTGCTCCTCTTGGCCTCACCAGGGGGACTTAGAGCAGGACATGCAAAGCTTTGAGGTGAAGGACCCCACACTAAACTCTGCCCTTAGGAACCTGCCCAGACCCTCCCTATCACACCCATAAGTATTTCCCACAAGCTGATGTCTCCCAACACACAGGGAGAGCATCCTCTCCTCCACAGGCTGGCACAGACAGACCAACCGACCCTCTTGGTGCCCTCCAGAGCCACCACACACACACCCCTCCCCTCACCCTCCCTGGCACTCACCATCCTCCTCCGCCCACTCTGCTGCTGCCATCACCAGGGAGAGAAAACAGCACAAGTCAATTAATACACAACTTGGAATAAATTATTCAGAGACTAACAGAGACAGCCCACAGCACCTGGGGGACCCGTGGGTGCCCTGCAGGTGCTCCTGGATGGACCTTCTCCATCAGCACTTTGGTCATTGTGGTCTCTGGGCACTGGACCACTGCTGCCCACATGTGACCTCAGGGGTTTTGAAGGTTCTTCCCCAGCTCTCAGCACCCCAAGAACAAGGAAAACCCCTCCCTGTGAGGTGGGGTGGAGATTGGCTCCCTGAAAGCACAACCCCTGGGTGCCAGGGCAGGGATCCAAGATGATGCCTTGTTGGTGGATAAATAGGGTGGGCTGCTCATCCCCTGCACATCCTGTGGACACAGCAGGGGACTCAGGTGGCCACCAAGACCAGACCCACAGGGCACAACCCAGCCCACACCAACCCAGTGGTGGGCTTGTGGTCAGGACTGAAGACCACCTGCAAGGTTTTTCCATGGTCTCTTCAGACACTGACCCCTGGGGCATGGGCAGACCTTAAACACACGTGAAAATGAGCTCAGCACAACACAGGGATCTTCCCAGGGAGCTGAACCAAAGGAAGGACAAGCCACCTTCATTCCCTGTCCTCTCCACTCTGCTGTGACAGCATCCTCCCTAAGAGTCAGAGCTCCCATTCAAGGCTCCTACAGTTACAGTGACCACCCAAACCCAACAGCTACAGCAGGACACTCCAGACACCACTCTGCCCCCACGAACACACCTCCCACACCCCAAAACCTCCAACACTTACTGCAAAGGGGTAGTAGGGGGTGGCAGCTGCAGCCCCTCGTGTCCCTGGGGTGGATGGGAGCATGGACAGCCCTGTGGAGAAGATGCCCAAGGCATTGAGGTTCAGCCCTGGGATCAGGTTGGCTTGTTGCTGGGAAAACAAAAACGTGGAGAAAGGTGTGAAAGGCAGAGTGGGGGTTTTGGGCTTCTCACTCCAGTGTGGGTGTGATGGGTGAGCACCAACCAACCCTTATCATAACATACTGACACCCTCCCCTCCAGTTTTCTTCTGGCCACCTCAGTGGAGTGGAAGCATCCCTGGGGGAAGGCTGGAGCTTACATTGACAGCCACCACGTCGTTCTCGTAGGCCTCTCTCAGCTTCTTCATGATCTCCACCTCGGCATTGGAACAGGCCTCCGTGCTGCCCTTCACTGTGATGGTCCGCTCGGGGTTGTAAATGGTCAAATCCTGCAACCTGCCCCACAAGGAAACCCAGACACATGGTTACATTCTTCCTCCAGGGCAGGAAAAGCCCCAGGAAAATTCAAATCAAAGCTGAGGGTTCCCCCCTCCGAGACAGATTCCACACACACACTCTCTCCTGGTCCAGCGCCACCATCCACCTGGTGTGAGGAATGTCCACCTGGGATGGGAATGCACATGGAAGGACACAACTGCTCTATTTTCTGTCTCCAGCACAGCCCATCCCATGCTGGATGGAAGGGGGTGGCTTGGTGTTCACCAGGACTTCACTGAACCATGGAATCCCAGAATGGTTTGCGTTAGAAGGGATCTTAAAGCTCATCTAGTTCCACCCCCTGCCATGGACAGGGACACCTTTCACTAGCCCAGGTTGCTCCAAGCCCCATCCAACCTGGCCTTGGACACTTCCCGGGATGGGGCAGCTGCAGCTTCTCTGGGCAATCTGTGCCAGAGCGTCACCACCCTCACAGGGAAGAATTCCTTCCCAATATCCCATCTATCCCTGCCCCCTGGCAGTGGGAAGCCATTCCCCTTGTCCTGTCACAGGAACTTACGGGGAGATGGTGATCTTCGTGCCCGTATCCTGCTCAATCTTCTTGAGGTTGCGGCCCTCCTTGCCAATCAACCTCCCCACCAGGCTGTTGTGTGCCAGGATTTTCAAGGGAATCTCTTCTGCTCTAAAATGGATTCAAAAATAAAATCCAAAGGTCTGTCTGGCCAGGAAACCCATTTCCAGGCACAGGCACTACGGACGTAGTAGAAGGAGCAGAAGAACCACCACCGTTTCAAACCACCACCCGTCCACCTGGCTGAGCCAGAAGCACTCACGATTTAGTTTCATCAGCCTCCTTCTGCATGATATCCAGGATCATGCGACAGGCTTCAGAGCAGCCCTCCGGCGTGGCGTGGATGGTGATGGGCTTTTCGGTAGCGCCGGCGTTCTCCTTTCGGTGGATGTCGACCCTATGGAGAAACAACGGGCAGAGAGGAGCCCCCTGAGACGGGTCTGGTGGCACAAAGAGGTTTCTGAGAGCTCAGGAGCTGAGAAAAACTCGTTTCAACGCTTGCTCAAGCTTTGGGGTGAACCTGGGCCTCAGGTGCATCTGCCACCACCTGGCTCACGCAAGCCCAGGTCGTGTTTGGTTTTGGACGGTTTGGATCAGATGTGGGCTATGTTTGTCTTTAGGACCCGAGGTCCCCAAGAGCTGAGTGGCATCACAGCGTCAACCAATGCATCAAGGGGGCAGAACAAACCCTCAACAGCTCAAAGCCCTGAGCCACCAGCCTATCTTCTCTGATGCCAGTCCCACTCGGAGCCGGAGACCGGGTCAGGGGTCTCCAGAGGTCCCTTCGGACCTCCACCTCTCTCTGCACGACACCCGAGGCTGTCCAGTGACCACGTCCTTCGGGACAGAGAGAACTTACCCGTGGGCAGCATCTGTCACGACACGGAGGCAACACGTCAAGAACAGCGCTGGTACTCACGCCCTCCCACGGGAGAGCAGCAGCCCCTCCCGTGCGCCCGGCGGGACCGTGCTCTACTCCTCTGGTCCTCCCTCAGCTCATGGCGGGGAGGAGGAACGCGCCTCCAGCTCGCTCCTCATGCTCAACCGTACCTGGCAAAGGCCCTGAGAGAGAGGGAGAGAGGAAAGCAGGGTAGGAGACTCCCGCACCTCAACCATGCATCTTGGAGAGCAGGGGGAAGCGACCTCTCCGTCTTCTCCGCGCGAGGCCGTGCATTCTTCCCGCCGGAGGGTGACGGACACCATGTGGCCATCCTGCCACGGGCCACACCGTGGTATCCCTGTCACTGCCACAGCCAGGGCCACGTCTTCTGAGCAGGGGCGGCAGTGGCCGCTCAGCCCCTTGCTGAATCCCACCAGTGCTTGGCTCCGACGTGGCGGAGCCTCTGGCCACGTCTCCAAGGTCTCTGTCCTGACCAGAGTCACTCCTGGTGCTGCTGCGTGTGCCAGGCCAAGGGTTGGGGCCAAGTCACCCCCATCCATGGGGGAATAGTGCGGGGTCCCAGTGGGTCTGCACAGGTCAACTCTTCCAGGAGATCCCGAGCCAGCGTGTCGGAACATGAACAGTGGAGGGTGCGCCAGGTAAGGCTGAGGGAGCTGAGACGAGGGCAGAGCCAACTCCACCAGCTCCAAAGGGACCTCAGAGTGGTTTCATCCAAGCACCAAGTAGGGAGCAAAAACAGAGTGTGATCCCCTTTGTAGGCTCTATCTCTCAAGATCTCCCACGGCTTCAGTCAGAGATGCTCGGGCAGGAGGCTGGGCCTCAGAGGACCGTGCAAAGGGTGATGGGGCCACCAGCACCACTGAGCTCTCCCTGCCCTTGGTCACATCTACAGCCCATGGTGACCCTGCTGTGTGCTGTGTGACACCCTCTGAGGCCCTCCCGGCCGTGGAGCTCCATCAGGTTGATTTGCAGGATCTGTTCCCAGCAGGCACAGGGACACCCTGCCCCCCCTTCGCCAGGGACAGGGCAAGAACATCACGACGGGCCACACGAGGCGATGACAGGCCAGGCTGATGCTCCCAGTTAGGAGGAACGCATGAGGATTGCCAACAAACCCCACAGACGGGAGCCAGGCAGCTCCTTGAAACCCAGAGCAGTTGATGCTGGTGGCAATGGGGGGACAGCTGAGCCTCCACCCTGGAGAAAGACCAAGCACCAGGGAAGGGCTGAATGGAGGCACTGAGGTGATGAGGACCTTGGACAAACCCCAGAGAGGGGCACGAGCCAAGTTTCTGGCTGACCAAGCCATCCCACACCTGGATGTGAGGCACGAGCTCCCTTTGCAGAGGGAAGACGGGACGCCAGGAAGGGGACGCCAAGTTCAAGGCATGGCCCACTCCAAAGAGCTGGAGAAGGGGGACCTCTGGACTTCCCAGCACATCACAGTGCCAATGCTGCACAGCTCCATTCCATTGGGAGGATGGGGAAGGGGACCCTCAGCACCCTCACCCCATCACCAGGGGCTGCAGGAAGGAGTGACCGGGGATGATGGGACAGCGACAGGAGAGGTTTGCCCATGGTGCAGCAGGAAAAGCCTCCAAGACACATCACAGGGGGCTGGGAATGCTTCAGGGAGCAGCGGCCATGAGGGACAGCCGCCTCCAAGTGGACAATATGGTGTGCACGCAGGATTATCCTGGTAGCAGTGGTCTGCTCCTCAGTGGTCCTCCCATTGGTCCAGGGGCTGTGCAAGGTTGTCTGGTGGGGTGAGCTCTTGGTCTGGGCTTCTTCATCTTCTGGCAGAAGATGGCTCAGCCTGGGGACAGTTAAGTCCCCTGGTGCTCAGAAGCATCTCTGGGATCACCGTGTGTGCAACCAGGGGGTGAAGTCTGATGTGATCAGAAGAATCCCGAACCCAAGGTCGCTTTGGGTAGGAGCAGGGGCTAGACGTCACTCAGGGTGGCCTAGCAGGGACAGAGCTGTGGGATGGCACCCTAAACTGAAGGAAAGGGTCTCCTGAGACTGCCCAGGACAGGTGCCTGAGGTCTTCTTTGCCCAAGGCTGGAGTGGAAGTGCTGGCACATGGTCACTGTCGGTAGGTCAGGAGAGGGGGAAAGCATGGAGCACGGCCTTCCTCCATGGCACCAGGTCTTCAGGGCAGGCACAGGGAGCTAATCCACAGGGAGGGACAACCTCCTGGCAGAAACTGCCCCAGCCAGCAGTGACAGGCCTTGTGGTCAGGAGAAACCAGCACTTTCCCACCTTCTTCACCGGGCTTAGGGCTTGGAAAGGGCAACTTCCAGTCTTGGGTGGTGAGGACACAGATACCCCTGCTGCTCATCCCACCAGGACTCACCCGGAGAAGGGCTTGTGGCCAACAGGGACCAGCTCACGGCTACCAGGTGGCCCCAACTGAGGGCCAGCCAGGTTCCAAGAGCTCCTCTCTCCCTACTCATCTGCCCTCCTTTCCACGCAAACCTCTTCCTGCCAACCCAATGCCAGGGTCTGCATCGTTCTCCTACCGCCAGCCGCGCTACTGCCAAATAATCTCCTCTGAGAACTAGGATGTTGTGGGACAGGAGTCCTATGTCCCATGGGATCAAGGGGTTGAGGATGATGAGCATGGGAGAAGGCAACTTCGGGGTAGCCACAAACACACCTGGGCAGGAACAAACCATGCAGGAAAACCATGCGGAGAATCAGCGATGAAATCAAGGAGGACAGTGACAAGAGAAACATGGAAAACTTTTCCAAGACCAATCTCCCTTTTTGTTCTTTCCCTTTCTTTTCTTTGAAAATAAAAATGTTAAAAAAAGGTTAATTGTTAAAAAAGGCTTCTGACAGTTACAAAAGCCCGTCCTTCTCATGGCAGTGCTCCCACAGTGTCCCCTTTCCCCCTACAACAGCTCTAGCCCATATGGGATGCTCATCCCATATGATTATGATCCCACTGATGAGCAAAACCCAAGGGCAAAGACCACTACACCGACGATTCCCCTCTGGGATTTTAACCCCAAACTTGCCATTTCTCCCTAAAGCCTCATCCCCAGCTGCTCTCACGAGGCTTTAGGAACTCATTCCTGGCCTTTTTCAACGTGCATTCCCCTCCTGCCACACCGAGAGCACCCTGGCCAGCAGGAATGGTTCAGGATTTGAGCTCTGCCACCATCCCCTGAAGGCTGCACCCCAAGGAATCAGCACTGGCTGGCACTCCAGAGCCCTGAGTGCAGGGTGGACCCCAAGCTGGGACCTGCAGCACCCTACAGAAGGAAACAAAACCATTGGAAGTACTTACTTGGACTGGGTTTGCTTAGTAAGGTTCTTTATGGTCAAGCCCTCCTTTCCTATGATCGCACCAACAAACTGCGTGGGCACCAGCATCCGCAGTGGGAACTCGAGCTGTTTGGGCTGTGAGGAGCCCCCCGGGGAGGAGCCCTGCTCCCTGGAAGAGTGGCCCCCGCGGCGGGATCGCTGGGGGGGTGGAGGGGAGCTCACCTCTTCATCCGGGATGTAGGAAATCTTGAAGGAATAGTTCTCAAACTGGTGGTCGCTCAGCTTCTCTATGGCTCTGCAAGACAGGGAGACACGGAGGTCAGTGAGGGGCTCCCCAGCGAGGGGCACCCCACCAGCACCCCCAGAGCCTTGTAGTCCATGGTCCCTCCCCAGTCTGCATCTTCTGCCTCCCCAGTCTGGAGATGGTAGCCATGGGAAGCAAGAGCCCCTCACTTTTCCCATGAAGAACAAGTCTCACAGCGTGGTGGGACATCATCCCCTCCCATGTGGGTGATGCTGGAGCTGGCACAGAGCTTGTCCTCCCAGCAGAGGTGAGATGGCAGCCTGGGGACCTGCCCCTTCACCTGGGAACCTACGCCTGGGCAAAGTACTTCCCAGAAACAGTCCCACAGGCTTTTTGGACATGGATAAGGTGATAGAGCAGCTCTGAGCAACCAGCGCAGCTCCAGGGAGAAAGATGTAGCATGTGGTGCCCCTTTTTTGGAAATCCCAACTCCCTTCTCATCAGGACAAGGCTAGCGGGCAGCATCCGGACACTCCATCCCTCAGTCCTTCCTCAGTGATGCTCAGCCATGCCCAGCGTCTGCCATGACCCCACAAAGTGGTGGTAGCTCCCACCATACTCCTTCCCTCTTCCTACCACATCCCACTTTGGCTATGGATGGACCACAACAAGCAGCTCCTTGCCAGGCCTGAAATCGACATCCACTGAGGACTTCTGCAGCTTTACCATCCAAAAAAAGCCTCTTATCCCGAAGTACCAAGCACTGTTGTCTTGGGCAAACTCTTCTGCCTTCCTTTCTTGCCACATATCCCAAGACCATAGTGGGATTTTTGGGGCTGTCCAATGCGGGGCCAGGAGTTTGACTAGATGATCCTTGTGGGTCCCTCCCAACACAGGAGATTCTATGATTCTAAGACACTCATCCGTGGCCCATGGCACCTCCAGCTGAGGCTGGAGGCACAAGGAGGACTCTCTTCTGCCCTCCTGGACCAAAATATCACTCTCCCCACCTCTGTCCTCACTTATCCAGCACTGTGATGGGTCAGCACAGATGGGAAATTGGTGGAATATCCATCAACAAATGGACTCATAAAGGCTCTTCGTTGCCTGGGATCTGCCTGGCTCTTGGTCCTACCAAAAATACCCTGGCCACTAATTAAGGAAAATTTCACTATTTACTCATAGCTTACACAGAGCTGGTCTCTACAAGCCTGGACCAAAGCATTTTGCTTGAAATAGTCCTTCCACTTCAAAAATAACTCCTAATTTGTGTTTTTTTTCTCTCTGCTGGCCATGATAAACCTTTCATCATGTCTCCACATGGCCTCCTCGGGTCCTGCCAGCCTCCTGAAGCTGTTCCTGGTGGGGGACATTTCTCTGCAACTCCTCGGCACAACAGGCAGCTGATTCACCCTCAGCTGCTCCCCTGCTCCTGCAGACACCAATCATGGGCCTCCTGGCTCCCTCGCACCTCCTCCACCCACCCATCCATCCCTCTCTTGTCCACAGCAAAAGAAGTTTCAGAAGCCAACCAGTTGGTTCCTCTTGACAGGAGGTGACAGTCTCTGTGTATTTTGGTCTCCAACTTGGCTTTTCTCACTCTCCCATCATCACCACATTTCTTCACCATCTCTGCCATCTCCTTCACCACCTTCAGCAGTTCTAACTGGGTGGTCACACTGGTGATTAATCTGGTGCATTTCTGTTGTGGTTTTGCCCACCAGCCCATCCCTGGGGCTGTGAATGGTTTTGTCCAAGTAAATTTCCGGACAAAACCCAATCAAAACTCGTAGTG
>JAYRBT010000010.1:20934489-20966488 GCA_036023395.1 Myiotriccus ornatus | reverse complement strand
CATGTTATTTTCCTAAATCCAGTCTCTTTTGTCTGCATAAACCTTCTCTCTACTTAAAGTAATTGTGTGGGGAGTGTGAAAGCAAATTGACCCAGGGCAAAACCACGACATTTTTAAATTTTGGTCTGGATTTCCAACCTGGGAAGACGAACTGCTTATCTGACTTGACCCTCAGCTTTCCACTTTGCTGCCTGAAGACAAGGCCACTGAGATATGGCAGAGAACCCTGCAGCAAGGACAGTGTCCAAAGGGAACTGCACATCTAGGAGACAAGGGGAGAAGGCCCCTTGAAGGGACAACCACAGGGTTGATGGCCACAGGAAACCCCATCTCCCATGCCAGGGGAGAAGGCAGGAGACAGCCCAGCAGTGGGACAACTTAGAAGACAAGATACCTGGGATTCCTCAGGAAAAGCCTGGGTGGTGTGAAATTATGGACAAAGCCAAACAAAGCCCACTCACACTTTTGCCTCTTCCTTTGTCACGTAGGTCACGTTGACAACGGCTGTTTCTGTGTCTGTGTTCACTGCGGGAGCAAGAGAAGGACAGTTAGAACAGGGAGGGGAGAGGGGTGACTGCTACTCCCGGCCCCCCAGCACACTGCAGAGGGGGGATGCGGCTGGGGATGGTGGGATGGGGATGCCTGTCACTGCTCTATCTCCCCCGAGCACAAGGACTGGGCTGGAACATGACCAGAAAGTGCCAAAGATGGATCCAAGCAGGACACCTGGCTGGACATCTCTAGTTCATCAGTGGACCCCAAACAACACTCAGCTCATTTTTACAGGCCAGGGAGCAGGAGAATCCCTGGGGATGGAGGATGGGTGGTCCATGACATCACACCACGGGATGGGCGGCCCCACCTCTGCCAGCAGGCCTTGTGTCCAGTACTACTGGGATAATTAGGTTTCACCCCGTGGGTTTCCTTTTCCTGTGGTGTGGGCAGAGCCAGGGAGCAGCGCTGGGAATTTTGCAGGGGTGAGGACCACGCTGGACCATCTTACCTTGTTCTACGTTCTCCACCGTCCCGCACTGAGCTAACAGGCCATCCAGCACCTGGGGAGAGCACCAAACTGGGCAGGTGAGGGTCCAGACAGGCAGGGAAAAAGCCCACTCCCCCCACAAACACCCTCCAGCATCACCCAACTGCTTAAATGCCTTCACCCACCTGCATCCCACCATCCCAAAGATGCCTCACCACTCCACGCTGCCCCACAACTCCGTGACCCGCAAGCAGGCAGGAGCTGGGGCCCAGTTTATGCTACCTCCTGCGGTTACTGGGAAGGTAAAGGGTGGCCCATGTGCAGACCATGGGCTCCAACAGCACAGCTCGTGCTGATGGAGGGGGAGATGAACGGGATATTTTTTAGGATCAGTCACTTCTTACCTCCCACTGTAGATGGGGGGGGATATTTCGGATCTGGATCTTCCTGCTCCTGCAAAGACAAAGCCCTGGGTTAGGGTCTGCAGGTGCCCCACAGCAGAGGGAAAAGCCTCTCTGGGAATCACATGGCAGCTGGGCAGAGCTTTCAGAACTATCCCACTTCCCCACGCCAGCTTCCCCAGGGCGGCTCATCCCCAGGGAAAGAGCTTCTCCTAGCTTTGCCCCAGTCACCCCGCCAGGGCTGGAGCTGTCTCCAGAATGCTCCCTCCTCATGCTGGCTGTCAGGTTTCCAAGGAAACCTCCTGAAAAGAGCCTCTGCAGAGTCATGGCCACACAGGGAGGCTGGAATGCATGGACACCCCTGACCACACTGCCCTGGGCTGGGTGAGGACAGGACCCCCAGCCCCACTACAGCCAACCGTGCTATCCCTTGAGGGGGCTCTCCAAAAGTGCATCCTGCTGATGTCCACCACTTCCCAGCAATGTGGGGCTGTTTTCTTGGGGAAACCTAAATAAATATCCTTGGAGATGGCTAACACATCCAGCCTTCCAACCTGACACATGATTGTGCTCCCAACCCAACTGTGGCTGCATTCCCAACCTGGCTGTGGTTGCACTCCAAACCTGGCTGTGGCTGCATTCCCAGCCTGGCTGTGACTGCATTTCCAGCCTCATAGTTGTGCTCCCAACCTGGCCATAGTTACACTCCCAAGCTTGCCACGGAGCAGCCTTGGGGAAGGGATGCACAGGAACCACTGCCAAGGCTTCCCGTGGGATAACAGCCACCAAACACCTCCCCAGCCTGGCTATGCTTGGGCAGCGGGGAGTTTTGAGACAGTCCAATCCATGGAGGATCCAGCCAAGCCATGAGCTCATCCATGGGCCACCCAGATCAGCATTCCCAATCCTGCTAATAGTAAGTCAGCTCTGACCAAAGCACTGTCCTATGTTCTCAGCTCTCCCAGTACCTGGGATGAGCTTCCTGACCCTGCCACACACAAACAGCCAGGTTTTGGGATCTGATCAGCAGCTGGAAGCCGATCTTATGAAGTCTTTCCCTTCCTTGGGATGAGCTCAAGGAAGATGCTTGGAAGAACAGGCACCACCAGCCTCAACACTATGGGGGGGGGGGGGGCCGGGAAGCAGCTCCAGCTGATGGCCCCCAACACCCAGGGGCTTTGGGCTGAATCCTGCAGGACCAGGAGGCAGAAGGAGATGGAAGAAGACATCAACACCCTGCTGTGGTCCCAGCTCTCACAGCACAGGCGCATCTAGAGCCCCTGCAAACCATTCTCCTTTTTTGGATAGTTTGGGTGCAGACTCGGTGAGGGAAAGGCAGAAAAAGGAAGTTTTCTTGAGATGTGGGCTGTAAGAGCAGGACAAAACCCACAGCTGGTCCCAAAAGGACCAGGGCCAAGCAAAGAGGGATGAGGAGGCTCGTATCTCCTGGGGCTGCTCCAACAGCGGGACAGCAAAGCCAAGGAGGTGTGCTCAGGAAAAGGGGGTTGACAGGCTCCTGTCCCCAGCTGCCACCAGGGATTTCACAGCTGGGAATGCAGATGTGAGATCTCTGAGAGGGAAGGAGCAGGATTCATCCCATCCCATGCCCAGCCATCTCCACCCCACACCAGGAAGGAGGAGGAAGGAGGGTCCCAGGAAGGGAGACCATGGCAATGATGCGTTCACCAAGAGCCTGAACCCTTCTTCCTGTCCTTGTCACCTGCCCACGGCTGACACTGCTCCCCAACACTACAAACACTATGGGGACCATTCCAGAAAGCTGAACAGGTTTCATTTTTAACCCCCACCAGCATTTCCCAGAGGGGCTATTTTAAGATGCCCAGGTCCAGGCCAGATGTTCAGCTCCAGGAGGACCACTCCTGCCTGCTCCAAGGGATGCATCCCACTCCCAAAATGCCTGGTGACATCCTGTGAAGCTGCCGTGCCTGAGCAAATCCCAGTGAGCCTCAAACCACTGGAGAGAGCTGGACACGCTCTCCAGTTACTCCCAACACCTTCCAGGCACCAAACAACGGGTGGCACCTTCACTGGCTTTATCCCAAGGTGCCACACTCAGCTGCAAGCCAAAACATCACCACAACCAGCCCCCTCCTACAGCTTGGGAACCATGAGGATGCCACAGGCTGGACCAGGGAACAGTCTCTCTCCCTTTGGGGTTCATCTGCCTCAGCTCACCCATCCTCAGAGCCCAGCAGCCCAGGGGACACAGGGCATTTTGAGGGAGCTCATCCAAGAGAAACCAGCGCAGCAGCTGGACATGGTCCCGTGGCCACTCCTGGAAAGCCTCTGCCTTGAACTGAATTGCTCCAAGGCTGTAATTTCCCTCCACATCTCCTGAGGGAGATGCCAAGGGAGATGCCAGAGCAGCCCTGGCCACCCAAGGTGCTGCTCACCCCTCTGTGCCTGTCGCCCACCTCCCAAAACACCCAAACAGAGGATCACAGGCAGTGCCACGTAACTCCACTTCCCAGAAGGCCACTACAACCTATTCTCACTTCCAACGTCCATCCAAGCTCGTGCAGAGCACCTGAAGACACACATACGGTGTTCCAAGGCTTCCCCCGCCACCCCAGGCAGGACTCCCAGCAGCTCATCATCACCACTGACCATTTAAAATAAGGTTATTATTCCCACAGGGTGTATTTTCTATGGCTCTTGTAATTCCCCACATGGTTGGAGCAGTAATGGATCACACACAGTCATCACTGATGGAGAGATGGATGTGTTATTCCCAAGGGCTGGGGCACAGACCACCCTCCTCCAACACCACTCCCAGGAGGACTTTGAGGCAGAACTCCCCTTTACTTTTATTTTAGTTTCATTTTCCTCGCTCCTCTCGAAACCTGGGGACTGATTTCCAGGGACAGGACCCCAGCACAGGAGCTCATGATGGAAGCAGCAGCCACATTTCCCCCAGCCAGTTTTGCAGCAGGCTGGTGGGGATTTAAAAAACATAATAAATCTAAGAACCACTTCAGGGAAAAACACTCAAATGTGTGATGCAACTGCCACAGCGAGCTGTCCTTAGATAACCTGGAGAGCTGCATGCTTCTGTATCACCCTTTGGCTCTGCCCTACCTGCACACCCACCTTGGTGCCCACACCAGGACAAAATGCCCTGTGGGAACAGAGCACCAGCTTCAAGAGATAAAGAAACCATGTTCACCTGCTTTTTTCCCCTCTAAATTCAACCCAAACAGGTCCTGCTCGGCAGCAGCTCCAGGAGGGAGCATCTCCTCCATTACAGAGCTGGGTTTTGGGCACCGGCGGCACATGTGGGATCAAGGAGGGAGCAAGGCTGTAGGGTGGGTTCAGGAATTAATCCAGCTGTGTGTCATTTCATGCATCCATCAGAGCAAAATCACAGAGCTGACACCACAATCCTGAAGGGAAAGGGGATGGGAAGCCCAGGAAAACTTGCCAGCATTGCTCCATGCCATGTGCCCAGGGTCTGCGCTTGCTGAAATCAAGCAATAAATCAGAAAATGCCTCAAAACGCATGGTTTGTTCCCCAGAATCAGGTGGATTGAGGGTTTTTTGGCACATCTCCCTCTTCTCCAGCATGGCTTCCTGCCCTCCCATAGCAGCCAGGGAAACAGGGGGTAACAAACCCCTCCAAAGTCTAGGGACACAGAAGGAGAATGATAAAGATGAGATGACGGTGTGAAATGAAAACAAGCCACCAGCTCCCTGCCCAACTTCCACAGGCCCTCCCTGGATCCTCCCATGGATCACTCATCCATCCCCTCGTCTCCTGCTCCAGAGGGTCTTCACATCCCAAAGTACTTGGGAATCAGAAACTCAATTTCACTGAGCTGGCTCAAATATAAGCCCTGTAATAATACTACAATAATAATACTATAGTAACATAACAACATTATAATACAAGAATATGACAAATCATATATGATGGCATATAATTAATATTATGGAATATAATATTCACCACTCTCTGCCCTAAAAAAATGCAGATTTTTTTCCACTCAAGCTTTAGTATCTTAACTGTATTAAAGTCACAAAGGGATTTTATCACCTTACACCTCAGATCAGTATTGGGGGCAGACAAAACAACGGTCTGGCACCTCCTGCTTTCCTGAAAAATCAGTTTTCAAAAGAACTGGGGGGAAAAAACAGAGGGAAAACATGCTGGAAATCAAACAGGTGCCCTGCCTGCTTTATGAAATATTTGTCCCAGGGAAGAAAACATCTACAGAAAAGATTCCCATCATCAGGCAGCAACCAAACTCCATCCCAGCTGAATTTTCCAGACCCAGCCACACTGACCGAGCAGCAAAGGAAGTGGCTGTTAGGTTTGCATCTGTTCATTCTATATATATATATAATGTTTGGGCCTATCAGGGTTATCCTGGACAAGTTTTCCTGTCTCCCAACCCCATCCAGCAGCGGATCTTCCCGAGTTGCTCCATCAGTGCCAGGCTGGATGAGCATTAAAGGGCTGCCCCAGTTTCAACCAGTTGCCAAGAGCATCGAGGCTGCTCCAGTTCCCTCCCAGCCCAGGCTTTGCCCTGACGCTCTTAAAGAATTAAAATCTGTTGTTGTTAAAGCCCAGCAACCTGCCGAGGGCCAGGAGCACGGGATGGATCCAGCCCCAGGAGCAGGGATGTATCAACAATAGGGACGGACGGGAATAAAACGGCCCATCTGTCAGGGCCAGGCCACATTAAGGGGGTTAGAAAACAAAAGAGGGAGGGGGAAGAGAAGGGAGGGAAATAAGAAGGTAAAGAAAAAGGAAGGGGGGAAAAAGGGAGGGGAAACCAGAAAAGAGGAGGGGAAACTGAAAGAAGGGGGAAAGAAAAAAGGGGAAAAAAGAAGGAAGGGGGAAAGAGAAACAAGGGAGGAATGAAAGATGGGGGGAAAGAAGTTGCGGAAAAAGAAAGGGGGAAGAAAGGGGGGAAAGAAGGGAGGGCAAAGAAAGGGCAGAAAAGGAGGTGGGGAAAAAGGTGTAAAAAACATGGAGGAAAGTGGGAGGAAAGAGGGGGAAAAGGGGAGGAAAGAAAGGGGGGGAAAGAGGGAGGAGAGAGGATGAAAGAGAGGGGAGGGAAAGAAAAGGGTGAAAAGAAGAAAGGGTGGGGAAAGAAAAGGGGAAAAGAAGAAAGGGGAGGAAAAGAAAGAGGAGGAAAAGAAAAGGAAGGAAAAGAAAGAGGGGGAAAGAAAAGGAGGGAAAAGAAAGAGGGGGAAACAAAGGGGGAAGAAATAAAGAAGAAATAAGAACAGGAAAAAAGTGGGGGAAAGAAAGGGGAAAAGGAAAGAGAAAAAAGAAGAGGGGGAAAAGGAGGCAAAAAAAGAGAGAAAAGAGGGAGGGAAAGAAGGGTGTGAGAAAATGAGAAGAAAATGAAGGCGAGGGGGAAAGAAGGGGCAAAAAAATCATGTATTCTTTTCCTTTCAGGTTTGGTCTCTCCCTGTGCCTCCAGACCCAGGTTGGCTTCCCCTGGTACCAAGAAAAATCCTGGGATCCTATGGCATGGACAGCGTGGCCTCTGTCCCCTCCCTGCAGCCCTGCTCCCATCCCTGCATTCCCACTCCCATCCTCGTATTCCCAGTGGGAAGCAGAGACCCAAGAGAAAAGAAATCCAAACCCACTCTAGTGGCAGCAGCTCCCAGTTCAACCCCACCAGAAAACAGATAAAACAAAATAAAACGGCATCACCCCAAGACAGAGCCAGCGCTGGGGTCTGGGAAGGACCAGCTCCAAGGGGATTCTCCTGGCCAGCTCCTCAGGGAACAGCTTCCCAGACCTATGGGAAACCGGGCACACATCCAGCAGGCAGCAGGAGGGGGTTTCCCATCCCTGACCTGAGCAGCACCCTGGCAACATCATGTCTCTATCTCCATCTAAATGTATATATATATATATACACACATATGGTCTATTTTTTTAAAAATAAGTATGTCTTATAAAATACGTTGTATATTCTATAGCAGTGTTTGGTGTGGTTTATATAATTTCATATATTTATATAAGTATTTTATATAAACACAGAATCATAGAATAGTTTGTGTTGGAAGGGATCGTTAAAGCTCATCTAGTCCACATCTTTCATATAAAAATACATATTAGGAGTATATTTTTATACATATAGATATTAGAAGTATATTTTTATATCTATAAAATATACATAAGAAGTGCCTTTTATATAGCATTTTTATACAAATAGTATCTTTTATTTGTACCTACATAAAAGACACTAAATATTTTAAATACACAACCACAAATTATTAACTTATAACACTATAAAAGACACTAAAAGTCATAAAATATATCCAGTTTAGGATATAGGACTACAACTGAGAGCAACCTCACTTTGAGCACCCCAAATTCAATCTTCTGCTCCCCACGTGCATTCCTAGACACACGTGGAAAGGTTCCAGGGGCTTTTCCTGGCACCTGGGAATTCCTCTCTCCTAATTAAACATCTCATTAAAGCAATTAATAATAAGGCAGGAAAAGATGGGGAGACCAAAAAGGTTTGGATGTGTATCCCAATCTTTAACACGGCCAGCATTTTGGGTTGAAAAACAAAGGGCTGGCGAATAATAATAAGCGAACAATCAATAAAGCAAAAACACACTGAAATGAGAATCAAATTGCTGCTCAAGAGAGAATTATTTAAGGGTAATTCCTTTGGAAATAGGACAAAATGCCATAAAATCACCTCCAGCAAAGCCCCTTGGAAGGCACCAGCATCGTTCCCCCTCCGGCAACTTTTAACCAGGGCAAACTCACTCGAATTTTACACATATTTTATAGATATATTTAATATTACAGTGATTTCCAGGCTCCCCCTCCCTCTGCTCACGTTCTCCTCATGCTTTCCTTTGTCATTTCTGAAAATTAGAGCAGAAGCAGAAATTAAAAGGCACCTTTGCAACCAGAATCCCCAAAATCTCCCTGGTCTGGGGATAATAAATGGAGTTTTGCTACTTATTAAATTCCCCATTTTTATGCAATCCTTGCCTAAAACAGTGCTGGGGTGGCTGAGTTTTACTTCCCATTCCCCACAGAAAGCCTATTTTTAAAAAATATTCTTTCTTTATATTTTTATATATTCTCTCTTTTCTTTCTTTCCCATTAATAGGAATTTTAAGGATTTTAGGGATATAAAACCAATCTTTACGAGGGAAGATGCTGCTTCTTCCTTCAACACCATGCTCTGCATACAAAATGCTCTTGGAGTGGGATTGCTTCAAGCAATTCCCTCCTCCTGCTGAGTAACAAAATCAATTTTTAAAATAATCTAAAAATATTAAAATGTTGATTATAAAAAAAGAAAAATTATTTTTTCTTTAATTTTCCAAGTCACAATCCAACACAAACAAGGGGAAAAAAACCCAACCATGAGGCTGTCGGGTCCTTCCTAGAGGAGCCCAAATTATTGGGATGGCAGCAGAAGGGCTGGTTATAAACTCGTGGGAAGGGAATTGATGGATTGGGAGGGATCCAGGATCCTTCCCACCACTGTCACATTTAATTCCTGCCTTCGGAGAAACAGAAACAAACCCCCTGCCAGCACCTCCCCTCAAGGAATTCCCTTCCCTGCTTCCCGTGGGGGGATGTCCCGGCGTTTTCCAGCCTGTTCCTTATCCAACTGTATTTACATGTGTATCAATATACTGATAAAACAGATCTATATTCGATTTTAAGGGGAAAATCAAGCATTCCAGGTGAAGATGGGCGTGGAGGGAAGCACCTCCTCACATCCCTGTGACGCAGCAACACCGAGGGATCAGAGCCAAGGGGGACTCAGGTTCCCTGACCCAAATAAACCCCAAATTCATTTAAATAACCAAGGGGGAATTTTTACCATTTAACTCCCTAAAATCCCAGAATCTTTCCAAGACTCGACCACGACTATAAAAATTGGATTTCAACTGGGGGGAGGGGGGGAATAAACACAAGCACATGAGGCCCTGTTCCCTGCCCAAAATCACTTTATAAAAATAAAATCTATAATCTACCCAGTCAAGGCACGGCCCCCCAAACTGGGTATATTAACATAAAGAAGAACAGATTTTTGGGGGGGCTGGAAATAAAAAGTTATTGGCTTAAATTAGATCCTGATAATAGAAGGAAACTTGGGAATAGCAAACTTGGAGCCATCTGAAAACAGAGCGATGTAAAATAAATCTGTATTTATTTCTGGGCTGGTTAAACTGGTTTTGGTTTGGTTTTCTTTTGTTTTGTTTTTTTAATTTGAAAACTTGGAAGGAAAAGCAGGAGCCCCCTGAGCCCCAACGGAGGATTTAAGATGAATTCCTTGTTTACATCCCCTGCGTACATGTGAAAAAGGTCAAGCCCCGGCTCCGTACTATGGCCCCAAAGTCCCAATTCCTGGCTCCATCCCTCTTCCAAAGTCACCAGCAGCCCAACCTGAGGCTGCAGCAGAGGTTTTAGCTCAGGAATATCCCACCTGGGCATTTCCAGGGGGCTCGCTGGGGTGGTGTTTGGAAGGTGGAGAGCGTGTGATCCCTGCCGAAGACGAAATCCCACTCCGGCACACGTGATGTCGGGCACGAGCCGTTCCCCCCCCCAAGCCTCAATTACACAACAGCATTTCCAACCCCCCCCGTCATTACCAAATTAATACCCCACCAGGACTCCCGAGCCATATTCAGACCCCACCTCCCATCCCAGGCCAAACCCACGCCGAGCAGCGGCAAATTATCCCCCGGACCAGCCTCTGGGGTGTTTTTTCCTTCCTTTTTGTCCCTACACATGACGCGGGGGGGAGGGGGGGGGGGAATAAACCTCGGGATGAGACTACGCAGCACAGTCCCGGGGTTTATTTTCCCAAGGAAGCACACATGTGCCCATCGCCTCGACCTCAGGCACCTGATGGAAATAAGAGGGCGCGCTCTGACACGATGGATTAAATACGGGAATGCTTTGGGCTCGGGGTTTCTCCGGCTGGATAACGGGGGGATGAGGTGTTTGCAAAGGGAAATTTGATTAATTACCTACTAAAAATAATATTCCTGAGGGCGTGGGTGGCTCCGCTGCTGGGAAAACCTCCATCGGCGCCGCGAAAAGTGCGGGGAAAAGGGGCGCTTTTTTGGTGTTTTGGTGCTAAATAAGAGGCTGTTTTCCACGGGAGCGGTGGGGAGCGTGGGGTGGGGGACATCCACGGGGGTTCCCAGCCGTGGGAACGCGGCCGTGGATCGGGAGCTCCTTCGCTCCTTCGGAGCGAAAGTAAAACCGACGGGGCTCCCCCACCCCCATCCCCCGCATCCCTGTTCCCGGAGCTCCTGGCGCGCCCCCCGTCCCGGTGGGACGGAGGACGGGATGAAGGGGTCTGGGGGGTGAAGACGCGGGCTTACCTGAGTTTTTTGGGCACCGAATAATCCACTTCCATCACTTTGCCGTGCAGCTCCACTTTCCCTGCGGAGACAGCGGGGCGCTCAGCATCCCCCCGGGATGGGCAGGGCGGCATCCCCCCCGCCAAATCCCAGCCCTCCCCATCCTACCCCACCGCATCTCACCGCATCCCAGCCCCTCGCGCCCTCCGGGCTCTCCCCGCGCCCCCCGGCCCCCCGGTCCCCCCGGGCCCCCCCGCTCGGCGCCCCCGGGGAGTTGGGCTTGGGCACCTCGTACACGGGTCCCCGGGGGGCTGCGGGGGCCGGGGGGGCGGTGGGGCCTGGGCCGCCGCCCCAGGGGGGCTCCCAATAAAATCGGACAAAAAAATCAGAGAAAAATAGAGACGAGGTTGGGAAGAGCCGGGGCGGGAAGAGGGAGAGAAGGAGGGAAAGGAGGGAGGGAAGGGGGGACCGGGGGATGCCCGGGGAGGGGGCGGCGGGGTGGGGGGATGCAGGGAGGACCTGGGGGGGACGCGAGGGGCGCGTGGGGGGTCGCTCACCCGAGAGGGTCTCGATGGCCCGGATGGCCCAGTTTTGGTCCGGGTAGTCCACGAAGGCGTAGCCGGACTTGAGGAGGACCTGGCCGGGCAGGGGCAGCTGCCGCTCCCCGAAGAGCTGCCGGAGGTCCTGGGCGGTGGCGGCGGGGCTCAGGTTGCCGATGTACAGCTGGTTCATCCTCCGGCGCCTCATCGGGAGCCCCTCGGGCTCCTCCCCGGGAGCCCCCCCGGCTCCTCCCCCGCCGGGAGCCGGACAGACGCGGGCACGGTAGGGTCCCGCTCTGCGCCACCGGCCCCGGCCCGGCGGAGCCTCCGACAGGGGCGGGCAGAGCCCGGCCCGGCCCGGCCCCGGGGCCGCCCCGCGGGGGGGCAGGTGGAGCCGCCACACCCCACCGGGGACAGGGGCCGGGGGGCGCCCGGAGGGGATTGGCTCTGGGCCCCCACAGCCCTTCTGTCCCGTAACCCACAGCACCGCAGCACCCCCAAAACAGCTCACTCCATCACCCCCAAACCCTCCGCTGCCCTGGAACCCACCACACTCCAGCCCCCTCTGACAGCTCTGCCCCATAACCCACCACACCCCAGTCCCCCCAAACCCTCTGTCTTGGAACCCACCACACCCCAGCAGCCGGGATTCCATCACCTGTGTTCCCAGCACCTCCAACCCCAGCACCTCCAACCCCTGCTACTGCTCTGGAACCCATCCCACCGCCCCCAACCCGTCTGCCCCAGAACCCACCTCACACTGTCATCACCCCAAACCCTCTGCCCTGCATCCCACCACCCCCCATCACCCCGACCTCACACCCCCAAACCCTCTGCCCTAGAACTCACCACAGCCCAGTACCCTAAAGCCCTCTCCCTTGGATCCCACCACACCCCATCACCCTGACCCCTCTGCCCTGAACCCACTGCAGCCCATCACCCCCAAACCCTCCTCTGCCCTGTCACCCACCTCATCCCAGCATCCCCAGCTCCCTCACCCCCAAACTCTCCTCTGCCCTGGAACCTGGTGACACCGCAGCACCCCCAACCCTCTTCATCCCATCACCCCTGACCCTTCAGGAGTTCCTTCAGGGACAGGGAAACTGTTTTGCTCAGGAACCAAGATTAAAAAAGAAATAAGAAATAAATTCTAATATGTATACATATAAAATAAAATTTAATAAATTAATAAATAGAAGCTATCATTAAATATTAAATTTTTAAAAGTAAATAAATGCTCTTTTTAGGAAGAGTGTGCAAACCCTTCCCAACCCAGATCCAACCGGGCATCGCTGTGTGTGAGCCCGTGGTCCAAAAGGCTCCAGGAGATGTCAAGCCGGTGCCAGACACCAGAGCACCAAGCTGGGCACGTTCTCAGCCCGCTGGGACATGGCTCCTGCAGCCTCTGGGGAGGGTGGCTGTGCTGGAGAGTGTCCTCAGGTGACCAGGAGTTGCTGTCACCACCTGCCTGCAGGTTAAATGACATTTTCCTCCCTCCTTTTTAAAATAAAAGCCAAATCCTATGGAAGCGCATCCAAGCTGTGATCAGAGACTGGAGTGAGGGGCACAACAATACTGGCTGGGGGGGGGGGGGGCGACAACTTGCCTTGTGTCCTAGGGACAGTTGTCCCTTGCTGGTGGGGGAATGGAGGAGTGAAGGGCAGCAATCTGAATTGCCCAGATTTTAAGGCAATTAAAGGGCAATTAAACCATCCATCTGCCACTCTTCCCTGGCACAGGGAGATGGATGGAGTAGGAATAGCGGTGACGGGAGCTCGATGCCATGCCTACAGCAAAAATAGATGTGGTTGGGCTGTGATGATGCAAAGCTAGAAGAATCCTTCTCCTCTGATTTCCCCGGCTTTGCTTTCAGGCGGCTCCTGCCTGGCTGTCATTTGTCACCGGCGCCACGGGCTCCCCAAACCCCAGCATATTTTTGGGGTGATTTTAGGCTGAAATGGGTTGTTAATGTCCTTTTCAAAGATCTGACCCTCAATCAGGTCATTCCTTCCTCCTCAGGGATGAGCCATTGACAGGAACGGGGCAGGGAGCTGCCAGTTCACCGCGTGAGGTCACTGCCACTGGGAAGCAGCAGGAGAAGCACGAGGTTTCGGGATTAATTAGTGCCCATGGGATCCAATACTTACTTATGACTCCTCGCTCCAGCTTCTGGAGCTGGATGTAACGGAGGAGTCTCCTGCAGGCACCGGCATGAACTCATCCCTCCTACCCCCCGAGTTTTGGCTGTGCAGAAAGAGCTCAGCAACCTTCCACAGATGTTTTCCCAAACTTACAGAGCTGGTGCTCTCTTCCCCAGAGTTTTGGGGGATCGGCCTTGCTCCAGGGAAGTTTTTGCTTTGGGGAGGAAAATTTCAGAGCACTGCTACAAAATAGCTGGAGAGGCAGTAAATGGTCCTAAAAACAGTGCAGGATCCAGCAGGAAAGGGAAAGGCATCTTGCAAGGGCAGCCCTGCAGGATCACTCCTCTCTGGAAAGGGACACTGGCATGCAACAAGTCTGAGATGCGGAAGCTGGACCGATACAATGGGCAGAGAAACACGAGAGGTTGAAGGAGGATTTGTTTAGTCTGGAGAAGGGCAGGATAACCTGGTGCCTGTGAAGGGCTGCCTTGAAAAAAGAGAAACTAGGAAAAAAAATGGAACGTTTGGTTGATTGGGCACGGAGAGAGAAGGAGGTGCTGTTCCTCAGCTGGAGATTTTTGGGGGGAGGTTGGACAAACATCTGGACTCCCACATCCACCCCGGGGCTGCTCCAGAGGGTTCCCAAGTCCCCTCCAAGCTCCGACTGGCCGACAGCTCCATTTTATCCCAAGCCTTCGGCAAGCCTGTCTCAGAGCAAGCAGGTGGGGATCCATCATCCCCCTTTTCTGGTGGACTGGTCTTACTGGGATGCATACTCAGGGCAGTGGTTGGGCTCCTATTAATAGATGATTTTGGGGAGGTCCTGGCTGGGGCACCTCTGTTGGATCCCTCCTTGAATCCCACATCCACAGAGGGTGTTGGGAACAGGACAGAAAACGGACAGTGGGGAGGGAGGATCCTGCCTGCAGCCAGCAAGAAGGATGTGGTGGCTCCAGAGGTTACCCCAGAAGGCTGTTATCCAGCAGGAAAAGCTCAGTGACCTGGCTCAGGAGCAACCTGCCTCAGCTCTCTGACCTATTTTCCCTAAATTCTTAAGGATATTTTTCACTCATTCATCATACAGAGAGAATCTCAGGAGACCTTCATCCACCCTTGTCCTGTCATGATTGGGAACAAGACGGGATGCAGTTGCTCATTGCTCCATAGGGCTGCAGAGACTACGCAGGACAGGCAATGCCTGAACAAGCTCCCAGTAAACCCTGTCCTAAAAATTAACCCCTTTCCTTTCCAAAATGACTTGGGTTTGTTTTCCCTAGTGTGTTCCAGAGGTGACTCCATGTACCATGACATGGAATGGGATTGGAGCATGCTGCTGGAGCAGCTCCTTCCTACCTGCCCTTCACCACCCTGGGGAAGGCACGAGGCAGATCCCAAATTCCCACTAACACAGTGTGGACGAACTGTCTGGACTGTGGGTTTTGGCTTTCAGAAGCCTCCCAGCGAGCCAACGGCACAGCTGCTGCAGAGGTGAGGGAAGAGCATCGAGGACTGGGATGGAAGCATCCTACTTTGGCAGGTGAGATTATCCCTCAGGAACAGCCGACCTGGAAAAGTAATTCACAATTTGATTGGAAAACACATCCATGATTTTCAAGCCCTTCGGGAATTGTTTTACTCACCCTTTGCTGGGACATGAGTGAAAATCTTCCGACTACTCCCCGGATTTTGGAAGCTTCCAGGTCTTTAAGAGTCGGGAATGTCAAGGTGGAAGCACTGCAGTGGCCAGGTCATTAGATTAATGACTGGGACTGTGTTAATTACACCTGCATAGGGGCCAAGAGTGAGACAGGAACGATGGGAATGGGGGACAGGACCAGGAGCTCCTTCCCAACAGGTTCCAAGTTGTGCTGACTCTCCCAAGGGGATCTCCAAGGTATGGATGTGTGGGATCAAGACGGTACAGCGAAGGCCAGAGATGGATATCTGTAGAGCTGGACCCTTTGTGTCTGAGCAGGAAAATTAAAGGATCAGCTTCTCCGAGCTCCAAAGCAGCTCTGTTGGGATGGGAGCACCTGCCTTGGATGTGATGGATTTGCTGGAGCTGAAACATGAGCTGCAAAATAAATCCCTTGAGCTCAAACTAAGGAGCTGCAAGGAAAAATGGGATTTTTAGACCCACAACTGCCCCGATGCTCCACAGCTCTCTCAAGCTGCACAATCCCTACAGGGATCCTCGTGTCCAGGAAAAGTGAGGAGGTGCCACAGGGCTGCACAGGGACAGGAACATCTCCTGCACTGGGAGAGGCCCAACCTGCTCCAGAGGAAATTCTACCTGCACGTGTGGGGCGACACCAGTGGCGTAAACATCTTCTGGTTTCCTTTTTCCCCTCCACGTGCTCCAAAGGTTTGTATTTGTCCTGCTCCTGATGGGAAAGCGGGTCAGGAAAGGGCACAGCCTATCACATCCAGCCAGCAGATGCTGCTCTGGCAGAGGATTCCTTCCTGCCCTGAGGGAATCCAGGCTGGGTGTCAGGATACACTACCCCCCTCCCCATGGGTGATTCCTGCCTGGCTCCTGGCAGAGCCACAGGACCCCCAGCCATGGTTTCCAGCTCATCACATACCACAGCAGCCTGTCAGCAGTGCCACAGGGCAACACTACACCCCGCAGTGTCTGACTGGGGTTCACCCTGCACACTGAGTCCTTGGAATGATTCAGCAGCAGGAAGCGCCGGACACAAGGCTCTGCCTGTGGCAGGGCTGCAGCAGCTGCTTCCCAAAGCCCAGGAACAGCTTTAACGTGCACCTCTTGGCACTGCCTCCCATGGACACCACCACTAGTTCTTCTGACTCGTCTTCATCCAGATCCAACCTTTCCCCGGTCTTTATGACAAGGACACTGAGGAGCTGGAGCGTGTGCAGGGAAGGGAACAGAGCTGGGGTAGGGGCTGGAGCAGCAGGAGCAGCTGAGGGGGCTCAGCCTGGAGAAAAGGAGGCTCAGGGGGGACCTTCTGGCTCTGCAACTCCCTGACAGGAGGGGGGAGCCAGGGGTGGGGTTGGGCTCTGCTCCCAGGGAACAAGGGACAGGAGGAGAGGGAATGGCCTCCAGTTGTGCCAGGGGAGGGTCACCTGGGACATCAGGAGGAATTTTTCCTGGAAAGGACTGTCAGGTATTGGTACAGCTTCCCAGGGCACTGGTGGAGTCCCCATCCCAAAAAGTCATGTGGATGTGGCACTTGGGGACATGGGTTAGTGGTGGCCTTGGCAATGCTGGGCGATGGCTGGACTCAGTGGTCTTAGAGAGCTTTTCTACCCTAAAGGATTCCATGATCCCCAGAGCCCGATGGCCTGCAATGCTCACACCAAGTGGGAATCTGGCACAGGGATTTGGGACGCTCTCAAGCACAGGAGCCATGTGACCCATTCCAAGAAATGTGTCAACAGGAGGAACAACTTCATCCCTGGATGGGCCACAGTTAAAACTAATCACTGCCCTGATCCCGTTGTCCACTCAGGACAACTAAAGACAGGGAAGCTTTTACAAAAACCTGGATAATTTGTAAATCCCTGACACCTGGTGTGCTGGTTGTTGCTCCTCTCCACGCAGCTGCAGCAAGTAGGGCCTATTCCTTCAGTCCCCCGCTCCGTGTGATTTACCAAACTCCTGAGCAAACAGGGCAAGAATTTTCTACCCTACATCCACAGAGAAGCATCATTTTTGAGTCCAGAAATGACTATACCATTATTTCTAGACAAAACCCCCACATTCTCACCATGAACCAGTGGGGAAAGCTCCTCCAACACAAGATTAAAAAGTAATTAGCTCACAGATCCAACTGCACAGATTCCCAAGTGAGGGACTCAGGGCTGCTTTTAGAAGTGAGAAATGGACTTGAGAAGCACCTTAAGTGCAATTTTTTTTGTGGGACACTAAAGGACTGGTTGATCCTGAAAGGAATGGACAGCATCTGCCCTGGAATTCCCTGCAGGTTTTTGTTTTCTTGGCAAAAAAAATTAGGAAAAGAAAAAAACCAAATTTCTTTTTGTTTTATTTTTCACTTTCGGAAAGCATTTTACACAGGTTTGGATCTTGGGAGGAGTAACTTGGAATCAGTAGAAAAAACTAACTGCACAGTTTTGTCTTTACAATAGAAACCCTTCAGGAGTCAAAATGGAGACTAAAAAAATACATGCAAAACATACTCCTTTCAAAACACAACTGGAAACAAAGCACCAACTACACAAATACGCAGAATAAAACAGCACTGAACACCACAGAAGTTGTCCTCATAAAAGGTGTCAAAGTCACCTAATTCACTAGGCACTGTGACTTGGTTAAACAGAAGAGACAATAAAAAAATATTGTCCACAAACTTGCAATTTCAACTCAAAGGCTGTAGCTAGAAATTCCTCTACGTGTCATGCTTTAATAGCGACCTGGAAGAGAAAACAAACACAGTAAAATACACTGTCAACTTCAAGGATTGAGAGATTTGTAGCTAAAGCTCACTGCCTCCCTTCAAACCTGCATTAAATTCCAGAGCCTCATGTCCTGGAGGTAACCAAACTCCTGGTTTAAGAGAGTTTTGGAGGAAGGAACAGGATCTCAACCTCAAAACAAGTGCTGTTATCTTGTTTATTTTCTCCACACTAAACATCTGCTCTGTTCTCAAGGTTGCCAGTTGCTCACTGAAACCTTCAAAGGAAGTGTGGTTCAATAAAAGAACCACACTGAAGTCAATCCTTATGGACACCAAAGCTCAGAAGACACTCAGGGAAAGGGGAAATTTACTTTTGAGATGTGAACTCTGAGATTAGGCCAGGCCTAGGCCAGGCCAGGTTGGACAGGGCTTGGAGCAACCTGCTCTATGGAAGGTGTCCCTGTCACGGCAGGGGGAACGAGATGAGCTTAAGGTCCCCCTTCCAACCCAACCCATTGCAGGACTCCACGAGTACTTACGAGGTGAGTAGGACCGGGATCTGGACCGGGATCTGTAGCCCCCTCGGCTGTAATATGGGGATGGTGACCTCCTCCTGGAAAGGGGGACACAAACAATCCCTTTGTTAACCCAGCTTTCTGTCGATACCTCTAATCCCACCCTGTTCTGGGGAATGCACTGGGGAAGCTAATGAGCACCGGAAGAGCTGAGCAACATTTCCAGTGGGTAACATGGCAAAGACGTGAATTTCCTTTTTTAACCTTTTTTTAACACCAAGTTCAATATTATTTTTGACTCTCACAACACATAAAAGCTCTTGCACTCACAATTTGCCTGCATGTGATTTTAGTTTCAAGTCAGGAGCATCCCAAACAAGCAAGGTAAGACAAATAAATCCACTTTAACTTTTAATCTGAATTATTTGTCCAAGATGAAGATTTATTTGACTTGCAGTCGCTGCTACAGCCAACCCTCCACCAAGCCCCTCCGATCCAGGCACTCCCAAGTTTTGTGTTTCCTTGCTCAGTTCCACTAATCCAGCAAATACCTGTAAAACTGATCCCTGTCCTGAACAGCTCTCCAGCCTCCTCCTCCACCACCACCTCCTCCTCTGCGGAAGCAAAAGCAGAACAACTTTTAAGAATTTAAAAAATAAACAAAAAGTTCATTGTACGAGCAAAAAACATCATCAAGGGTAAGAAAATGATGTCAAGACAAGAGAACATTGGTTCCTACTCTGGATGATGCTGAATTACTTTATTATGTTCATTTTTACCCACTTAAGGCAGGCCCCTTGAGTTAATAACTTTTTAAACTAGCAAGATCAACTCAGTACCCCAAGGACAAATGTTGATTCCAAGGTGGAGGCAGGAAAACCCCCACACCCCAACATTTTAACATTTAAACAAGAGCTGAGATACAACTTCTCCTTGTACAAAACAGAAACAACTTATTACAGCATTTAACATTAAGTGGTTGGACTGGTACCTCACCAGACTTAGATCAGCAAAGCATTACCAGAAGGAGACTAAATCAAGTTTAAAGCCTTCTTCAGTTGTGGTTTGGTGATTGGTTTTAAGGTTAGTCTTTAGCTTACAGATACTTTTCCAAGCAAAATTAAGCCTCCCATGGAAATGAGAAGAAGTTAAACTTTTAACAGGACAATTCCCATCTGACACTGTATTTCCCTTAAGGCTTTCTTTTCACATAGGGCACGGAAGGTAAAGGAATTGTTACTAACTGAATTTTTAGGGTGGGGTATGCTACGCTCCACTGCATCTTCAACAATTCAAAGCCTCCCTTCCTCAGAGAAGCACTCACGACATCCCAACACTTCTCTCTCCCTCATTCTCCCTCGAACTACCAGGATGAGAGAGTAGCAGATCCTGATATTTTTTAAGCAGCCACACGAGGCATTTGTGGCTCCATCTTCCTGGAACCATGGAATGGTTTGGGCTGGAAGGGACCTTAAAGCCCATTTTGTTCCACCCCCTGCCATGGGCAGGGACACCTTCCACAGAGCAGGTCACTGTCACAGGCTGCAGCTCCTGACCCAGTGACAGCTTCTGGCGACACCTCACAAAACACCTTACCACTAGCCAGGAATGAAAAGGAACCACTTCAGCACTCAACATTTGGGTACCTGCCACCATCTAAACAAGGAATAAATTACATCTGAAGGGCACACAAGCAACAGATTTCAAGGACAACCTGCATGCCCCGACTGACCCTTCCTGAGTGAATGAGGAAATCTGAGCTCGGAAGAAGTGCAAGACAGATGGTGCAAAACTCTCACCAAGCACTGCAGAGCCAAGTCTTTAGCTCTCCTTGGGTGCCTTTACTCTGATATTTACATCAGAATTCCATACAAAAACAAGGGAAGTGGGAGAAGCAAGCTGGAAGTACTATTTAACAGCCTGTGTAGCACCAGACTATGTTGGAAGTCCTTCCTGTGCCCCAAGATCCTGGTGAGCTGCTTCAGCACTTTGGTTAATTACTTTTAGCACATTAAGTGAGGTGAAGCTTTAGCTATGCCAAGCAAGTTTCTGCACCTTGTGCTGCAAAACAAACTAGATGATTGATCCGAGAGCCTTCTACCACATCTGAAAGCCACACACCAATGCTGGCCAAGAATTCAGCTACTTCCATGAAGACATGGTTGCCATCGGGGAACAATCCTACATCCACCTATTGCAGAGGCATTAAAGCTTTGCAAACCACTGAGAAGCACTACTACACAATCCTGCAATTACAACAATGCTTGGTGATTGCAGGCAGGAAAAATAAACTCTTGAATTTGTGTCCAGCTTAACAGTGACCCAAAAATTGTGAGGATTCCACAGGGGACAAGACTTGCTGGAAAATGCAGAAGACAAACTTCTCCATCACTAGAACCAATTACACCTCAAACTTGTTTACACCCATATTTAACCTGACGAGGTATGTTAAAAAAGCTTTTTAAATGCAAATGTCCAGTACAGAACAAGTCTGTCACAATCCCCAATTCCGTATTTTTGGCAACATTTGAGATACCATAATTATCAGGAGATACTGGGGACCACTGAAATTTCTTTTTGACTACTACACTGTGCTCAATATCTAAGCTGGCACTGGAATCCCTATTCAAATACCAGATCTGAACCATTTCAGTGCTAACAGATGAATCAACCAAAGATTCTTCTAAAATCGGAGTACAGAAAACACACTCAATGCAGACTAAGAAAACATTATGGACTAAGTCATGCCACAAGTTAAACACCACAAAGTATTTCTCAGTGTGACCAATGTGATTTGTCATTTTGGTGACGATTTCACAGGAACATTCCAGAATGACACTGACTGCAAAACTATTTTGTCACACTTATGTAGGATTAGCTGCATAATGCCTGTGCAGGTAGATGACAAAGCAGAGTTTAAAAGGCAGTGAAATACCCCAAACTCCCTCACCTGTATGACCTGCTGTAATAGTCCCTGTCATCATACCCTCTGTCGTACCCTCTGTCATAGTAATCTCGTCGTCGGGAGCTGCCACTGAGGAGGGAAAGAGGGTTTATTTTATCAGATATTAAACATCCACATTGTTTGCAGTTAGTTAAGTTCACAGTGTTTAAACTGGGTTATGTGTTACCTCCCATCCTCACACCTGGAAAGACCAATGCAGGTGGGAACAGGACTACTTAAATAATTGCTTTTTAAATGCTTGAACTTTCAGCCAGGTCCTTTCCTCTCCAGTCTGCAACCTCTCAACCTTTTGGTATCACAGGCACAGGAGGAATTCCATTCTGTGACAGCTCTTCATTCACGCTGAACTCTGAGCAAGCTCCTTGTGAATGAACTTTCTGATTACAGAAATAACCTGTAGTCTCAACACAACATCAACATAACCACCACTTAGCTGAAAGTCTTGGGAAATCAACTGGGGAATGACTTGGGAAAACAATTTATGTTCTCGGCAACTGGAAGTCAGAAGTGTACTGTGTGGACAGGGCAAACTGCTAATCCCAAGTATTAATGAAGCCACACAGCTGCTCCATCAGCATTTCATGATGTTCATTCACTTTTGAAAACTTGAGCTTGCAAAGCTTAAAATAATTTAGAAATTAAAAACTGTACTGTACACTTTTTGAATCTAAAGAGCTGGAAAGAGATGCACTAGTGATAGCTGAGGCAAAAGGCTGATAAACCAAGAAAAACACTCAGAACCAGGTACCTTAGAGGGAAAACAACAATTCTTATAAAACACAAGGCAACTAATCCTGGTTTGGAAAAAAAATCCCCACAGAGGTAACTCACTAAGTGGGTCTTCCCATGTAGATTCCAGGGGTAGGTGTGTGAGGTCTTTTCGTTATGGAGAAGTCTACCCGGATCCTTCTTCCATCCAGCTCCATTCCATTGGCACGTTCCTTTGCCTAAGGAATGATAAAATACCATCAGCATAAACTTTGGTATCAATACAGATTTCTAACCATTGCTTTAAGTGTTAAAATCCTAAAAAGGCTCAGTTTGGAGCCAGGTCTGACTCACTTACACTTTCCATATAACACTGGACATAAAGCGTAAGACGCTGTAAACCAGGGGGACTTAAACATCAGTAATCACTGAAAATGTGATTTATAAGCCATTAAAAGCCTGAAAGGAACATTATTTAACAAGTGTAACAGCGCCTCTAACATGATTAAGAGGATCCTTGGAATATGCTGATGTAGGGAGATGCAACTACTCCAATACACAAGGAGCAGCAAATAATTCAGCAGTTAACTAAGAGCACTATGTTGATTTAAGTGTTTTCTCTCCTCCAACACACCCTTAAAAATAACCATAACCATGAATATAATGGTATCAGTCATAAGTAAATCTGAATTAAAGAACCCAAAATAATTGTGGCTTAGGTTTTTTTCCTGCCAAGTAGCAGGACCTACACCCAAAGCTCCAACCCCACATGGAAGCCTTCATGCCCGATGTGGAACAGAAGACACTGGAGTTTCAGGAGTGGGATTTATGCAGAATATAAGCCTGGTTCCAGGCCACGAGCACACAGCTCTGCAAGGGCTGGCACTGGTGTAGGATTCTCCACTGGGTGAGTACAGAATTTCCCATTCATTCTGTAGCACTCACAAGCCCAAGTACCATGATTATGAAACGCCAAGTCCTTTTCAGGCCCTGAGCTTGCCAGGTGACAGAATATACACCCGTGCAAGTGAGAGCCCACAAACATTCCACACGTTGTGCACCCCAACCTACTTCCTTGGCATCCTCCACATTCTCAAAGTACACGAAGGCGAATCCTCTGGAACGCCGGGACTGCTGATCATACACGATGGAAACATCAGCAATTGGCCCGTACTTGGAGAAAACTTCTCTCAGATCCCTTTCTGTGGTGTAGAGACTCAGCCCAAACACCCCGAGACAACAGTTTGGGTCAGGATTTGCCTAAAAGAAGGGACAGACTGACATTAGGAGGAAACAGGTTGTATTTGCAGTGCAGGTTGTGACTGTCAGGGCTCCAAGATAAAACAAAGACGGGGTTGAGATCTGGGCTGGGTCACCTGCTAACAGAGACACTGTCACAATCAAAGCCAGAGGAACACAGGCCTCCTCTCACAGAGCTCCTTTGTATTCTCAGGGTACAGCACAAGCCACCCAGGCTGAGGGACTGCAGGCTGTGCTCAGGACTGTGAGTCATTCCTGACCAGACATACCCTGTTCCCGATGTGACGTCTCCGAGTCGACATGGGGGAGTGGCTGTGGCTGTGCCGGCGCCGATAGTCCCGACTGTACGACCTGCTCCTGGATCTCCTGTGGGAGCGGGACCGGGAGCGGGACCGCGTGTAATGCCTGCGGGAACTCCTCCTCGATCTAGATCTGAGGGGAGAGGGAAAGTGTCAGCTTTGTTTAGGGGTTTTAACCCTCCAAAAACACATCACAGTCAAAACCAGCTTGTTCTCCAAAGTCCTGCAGTCCCACACCCTTCACTTATGATCAATTTAGTCACTACTCACAAGGACTCTGTGCTAAATAGTCACTGTCAGATTCCTGCAGCAACCTCTCCTTGATTTTAGTCAATTTTTAACTTCCTTTAACAAGGCTCTCTTGGTTTGACGCAGTATTTATTGCTTAGAATATTCAGTATTTAGGTAAAAACAGGTGGAGTGGCTCTCTTTTAAACCTTAGGAGATAAAGGGAACCTGAGTACGGTTTAACATAAAGCCTGCACCACTGCAGAGGGGGCACCGAAAAATACACTTTTAAAGTCTGGCAAACACCCCTGGAACAGTGCTCAACACAATCTGCAGAAATTAAACTGCAGTAGCTCCTTTACCTGCTGGTATTTCAGTAGTTGTTCATCAATGCTGACATGTTCACACTCCCAACTGTATTCAGACAAAGGTGCAACTGCTCACTAATTTTTTTTTTCCCCCAAGGAATGTCTTCTGACAGCACAAGCTCTGTGGACACATGGTTCTGGAACACTCACATTCCTTCTCCCAGACCCTCAGCCCTCCCAGCACAGCCAATCCTAGGGGAAAAGCGGGGCAGGCACTTCCACTGGGGTACCACACCTGACCTTGGCCTGTGATGTCTGCACTGAATAACCTGACTTTTACACCACTCCCAAGAAAAATCCCTGCAAGGCTAAGAAGTGCAATTAACAGTTTAACAGTCAATGGATCTAAGCCATAAATTGTCGATTTTTAGACTCTTGTGTCTTAGATGTCCTTCCTCTAGTTCCACAGCACCACCACACTGGAATGAATGAAGCTCTGAACCTGAACTGGTTTTTACTCCTGAGCATTTAACAGCTTCTTCCACAGCCAGGATTTCTCCCCACTTGTCAACACACAGCCAAACTGCAGGACAGATCTCCTGAAAAAACACCTCCAACCTCACCAGCAGTGAGCCAGATAAGCTCAACTTGAAATATATATCCAAGCCCAGGAGAAATTAATTCAGCATATCCCATTACAGCACTTCTACCTACGTATTTAGAAAGAAAACATTATTTTTGGCAACAGAAAGTATACAAAAACAAAACAAAAAAGAACTTCCCTGAAGCTGGGAAGACAATAAAAAAAAATAGACTGAAATAGTAATAATAATAAAAGAGGTTCCACACATGCACACAGCCACATTTCAGCCAGATATAGGAAAAAAAAATAAACCAGGCAAACACAGAGTTGATATTCCAGGTACCAGAAAGGTCCAGCCAAAGATAACAAGCTGCACACTTCAATAAAAGCAGATTTTTAAATCAGGTATATCCACACCCCCATTGATAAAAACACCAGGACACAGGTTGGTTCCCAAATCAAAGTTTAATTTACAAAGCTGGTAACTCAAAAATACATTTGCAACAGAAACTACCAAGAAATATTAAAGTTCTCATAGGGTTATTTCTCTGGGGAGAGCCAGATTTAAATGATGTGCCCGTGACCACATCCTAAGGTGTGACAGCACTGAAGAGAGATTAAAATGCAGTGTTTCTAAATACATGCCTTGACACAATTCCACCCAAACCTGCTGAAGAACAGTAGCCCTGCTCTACAATTCCAGTATTTCCAGCCATAAGCATCTTCAAGACAGCTGTTAAATGCTCAGGAACCTGCGGTAGTCATAAACCACTACTTCTGGTCATCAAAAATTATAAAGCCAGTTGCCAGGGTATTGTTTAAAGACTGACTTCTTGTAAAAGTAAATGATTTGCCAGGTCTCTTGTGAATTCTAGATCTTGTATAAAATTCTGAAGAAGCAAATACAATTTGTGATTGCACTCTTATTCAGTATTACGGTTATTCTGCAAGTGGGAAACGTGGGTGCGGAATCCCTGAGGTCGTGGATTAAGGGGCAGAAGGACATGCTGGGTGGCCTCCTGACTTTACTGTAAAATTAGAAGGTTCCCCAGAGGTGTTTTGCAGCCTCCACCCCCCGAGGTTTTCAAACCCCAGCTGGACAAAGCCCTGAGAGCACAGTCTGAGCCCAGAGCTGACTTTGCCCAGTCTGATCTGGGACTAGACCTTTCCTGAGCTGCCCTATCCCTCTCTCACTGCTGCCACTTCCAGAGGTCCCTCCAATTCCATCCTCTCCAACGGTGCTACTCCACTAAGTGTTCATTAATTTGACACATTTGTTCCTGCACTCCAGGGACTGCCAAGTGCATGATTTCACACTTGTGACTGTGCCTGAATTGGACAATAAACCTCGTTCTTCTGCTGTCAAAACCTCCCAACCATTTTCCTCCTCACAAAAGCCTTTCACTTTGATCTTGCAAGGTCTAACACAGTATTTGTGATTGCTAATAGCACAGAATCTCCCAGTGTTACCATCCTCCCCCCAGGCTTTGGCAATTCCCTGCTTGTTCATGTAAAAAGTACGCTGTGAACAGCTCAACTGGAACCCCCTCTACTAAAGCCCACTATTTTAACCTGAATGCCTACAACTCAGTGAAGAAACCATCAACACATTCATTTCTGCAGTCAGCACTCAACCATCTGTTCTTTCAGGAGGAACTCTGCCCCTGCACACAGATCAATGTGTAAGGAGGGGTAATACAGTGCAAAAGGCATGTTCACAGTGTGTTTGTGCTGCCATGTAACAAATATAATGAGCAGGTTACTTTCTTCACAACTCTTTCTGGGAGCTTGGAAAGCTGTCTAATATTTAAAGCTTCCTAGTCTGTTAGTTTTCGAGTTCAATTAATGTATTTGAAAGGTCAGACTGTGAAATTCACATTTATCTCTGCAGCTAGTTTTCATTACCTACTTCAGGAACACCATGAGAAAATGTAATGTGACCTAAACTGGGCAATCCTAAAAAAGTTCCTACCACTCCCTGCTCAGAAACAAGTCAGTATTTCAAGAGGTAAAAGGCAGTGCGTCAGAGAGGACACAAACCTACAGAGCTGACTACCTCCTATGAAGTTGACTCTTGGAAAAAGCTGCAAAAATCCCAATCCTGAAACCACTGGTGCCCCTGTGCATTCCATGGCCACAGATTCCCCGGTAACTCTGGGAGCAGAACCGGATGAGCTGGACATCACCTTGGACATAACCAACTGAGTTGTGAAGAGGAGGAAGAGGTAAAAGAAGCAAACTCACCTGGATTCAGATCTGGATCTAGATTTTGACCTGGAGCGCCTGGAATCCTCCTTAGAGCGAGATCTTGCAGGGGTGTGTCTCCCCGACTTGCCAGACCCATGAGCACTTCCGCTTCTGGAAGCAGAGCGGGATTCCTGCACGCAGATATTGAAAGCCTAATTTGGACACAATTCCTCGTTTACCTACGGGCTGCAAACAAGCTCCAGTGAAATCAATGGAAATATTCATAGCTACGTGTCCGGGCAGTCAGATTAGCACTGCCTAGATTGTTAAGGAGGTTGTTGTTTTTTGTTGTTTTTTTTTTTTTTCCCTGGTAGACACTTCTTTACCCTGCATGTACTTTTTGCTATTAAACAGATAATGCATGCATGTTTAGCAAAATATACAGGGACACATAAACAGACTAGTAATTACTTAGCGTAGTGCTTTCAGTTTCCAGATTACTTCTTATCTTAACTTCATTTTTATTCCTTTTCTTCATTCTTCCGTTTCAAATTCTGACTTCTTTCATCTTCCCCACTTCACACAAATTGCTCAATATTCTACAAGTGGGACTTCTGGTCTGATAATTAGCATGCATTCACTTTCTTTTTTTTCAAATTTCAGCTTCACTTATTCCTGAGCTTCAAATAATTCTCATTTATAAAACTTGTCAAATGGCGACTTCCGCATTTTCCTTCTTCAACATTAACCTTAATAGAAAAAGAACAGGATGAAGAATATTTAAGAACTCCAGGATAAAATCTAGTGCCAAAACTGAAACTAGAAAAAAAAAAAATGTGCTATGGACTTTTACTATAAATGCAGTTTAAGGATTGAATCTACCAAAGCCCTATGATTTTATCAACAGGTTCAGTCAACTCAGTTTAACTTAACACTAAGCAACTGAATTTGCTATTTATGCCTTTATTTAATATAGCAAGTGTAACTGGATCAGCTGAGTACCTAGTAAGGAACTGTAGCATCAGGAAACTCAAAATAATTTGTACTGTCAGCCACACAGTGAGACAAAATCCACCAGAAGTGACTCCAGGAAGGTCCTGCTGCAGCCACCGACTGATGTGCTTTTGAATGCAGAAAGCACAACGTGGCTGGGCCTTCAGGGAGCTCCAATAATCTGAATTTTGGGCCATTTTGCAATTGAGTAGCCCTGGTGTGAAGGTTTCTGAGCACACTCACCCCAGCTGCCTGCACAAGAGGGTGTTACACATCTGGGCTTTGTGCTTCCATGGAAATCAGCATTTTCCACTGCCCAAAAATGCCCCATGCTCCAACAGTGCTCTGGAATCACACCTCACCTGCTCTGTTATTTACTGGTAATCTGCTTTGGTACTGAGATAACCTAATCAGCAGTTTCAACTTATAGATTTTTATCTTTAGATCAGTGGAATGCTTAGCTTCAGTCACATGCCTTCAACACCTGAACACACTAGGATGTACTCTGAATTTCAAGGTATTAGAAGAAATTTAAAATTCAGCAAAAATTCTACTTCTTCCTAAAAAATAACTCTACATTTAGTGTAAACTGTGATGAAGAATGATCATTAATGACACCACAGTACCAGATTTTTGTCAAAAATCCCTTCTTTTAGCTGTGCAACATCTCAGACCAAACACGAATTTAACAGGAATCCTGGACTGAGCATTCAGAAATTCATTTGCTAACTCAAAATTAATCAGGCTTAAACCACTTCCATACAACTTAACCCAAATTTTAGCTCTTTACAATTCCCTACCATACAACATTGGGGAGGAGGGAGGGGGGAAAGAGTGACTTACAGGATAAAGCAGATTTTCAATTAATTCCAAGAGCAACAGAAATTACCCAAAGTTGTCAAGGCCATATTCTTTGTTCAAATTTGTAAGATTTTGTTCTAAACTACAGCTGCCCCATATACTGACCTGCAAAGGGCAAGGCAAACACTGAGAAATAATTAAAGTTACAATTAGCAGATATAACCTAAATTCATTACTACCTTCAAAAGGAAACATTCCACAGAGACAAGTTCTTGAGTTAATGTATTAATTTAGCCACAAGAAGCCATAACTCCTAAAAAGTTAGAAAAGTAAGACTGAAGAAGGGTTAAAACCCAAAACTAAGCAGTTCTTCATGTGAGGAAAAATACTTTAATTTACAAAAGATAATTTGGGCAAGACAGAAGGAGCCATGTCCAAATACAGAGGGACTGATGCTGGAAAGGACAGGAGAAATGCAGGATGAGAGGGAAGCAGCAGGGAGCAGCTTGCCTACAAACACACCCCAAACCCTTTGCAGAGCTTTTAAAAGTCAAAAATTTTGAAGAATCAGGAGAGAATTGGTGAATCTTCATTTATTTGGTAGGTTTCTCAGGCAATCTTTGCTGTATTAAGTTAAGGTTGATGTGGGATCTGGACAGAGGAACACAAACTTGAGAAGAAAAATCCTTCAGACAACTGTCTCTCAAATCAGAAAATCGAACTGCTGCTTTATTTTCACCCAGCTCCTTTGGACTTCACAGCATTTCCCAGTTCTTAAACATCCACATTTTGTTTCTAGATTATCCCAAATCCACATTTTACAGGATTATGCCACTTCTTTATTCCAGCCTCAAAGGAATTTGTTGCACCTCACCTGCTCCAGACATCACTAGGACAGGTAAAACCCCCCAAAATTTCCCAAGTTGTCACCCTTCGCACCCCAAACCCCAGGAAATCCTCCCTACCCAAAATTCCATGAACCAGGAGTGTGCAGCATTCCAAACTTAGTTTACACCCCATTACCCCTGAGGGTTCACACCAGTCATTCCCACAGCTCACTGAAACTGGACTTTCTCCTATTTGATTTTGTTGTCCTGTATATTCTCTTCTTCTTTTCGCTCTTTCCCTCCGTGAATTTAAAGTTATTTAAAAATGCCAAATTGTCTCCTGTGATGCCATGTGGAATTGGCACTACTAAATGATCTTGTTTTTTTCCTAACCTTGAGTTTGCCCAGTGTGAATTTAAAACCCCACCAAATCCCTTGATCTTTACCAACAGTTCTTCCCCTTCCTCAAGCATTACTGGAATTCAGGTGGAAGCCCTGAAGTCCAGGCTTGTGGTTTCCAAGTGAATTTTTCCAAACTTTAAGCACATTAAAACCAAAGTGTGATACTGCAGGGATGGTATTTTGAGCAGCTCTAAGCACATTCATAAAGAATGTCACAGTGCTCCAGGAGCAGGGAATGTCACACAGCAGGATGATTTGGGGGGCAGGAGGTAGGAAAAGTTTCCATGGGCAGAAGCAGCTGGAAGGTCTGTGATGGCCATGCGTTCTTTGCACTTCTCAGATCCAGTTTTTCCTCACAGGAATGCAAGGTACAGATTTCAGTCAATAGCATAAGATAGAGAAATAAAAGTATTAGGGCTTTCATAATCAAAGATTCCTATAAACTTATGTATTTCCACTTGTTTTCCTAAAGAAAGGTGCAGCCTCACATGTCACATCAGATCTGCAGCCCGTTTATCCAAGGTGTGTCTGTGCTGATTTCACATTCCTCGACCTCTCCACTATGGAATTTAGCAACTGAGCCAACAAAAAACCAACAGCTTTTGCTTCTTCCCCGAGGGACAAAATCACCAGCTCAGATCTCTGCTGGGGGGAGCCTGGAGGGAAAAGCAGAACCATCCCTTTACACAAGTTTCCAAACTCCAAAAAAAAAAAGAGAAGAATGTGTTTTGAAAAATCAAGGTAGAGCTTCCTCCCACCACCTGTGCCACTGGCGCTGACCCTGGGGGCTCCTTCAGTCCCCCAGGCCGGCAGGGAATGAATGCACCAGCAAAACCTAAATTATTTTCTGACAGCTTTGGGTACCGAATCAACCCCCCAGAAGGTCAGATCAAGTGCCAGCCAGTGAAGGAAGAACAGAGGGAATGATCCATCCTTTTGGAGGCATGGAGCTATTACCTTGTCTATAAAACCTTCTCAAACTGCCTCCCTAGACTTCCCTCTGCCACAACTGAGGAATAAAAGTCACTATTTTTAAAAATATACGATTGAAATACCTTGCAAGTTATCTGGAAATTGAGCATTTACACCATGCAAGTCACTCTGATTAAAAAAAAAAAAAACACAAATAAAGCCCTGACTCACACTGAAGTTTCTGATCACAAATTAACCCATCGCTATCAGAATTAACTAATTCATAGGATAAGATTCTATTTTTCCCTTTAACTAGACTTTTTCCAACCCCTCCAGGCCTGAATCCCATGAACTTCGGTAAGAACAATTTCAATGAAAACAAAATAAACTTGGCAAACCCCGGCACTGCAGCACAGTGACAGCATCTGAAGCACATTCCAGTATTTGAAGTATTGGTGGCAATTCATAGCTCCTTCAGTCAAAAGGTTTCTCATGATGGAACATAAGCTGTAAAAGAGACTTCAAGTGGGGTCTTTTTCCTTCTTTGATGTTTTTCTTTTTAAAAGTGACACAAAAGCCAGTGTAAGTTTGTGCTGCTGCTGAAACACCAAATCTCCTTAGCGGCAAAAGCATCTGGAATTGCTCCTTCACCCCGTAAGGACTCATTGCAGTCAGGCCTGCAAACCAATGCAGCTGGAAACGGGATTAAAAAAAAGATCCAGCTGATTGAATTCCCAGATCTGACTGACTGTAGGAACAGTAGAAGGGAGAGAGCAGGACCACATTTTCAGGAACACGATTCTTTTTGGCAGCCTGGCCTTGGAACAGCTTCACAGACACTTGTTAAGTCCCATCCCAGATTATTTACCCAAACACTGACTCTACTCTGCAGAGACTTCAGCTTGGAAAAGTAGAAAAGCCATTGACTCAGTAAAATAAAAGCCTTAAATATGCAAAAAAAACCCCTAAATAACATTGGCAATAGCATTAGAAAAGCCAATCCTTGCTCCATTCTGGAACAGCAGGCCTGGAACTCTTTGCTTTAGCTTCACAAACATGTCCATCGCATACAATTCATCTACTTAAAAGTCACAAAAGTTCACACAAAACTCTTTTTAAGCCTCGGCAAAAACTGCCTAAAGACAGTTTATGGTTTTTTTTTTGTTTTTTTTTTTGTTTTTTTTTTTTTTTTTTTTTTTTTTTTTTTTTTTTTTTTTTTTTTTTTTTTTT
>JAYRBT010000010.1:20915009-20927970 GCA_036023395.1 Myiotriccus ornatus | reverse complement strand
CAGGCTGAGCCCCCCCAGCTCCCTCAGCCGCTCCTGCTGCTCCAGCCCCTTCCCAGCTCCATTCCCTTCCCTGCACATGCTCCAGCCCCTCATTACTTGCTCTGTGCAGTTGGCTGTGAATTCCTTTTGCTGTGGGTGTTTGTCTTGGGAATTCATTGCTGGGTGTGCTGAGTCTTGCCTGTCATGAAATCTCTTATCCTAGTCAGAATGGAGCTGTGCCGTATCCCAAGTGTTTCAGGTGTGGCCGTGGTGTCCACACAGATGCTCTGTGGTGAAACAGAGCTAGTGATGCTCTGGTCATGGGGGACAATTGTAGGGAGCGGGAGCTTTCCTGGAAATCCTCTCCAAAGGCTTTTTTCCAAAGCTTCTGCAGAAGCTCCTTTCTTAACTTGGCCCAGGAATGCCCACCTGCCTCTGGAATTGTCTTGTAGACATTTTTGGCTGGCTCCTCAGAAGGTGAAGAGGGGATGCTTCCCAAAGTGAAAACTGTTGGAGCCTGGTGGTCTCCAGTGACGTACCTGCCTCCATCCACACGTCTCTGTGATGACACGATTCTTTTGTTGGCTCTTTCCAACCTCAGCATTTCCTGCCAACATCCAAACGGTGCTGTTGGACCTGGAGCAGAGGGAATGTCCTGTGGGTGGAATATCTACTGGAGAGCTGCCATGAGCAGAGCATCCTCGGAACCACAGCGTGGTCAAACTTGCCGTGATGCTACACGGGAACAGTTACAGGAACAACTTGTTGCTCAGAGATGAGACATTCTCAAACGTGGGGCTTTCCTGATGACATCCCAGTGCCTGCCCTGGAGAGGAGGAAGCAGAGTCCATCTCCAGGAGGGCTGATCACCTCTCTGGGATACCAGGAGGATAAAACTGTCAATGCCTCCCCCAGAGCCATGCTGCTCCTTCTATCCCAGTTAACAGCTCTTCCCAACCAGGATGGTGCTAGGTAGGGATCAGCTTTTGGGAGACATAAAGGTGCTGTCAGCAGAGTGCAGTAGCACCAGGAGAAGTGGCTCTGGTTGCCCCCCCAGCTGCCAGGACTCAAAAAGGAGGTACTGGCATCTCCACGGAAGTGTCAGCGAGTTCCAGCCAGCAGAAGAAGAAACCACTCCATGCAGGACCTGAGGGAACAGCTGGAGCTGTGCCAGGGCAGGGTCAGGTTGGATCTCAGGAAAAGGTTCTTTCCCCAGAGGGTGGTTGGCACTGAACAGGCTCCCCAGGGCAGTGGGCACAGCCCCAAAGCTGCCAGAGCTCCAGGAGGGTTTGGACAACCCTCTCTGGCATAAGGTGGGATTGCTAGGGCTGTACAGGGCCAGGAGTTGGACTGGATGATCCTGGTGGGTCACTTCCAGCTCAAGATATTCCATGGTTCTATGATTCCATGATTCCATGACGGCAGACACCTCATCAGTGATGGTGACAAACAGGAAGAGCTGTGGAGGTATGGCTGCTCCCGGCAGCAAGGGCAGGTCACCACTATCACTTCAAATTCCCTTTGTGTGACTCGCACCCCAACAGCAATCCCACACCACATCCAGGGAATGTTTGGTTCAGTAGCCAAGAAGCTCAGGGGTTCCAACACTTCCTTCTGAAGCTCTTGTGGGAATCACAAGTGAGCTGTGAGACCCTGCATGGAGCAATCACGGATCACAGCAACTGTTCTGGTCAGAAATGAGAGCTTTTCTGAAAGGAGAAAATACATACGAGGGTTATGTGCAATAAATGGCCTTCCTGGGCCTCCACAAAGCAATTAAACAACTGATAATGGGCTCATTATATAAAACACTGATACAGAGCTGGAAAGGGAATGTGTGGCTGCCACATGGTGCAGCCCTGACTGAAGATACTCCAGATATGACCCCAAGTGTGCAAAGAGCTTTTCACCCTCTTGCTCCCACAGACCTAAGAAGTGACCACAACCCACCACCAGGAATTAGGGGGTAAGGTGGGACTTCATCCATCCCTGCTCTGGAACACTGAAAGATTGGATAGATTGAAAAATCCAGGAGCACAGAAAGATCCAGGGCTGTGAGTGGGACACAGATGTGCCATGGATTGCAGGTGATCCTGACAAGGCCACGTTGTCCCAGACCTCAGGGGTTCTCTTCCTCTCTCCATGCCCTTCACAAGTTGATACACATTATTTAACCTCTCTCCTTTGAACAGACCAGGGAGGAGGTTTGCCTGAGATGATTATTGATGCTACTTGCACTATTAAACTTGGGAATAAAATTGATTTAATTTAATTAATCTGAATGAAACAAACGTTAGTGCATGGCTCAGTCCCAGGAGAGCGTCAAAGCAGACAGTTAAACTGACTGACCTGTGCTTTTGCCAGCAGGATGAGCACAAAAATCTGTCCGTGTCATCTAGAGAAGATTCCTTAATCTCCTTAACCTGTCTCAGGGACAGGCTTCACTGCCAGTGGGGCAGCAAAGCATGGCTGGGGTTGGGACAGCTGAGTGGTTGAAAACATGCTCAGGTGTTACCCTGTTCCACTGGAAGTGAAAACCTGGGATTTGGAGAACAAAAGTATTGCAATGCCATGGACACCGGTGTCCCTCGGATCCTGTGCCCTCACTGAGACACAGTCAGGTGCCCAGATCCTGAGTCTCAGAGGCACCTCATGCCAGCTGGGCTATGCAGCTGTGTACACAAAAGCCAGGAATTCCCCAAATTTGCTCCCTTTTTCTCCAAGTGTGTGTATCCAGCTCTAAAACCTCATGCACCCCCTGTGCTCCGGCTCCCAGCCCGGGGTCCCGGCTGTCTGTGGGTGTGACAGCAGCCCAGTGCTGAGAGAGGAGGGAAATGCAGTGGGATGATCTGCCTAACCCACTTATCCACATTTTTCCTGAAAAGTTCATGCCCATTGATCCCAATAGATGTCTTGCTCAGCCCTTCCCTTATCCAGGAGTGTGGCAATCAGGAGGGAAGGAAGCTCAGTGCCAACCCATTTCCCATATCAGGAATAGTGTGGCAGCAGAACCAGGGCGGTGATTGTCCCTCTGCACTGGGCACAGCTGAGGCTCCTCGAGTGCTGTGTCCAGTTCAGGAAGGACACTGAGGGGCTGGAGCGTGTGCAGGGAAGGGAATGGAGCTGGAGCAGCAGGAGCAGCTGAGGGAGCAGCAGAAGCAGCTGAGACTCAGCCTGGAGAAAAGGAGGCTCAGGGGGGACCTTCTGGCTCTGCAACTTCCTGACCGGGGTAGCAGGGGGGGTCGGGCTCTGCTCCCAGGGAAGAAGGGATGGGACAAGGGGAAATGGCCTCAGGCTGTGCCAAGGAAGGTTCAGATTGCATGCTGGAGAAAATTTGTTCACTGGAAGAGTTTTTAAGCATTGGCAGGGGCTGCCCAGGGAGGTGGTGGAGTCCCCATCCCTGGGGATGTCCAAGGAAGGCCTGGACATGGCACTCAGTGCTCTGGGCCTGGGGACAAGGTGGGGGTTGGGCACAGGCTGGACTTGATGATCTTGGAGGTCTTTTCCAACTTCAGTGATTCTGGGCTTCTGGGATTTTGTAAACCATGTCCCCAGGTGCCACATCCACACTCCTGATCCCTTCCATTTGCAGTGCTGCGCCCAAACACCAGCACAACCAACCAGCTACCCACCAGCCCCCATCCCACAGTTGTTCCTGTTGCTGGATAAGGTGGAAACACACAGAAAAACATTGGGAAACGGTGCATTAATGCCTTTTTCTTTTTGACTGTCTTTGCTAACTACACCATTTCTCCAGGCCTGTTAATTCCAGCTCTCCCTATCAATCACGGAAGCTGCTGTTACACCCCTGAAGATACAAACTGTATCATAAGGTGGTGTAGAATCCCAGCAGTCCAGGACTGGATTCCTGAAGGACTTTGGCTCTGTAAGAACAAGCCCTGAGCTGCTTGACTCCTGACTTTGGTTCAAAGGTGAGCCTTAATTTTCTTATTGCCCCACAGGATAAGACAGTAAGAAATTGCTGCGCTGTATTAGTCATTCCTGAAGGAGTCATTAACTCCTATTTGTAAAAACGTATTTTTCAAGGGCTGAACTATCACCCTTGGGAACGTTTAGGAGTTGACTGAGGAGAACCCAGTGAGAAATATTTATTACAGAAAATGTGGATGTATTTTATTTATGCACACCTCATGCATATATAGATGTAGGGATACACTTCATACATGGGAATACACTTCATCCATATAGAGATGTATTGATACACTTCATACATGTATAGATATATATAGGGAGATATAGGGATGTATGTGTAAAGTCAGATATAAATTTACACACTCATGTGTGTTATTCCAAGGGGGAACAGGTTTAAATTGAAAAAGAGTAGGTTTAGATGGGATATTAGGAAAAAATTCTTCCTTGTGAGGATGGTGAGGCCCTGGCACAGGCTGCTCAGAGAAGCTGTGACTGCCCCATTCCTGGAAGCGTTCCAGGCCAGGTTGGATGGGGCTTGGAGCAACCTGGGCTACTGGAAGGTGTTGGAATGGGGTCGAAATGAGACGATCTTTAAGGTCCCTTCCAACCCAGACCGCTCCACGATGACTCCATAATACACCCATAAAGACGCAGCTGTACGTACAAACCATGCTCTGAACAAGATATAATTAAACGACTAATCGGATTTACACGTAAACACGACTAAATAACTCAAACTGCTGCTGTTGGCGTGGCCGGGCCGGGCCCAGCCAGGCCCGAGCGGGGCCCGGGGGTGCCGGGCCGGGCCCGCAGGAGCCGTGCCGGGCCCGGAGAACGCGGCTACTCCATCCCCGGACGAGGCGGTAGCTCCATTCCCGGCGCTCCGGAGCCCGCCCCGGCCGGGCGGAGCCTGAGGGCGGCCGGAGCCGCCCCTGGAAGCCGGCGCGGCGCGGCCCGGCATGAGGCTGAGCCGGGTGGCCGTGCTCCGGCAGGCCAAGGCCGCTGCGCTCGACGGTGTCCGCCGCCTCAACTGCTGGTGGGCCAGGGGGGACGGGGAGGGCACGGGCAGGGATGGGGAAGGGACAGGCAGGGCTGGAGAAGGAATACGAGAATCGTGGTGGGGGGAGATAGGGAGGGAGGGGAGGGAAGGCAGGGTTTGGGCGGACAGGCAGGGATGGAGGAGGAGAAGGATGGAGAGGGGACAGGCAGGGATGGGGAGGGGAGACACGGTTTGGAGGGTACAGGCAGGGATGGGGAAGGAGGACAAGGATCGAGGGGGGGCAGAGGTTGGGGAGACATGTAGGGATGGGGAAGGAGGACAGGCCTGGGTGAGGCTGAGGGGACAGGGATGGGGAAGAGGGACAGGCAGGGATGAGTGAGGTGACAGGAAGAGATGGACAAGGGGGATGGGGACAGATGTGAGAGAGGCAGGGATGGGTGAGGGTGAGGGATGGCGATCGAGGACGGAGATACAGAGGGGACAGGCAAGGATTGGTAAGTGGGAACAGCGGGGATGGGGAGGGGGGACAGGGAGGGATGGGAAAGGGGGAGAGACAGGAATGGGTACGGGGCACAGGGATGGGGCTGGAGGGGTCAAGCAGGGATGGGTGAGAGGGGACAGGCAGGGATGGGTGAGAGGGGACAGGCAGGGATGGGGCTGAGGGGACAGGCAGGGATGGGGCTGGGGGGACAGGCAGGGATGGGGCTGGGGAGGCACAACCAGGCCCGTGACAGACTCTGCTGCAGCAGAGTCTCGGTGGGGCCAGGCGGGGGCTCAGGCTGTGTGCGGGGTGTGGGGGGAGCAGCGGAGGCTCACCCTGCCATGCCCCCCTGACCCCCATCTCCTCCCACAGGGGCAGCCACCTGACAGATGTAAGTTCCAGAGGAGACAGCGAGGAGCCCCAGCCCCCAGAGCCTGGGCCAGCAGCAGGAGCAGGGACGGGATGCAGGGCATGGGAGTGGCAGTGTTCAGGCCTGGGGTTGGGCTGGCCCCATGCCAGTGAGCTGCAGGCCTTTTCAGGGTTGATTACCATCTCACACCATAAAAAAAATAAAAATAAACCAAAAGGGACTGCTGTTGTTTCCAAATTGGAAAATTTCTCTCCAAGGCCTTGCGTGGAGCCCTGGAGAGCAGAACCCTGAATCCTACCTTGTCTGTTTGGGACTTTGGATGAGGTTCTGTTAGTAAGAGAGGGCTGGCAGGGGTGAGAGAGGCCTTTCCTGCCTGTGGAGACTGCAGTTGCTGGAGCAGAAGAACAGCATGATGCTGTTTGGAGTCTGTGCTTCCACTCCTGGGGAGAGAGGCCGTAGGAGCTGCTGACTCTGCACTCACTGTGGCAGCAAATCTCTCTGGTGGTGTTAAACTCGGATTAGACTGAAGCAAACCTGAATTCCTGATCGTGCTTTTTGTGATATCAGTTGGCTTTATTGTGATTGCATTTGGGTTTATTAATATTTTTTCCCACCTGTGCCAACTTGCTGTTTCTGTCTCTCCCTGCCCAGATCTCGATATGCCGGGATTTGCCCAACATCGAGGTGATCACATTCAGGTGAATTCCAGGCTGCCAGCTTTGGAGAGGGCAGGGAAATCACATTTTCCCTGGAGCTTATTTTCTTGCTACCTTGCTGTGATTGTGTTTCTGAGCTGCCTGGCTCTTCATGCCCCATTTCTCATGCAGCAGGGATGTAGAAATGGTTATTACTCACTAGCTCCTCTGTACCTTTCCCTTTACTCCTCGAGAAAATAATCCCTGTTTCAGCAAGTTTTAAAACTCCATTGTTAAAGTCCCATTCCATAGTTTATATGGGGATCATGGTGGCCTCTGTATGTGGCCTGTTTGCATTGTGCTTGTTGAAATGCTTCATGGATCTCTCTGAGCTTTTCCTTTCCATAATACACCCGACTTTTCACCCATCCTGGGAATATTGTGGAGCCAACACTGTGAACTGGAGCTTGGGAATCTTATATGGCTTCTCCTTCGGTGGGTCTGAGGAAGTGCCACAGGAAAGGGGGCAGGGTTGGCGGAAGCAGAGGCTCTTTGCCATCCTCAGCAGAGGAGTGCCGGCTATTTTATTTCTGCCCTCTGTTTAGGGAGATAAAATGCCACAAGCCGTGGGCTAAATGCCACCTCACCCTGCTGTGGCAGGGCGAGGCTGTTGCAGGAAAAGGGGCTGTTGAGGCTGTAGCAGGAAAAGGGGCTGGGAAGGTGCAGGCAGGGAGGGATGAGCTCTGACGGTGTCTCTACAGCGTGAATGGCATCTCGGACCTCGAGCCGCTGACACAGTGCCATAACCTGAGCGAGCTCTACCTGAGGAAGAACAACATCACGAGCCTCAATGAGCTGTTCTACCTCAAAGGGCTGCCTCAGCTGCGGGTGCTGTGGCTGGCAGAGAACCCGTGCTGTGGGCAGGACCCCCACCGCTACCGCATGACGGTGCTGCGCAACCTGCCCGGCCTGCAGAAGCTGGACAACCAAGGTGGGTGTTGGCAGGGGCACCAACAGCCCTGAGCCAGGGCAGCTGGAGACAGTGGTGTGTTGGTTCCTGTCTTTAAGGCATCCTTTGATTTCTCCTTGAGTCAGAATGTGGCAGGGGTTGAGCGTTCCATCAGGGAGATCCAATGTTTCTAAGCTGTTTTCCCCTTTCTCCTTTCCCTTTCCCCCCTCCCTCTCCTTCTTCCATTCCCCCTCTCCCTCCTCTATCCCTATGCCCTTCCTCGTTCCGTTCCCTTTTCTCTTCTTCCCCTTTGCCCTCCTTCCTCTCCCTTTCCCCTTTGCCCTTTCCCCTTTTCTCTTTCCCCTTTCCCTTTTCCCTTCTTCTACTTCCCCCTCTCCTTTCTCTCCCCATTTCCCCCTTCCTCTTTCCCCTTTTCCTTTCCTTTTCCCTTTCCCTTTTCCCTTCTTTCCCTTCCTTCTCTCCCTCCTCTCCCTTTCCCCTTTTCCCTTTTCTTTTTTCCCTTTCCCCCTCTCCTTCCTCTCCCTTTTCCCTTTCCCTTTCCCCTTTCCTTTTCCCCCTTTCCCCTTTCCTTTTCCCCCTTTCCCTTTTCCCCTTTCCCTTCTCTCCCTTTTTCCTTTTCCTTTCCCTTCCTCTCCCTCCCCATCCCTTCCCCACACCAGCAGGACCAGGAGCACCTCATTATAGCTCAGGCAGTACCACTAATTAGTGGTTTTTTAGGGCTCTCTGCTTTGCTGTGGCCAGACAAAGGTTCTGTAACTGGATCTGCTGTTGTAGAATACCTTCTCTGTTTTTTTTTTTTTTCTATCCGGTAGCAGCAATTTGGTGGCTTTTGGAACCTTCTCCAGAGATAAGAAGTAGGAAAGCATGTTTGCTTCCCTCCTTGTTACCCTCCTCTGAAGGCTGGGGATGGCTCCCAGTGTCCTCCTGCACGGGTTTCACTGCAGGAGGAGGGTGACAGCAAAATGCCAGGCAATTTCTGGACCAAACCCCTTGGGTTACACCTCCCTAGGCTACTGCAACAGGCTTTTGTTTGGGCTTTTGCAGCAGTGACAGAGGAGGAGCTGTCCCAGGCCCTGGTGGATGGTGTGGAGATCACGGCCCCCCCAGCCCGGAGGAGTGTGGAGAATGGCTGGGCTGAGTCCACGGAATCCAGCGCTGCTGGATCCACGGCGGAGCCCGGGAGTGAACTGCTCAGCTCCAGCCTGGAGGAGACAAAGTGAGGGCTCACTTGGGAGCTGCTGGGATTCCTGGGCTGAACTCCTGTGTAGCGTGAAAGGACCCTAATGTTCCAAGGGCCGGGCCTGCAGCCGGTGCAGGTTCCCGTTGTTCCAGTTGCCGTGGTGGAGCTGTGCTGTTGAATGGCACTGGTGGGGCTGGTTCTGTGTCTGCCAGACAGGCTCTGCTGTGGTGGGTGACTCGAGTGTGCCAGCTGCATGTGGAGACAGGGATGGATCCTCTCTGATCTGGGAGCTCCATCCATGCCCAGAGTCCTCCAGCTGAATACTCCTTGCATGGTTGCCCATAATGGATTGACCAGCAGAGAAAGATTCTCCCACCTGGTCATAATAACATTTGCTTTTCTGCCCTTTTTTTTCAGCAAAATTCGAGAGGAGCTTGATATGAAGCCTGTTCCCAGGGATAAATATTCCTCCTTTTCCCCTCGAGAGACAGACTGCAACCGCAAGAAGAGAGTGAGTGTCTTTTAAAGACCACATTGCTTTTCCTGTGGAGGACATGAAGGCCCTTGGATGTGTCCAGAGGGGAACAGCTGGTGTCAGGGCTGGAAGGATGTCCAGGAGCACCTGAAGGCTCTGTCTTTATCTGGTTTGGAGAGAAGGAGGCCAAGGGGCGACCCTCATCCCTCTCTGCAGCTTCCTGAGGAGGGAATGTGGAGAGTGAGGTTCTGTGCTCTTCTCCCTGGGATCCAGAAATAAGATGCATGGGAATGGTCCAAAGCTGTGCCAGGGAGGTCCAGACTGGATATTAGGAAGCATTTCTTTAGCAAGAAGGGGGCTCAAACCTTGGGAAGGGACTGCTGAACACAAAGTTTATGTGGTTCCTCAGTCCCCTCTGTGGTGTAGCCTTGAATGAATAGATCTTGGTGGTTCCACTGGGAATTGCTGTCTGCTGGGCTCAGTGCCATCGCATCGATCTAAACCACACTCTGCTTCACCCTCATATTGGTTGCTTAGAGCAGCACCACAGGCTCTGACCATTAAAGAAGGGGGAAATGGCCTCAGGTTGCAGCTGGAGAGGTTCAGGTTGGATGCGAGGGAAAAGATTCTCCCTAGAAGGACAATTATTTAGGCTGCGAAATCTCTCCCTGGAGTTTTTCAAGCCGTGGTTTGACAGAGCCACGGCCTGGTGTTGGCAACGTTCCTGCAGCGGGCGCAGGGCTGGGCTGGGGACCTCTGAGGGTCCCTTCCAGTGATTCCACCAGCTCTCCTCAGTCCCCAGAGCACAGAGCTCCTGTCCTTCCCCATCCTACACACCCTGGAGAGGGAGGGCAGCCGCTCCTGAATGTGCCTTCCCCTACAGAAGCCAGGCTGGAGCGTGGCTGGGAGCCAGAGGAACGTGGGCAGCTCAGCAGGACTGGGTGGATGGGTTTGTCCTGCATTCCAGGCTCCTCACATGCCACAGCCTCTGCCTGTGTCTGCCCCCGGGGCTCAGTTGTTCCCTCCTGTGGCTGCAGGTGGCTGCTCCAAACCGCTGCCAGTGGTGCTGGTGGTGAGGGAATTCCTAGAAAGAGCAGGGAAATCTAGTGTCCTTTTCCTGGCTGGCTTGTATGAAGCAGTGTCTGCCTTATCCCCACAGAACAACGTCCTGAATGCCATCCTGCTGCTCATGAAGGAGCTGGACGTGGAGGGGCTGGAGATCATCCAGCAGACGGTAGTGAGGAGGCTCCAGGCCTTCCAGAAGAAGGAGCTGCAAGAGGAGTGAGGGTGCCCATGGCCATTCCAACCCTCCCTGGAGCCCCAGCCCCGCGGTGCCGTCCTGTCCACACAACCCTGGCTGCAGCTGAAGCCTCGGTTCTCCCGCTGTGCTTCCCCTGTGGAGGGGCTGATGTGGGATCCTGCTGCTGGATCCTTCTCCAGGCCTTTCCTGCCTGGGTAGCAAGCTCTGTCGATGTTTGTATCCTGTGTCTCTGCGGCTGTTGGATGGGAACTGCAGGCAAATCAGCAAAGCAGGAAGGAGCAGGGCTGCAGCCAGAGGTGATCCAAGGGGTGGCAGCTGGAAAAGTCACTACTCGTGGGTGGCTCCCCCTCAGACCAACCCTCGGCCACCCTGGAGTGTGTAGCAGCTTCTGGAGGCAGTTTCTACCACAAAGATTTGGTTTTGTGAAGTCTGTCAAGGAGATGTTGCCTGAGATGATCACCAAGAACTATCTGGTGCAGGTTGTGAAGGTCAATGTCAAATTCTTAATTTCTTTTCCAAGCCCTGACTGGCTTCCTCTGGTCATGGCCAGTGCTTCCTTTAGCACTGCCGTGGGGGTCAGGCAGACCAAAGAAAACATTGGAGCAGCCTCAGTGAAACACAAATGACTCCCAAATCCTGAATGTTCAGCTGTCCTCTCACCCCCACATTCCCTTCAGGCATTAGAGCAGCTTAAGGAAACATCCAAGTGAAACGGCCCTGGGCGGTGCTGCTGCTTTGGACAGACATCTGAGTGGGTGTTGCTCTCTAACTGATAAAACTGCATTTACCAAGGTTTTATGGAGCTGTTAAATACAGGCTGAACTGTTGTGACATACCAATAAACCCAATTATCCCTCGAGGCCGTGTAAGTCGTGGCTGGGGGCACTGCTCCATTACCTCTGGTTCACGAGGCACATTGTGAGCCCTGCAGAGCAGGAGGAGGGCTCACATTTCCGCTCCACTGGGCCTCTGAAATGGTGACCCTGCTCCCAGCAATGCTTCCCAAGGGCACGGGGCTGTTGGGGAACCTTCCTGCAGCCACAGTGAGGGCAGGAAGCAAAGGAGAGGGTGAGGAAAGCCACCCAGGGTGGGACAATGGCCCTGCGATGGGACATGAGCCAGGCCCTGGCGCTGCACAGGGCCACGTGGCCTTCCCTTGTCCCCACTGTCCCTGTTTGTCCAGTGTCCAGGCCGTGCTGCCAGGAAGGAATGCTCCTCAGGGGTGGCGACAGTCCTGTGTCCAACAAGCCTGTTTTCCTGACCCTGGTGAGAAGGGACATAGTTTGACTCTCGTCACTTGGGGGGTATTTGCTGATGCCTTTAACTCCTCCAATGACCTTAGTTGTTTCCTTCTGCGTTAAATCCAGCTGCAGTTGTGTGATTTGTGATGTCCCAGAGTTCCCTCAATGGCCAGGGCCCGGGAGGCTTGTCCATCGTCCCATGTGCATGCTGTTCTGAGGGCAAGTCCTCTCCCAGGCTCCTGGCCTGTCCATGTCGGGGAGCAAGGGAGCTGCTGGACCCCCCAGCTTTTCTGGGATGAGAGCGATCAAAGGAATCTTCCTTGTTTGTCATCAGGGCTCATTGGCTGCGCAGCTGGTGGAGCAATCACCACAGCCTTGAGGACACTCTGACACAATTCCTGGGAAGTTGGGCTGTGAATCTCATGGCAGGAGCGCAGCTCTGCCTACGTGCCGTGCTTGTCATCCTTGGCTGGTGTGGGTGCTCCTGCTGCCCTCGCTGCTCCCGACTGCTCCTCGCAGTGTCCCTGCAAGCCCCGGGGGAAGGCTCATGCCCTTCCCTGCCTCCCTGGCAGCCTGCCCTCCGCTGCAGGAGGCTCCTGGATTTCTGTGCTGCCCTCAATTCAGTAGGGGCTGGATGTGCCAGGAAGCCTGGGAGCACAGTCACGTCCCCTCCTGCTCAGCCTATGCCTGCACATCTCCCCCCTGGAATTTGGCCCTCCAGGGTTTTTTTTTTTTTTGGTGGAAATGAGGTGTTAGGGCTGCAGTGACAATGTCCCCCAACATGCAACTGGGTCTGACACCTCGTCCCCATTCCCACCCTAAACCTGGCTGCTGCAGGGCTGTGCTGCCGACAGATTTTCCATGTGACCTGCTCTCACCCTGCCCTGCCTCAGCAGGGAATATCGAGTGATAAATGCACATGATTCCCAGTTGTGGAAAATGCCAGTGGCTGTGTGGATCCGGCAGCACTTCCCTTCAAGCCATCCTCAGGGACTCTGGGAGGCTGATGGTGAGGCAGGTGTGGAGTCTGTGGCTCACAGGGGGTCCCACTTGGGAGTGAGTTGGGGCTCCTCCAAACTGAATTGGCCCACCCAGGAAACAGAGCTCCAGGAGCATCCAGGTCCCTGCCTGGGGTCCCCAGAGCAGATACTTGTCCAGGAATAGCACCAATGCTGCCTCCATCAGCAAGGTCTGATATTTCTTTATGGCTCCAGCTCTGGCAGGGGAGAGACAATTGTTATCATCTTCCTCCAGAGCCTAAAATGTGGCCAGTTAGGGGAAAGCACCGAAATTCTGGGATCATACACACATGGAATGGTTTGAATGGGAAAGGACCTTGAGGATCATCTCACTCCACTTCCTTCCATGGGCAGGGACACCTTCCACTGGACCAGGTTGCTCCAAGCCCGTCCAACCTGGCCATGAACTATTCCAGG
>JAYRBT010000010.1:20879472-20905646 GCA_036023395.1 Myiotriccus ornatus | reverse complement strand
CCTGGAATAGTTCATGGCCAGGTTGGACGGGCTTGGAGCAACCTGGTCCAGTGGAAGGTGTCCCTGCCCATGGAAGGGAGTGGAGTGAGATGATCCTCAAGGTCCCTTCCAACCCAAACCAATCCTGATTCCATCACTCCATGCCATGCTGTAGCAGACTATGTGATGCTGTTCTGTGCTGCTCCAGGCTGTGCCCTGCTCTGCCAGTGGAACGAGACGGAGTTTTTACTAGAAATTTCATATTTTAGGAATTTTAATCAATAGCTGTTTTAGGTGTAATTAGAAAAGAAACGAATGGAACAAGCCCTGCCAGGGATTTCTCTTCCCACCCCTCAGCTTAGGTCCCTCGAGTGTCACCCCCTTCCAGGGGGGGGGGGGTCTTGCTGTTGGATGGCCAGTCCAGGCCTGGTGGGTGCAGCCTGGTGCTGTGAGGCTGCTCTCTCCATCCCTCCCCCATTCCCTGGGAATGGTCCCCATCACTGTGCCCCCACTGGTCTCCCAGGGGAGTGAGACGGACCCTGTCGAGCCAAGGGATGGGGAAACTGAAGAAGGTACTGGCTGCTCGTCCAATTCCCTCTGTCCCGAGGTGATCTTGGAGCCTCATCCCGCATCCCGAGGCGCTGCAGGGCCCGGCATGTCCGGCAGGGAAGGGGTGCGGGTGGCTCGGGTGAGGAAATGGGAGAGACCTGGCTGGAGTCCCGCTCTCCTCCTCCCACAGCCCCACCTCCCCGGCCGGCTTAACATCCCATGGGCCAGCCTGGGGCCACCAGTCCGTGCCCACCGCTGCCCCCACGCCGAACTCCCTGCCGGGCCAGCCGCGGGGCCACCGTCCCGTCCCCATCCCCGTGCCCGTCTCCGCGATGCTGCGGCTGCTGCTGCTCTGCGGGGCCCTGGGCTGCGGGGCGGAGCCGGCGGGTAAGGCAGGGACACGGGGACCGGAGAGCTCGGGCTTGGCGTGGGGGGGACACGGGGGCTGGCGGGGGGTGGACACGGGGCTCGCGGGGCTGACGGGGTGGTAAGTGATGTCCCACGTCTCCCGCAGCCCCGCTCACCTTCACCATGGTGCACTACACTCGCGTCTTCGAAGGCAATTCCCTCTTCTGGGGGAACGCCAGCCTGGACGGGCGGCTCAGCCACGTGCTGGAGGGGCACAATGTCACCCAGGTGCTGCCGCTGGAGCCTCCGGACGCCTGGGCCCGGCGGCAGAAGGACGTGAGCACCTACCTCATCTACTTCAGCAACCTGGTGAAGCTGTTCAACAAGGAGAGACCCATGGACTGTGAGTGGTGCCTGGAGGGCACTGGGGCAGGGGAACCCCCCCGCGCTGCCAGGGCACGGGGATGGCTCCCCCTGCCCTGGGAATGGGGTGATGCTCAACCTGCTGCTGCTTCTCGGGAAAAGGGCTGGGACTGCAGCTGGGGGAGATGGTGAGGTGCAGGCACCCTGCGTGCATCCCAGCTGTAACCCACCAGCACCCTGCCTGCATCCTGCTTACTTTCTGCCTTCTCCCTGCCTGCTCCCTGCCAGCATCCCACAGCTTTCCAGGAGCCATGGGATGCTGCCAGTGATGGTTTCATGCTCCTGCACCTCTCCACAAGCCCAGTTTGCTGCTCCTGCCCAGGCTGTGCTTCACCTTCCTTTTCTTCCTTACCCCCAGATCTGTTGTTCCCTAGCTCCACATTTCTGCACCTGCCCCTTGGGGAGCCCTGTGTCCCCGCAGGGTCTCTGGTGTGACACCCCCATGCTCTGGTGTCCCTCTGCTCCCTGGGTGCATCCATCCCGGAGAGCAATGAGTGCGCCGAAACACTCCCATCTCCGTAAAGCCGGAGCTGTGCTGTTGGAAGATAAGGGAGGGAAAATAATCCCAGCTGCTGGAGAAGTCACCGAGGGGGAGCAAAGCCATGGGTGGGTGGCTGTGTCAGGGCTGAGGCTGTGCGAGCTCAGGGCATGGTTTGGGTGGGGCCTGGTGACCCCGTCTGTCTCTCTGTCCCCGTAGACACCCAGAGGCTCTGCTGCCGCCTCGGCTGCCGCCTCTTCCCCAACGGCACATCCCACAGCTTCTACGAGGTAACCCTCAATGGGACAGCCTTCCTGAGCTTCCACGTCCCCAATGCCACATGGCAGCGGCGCTGGCCCGGCCGGCACCAGGTGGCTGCCTTTGCCCAGACGGAGCTGATGAAATACCCCATAACCACCCATGACCTCCAGCACTTCCTCAACACCACCTGTGTCAGCATCCTGCAGGCTCAGAGAGCCAGGACAGGTCCGTGCTGGGGCTGGGGCTGGGGACATGGTGGGGTGACCCCGGTCGTCACCTCCATCCTTCTCGGCTCTTGCAGGAAAACTCAGCGGGCGGTCGCGTGCTCCGCTGGTGCTGGGGCTGATCCTGGGGACCCTCTGCTTGCTGGGCATGGCTGTGGGGATCTTCTGGTGCACAGGAGGGAGCTGCTAACAGAGCTGGAGCTGTCCTGTGTCACCCCATGGACACAGGGGATGGACCCATCATCTCCCTCTGGATCCATCATCTCCCTGTGGAGGCAAGGGACAGACCCATCATCACCCTGGGGAGACAGGGGATGGATCCATCATCCCAGCAGAGAGACAGGGGCTGGATCCATCATCACTCTGTGAATCCGTCGACCAAGCTGCTCCCCTACAAGGGATGCACGTCCCCAGTGCCACAGGTTTGCTTCCAAGGGACACTAGTGGCTTCCCTGACCTGTCCCAGCTGGACTGACCCCCCCAGCAGCCCTTATCCCAGGGATGGTCCCCACGCTGGGCTGGCACAATGTACTGAAACTCCACAGAAACACACTTGGCATGGATGGAAAAACTGAGAAGAGGGGGGTGGTGGGGAAAACACTGGGAAAAACAGCCAAGGAGTGGTTAAAAGGATGGAGTTAAACCCTCATCTATCCCTGTTCCAGAGGGGATGGAGGGAGGATGTCACACCTTGTGTAATAAAAGCACCCATCAGCTCCCACCACACCTTTGGCTGCTCTCATTCCCCCCAGCAGCACCAACGGGGGCTGTGGATCCATCACAGATCCATCATGGGCTGTGCATCCATCATGGATCCATCACGGATCCATCATGGGCTGTGGATCCATCATAGGCTGTGGATCCATCATAGGCTGTGGATCCATCATGGGTCCCTCACAGGCTGTGGCTGGTGGTGCCAGTCCCAGTGTCTGACCCCAAGCCGTGCACTGAGTTTTCCAGGTCTCTGGAAAGAAGCTGTTGATGTTTGCTGGAGGAGTTTGCAGCTCCTGACCTCATTTCAACTTTTCCCCAGCTTTGGTTTGACTCAACCAAGTCATTTTCCCACTGTTTTTCATTCCAAGGCCAAGCATAGACAGCTGTGAGGGCCAGTTTTCCTTTTCCACATTCCAAATCCCAGCTAAAAACTCCTCTTTGTTTAAACTTTGTTTGTATCAATAATAAATTCTTTCACCCAAAGGAAGATTTTGAGCTCTCCTGCTCATCTCCACCTCTCCAAGGACAGGAAGGGCTGGGGATGAGTCAGGAGCTGACTGGGGACACTGTAAGAGGGGACAGTGCAGGAGAGAGGAGCTTTCCTGGATTAACTTCCAGCTCTTTCTTTTCTAAACACCCTCTGAGCAAGAAAGGGTGGGATGTGGGAAGATGGGAAAAGAGATGTGGGACAGAAGGGATGGGGAGATGACCCTGGGGATTGCCCTCTAGCAGGGATGGAGGAGGAGGTGCCCCAGGCCCTCATCTCATCACCCTGGCCCACGGCCATCCCTGAATTAGTCCCCGCCTCCCCAGGCTCCGGGGACAGGGACTGGCATGTTCCCCACCCTCCAGAGGCTCCAAGAGGCCGGAGAATTCAAAACAACAGTGCTGAGGCACGTGAGCATCATCGCCCTTGGCAGGAGCTGTGCTGAGGGACAAGCACTGCCTGTCCCTGCCATGGGCATCCAGGGATGCTGGAGGTCACACAGAGTGGGTTTGCTCCCTGTGGAGGGATAAAATCCCTTCCAGCCGGGAGAAACGGCCTCATTACCGGCTCTGCTTCAGATTTCGGACTCGGGGCATCTCTGCTGCCTGCATGTGTTGCACTGTGGTCCCCAAGAGCTGAAGGGATTCTCATTCCCAGTCTCCCCACCCTGGGCTGCAGCTCTGGCTGCAATGGAGCAGTTGGACAGCCAGGCTGGCACCCAGGACAGACCCAGGCTGGAGAAACCAGGGAGGTCTGGAACAGCAGTTCTTGTTTTGCTTTTTGCTTCTGAAGTGCGTCATCTTTTGGAGGGATGAGGAAGCCTCCACTTGGAGCAGCTCTGGAAAAGCCTCTTTCCTGCTCCTGGGCCCCCCATGCGTGTTGGTGGCAGCAGGAGAGCGCTCCAGGATGGAGCTGACTCCACTGTTGGTCTGGAGTTCCCACAGGGAGATGGGTTAGCACCTGGCAGGGGGAAACCCCCAAACCTTCAAGACCTCAGGGAACAGCCTCACCTCGATCCCTGTCCATGGGCAATGCATCCAAACCTTCCATCCCCATCCCTTCCACCAGCACTGGTGTCCCACAGGGACGTGGTGATCAATAGCAGAGGGGTTGTGGTGGCAGCACCCACTCCCAGCACACTGTAACTCCACAATTTCTCTTCCTCATTCCCAAACCCCCAATTTGTAACCCCAAATTTTCTCCTTCTCATCCCAAACCTCCCAAAATTTCTCTTCCTCATCTCAAAACCCGCAATTGCCTCATGGAGGGGCCACCAAGGTTGTGACAAGCTGGGGACATGTGGCCTGGCTACTCCAGAACTGGGAGCTGGGCTCCTGTTCCATCACTTTTCTGACAGGGATCAGCTCCCTGGCAGTTGGCAGCCACATGCATGGCCCATCCTTTCCCAGATTTGGCCGTTCTTCCACCCCGGATCCCAGCTTGGGATTGCCGCCAGCGTGTCACCGCTGATCCCGTCAGCCAAGGGGGGTTTCCATTTGCTCCTCGGGGGTTTTTCAGATCCTGGTTTGTTCTGCACACAAACCTCTGGCAGCTTTCATCAGCCCCCGGAGCGAAGCATCCTGCTTTTCCACCGGGATTGCCGGGCAAGGCTTTGTTTTCCATGCATGGTTTCCATCACTCTGCTATCGTGCCTTGGATAAGGGCTCAGATAAGACCTTGATCCTTGATCCGTGCTCGTCAGACAAGTGAGACCATGCCCATGTGCCAGGAAAGAGCTTTTCCCTTCGTCCCTATCCCATGGGGAGACTTGGATGGGGTGGGAAGGTCTCCCCCCACCCTCAAATTCCCTTTTGGACATCAGCTCCCTCTGCAAGGTCGGCACCTCCATCCATGTCCTTCAGGAGCCTCCGTGCCCCTGAGACAAAGGGTTGGATGGCTCCAGGAGCTGCCCAAACCTCCTGTGCCTGCTGGGGTGGGGAGGAGGAGAAAAGTGAGGCTGATGGGATCCATCTGGAAGGAGGAAGGGATTATCCCTGTAAACACCTCTTACGCACTTGGAGCCTGCTCTGGTGTCATTGTGGCTTTTATGGCCTAAACAAACCACGTCCTTCCAAATTTCCAGAGGTCACAGTGTCACAGCCCCAGATGTTTGAATTCCCAGCTTTGGGACACTCTTGTTAACCCCAGGGGCTGCACTGGGGTGAGGGGATCTGCTTTTTTTGGGAGGGGATGAAGGCTGTTGGGGATGTGCTTTCTAGCAGCCTCCTGCTCCCACACGGAAGCGAGTGGCTCCCTGGAAATACTGCAGAGGAAAGGGCTGTGCTGGCCAGTCCCTCCTGGCAGGGCGGATGGGTGCCCATCTCTGCCCTCTTCCCTTCCTGCTCGCCTCCCAGGTCAGCTGCAGCACGCAGGAGGAAGCTGGCCAGGAGCAGGGATCCATGGGTGGCAGCCGGGATAAAGGCAGCGGGATGGATCCCCCCCATCCCACCACACCTCCGCCCCGCCCCCACGGGCTGTCCTCTCCCTGGGCAATCCAGCAGCAGGGGAGTTGGCATGAGGGCTGCTGGCTCACGTTCCAGTGAGGAATCACAGCCTCACCTTCCCTTCCCAGCTGGAGGCTCCCATGGCAAAGCCACGTGCCCTCAGAGCAACGTTCTCCTGGCACCATCCCCCTTTCCCTCCTTCCCTCCCTGCCCGGCTCCAGAGCAGAAAGGCTCACATACAAATAAGGACTCAAAAATAACAAGATTTTTCTTTGGAAGAACCTAAGACTGGGTTGTACTTCCAGAGGAATTCCTGTAGGGAAATGGCTGTTTGGGAACACTTTTCACCCCCTTCCTGGACTCAGGAAGCCCCTGCATGGCTGAAGCCAAAGGGGAGCAAACTCCCACCCCTCAGGATCCCCACACCGAGGGCTGGAGCTCCTTGGAGTGGCCCCAAAACCTCAGCACCTCATCTCAGATGGGGAATGTGGCTTTAGGTGCAGCCAGCCAGGCTGTGGAGGGAGAGGATAAATGGATAAGGCTTCAGGGAACGATGGAAAAGTGGATCCGAGCCCTGTTTTCACCCCTCTCAGCAACCTGCTACGGAATCCTCATCCCATCTGCTCCTTCTCCTCCCCTGGGATGGGAGGGATCCATCCAAAGGGTGGGAACCCAGCGCTGATGGAGGTGATGACATCTAAATTCCAGCCGGTGGTGAGGCCCTGGAGGTGAGGAAAACCATTCCCTTCAGGAATAAATCAGGATCCCATTTCAGCCAGGCCTCCCCAAAGCAGCAAGGGACAAATGTTTTCCTAGGAGAACTGAAAAACAGGCCTCTATCTGAACCCTCACAATCCTCATCTTTAAGGTGAGATCTAGGGTAAAAGAGGACCAGGAAATTAGGGTTTATTTGGTCCAATTTGGGAACAGCGTTGCTTACAAAGGGCTGGAAACCCAGGCTGTGCATGACAGAATTCCCAGCTTGGAAATTTGCGCTGTCAGGATTCTCATTTGGTCCCTGACCAGGATGGGAACACATAAACCCCCTGGGAAGCATTTATATGGATAAAGGATCCAGAAACCTGTGGAAATGTTTGAGCAAGCACTGTTGTTGCTGCCGGGAAAAAGCATGGAAGCCCTGGAAGCTTTGTCTGGAAGCAGAAAAGGCGGAGGACACCCCCCACAGCGGGAGGGAAAGGATGGAAGGAAGCAGGGTTGCCTGCTTGGAATTTGGGGCTTTTATTCCTGTTTTCCTACGTGCTGCTGTACAATTCAGGGCTCTGCAGCCATTGTTGTGTTCCCTGAGAAATCCAGCCCCACAGTGCCATAAAAACAAACCACAGGAAGGAAAAGGATTAGCAGGGAAAGGAAAAGCAGCAGCAGGAACAAGGAGCCAGGCCCAAAATAAACCCACTGGCTGCTGCTGGGGTGCAGGTAGAAAAGGTTACACCTTCTCCTGGGGGAAGTTGGGACTTTGGAGTGAAATCCCAGCTTTTTTGGGTTTGTTGCTACAGGTGAGCACTGGCAGCAGAGTTGCAAGGGGCTGGGATAATGGGAATCAGCCCCGTGCACAGGGATATGGGAAGGAATATCTTTGAAATTGGAGGCTTCCTAGAAATCCGAATTGAGGGGGAGCAGAGGCAGAGCTGCCCTGCAGCACCTGGAAAAAAGCTGGACAGCAGTGGGCAGAGGGAGCAGCCTCAGCTGGAAATAACAGATTATCCTCAGGGATTTTGAGGAAGACTGGCAGGGAGTCCAAGGGTTTGGCATCCGGGGCTCGTCTCCAGCTCCCCAGACCCCGCTGGGCTCTGCCAAGGCAAATGGACAAAGGATCCAACAGGAAAACTTCCCAGTGCCGCTGCTTCCGCTGCGTCAGCTCCCGCTGGAGCCGAGGGTTGGGTGGGACGGGGCTGGATCCAGGGACACACGGGCTGGATCCAGGGCAGCAGGGACACAGGGGCTGGGCGGAGTTGTTCCCACCTCACCGCGCTCTGCCAGCTCCCAGTAAGGAAAATAAACAACAAACCGAAAACAAAACAACCTGAAGGCTCCACCTGCTGCTCCCCACCAAACAGTTCCATCTGGAGGCAAACCAGATCCCATCCACTTCTCGAAAAAGGGAATGGTGTGTAAGGCAGCAGCTGGGAGGATCCCACTTTCCAGCCCCCCAAAAGCGCTGAGGGAACGGGAAGGAGGGTGCAGCCAGGTAGGGGTCGGGCTCTTCTGCATAACACGCAACAGAAGAGGAAATGGCCTCGAGTTGCTCCAGGGGAGGTTCAGATTGGATATGAGGGGAAAATTCCTTCCCTAAAAGAGTGGCCAGACATTGGAACAGGCTGTTCAGGGCAGTTGAAGGCATTTGAAGGATATGGCACTTGGGGACAGTGGTGGCCCAGGCAGTGCTGGGGGGATGGTTGAACTCGATGGGCTTGAGGGGCTTTTCCAACCTCAGTGACTCCAGGATTTCTCTTGCTGCCTCCAAGAGGGAAGCACAGGCCTGGCTGTCCCAGGGAAAGGGCTGTGGAAACACATTACTAGGGCGGTTTTGCCATTCCAACTCAAACACACACTTTATTTTCTGTCAGCCTGTCCCGTCCTCACGGAGGACAGAGCGCAGGAGGGGGGAGCTTTTCCAGTAAATGCTGGTTACAGGTGGGGGAAAAGAGGGAGAACCAAGGCCATGAAGCCATTCCCAAATCCCACCATGACCCAGGAGTCTTCGCTAAGCTGGAGCAACCTCCAATTTCAAACCAAGCGATGACTTTTGGGAAAACAGGACTACTTGGTAGTTAAGAGAGTCCACAGAGACCTTAAAAGACTATTCGCTCCTTTTCCAACCATTCCCAATCCATTCCCAACAGCACCAGTATTCCTGCCCCAAAACCACAGACTCTGAACCAATACTAAACCCCAGACTCAGAGGGGAAGGGCTAGGGTTAAAAACACCACCCCAAAGCAACAATATTTTGGAAGAGATGGATACGAAGGATGTAAAAAGCAGGAGGAGCTCTGAAAATACGTTGAGATGGTCGAGAAAAGTCACATCAAAATATATTTAAAAACCAGAAATTCCAACCTGTGTGGAATTTAAAACTCCCTTCCCCACCTCTATTTTCCTGCTCAAGGAATCTCTGTTGTTCCAGGATGTGGAATATGATAGGCAGCACCAGTTGTGTCCTGAAAAAAGTATTTCCCCCAACTCTGAGCACTTCCATCATTTACAAATTAAAAATTAGCTAAACCTCAACCATTGCCCTACCCCCCTCCCCCTTTTCCATTCCTCAGTGGGCAGGAGAAAAGACCACAAACAAATCTGACTTGGCGTTTCCACAGAAGTCCAATTTTCCCACCCATCAATATCCCTGCAATCCGTTGTACACCTTCTGCACAGGTCCTTGCTTCAACAAGCGCTTGAGACCTGCAAGGGAAAGGACAGAGTGACTGAGCAGGGCACAGAGGGTGGGATGACTCCTCAGATACACCTTCCTCACTCCTGAAATCCCACTCATCAAGCATTTCAAGGAACTGACAAGTCCCAGGGCCTGGCAGGATCAAATTCTTACCAGAACAGGCTAAAAGGGTGAGTCAGCCCTTTAAATCCATAAAAGCCCCTCTCCTGGGGTTGGCAGGATAGGGAAGGACTGGCAGGTCTCCACTGCTGCTGAAAGGGCAAGTCCACCCAGAGCAGAGGAAGCAGAGTGGGAAGAATGGATGTGTCACATTGTTTTTCCAGGGATTATGGAGGGAGCCCCTCTGATTAAGTCAGTTTGGTCACTCAGTGCCCTGGGGCCCCTCAGGGCACAGCTCAGACCAGCAGCAAAACCCTCAGAGCCCCAGGAGGGGCTGCCAGGTCCCAAAACAGGGAGAAGCTCCCCACACCAGGGGTAACTTCCAAGTAACATTCACTAAGGAAGGACACTGAGGGGCTGGAGCGTGTGCAGGGAAGGGAACGGAGCTGGGACGGGGCTGGAGCAGCAGGAGCAGCTGAGGGAGCTGGGGGGGCTCAGCCTGGAGAAAAGGAGGCTCAGGGGGGACCTTCTGGCTCTGCAACTCCCTGACAGGAGGGGGGAGCCAGGGGTGGGGTTGGGCTCTGCTCCCAGGGAACAAGGGACAGGAGGAGAGGGAACAGCCTCAGGCTGTGCCAGGGGTAGGTCAGGTTGGATATTAGTAATTAAACCAATCAATTTAACTTGTACAGAAGAAAATTCCAACCTTTCAGGCATGGAAATCCTTCAGGAAATCCTGCTAAAAGACACTCTGTCTCCTTGCAAACCTTGTCCTGCTTGTCTGTCCTTAATTCTTTTAGGCTACATGTCATACCATTCTTTAAAACCAGTGATTGGATGTATAATTGTCACAGTAGCTCTGTTAAAATACGGGAAAACTGGCCCGGAAGTAGTAACTGGAATGAAGAGGGCTCTCTGCCAGGTGAGAACTATTCATGCTGATGGGCAGAGGCTCCTGATCTTTTTCCAGAAACAGCAGGCCAAAGCAAACCCCTCTCCAGGAGCTGCTGATCATTAGGGACAGGTCATTTTGCAGGGGGTGCAAGGTAAGTTCACTTCCCCTGTGTATCCAAAGGAGGCTCCAAGTTGCTTCCTGGCTGGTGGATGAGAGGATGTGGCTCCTGGATGTGTGGTTCTTAGAAAGGAAGGACGTGGCTGGAGAAAGAGGTACTCCAGGAATACAAAAAAAAGTGGGATTAGCAGCATTCGTGCACCTTGTTTCCTGCTACCCTCAGTAGTGAACAGGGTATTTCAACACATATCCGAGGTTCAATCAGGAATTCCAACCAGGAATCCTGGCATTTGGTGCTACTGCACTTCAGGCATCTTTTACTGGAGGCTGAAGGCAATTTTTACTTTGAAATGTTGCTGATACCACCAAGAAGTGACAGGTTACAATACAGAGACAGAGTCAGCTCTGCTCAATTCCACTGGCAGGAAAGAAAGATTATTTATCTTATTCCAAAACTCAGAGTGGTGCTCTTGGAGCCAGAGTATCTTCTGACAGTCTCAGGAGCTGGACATATGGTTAGGAGATAAGAAATCAGGACCACAGCCAACAATAAGGAAAAAAGCAATGTTTTGAATTCTGTAGCCCAGTTTTCCTTTGGATGTGTACTCTGAACCACTGCCACACAGCAGGAATTGACCTATTCCCTCATAAAACTCCTTCAATCACTGGATGTTCAGAGACACCCACCACACAGGAAGGCATCTGACTGCCTACCCAGTCACCTTCCCCTGGGAAATGTGGAACTGCTTTAGGAGGGAGAGAAACATGCTGTGCCCGAACACACTCATGGCAGCACCATCATCTATCTCTCTGCTCCCGGATATCCGTAAAGGTGTGGGAGGAATTGTCCCAAACACGAAGGCTTCTGTCACTGCTCCTTGCCCAGTGTCTTCCAAAGTGCCAAGAGCAACAGCTGGAATAACCTCCTGCGTTTCAGAAGTGCTGTTGCCTGATGAAACTTCTAGAAGGGCAGCAGAGCCTGGAATGAGACTCCACAGTGACATGGCCCCTGTGCCCCATGAGACACCCTTGGAACAAATGGGAAAGCACAGGGATAAAACCAAAGCAGGATCACCCAAAGCACAGCCCAGGGGCACAGACCTCCCAGCCCAGACAGCTGGAGGAGCCACAGAACACCTGGAGCTGCAGCCACCAATGGGGCTGCCCATGGCAGCTGGCACAGTGTGGCGAAGGCAGCAGCGAGTGCCCTGGGGCTCAGCCCACCCAGGGCTTGGCTTCCCTCCATAAACTTGAGGAGCTCAGGAAATCCACTAGAAAAGCACCTTCACAGGAAGCCCTGGAAGAAGTTCTGGGCATGGGGATTTCCTGAGGAGCTGCACTGGTACATGCCAGAAACATCTTTGCCCCGTGGCATAGGACAAGGCCCTTGATGCCCGCTCTGATGCAGGGCAGAACTGACCATAGAGGCTGCTGGAGCAAAGAATTCCCAACGAGGAGCAGAGGGAATCCTGTCAATTTTAGGATTTCTACATGGTTCATCAAGCTTCCATTTGAGCACCGAAGCTAAGCAGCAGATCTCTCCTAGAGGGAGTAGAGTAGAAGGAGGTGTGGAGAGGAACAACCCTTCTCCTGACACAGCGTGACATTCCTTACCCTCGACAGCAGAGGGATTCCCACAAGTCTTGCCTCCAAGAAAGTAGCAGCAGGGGCTGGAAAACCCTTCTGTGATCCCATTCCAGCAGAGGAAAGGCAGAGGCTAAGCCCAGCCAGATGGCCAGCTCCAAAACAAAGCACCTGCAAACTTGCCAAGTGCTACATTCCAGCAGCAGCACATCCCAACCTCATCTGGCTCCCTACAGCTGCAGCAGCCAAACTTCCCTGCTTCCCAGGGAAATGGGAGTTCATCACAGGGCATCACCCAACTGTGTTATGTTGTACAAGGGGCACAGGGACAGGCGAGCCCTCCCTGAGCACTCCAGCTCCAGGATCAGCTGTGCCAGGTTCTTATTAGCTCTGGTGGGCTCTGAACACCCACCTTCCCGCTGGTCTGGGGTCAGCTGCTCTTTGGGGAACTCCACATCAAAGGTAATTATTAGGGAGCCTTTGATGTTGTTGTTATCAAAGTTTGGAAGACCCTCTCCCTTCTTCCACAGTTTGGCGCCGGGTTTTGTGATTTTATCCCGAGCAACGTGAACCTGAAGGGAAGAGGAAATTTAGGACATTATTAGTGTTGCAGAATCAGAATCCCAGAATCAGCAAGGTTGGAAAAGACCTCCAAGATCATCAAGTCCAATCTGTGACCAACCACCATGTGGTCACCCAGGTGACCCAGAGCAGTGAGTGCCACATCCAATTGTTCTTGGACACCTCCAGGGACGGTGATTCCACCCTTCCCTGGGCGTTCTGTGTGTGCACACCCCAATACTCCAATGCCTTTTCCAACCCTCTGGAAAGCTCCAGCTGATGTTGAGCCTTTGCCAAAACCTGTGGTATCAATGGGCCAGGCAGGACATGTGCCAGAACTAATATCAGCTGGGAGAGCATAGAAGTGAGACCCACACATGAGAGCTTGTTTTGGCTCCATGGGAATTGGGCTGGAAGGCTCCAGCAGAGGGAATGCTGGATATAACCAGACCCTGAGCAAGCATAGGAGACCTGCAGGTAGATCTGGGTTCTACAGCACCTTGGGTCTCACCTTGTGCCCATCCAAGTGGGCAATATCCATCTCAAAGCCTGTCAGTGCCTCGACCAGCGAGATCGTCACGTTTGTGTACAAGTCGTCTCCCCTCCTTTCGAACACTGGGTGCCTGTGAAAACAAGTGACACTGAACTCTTCTCCTTCCCCAGAGGGGAAACAGGTCCTTCAGCTTCTTCCCTTCTCTTTGGGAGTTTGGTGAATTCACAAATAGAAGGGGAAGTGAGGAATGAATCAAATTTAGCCTCATTTTCCTGTGCAAGATAAGTACTGCTCAGTGCCCTTTCTATTTCTAGGGCAGTGAGTGCTGAGGTGTGACAAGAAGTTGTGACTCACACAACAATTTTCTCAGTAGTGAATGTCCTTACAACAGGGAGATGGTGTATTTGTGGAAAAAGGAGGTATTTCGTGTGAATCACACATGGTGAATTCAAGCCAAAAAAATTAAGATGCTTTGATAACCCCACTTCTAACAAATCCAGCTATTCCAGCACCATCAGGGTTGAACATCCTGCACCGCCCTGAGTGCCAGGGCTGCACCAACACGCTGCAGGGCAAGCTCCATGCCAGAGTGGGCAACACTGGCCAGAAAAGGCCTTGCAAGCTGCCTTTATAGTCAGCAGGAAGAGCATAACTAGGCCAGGGACTTACTTAAGAACTTTTATTCGGAAGCGCAAATCACCGGGCTCCCCATCCACATGGGGCTCACCTGGGAGGGAGAAGGAATTTAAGGAGATGGTTATTTTTAGGAACAAGTAGAGAAACAAGCAGGATATGAAACACAGACTTGCAGCTCACATGTTAAAGGAAAAAGAAACCAACTAGTTGATCTTTAGATGAATAAAACTCTGCTTAAGTATATCTAGAAGAGCTTAGGCCTCTCTGGGTGTTGCCTCAGTGACGTCACACCTCTCTGCTGTTCTGAAGACCTACCTGCATGTCAGTGGTGTCCTTCCTCTCCCTGGGCAGAGGGGATTCCCTCACACAACAAGCCTGGAGCAGATGCTCCTGCTCAAGTGTTAACCAAAACATCCACCTGGTGCTGGTTTAGGGCATGTCTCCACTGCCAGCAAAGAGATGCTCCTGGATTTCAGCACATGTAGAGGACACAACACTTCCAACCCCCACAAAGTGGGGCTTGGACAACCCTAGTGCCATGAACAGCCTTGAATCATAGAAAAGGAGCAGGCCAGAGCTGAGCACACCTACCTTCCCCAATGAAGGGATACTCCATGCCATCCCTCACCCCCGGCTCGATCTCTACTTCCAGCGTCCGCTCCTCATTCACAAGCCTGAAAATGGGAAGAGCAACCCAACACTCATTTTTTAACTCTATTTCAGCTTTATTCCAGTTTTTTATGTGTGTTAAGGGGTAATGGGAACACCCCCACAAGCTCACATGTACTCTTGCCTTGCTCACATCTACAACTGGAGGGTCAGTGCTGCCTTTTTTAGGTGCTCAGCTAGTAGGGGAGGCAAAGTTAAAAGCTCCTAAATGAGCAGGCAGCACCTGGATGTGTGACCACAACACGGCATTCCATGTCCAGCCGTTCCCAGCTGGAAGCTGTGTGCTTCTCCAAATGCATTTAACCAGATTTAGTTGTGCCACTCCACTGTAGTGTGACTGTGCAAGGAATAAAAGGCTGGAAGAGGAAAGTGGGGAGCCTTCCATCTAACAGAGCTCTGCTGCAAGAATAAAGACTGGCCCATCGAAAACGAGAAACCCATGTTAGGCCTTCCCACATTCCCCAGTTCTTACTGGGAATACAGACACTTTCCCCCACCTAGCGGTCGGTTTGGGAATAAACATCCCTATATTACGCGGTAAAATCAATCACAGGATTTAGGATTCTGAGGAGCAGTGAAGAACATCCAACTCACTTGACATTGGGACACTCATCACAAACGACCTCCTGGGTCATCTGGAAGCGCCCAGGCCCCAGCTGGGTTGTCCTCATCTCCTGCCGGCAGTTGCATTTCCGTTTGCCCGGCGCCTGTCTGGCCACTGGCTTGTTCCTGACAACCTGCAGGGAAGAGGAAGAGCTTGGTGCCAGCACTCCTGGGTCTCCACAAGGGTCTGGATTTCTCAGACAGCCTGAACACAGAATGCTTTGGCTTGGAAGGGACCTTGAGGATCATCTAATTCCAACTCAGCGCCCCATTTCCGTGTGTGACCTCAACAAAACATCCCAAATTTTCACCTTGTAATCACACATTAAACACCAGGAAAACTCTGACACCATAATTGCCATTTCCTTTCCTTTTCCTGCACACCTTTCTACACAGGAAAGGGAACACCAGGATGGAACACCTCACACTTTGGTTGTGACACTTCCTTGTCCCACAGAACGGGGAAATTATTTCAGGTTCCCCAAACACCCACAGCACAAAATCAGTCAATGCAAACACCAACGTGCAGAACAGCAGGGATTGTCAGCACCAGAAATGGAGTTTGCTTAAAAGAAATTGCAATTTTCACATACTTCTCCCAGTTATATAATCCAAAAACTTGGAGTGACACATCTCGCCACGTAGAGAGACCATGAAAAATCCTCAGTATGGTTTTGAAGGGATTGTAAAGTGAATTGGAGGCTTATGAACAGGCCCTCAAATATCATTACATTCTACACCTGCTCTGAGACAGCTCAGCTAGTGACTGACAGCCAATAAATAAGTATTATCCCACTTTACAGAGACACAACCAGATGGAAAAGGTGGATGAATGTGTGGTTTCTTCAGTAAACTACAGCAAAGAGAACCCCAACATCCCCCATGGGCAGACACTCAGAAAAGGAGCATCTCTTGGAGCTGTTTTTTTGGGGGGAGATATTCTGAGCACTGGTCAGGCACCTCAAACCCGGCAGCACTCTGGAAAGTGAACTTACTTCTACGAAGTTCCCTGAATAAACCTCCTCCAGCGTGACCTCCAGGTCCACGATGATGTCACTCCCTCGGGGAATGTTCCTGTCCTGCTGGCGAGGGTTCCCTCCAAACATGAATCCAAAGTCCCCAAAGAAGCTGGAGCAAAGCACATGGGTTAGTTCAGGAAGGAATCCTGGGCAAATGCTTCAATCTTCCTAAAGAACAGCCTCCTCACAGTCCTAAAGCTCCAGAGGAAACCCAGGAACCTCGTTTTGCTCCTCCAGGACACTCCAGACTAAGCAGCCGCTTTGGAAGAGTTTTCTGTATTAAAGGAACCACATTTTGGAGTAGGAACATCTCAAAATCTGCCCAAGGGAAGTCCCCTCTGATGTGCACTGCTGCTTAGCTGCCACTACAAGGTGTCATGTCTAAGTAGGTTGGTTTTCAGTGGTTTGAGGACAAAAAGGGTGAGGAAAAATTCCTAGAAAACCTGTATATTGTCCTCCACAGGCAGTGGGAGTTCTCACCCAGGATCACATGAGATGAGCAACTTCAGGAATGACTTTATCAAATTTGTGCCTGGCTGATCCAAAGGGGCAGAAAATCAGGTGCAGCTGCCTTTGGATTGTAATGCTCCAAATTCCACAGTTGCTGTGAAAGTCACTCCAGCAACACTTTGCAGAAGTGTCCCCAAAGGGCACATGTAGTGTGCCAACAGGTTAAACCTCAGTCACACACAGAGAACTTGGGAAAATCCCCACGTGTTTGATAAAGGTGCTGCACCTGAAAAGTCACCCACAGGGGTGTCCATGTGGGAAGCTCTTGTAGCAGGGAGTGATGCACAACCAAACTGAGAATTTCACGCGGGATACCCACTGTAAATGTATTTCCTCAAGTTCTCAACTCTCAGAGCACATCAGTGACTCTGCACTGGGTAGAAACCATGTGCTTGAGCATCACAAAATCAGAGCAGCAGCTGGAGACCAGGCTAAAGTGGGAAAACCTCCTTACTGGGAGAAGATGTCTCCGTGGGAGCTCTGGTGCCCATCCTTCAGTCCCTCCTCACCGTAGGCATCATACTGTTTCCTCTTCTCCTCATCTGACAGCACCTGGAAAACACATGGAAGCAGGAAAGACATCACCTGCAGCTCAGGGGAGTTGTTTAACAAGGCTCTGAAGGTGCAGCACTCTGCACTTGGGGACAATCAGCCAGGATTTATGTCACAGAAGCCTTGGTGTTGCTGACCGTGGCAGGGGGTTGGAATGAGATGGGTTTTGAGGTCCTTCCCAGTCCACAGCATTCTGGAATTCTATACGTTCCAGTTATAAATGCCAGCAACAGGGACAAAACCACTGGTGCCTTCACGAGTTTCACCCAGTGGGTGAGGCATGCTCCTTAAGGCCCCTTCCAACCCAAACCAGCCTGGGATTCCATGAGAATAAAAGGTGTAGGATAAAATCCGATACAGTAACAGGGGAAGGATGGAATTTGATGGAAGGAAGAGAAAGAAGGGAGGGAATTTGATATAACAGTGGAAGGTCCCTGTCCATACCTGGGGATGGAATGAGATGATCCATTAGGTCTCTTCCAACTCAGAGCATTCCACAATAATAAAAGATGTAGGATAGAATTCAACAAACTGACAGGGAGAGCATGGAATTTGCCATGGTAACAGGGGGAGGATGGATTGCACCTGTACTTTACGGAAGAGCCTTCCCAGTCCCCACATTCCTTTTCTCATTCCCCTATAGAATGCTACAGGATGGATCCTCCCGAACCTCCCTGGCTCCACGAGCCCCCTCCACACTTCCTGGCTCCAGAAGGACACTCCCGGCTCCAGGTCTCACCTCGTAGGCAGCTCCCAGGTCCTGGAACTTCTCCTGCGCCCGCGGGTCGTCGGGATTCCTGTCGGGATGGAGCTGGAGCGCCAGCTTGCGATAGGCCTTCTTAATGTCCTTGATGGAGGCGCCGGGGGAAACCCCCAGGATCTTGTAGAAATCCCTCCTGCAGGGGGAGAGGGGAGGGAGAAGAAGGGAGACGAGAAGCGGATGAGGAGAAGGGGAAGGGAAGGAGAGAGAAATGGGAAGGGAAAGGGAGAGAGGGGAGATGGGAGATGGGGAGGGAAAGGGAAGGGGAAGGCAAAGGAATGGGAAGGGAGAGAGGAAAAGGAGCAGGGGATGGGGAGGACGGGAGGGGAAGGGAGAGGTGATGAGGAGGGAAAAGGGACGGGAGAGAAAGGACACGAGAGACAGGGAGGGAGAAGGAAATGGGAGAGGGGAAAGAGATGAGGGAATGGGATGAGGGCGAAGGGATGAGGGGAAGAGATGAGGGAATGGGATGAGGGGAAGGGACGAGGCGATGGGATGAGGGGATGGGACGAGGAGAAGGGATGAAGGGATGGGATGAGGGGAAGGGGAGCGGGGTCTCGTCAGCACCGCAGCCGCCGACTCCGAGCTCGGGGGGCGCGGCGCGGCGCCGAGGCTGAACCCCCACACTCCGCAGTGCCGTGGGGGCGTCCCAGTGCACTCACCCCGCGGCGGCCTCCCCGCAGAGGCAGAGCAGGAGGAGGCAGAGGCGGCCGATACAGGCGGGGGCCATGGCGGGGCCGGGCCGGGCCCTGAGGGAGCGGCGACAGAGGCGGCTCCGACCCCGCCCCTCGCCCGCCCCCGGCCAATGGGGGCGCGGGGTGCCCGCAGGCAGCCAATGGAAGCGCAGCGCTGAGAGCCGCCGGCCAATGGGCTGCGCACACTTCAGCGCCGCCGGCCAATCGCCGGCCGCAGCGTCACCGCCCAGCGCGCCGGGCACGCCTCGCCCCGATTTCCCTCCGCTCAGCCAATCGAAGTGCACGTCGCTTAGCCCCGCCCCTGCGTCGGCGGACGCGACCAATGAGCGGCGGCTCCGGAGGGGGAGGGAAGGGCCCGTCTCGGTGGTGCCCGCGGCGGAACCCGGAAGTGGCGGCGGCCATGGCGGCGGAGGCGGGCCCGGTGCGGCTGTGGGCGCGCACGGAGCCCTTCCTGGCGGGCGCCTTGCCGGCGCCGCCGCCCGCCCGCCTCGCCCCGCACTACCTGCGCAAGGCCGCGGCCTACGCCCGCGCCAGGGCCGACCAGGGATGCTTCCCGCGGCTGCGCTGGCCCCGCTGGCGCCACATCGCCTGCGGGAAGCTGCAGCTCGGCCGCGACCTCGCCTGGCTCTACTTCGAGCTCTTCCGCGGCCTCCTCGGGCCCGCCCCGCCCCGCCGTCTCCGCTGGGCCGAGGCGGAGGCCTCCTGTGCCACCGCCGAGGAGCTGGAGCGGGAGAGGAGCAAGGCAAGAGCCCAGAGCTGGCCTAAGGCTGGCGGAGCCCAGGCCCGGCCTAAGAGGGGGTCCTGACTCTTCTCCCTCTCCCTGTTCTCCAGCTGTCCGTGGACACGCTGCAGTTCCTGCTGTTCCTGTACGTGCAGCAGCTCCACAAGTTGTCCTTGCGGAGGTCCCTGCTCGGCGACGAGTGGCCCAGCCCCAGGACCGAATCTCCCGGCTTTCCTGGGAAATCTGCCGGCGGGAATAAGGTACCTATGAGATCTTCCACGTGCAGGAGCTTCTCCCTTGTTGGGATCTGCCCTGAGGGCATCAGGAAGGGGCTGGGTTGTTCCGTCTAAGTGCAGAATCCATGTTCCCTGGTAAAAGGCAGAGCTGGTGTGTTCTCTCTGCAGTTAACGAAAAGCTTTTAAAAAGTTTTCCGTGAGGCTTTCCTGGAGTTCAAAGGCAACTGAAAATTCCTCACGAGTCCTGGCGATTCTGCTTTTAAGGAGCAACGACCCCTTTGCTTTTTTCCATTATTCAAACAGGAGGCCTTTCTTGTCTTTATAGTTCCTTTCCCGTGCTCTAGTGGGAATATTGGATCCCATGGTGTTCCCTGGCCTCAGGTTCTGCGTCAGGGAGGGGAGCTGGTTGTTCAGCTACAGATCAGCCACATGGAAGTGCTGTTTCCTTTTAAATCACCGCCAGATATTTAGGAAGGAGTGAGTTGGATGTGTCCCATGGGCAGCTCTGTGTGGGAGGGTGAGTTACCAGTTGGCCACCCCAGCTGCAAACCTCTGGAATTCTGGCATGGATGTGCTGCTGGGAGCTGGATGAGCTGGTGGAATGTAGTTGGGACAAGCTGGAATCATTAAAAATAAAAGCTGGAAAGCTTTATCCTTGAACAGATGGTGGTGAGGACAAGGTGTGTTCCTTCAGCAAAGCTTGGCTTTATTGAGCTCTGCTGTAATTCCAGTCTCCTGCTTTTTTTCTGGCCATGAGTGCTTTAGGATTTGAACTAAGGATTCTTTCAGAGGCTGTTTGGTTTATTGGAGAAATGACCCTCAGCTTTTTATCCTGGAAGGTGGCACTTCCATCCTGGAATCCTGGCTAAGCTGGGCTTTTCCAATGGAGCAGCTCCAAGACCTTGCCTGCCAGTTGTTGGTTTGTTCCATCCCTTCCAGTGCCAGCAGCAGCTCCCTGGATTTGGGTGGGACTGGGGGAGAGCCCGTTGCTGCTTTCTAGGATTAAATATTTGCTGCTTGACTTAGAATAAAATGGGGTTTAATTTTTGAGGGGTGGTGGCTTTGTGTGTGCCTTGGAAGAGCAGGAATGAGCACCACGTTTGACATGAAGTTTTTAATGATTCCAGCTCGTCCCAACCACGTGTTTGACATTCTAGAGGAATTCTGAGCAAGGATCCAGTGTGTGATGCCCTTGGAGCTTCCCAGCCTGGAACACTCACCTCACCTGTGTTTTCCTTCCCCCTCCAGAACTGGAATGACCAGGAGCACCGGGCCTTCGTGCAGAGCCACCTCCTGGACATGCTGGAGCTGCTGCTGGAGCCGGAGCAGCTCTCAGCCTCGTCCCATTCCAACTCCAGCAGCCTGGTGTCCCTGGAGGCCCTGAGCGCCCTGAGCCTCCTGCTCGAGGGCTCCGTGGGCGCTTCCCGGGCGGTGCAGCCGCTCCACGAGCTGGCCCTGTGCCCGCCCTGCCGGCCCCACAACGGCTTCTCCGAGGGCGCCAGAGCCTTCTCCCTGCCCCACCTGGAGAGCTGGATCCGCTCCTGCCTCACTGCCAATCCCTTGGGAATGACCACCTGCATCAGGGCTGGCAGGAAGCTGGCGTGGGCACAGCAAGGTGGGTGCCTGGGAGACACGGCCGGGTTTGGGAATGGGGGAGCACGTGGGAGAAATGTGGGAAAATGGGGAAATAGGAGTATGTGGGAAAAGGACAGGAATGTGTGGGAAAAAATAAAAATATATGGGAAAATGGGAAAGGAGGAGTATGTGGGAAAAGACAGGAGTATGTATGTGGGAAAATGGGAAAATAGGAGTATTTGGGAAGTAGGAATATGGGGGGAAAATGGAAAAATAGGAGTATGTGGGAATATGTGGAAAAATAGGAATTTGTGGGAAAATAGAAATATATGGAAAATAGAAACGTAGGAATATGTGGGAAGATGGGAATATATGGAAGTACAGAAATTATGAAAATTATAAAAATCTAGAGAGAAATAAAAATATAGAAACACAGAAATATAGAACATATAGAAAAAGATAGAATTATACAGAAATATAGAGAAATATTAAAATACAAACATACAAATTTAGAAATACAGAAAGAAATATAGAAATACTGAAAAAATGGAAAAGCCCCCAAGAAATAGGAACTCGGCTCATCCTGCTGAGCAGGGATCTGGCAGTGGGGTGGGAACTGGTCTGGCTTTCCTAGTCTCCAATCCAGCCCCTCTCCTGCAGGAACATGGAGCCACCTCAGGATAGAGAAACTGGCTCAGTGTTGTTTTCCTGGCTGCAGGATCCCGGGAGGGGCAGTGGATTAGGGAGCCCAGGGAAGAGCTCAAGGACTGTGCTCTAGGGGGGGCATTTCCCTCATTTTAAATGTGCCCTCAGGATCTTCCTGCCAGGCCGAGCCTTGGGTTTGGAAGAGACTTGTGGAAGTGGAGATCCCTTGAGGACCTCTGGCTGCTCCTAAATAATCTTGAAGTGGTTGGGATCTTCCACCGTCTCCCAGTTTCTGGAGTTTCTCAGTGCTGTGAGCTGCTGACCTGCCCAGTGGGGATTGGGGATGGTGTGGGAGCTGTAGGAAGTGCCATCCAAGTGTGGGGCTGATTGTTTTCCCGAGGGATTGCTGGGCCATGAACTTCTGTGCACTTTGTGCTGCAGTTGAAGGAGCAACCAGGAGAGCCAAGATTGCCTGCAGTGCCTGGGTGGTGCCCGAGGTGTCCCCCATGGTGATCATGAGCCAGGTGTACAGGCAGACCCTGGCCAAGAGCTCGGACACCCTGGTGGGGGCTCACGTGAGAATCCATCGCTGCAATGAGTCCTTCATCTACCTCCTGTCGCCCCTCCGGTGAGTTCTGGTTCTCCTGGGAGGCACCTGCAGTCTTGGAGGGCTGGTGGGGTCCTGGGGACATCAGGGAGAGCAGGGCCAGCAGGTCAGGGAGGGGACCCTGCCCCTCTGCTCAGCCCTGTGAGGCACGTTGAGTGCTGGGTCCAGCTCTGGGCTCCTCAGGACAGGAGAGACAAGGGGAGGGTCCAGTGGAGGCCACAAAGGTGAGGAAGGGACTGGAGCATCTCTGATGAGGAGAGACTGAGGGAACTGGGCCTAGTTAGTCTGGAGAAGAGAAGGTTGAGAGGGGATCTTACCAATCTATACAAATATCAATCTATACAAGTATCCATACAAATACCTCACCTGACAGGGAATCCAGTCAATCCATACAAATATCTCATTGATCCATACAAATAACCATACAAATATCTCCTCTGAAAGGGAATCTCATTGATCCATACAAATATCTCATTGATCCATACAAATATCTAAGCGGGGTTCCTATCAATCCATATAAATATCTCCAGGGCAGGTGTCAGGATGGTGCCAGGCTCTTCCCAGGAGTGCCCAGTGATAGGATGAGTAGCAATGGCCATAAACTGAACCACAAGAAGTTCCACCTCAACATGAGGAAGAACTTCTTTCCATGGAGGGTGGCAGAGCCCTGGAACTGCCCTGGGAGGCATGGAATCTCCCTCTTTGCAGACATCCCAAACCTGCCTAGTTCCCATGTCACTTGCTCCGGGTGACCCTGCCCTGGCAGGGGGTTGGAGTGGGTGATTCCAGAGGTCCCTTCCAGCCCTGACTGCCCTGTGGATCTTTGGCAGCTCTGTGACCATCGAGAAGTGCCGGAGCAGCACGTTTGTCCTGGGCCCCGTGGAGACGTCGGTGCACGTGCAGAGCTGTGACAACGTCAGGGTCATGGTGGTTTGCCACCGCCTGTCCCTGGCATCCACCACTGGCTGCACTTTCTACACCCTGACACCCACCCAGCCCCTCATCCTTTGGGGGAACCAAGCAGTCAGCTTTGCCCCTTTCCACACCCACTATCCCATGCTGGAGGACCACATGGCTCAGGTGGGCTTGGCCACTCTGCCTAACTACTGGGACAGCCCCATGCTGGTGTGCAGGGAGAGCAGTGACACGAGTGTGTTCCGCCTCCTGCCCCCCTCGGACTTCTACACCTTCGTGATTCCCTTTGAGATGGAAGGAGACACCACGGAGACGCCGGGGGGGCTCCCCCAGGAATACCAGGAGGCTCTGAGGCAGCGGGAGCAGCGGGTCCAGGTGTGGCAGCGCACGGTGAAGGAGGCGGGTCTGACCAAGTGAGTGCTGGGCCCAGCAGGAGTGGCTGAGCTCAGCCATTCCCAGGGATTCATTTGATGTGGTTCCGTAAAACTGAGGATGGGTTGGGTTGGGTGATCTGTGTCCTGTGGGCCAATTCTGGGGCGTTAATCATTAGCAATCCTGGTTGGTAAGGTGAGTAGGGAATGCTCACACTTGTAGCTCTGCGTCATGGAATTCCCGAATGGTTTGAGTTGGAAGGGACCTTAAAGATCATGTCGTTCTACCTGATTCCATGGGCAGGGACACCTTTCACTGCCCCGTCCAACCTGACCTTGGACACTTCCAGGGATCCAGGGGCAGCCACAGCTTCTCTGGGCAACCTGTGCCAGGGCCTCACCACCCTCACAGGAAAGAATTTCTTCCCAGTATCCCATCTCACCCTGCCCTCTGGCAGTGGGAAGTCATTCCCTTTGTCCTGTCCCTCCATCCCTTGTCCCCGGTCCCTCTCCAGCTCTCCTGGAGCCCCTTCAGGCACTGGAAGGGGCTTTAAGGTCTCCCTGGATTCTTCTCCAGGTGAGCCCCCCCAGCTCTCCCAACCTGGCTCCAGAGCAGAGGGGCTCCAGCCCTTGGAGCATCTCCATGGCCTCCTGTGGACTCTCTCCAGCAGCTCCACATCCATGTAACGTTGACACCCTAGAGCTGGAGGCAGCACAGCAAGGGGGGGGTCTCAACAAGTGGAGTAAAGGGGGAGAATCTCCTCCCTCACCTGCTGCCCATGCTGCTCTGGAGGAGGTGCTTTCGCGTGGTTGCATTTTCCCAGCTCGGGAGACTCCAGGGAAAACATTCCTAGACACTGCTGAGGACTGAGGGGAGGGATCTACCCTGGCAGTGAGGGTTTATGACTCTGTGTCCTGCCCAGTGTCTGTTCTGCTGCCAGTGCTGTGGGCAGGGCTGGGTGTGTGCCCTGAACCACATCACTGTCCTGCTACTGCCTGGGGTCCCTCTCAGCCCCCCATTTACCTTGGGATTGAAGCTTTAGATGACTGTCCCATCCCTTGTTGAGGTGAGCTGGGAATGTGCCTCTGGATCATTGCAGCAGGTCATCCCGGGACAGAAACTCTGAAGCTCCTCTTGAGCTGATCCCATGGAATCCCCTGCCCAGCTTCCTTTGCAAGCACATTTTGGGGATAGAAACCCCATTTCAAACATCCATTTGCAAAGACTTGATAAGAAAAAGTTTTGTTCCTTAAGCTGAGCTTAAGCTGTGTAGATTTTTTTTTTCTGTTCCCTGCTTAGTCATTGGCTGGTACCAGGGTGTAACTGAGTGCTGATACCAGTGATCCAGGAGGGGTTTATCCTCTGGGAAACACGGAATAGGAGGCAAACTGTCAATGCTTCCCCTTGGACCAAGCTGAGGAGTCCTGGTGCGTTTGATGATTCCTGGTTTTAGAGGAGCTCCCTCTGCTTCCTGTGTTCCTTTCTGAAATCCAGGTGCCTCCATACTGAGCAAGGAGGAATGGGCACTTTAAAAGAGCTCTAGACTGGGAGAGAGAAAGGATTCTGGGGCAGGATTTTGCTACAGGAGGAGAATGGCAGAGCAGTCCTGACCCAGAGGTGGGGACAGGGGTGTGAAGACCTTCAAATTTCCAGCCCTGAGTCGTCAAGAGCAGCAGAGAGGAAAGAGACTGGAGTCATCCCTTGTGTCCATCAGCTCATCCAAGGTGCTTCCCCCTCCAGGTGTGGTGCTTCTTCCCCCCAGAGTTTTGGGAAGGTGTTTGGCCTGTCAGAACCTTCCTGTTAAAGAAGTGTGAGGAAACAGGAATGATGTGCTTAGATCTGCCATCCTGCAGTCACAGGAGACAGGAGCTCACTCCTGGAGTGGCTTATTCCATAAAAGGGGGGAAACTGTGGCAAGTTTAGAAGCTTGTTGAAAAGAAACTAGGCAGCTGACAGCGGAAAATGTCTCTCTTGTCTCCTGCAGGCAGGGAAACAACTGGGGAGGCAAGTAGGAAGCTTAGAGCAAACAGGATGTCGGGCTTGTAGAAAGGAAAAAGCCATCGTGCTTGAGCGGGGAGGTGAAAGGGAATGTTAGAAATAAGAAGACGTCTTTCGAGAAGTTGAAGTTGTCTGAATGAGGAAAGTGGGGCAGAAAAAGAATGTAAATCCTGCCAGGCTGAAAGTAAAACCCCAGTAAGACAGGAGCAGTAAGACAGCTTGAAGAGCAACTTGCAAAAGCATAAAATCCTGTTTATTCATTTTCCGAGCGTATCAGACAGAAAGTCTTTCAGGGTCAGTAGCAGATCAAGGTAGAGAAAAAGCACTTGGAGAAGATAAATCCATAAGAGAAGAAGGAAGTGACTGCCTTTATGTTCGCTGGGGAGGAATTTAGGTTAGTTCCTGTCCCAGAACCCTGCTTTTTGGGGAGTGGAATTTCTGCAAAAGGCAGCCTTTACCTTGGAAAAAAGGGGGTGGGTATGTGGAGCTGAGGGGGACAGAAAGGAATAGAATCATAGAATGCTGATTCCAGTGGGATGAAGTTCAACAAGGCCAAGTGCCGGGTCCTGCACTTTGGCCACAACAACCCCCTGCAGCG
>JAYRBT010000010.1:20835546-20879446 GCA_036023395.1 Myiotriccus ornatus | reverse complement strand
ACTTCCAGGGATCCAGGGGCAGCCACAGCTTCTCTGGGCAACCTGTGCCAGGGCCTCACCACCCTCACAGGGAAGAAATTCTTCCCCAAATCCAATTTAAACTTATTCACTGTCAGTTTAAGACCATTCCCCCTTGTCCTCTCACTCCAGGCCCTTGGAAATAGTCTCTCTCTGTCTTTCTTGTTGGCTTCTTCAAGTATAGAAAGGCCACAGTTAGGTCACCTCAAAGCTTCTCTTCTCCAGGCTCAACAATCCCAATTCTCTCAGCCTTTCAGCAGAGCTGCTCCATCCTTTTGATTATCTTAGTGGCCTCCTCTGGAGCTGGTTTCCTGCTTTTCCCAGTACAGGATGGGATCAGCACATCAAATTAGGGATGGGTTCAAAGCAAACCCATGTAAAATCTCCAGAATACTGAAAAATGTTCATGTTTTATTGGTGTTCAGAAATTGTGTAAACTCATGGAAAAAGTCCAGCAGGGGCTGTTCAACAACTGTACCACTCTTGGCTTAACAAATTCCAGAGGTGAGCTGATCCCAGAGGGCTGGGATGCTGTTCTGGAGCTGCTCTTGGGCATCTGAGCAGTGCCAGGGAGCCTGAGCTGTGGGACACCCCGTGACTGCTGGGCTTATCAAAACCACCCCAAAAGTTAATTACCAGCAACAGGAATTATTTAAGGAGTGTTCATAGGTGCATTTTTTTCCCCCTCATCTCCATCCTTTCTCTTCCAGGTGCTGTCAGAACAGAATTTTGAGTCCTTAGTGCTTAAACATTGGTTACTAATACTAATTTTTCTCCCTTTTCAGACAGTTTTTAATCAGGAGGTAAGTGGAAGCAGCCCTGTGGAGCAGGGTGGTCGTGCTGGTGGGATGGGGAAGTTTGTATGCCTTCTCTGACTCCACCAATTTCTGCCTTTGGGGTTCATTATCATCATATTCCCTTGGTAAAAACCTTCTTTTCGTGGTCCAGAGGGTTTCAGGAGCCAGGCCTGGCTCTTCCTGGTATATCTGGAGGCTTGTTTGGGTAGTACAGGTGAGGTAGAAGCATAACACTGTAAACAAATGTGATTTTTCCATACTTCCCCATTGATCTTTTGGTTTCAGGGATCAGAGGAAACGGCTCCAGACATTGGTAGAAAACAAGTTCTATGAGTGGCTGGTCCAGACGGGGAACCGGCAGCAGCTGGACAGCCTGGTCCCCCTTGCCATGGGATCCAAGCAGGCAGCAGGATAACATCCCATTCCTTAGCACAGAAGGAAAGGAAAGGTGAGTGAAAGGCCTTTTCCTCCTGGTTCTTCTCTACCTACAAGAATTGTGCCATGTTTGCGTGCAGAGCCAAGGCAGAGGTAGAACAAGCTGTTCGGTGAATGTTCTCCCCAAAGCTTTGCATTTGGTTTTAGTTCTTATTTTGCTGTCAAAACCCCCTTTTTCAGTGGAAATCTGTGTCCTCAGAACCTGCCTTGTTGTCAAGTTTGGTTTATTGGAGACATCTGTAAAGGCACAACATGGACATGTTGCACATAATGGGGTGTCCAGCTGGTTGGAAGAGATGTTCCTTTAGAGGAACTGTGTGGATTGATGTCTATTTACCCATCTCACCTTTGCTGAAGAGAACAGGGTGAGACTGTGGGTCTCACTACTTCCTTTGTAGTGTCTCTTCCCAAGCAGAAGTAGTTTAGGAGCTGGAGATCTGCCCTTATCCTGCTTCTCTGCCATGGCATGTTTCAAACCATCAGAAAGCTGGTTTATTTTTGGTTTGGTCTTGGAATTCCTTTTTCTTTGCTAGCGTTGGGAGTAAAATCTGCTGCTTTTATTCTGTTCCAGAGCTCAGGGAACAGGCAGCAATACCCCCAACTCAGTTCTCATTAAGACTTTGTGGCCATCCTGCCTGGACCCGCTGGATCCAACACCCAGCCTTGGACTGTCTGGCTGCTCTAGGATTCCTGATCGCTGCTGCCTTCCTGGGAATGTGCTGTAGTTATCCTGTTGGTGACTGAGATGGCACTGGAGGATGATGAAGTTGTGCCTTGTTGCAGAGCTGACCTCATGGTGGGTGTCCATGTGTGCAGGTATCCAGCACACCAGGGATCCTGGGACAAAGCTGGATGCAGGGCCCTGGGCATCACCTGCATTTCATGGTACAAACCAGCTGCACTGGTTTTATAAATGTGAAAAAGAAGTGTTTGACTTTTTTATGAATTCAATCCAGTAGGTTTTTTTTAATATGAAGATGGCACTTAAGTGATGGGGTTTTTATGGGATGAACTTTTGTAAGCGCTGGGATTTTATGGAATGAACTTTTGTACATGGTTGCATTGTTTTGACAACTGTCAATAAACCAGAGTTCTTGGATAAACCTGGCACCTGTCCTAGGGAAGGGCTGTTACCTGTACTGAGGGTGTTAGAGGGACACAACATCTTTAATCTTAATGAAATGGGAACCAGTCAGTGAGAGCAAAATCCTCATTTCTTGCCAGCCATGGAGCTGAAGGGTTTGAAGGCTGTCCTGGAACAGGGTTTTGATACAAAACAGTGTTGCTGCTTTCCATATTTCTCATAAAGAATATCAGCTTGACTAAGCACCTTTCTCCTGTGCTGGTGGGAGCTGTTATAGGAGATGTACTTGTAGCTGAGCACCTAAATAAACTCAGAAAACAGAGAGAGGCACCACCAGCTGCTGCTTCCACTCATCCATGCAATGCCTTTGGAAGAGCTCTCCAAGCTGAGAGCCAGAGGAAGGCACAGTGCTCTGTGTGCACAGCTTCAGAATCCTTCTGAGGGTCTCCCTTGGCTCCTGGGCTGGCAGGTGGGGTGAGTTTATTATATATATGATATTCATGTGAGGTGAACTTATAAGATTTAACCAACTCTTAAAGGAGGAATGTGTGAAGAGACCACATCTACGGATAGTACCTGGCTCATGCTTGAACTGTGATCTTCATAAAACAGCATTTGGGTTCAAAAGTGAATAAATTCAACCGAGAGCAACAGCAGTGGGTGATTGAAGGCACCTAAAATGGGAAGAGGAGCTGCTGTTGGGCATGTGTGCCCCAGGCTCTCGGATCTGCCTGCATTGAGTGGAGCTGCTGTTGCGAGAGTGCTTGTCCTGACAGATTTGAAAGAGGGGCTGCGTGTTTCGGGCGCTGCTGTGCCAAATTCGTGTCCCTTTGTCTCCCTAAGCCTTTGGGCTGGGGCACTGAATAGCTGCAGAGGTGGTTTTTCATAATGCCGTGGGGGGGGGGGGTGGGTGTGTGTCAGCCAGCCAGCCTCGGCCTCCCTGCCCCGCACACGGAGCATGACTGGAGTGGAAAACGCCTTTGCTCCAACCTCAGATGGCAGGGGGAGAGTTTGGAGTTGGATTTGTGGCACCTGCAGAGACAATCAGGAGTTTGGGCAGCATTCTTTACTGTGGGATGTGTGGAACCAGTTGCCACACATCCTTCGTTTCTTCTGTGTCAGGTGCTGTTTGGAGCACTGTGGATCAAGCTGAGGGTGTCCTGGGAAAAGCTGCACAGATATTTCCACTGAGAGCTTTCAGTGCAGGGCTGTGCTTTGCAAGCCTGTGGCGTGTGCCTTGAGCACGTGTTTGCTATTCCTTAACTGTATCCTTCGCTGCACAGAACATTGCCTGATAAATACTGGGTCCCCTCCTTACGAAGGGGGGTGGTCCCTGCAATCCAGTGAGGATTCCTTCTGCTTTAACAAGCTGGGAAGGGAGGGAGCAGCCAAACTGCCCCCTGTGCTCCTGGGCTTGGCAGGGGGCTGCGTGTTTTGAGTGCGTTTGGCAGAGTTTTGGTGTTCTGACTCAGCAAATGGAAACAAAGGGAGGATGGCGAAGCCTTCCTTTATTCCATAATCCTGTTTGCTTTTCTGGAAATCGGCTATAGCCTCAGAATCACTGACTCAATTTTTGGATCCTATTCTCATGACAAAGCGGCTGTCTGGTTTAAAACAAGCCCATTATAAAAAGGGCACCTCGGCTCCTGGCTGTTCGTAACAGCTCCTGACGTTCCTCCGGCACAGGGGACTTGGCTGGAACGGAAAATGTCCAGAGCTGGAACCAAGGTAAGTTGATTTGCAGTATATTCATGATTTTGGACAAAAGCTCAGAATTTATCAGGGATAAGTTGTGGAGAACCTTTGTTTTCTTTGCTCTGCTGACAGCTTCCCCCTCTGCCAGCGGGTGGGCAAGAGGAGAAGCCTCAAATCCCTCCTCATGTGAGGGGAGCACCTCCCAAGTCTCCTCAGGTTTTGGCTGGTTCCTCTGGGGGTGGCTCTGCCAGAGGATGGAGTTGAGCGTAGTGACTGGCGAGGGGACATCTTAAATGATTTTAAATCAGCAGGAGCTGATGCCTTGTAAATTGGAGGCAGAGGGTGCTGTGCCAGAAGGGAATGAGACGAGCTGGGTTTGCAGAGCGGAGTCTCCTGGAAGGCTTCCTTGGGAGAACCTGACTCCCAACACCAGCAGCAGCTGCCACATCCCTTTTCCACGGTGGAGCAACAGAAGGACTCCTGAACATCGACCGTAGAACCAAAGGGAGTAGTATTCCCTGCGGGATGTGAACCGGCCTTGGGATTCGGTGGAATTGGCAGGGGTGAATTTAAATTGGACAAGGAGGTAGATCAGGAAGCTCAGCTTCAGCTGGAGTGCTGTGTCAGGTGGGAATCCAGCTCTGGTGCTGTGTTCCTCAGCCTTGAGCTGAGCAGAGCTGGTTGGTGGCCTCGTGGCAGGGTTGGGACCGGGCAGGGAGAAGCAGCTGGGACAGGGAAGGAGGGTGAGAGCCTCGGAATGGTGGCCAGTTTTCCCCATGGAATGTCAAACACCTGTTAAGAAGCTGTGGGCAGAGGTTCTAAGCTTTGTTTTTGGATTGGATTCCTTCTAAGCTGTGGAGGCTGTAAGATCCAAGGGGGTATGGGAAGCACAGCGGGTTTGCAGGCACCAGGCGATGCTGTGGATGATCTGGATCTGGTGTCGGCTTCTCCGCGCTCCTCTTGGCTCTGATCTTGGCACAAGGCTTGGCTGTTAGTCTGGAGATCCGAGGAGAGTGTGCTGGTGGCTCTGAGGTCTCAGGGGTACAGTTTTTCCATGCCTGCACCTAAAATGAGTGCCAGGGAATTGTAACTGATCCATCCTCGAGTCTCCTGTCCCTTGGAGAGCCTTGAGCACAGTCTGCCCAAAGCTGTGTCCCCTCCGAGTGTGCCACAGGGAATCCATGGATTATATGCTGCTGAGGTGCAAGATGCCCAGGAGGAGTTATCTTTTCTCTATCCCGTGCTCTTGTTTAGCACATTCCAGGGAGAAGAAAATGACAAAGGAAAGAATTAAACACCATTTCTCACAACCTCAGCAGCTGATCTGCCCTGGAAAGGGGTCACTGCTTGCACAGAAGGCAATGGGCACTGCTAGATTTGTTTTTAAGAGTTTCCTTCAGCAGCTGAGCTGCTGTTGGGAAGAAATGTGTGATAACTGAGGTGAGGTGACCAAGGGAGTAAGAGTTTCACTCCCATAAGGAAAATCTGCTTTGGTAAACCTGGCACCTGCCAGGTAAGCCCCAAAAAGGGAAGATTTGGGGTAGGGAGAGGTTAAATATAAGCAGAGCACCTTGAGGGTTTTACTGAAGGAAGGTGATTTGCTTGAGAGTGAGAGTCTGGAAGTGAAGTCTCTAGTTCTGTCATTATTGTACGGGTGAAAACTTCAACCTGCTCTGTTTGTGCCTGAATCCCCAAGGAAAACTGGGAAGAGAAGGTCTAAAATGAGTTGAGAGTGTGTGCAAAGAGCTGTGGTGGACAATGGGTGGGCAGAATTCCCCCTGTCCTTAAGTATTCCCGGAATAAACCAAGGAGCAGTGCTTTGGTTGGTCACAGTTTTGTGGGAAAAGCCATACTCTGGATGTGCTCTTGGAAAATGCCCTCCTGGGAACACCAGGGAGCTTTGCCAAGGTCCAGTTTGGCTCCATTGGGCTGGGTGGGGAAGGAACATCATTAAATCCCGGAATGGTTTGGGTTGGAAGGGACCTTAAATCCCATCCAGTTCCACCCCCTGCCGTGGGCAGGGACACCTTCCACTATCCCAAGTTGCTCCGAGGCTCATCGGAGCCTCTCATCCCTGGAGAAGGACACTTCCAGGGATCCTTCTGCCCAGAGACCAGACCCATGGTCTTACAGATGTTGGGCAGAGCTCACCAATAATGTTGGACACTCTGCATGGACAAGGGTGGGACTGTGGATCAGAGCACGGGGAATGAGTCTGGAGAGGGAGAGAACTCAGCTGTCCCAGCGGCACGTAATGGCTGAGCAGGGAAGAGAGGGATCCCTGCGGAGGGTTTTAAGGGGCATGGTGTCTTCCTTGACCCCTGGCCTCAGGAAGAGGCTGATGCCAAACCTACGTGAACAGGGCTTTTGGTGTTCCCTCCGGGTCATGCTGGCAGATTTTCCAGGTGGTGCCTCTGGGGACAAAGATCCAGAAGCAGGATCTGGACAATGGCAGCAGGTTGTGGCTGGGAAGGCCTGGCCGTGGTCAACTGCTCAAGAGTGGCAGTGTGGGAAAACAGGAATTGGGCATTTCAGTGCACACCTTTCACAGCCTTTATTCCCTGCAGGAAAGGTGGTAGTGATTCCCTGCAGGAGCTCACTTGCTCAGGAGAGATATGGGGACACATTGTTTTGTACTCACTGACTGCTTTGCACTGGGAGATCAGTCCTTGAAATTAAGAGGAATATGTGAGTGAAATAACATTATCCCAAGAAATGTCCACTGACATGAATCCTCTGGCAGGATCAGTCCGAGTCCCCAGATACCTGATCAGTCTGGTGCGACACCCTGACCAACCAGCTCCAGGAAAACTGTGGCTGACTTAATTTTTAACACAAAATAAATGATTGAAAATAAAAAGCGAACAAGTTGTCCCAGGTTTGGTTTGAAACCATGACAATGAATGATGTTTTTAACAGCGAGGATGTTACCAGGAACCAAAGGACCATGGGTGAGGTACAGCCAGGCAGGAGCAAGAGGAATCTTAATACCCAAGCTGTGGAAAAACCATGGGGAGAATGGATTGTGGGATACTGAATGTTGGGTGTTTACATCTCTAGAGCACCTGGTGTTCTGAGGAAGCAAGGGATGTGTCAGGAGAGGTGTGATGGCTCAGGAATCCTTATTGAAAAGAGCAGCTCTTGATGAATAATTGTCAGCTGAGCTGATATGAAAATGGGGCTGGAGAAAGGACTGCTCTGGTCTAGGGCTTGGCAATATTCCATGAAGGGGTTTTTAAGGAAAAATGGGTCGCCTCTCCAGGGCTGGCTGGGTGATGCCCTGGGAGAAAGGAATGGAATTTGCTCACCAGCTCTCGAGATCATTTCCAAGCAGGCTGTGATCAAGTCAGGATAAAATGTCCCTAAACAAAGTGCTTTGAGGTCAACCTGGCTGTAGAGCAGCTCCTGGGAAAGAAATGTGGTGCTGGATTGGGAATTTGTCAACTGTATTATGAGCTTGCAGCAGAACAATGCAATCCTTGGATGTCCAAAGATCTCTGGTACTCAGTGTCCATGGAATGCTCCTTTAGTTTCTCTTGGCACAGGCAAAGCTTGTGTGATGTCCAGTTTTTGGCAGTGAGTTTTGAGAAGGGAAGTTGTAGGTTGTTGGAGCAGGAACAAAGAGAATGGGCTGGAAGGCATGGCCTGGGAGCAAAGAGACCTCATCTTGTCAGTGAAGGTCTCACTGCAAACAGTCGGTGAGCCAGTATAAAAGGAAATCATGGAATCATGAAGGCTGGAAAAACCCTCAAAAGTCATCAAGTCCAGCTGTTAATCCAGCACTGCCAGAGCCACCACTAACCCGTGTCCCCAGAAATGCTGCTTTGTACAGTCCGTTGACTTCTCATGGCTCCCTTGGCCGTAATTTAGTAACTCCTGATCTAGAGAAGGGGGGAGGGAATTATTTTAATAGAGTTTTGCTGGAAATAGGACAGAAACTTCACCAAAGAAGAATTGGGTTGGATTCTTCACAGAGAGAGTGCTCAGCCATTGGAATGGGCTGCCCAGGGAGGGGGTGGATTCACCGTCCCTGGAGGTGTTTAAGGTGAGACTGGATGTGGCATCAGTGCCATGGCCTGGGAACCATGGCGGGGTTGGATCGAGGGTTGGACTTGATGATCTCAGAGGTCTTTCCCAGCCTGGATGATTCTGTGATTCTGTGACTGGGACAGATTGAGGGGCTGGGAAAGGCAAGACATCGGTGGCAGCCGGAGGCACTGGAGCCAGACTGGTGAACTGGCTGCTGTTGGTCCTGCTCAGGGGTTGGGCTTGATGATTTTTGACATCTCAAAGGCTCCGTTTTCAGATGTTTCACACTGTGATGAGGCTGGAATTCGGATGTGCTGGGACAAGGAACCTCCCCACTTCCCTTCCTCTGCTTGTTTCAGGTCACCTTCTATGAAGACAAGAATTTCCTCGGCCGTTACTACGAGTGTGACAGTGACTGCCCCGACTTCCACACCTACCTGAGCCGCTGCAACTCGATCCGTGTGGATGGAGGCACCTGGGTGGCCTACGAGAGACCGAACTATGCTGGGAACATGTACGTGCTGACGCACGGCGAGTACCCCGACTACCACCACTGGATGGGCCTCAACGACCGCCTGGGCTCCTGCAAGTACATCCAGATTGTGAGTGTCACCTCCTCCCGAGGGATGTTTCAATTTATTTATCAGGGAAGGGTTTCACGTGGGTGACCTGGCCCCTCTCTTCCTGGGGATCCGTGGAGAGGGGGGCTGTGGGGGATTTGTTCCCGCAGTCCTGCTCTGGGAATGGCAAAGTGTTTGGAGAGGGGAGAAAGTAAATCTTTCCCGCTCTGGATTGCAGAGCCCTTTGAGTTGGGGGTGGGTTTCCATGGGAACATCAGCCTGGTTTCATCTGCATGTTCCTTTAGGGACTTGGGTGTCCAGGCAGGTCACTCCAAGGTTTGCCTTTTCCCTGGTGTGCTGCCAACTGATCCAACTGATGGTGGGCACAAGGCCCATAACAGTGGGATGCAGATTTTGCAGGAGTATTTTTTTTGAGGGCCAGTTTGTTCTTCTCTGGCAAACCAAGGCTCCTTTCTGATTCAGTGAACTGACTCTCAGTATCATCAAACCTCTCTGGGCATGGAGAGACCAGCCCCAAGAGCAGCCCTGGAATGCCCAGCAGTGGAAGGGATGTCTGGAGCCCTCTTGGGCATGCTTGGAGCAGCCTGGTTATCTCCTGGTGTTGGGAGTATATCTCCCAGTTGTAGCACAGGAACTGTGCTCATCCCCTCCAAAATAATGAGTGGGAGGAAGGAGAAGAGGGAATGATCCTACTGGAAAACCTGTGGGGAGGAGCACCCTTTAGACCTGGCAGTGTGGATGGAGTGTGGGTTGGTGCTGCTGCTGAGGTTTTGCCAACAGTGGGACAGACACTGGTGATCCGTGTACAGCTGACTTAGAGCACAGCCACAAATTCCCACTGCATGGAGCAGGTCTCACAGCTGAGAAGGGGTTTCCTTTTTCTGTCTGGGGGTCTAACACCCCTCTGAGTCTGTTCTGGGTTTGAGCTGGGTCTGAATCCCTTTGCAGAGGGCAGGGAGAGTTTCCAGCCCCTTCAGAGCACTGATTTGGCATAAGAGATGGAACCAACACACGTGGGGGATGTAACACAGCTTCCCCCAGCAAGATGAAATGCGGGAACCTTATCCTGCACATCCACCTGGTACCTGGCTTTCCCTCCTGCCCTGGGGGAGACCCTGAGACCCCGCAGAGCTCGGCTAGGAGGGAGCAGGTTGGGAGGGTCGGGGAGGCGGGGCAGGGGTGTCCAGGCAGCTGCAGATTAAAAGCTGCCGCGGTGCCTTCGGGCAGAGCAGCGCTTCAAATCCCGGTGGGAAACACCCGCCCTGCTGCAGTACGGCCCAGCTGGGGTCAGCGGCTCATTAAACTCCTTGCTGCTGGAGGAGCCGGGGATGGGGGGGTTCCGTCTCTCCGGATGCTCACAGGGAGTGGCTGAAGGGCTCAAGCCTGCCCAGGATAGCGATCCTGGCACTGCTGACTTGGCCTTATCCCTTCCCTGCCTGCAGCCTTCTCTCTGCAGAGCCAGGGCTGGGATGGGGTTTGAGCTGGAGCTGCTCTGCTCTGGCTCGGTGCTTCTGTACCCTCTGTGCACATCAAAATTTACCCCAGCTGCCTTCCCCTGGCACTTTTGGGGTCTGACATGAGCTGTTCAACCCTGGCCTGGTGTGCTGGGGCGTGGCTTGGACCCGGTTTGAGTCTGACTGTGCCCCAGCTCTGCTCCCACATGCTGGTGACTGTCAGAGCCAGGACGTGTGGATACCTCCCTCCAACACTTTGCCATCAGGTTGCCCAGAGAAGCTGTGGCTGCTCCATCCCTGGAAGTGTCCAAGGCCGGGTTGGATGGGGCTTGAAGCAACCTGGGATAGTGGAAGGTGTCCCTGCCCGCAGCAGGGAGTTGAACTCTATGATCTTTTTGTCCCTTCCCACCTGAATCATTCCATGATTCCATGACTCTCTCCCTTTTTTCCAGCCGAGTGGAGGCCGGGGTCACATCCAGGTGTTCGAGAAGGGCGATTTTGGTGGGCAGATGTTCGAAGCCACCGAAGACTGCCCCTCTGTCATGGAGGAGTGGCACATGCGTGAGGTGCACGCCTGCAGGGTGCTGGAGGGTGTCTGGGTTTTCTACGAGCACCCCAACTACCGGGGCCGGCAGTACCTGCTTCCCAAGGGGGAATACCGCAAGCCCGTGGAGTGGGGAGCGGCCAGTCCCGCCGTCCAGTCTTTCCGCAGCATCTCTGAGTGAGCCAAGCCCGTGGGCTGGGCTGCCACAACCCCCAATAAAGCAACTGAGTCGCTCAGCTCCTCCTTGTCCTGCTCATTCCCAGGATCTGCGCACGGGTTTTCCTGCCTTGGGGGGACTGGGGTGGAGCTGAGTCTGCTCCAAGCCAAGCATCGCCCACCAGTCGCTGTCTCTGCTGCCATCCCCTTCCTCCACGCCCCTAATCCCCTCCATCCCACTGCTCCTCTCTAGGAAAAAACCATCCCAAAGCTGGAGCTTGTGCACCAGCATTTGTCCCACTGCTCCGCTGGACTGGCCCACACATCCCCAGTTTCAGTGCTGGCTGTGGGTGGCTCAGTCTGTCATGTCCCTGTGGAGTCCCTGCCTGCTCTGCTGCTGCTCCACAGTATCCTGTGAGAAGGGATGAGGTTTTCATCCATGTCATGTGCCCCCCTGGAGACCCTGAGCAGCAGATGTCCTGGGGGAGTGTGTCCTTCTTGTGATGCACAGGGCTGTGGGACTGGGAAAAGGTGGAGATGGGAGGCAGGAATCCCAGGTGGAGTAGGAGAGGGACAGCCATACTCCCCATGGGGAATGCTGGGGACCTGTCAGCCCTGACAGGCACAGGATGTCCCTTGTGGGCAAGAGCCGAGGGGTCCCCCTGCTTAAACTGGGGTTGAGCACTGCATGAAGCTGGGCAGCTGGAAGCAGGAGAGGGGCTGGATGTGGGATAGAGGCAGGGAGTGCCTCTGAGGGCTGCCTGGGATGGGAGGTGACTGCTGGATGATCTTGAAGGGCAGGCATTGCTCCTCAGGCACCAGAGATGTGCAGGAAGCAGAGGGGACTGTTGAGCTCCCAGTTTGCCAGCAGGAACATCCTGTTTTTCCCAGTTCTGCTGGGTGTCAGGCTAGTCCCACACACAGCATCCTGAGCAGGAATAACAGATGCCTGGGCACTGTCCCCTGGAGATCTGCAGCCTGTTTGCACATGGAGCCCAGGGGCCTCGGGATAATGACTCTGGACGTGGAAGCAGAGCCCTTCCAGCCATGCTCTGCAGTCTCTCCCTGGGTGATGTATGAGGTCATTACGGAGCAGGAGGCAGGTTAAGTGATGCTGTCAAACCTCAACCCGGGAATGTCAGCAGGGAACAGGAAGGGGCTGCCAGGAGGAGCAGCTCCTGCCCCCTGGACTTCCCCCAGCACAAAGCTGGGCTGAAGAGAGTCGTTGTCTTCTTCTTCTTCTTCTTCTTCTTCTTCTCTCAATCCCCTCCCTCAGCCCCCCACCCCATTCCAACCCTTCCCTGCAGAGGATGGTGCATCTTCCTCAGTAACTTCCATCCATCTCCATCCCAGATCAGCAGGATGCAGATGATCTGGCCTTACAGTTCTCAGTGTATTTTCCTCCAAAATATTCCACCAGGACCAACCAGCTTCCATCTCCCCTTCTCCCAGCAAAGCTCTCCAAGTGTATCCAAGGGCAGCAGCTTGAGGACAGCCTGGCTCCTGTTTCTTTTTCGGGGAGCCTGTGGCCATCCCCATTTTGGATGGAGAATCTTCTTCAGGCAGGTGTGCTCTACCCGGTGCATTTCCAGCCATGTTTCCCCCCAGATTTTGGGGAATGCTCAGTTGGGAAGCGTGTTCCCCACCCTACATCCCCTGCAATGGGGTTTGTGGGTGCTGGAGATGCAGGGGATGGGTCTGGGGCACATCCATCCCAGAGCATTGAAGGAGCCAGACCTGGATCTGCTTTACCCTTAAGGTAACATTTTCCCATGTCCTTCCCTTTCACTGCTGTTCTACCCACCTCAAAATCCCAATTATCCCAACTCTTCCCTGCTCATCCTCATCCTCCTGGCTCTTGTCCTTGGGTGAACGTTGCATTGTGCCCGCAACGTTGGCAACCAACACAAATCACAATAAAATATTCTACTTGGCAGGGGGTTTTGATTATTTTTTTAATTTTATTATTCTTCTAGATGACTTTTTCCACTGGGGGCTCCCTTGCCACAGCAGCACACGGAGCAGGGCGCCCGTGGAGATGAGCAGGGAGCGCAGGCAATCCAAACCCAGCCTTGCTGACGCCATTTCTTCCCTGACAGCTAATTTCCATTTCACAGTATCAGGGGGTCTGCTCCAGTAATTGGCACGCAAATTGTGTCCATGGGCCTCTTAGGCATGAGCAAAGACTCTGCTCGTTGGAATAAGCCAACTCCAGGCTGATGGATGGGGTGTAGGGAGGTCATGGCGAGGGAGAATATCCAGATGCCTGTGCGCGCACACTCCTACGAAATTCCCCATTCCATGCCCTCCCCCCATCCCTACTTTCTTTATCCAGCAAACTCTAATCTATCATATTGCATTGAGACAAACCCTGCTCCATTTCCCTCTCTTTCCTTTTTTTCTCTCTAAGGGGAATGTGATGGAACCTGCTCTTGGATTTAATAAGGAGATGGTGCAGGAATTAAAGCAGTGCCGTGCTTCATTAGCAGCTGGCGATCACACAGAGCTGCCCCAGATGTTAATTACACTTTGGGAGTTAATTGGTATAAGGCTTTCCTCTCCTCCATCGTCTGTAATCCGGTGGTGGGGTGAGGACCTCTGGAAGCAGCGACTGCCGGGCTGGTGTCTGTCCCCCCTCCTCAGCCCACCCGGCGCCAGCCATGACTGAGGGCCACAGGCTTGGAAATCTTAGAGTCACCTTCATTTCCATCCCCTTGGTGCCCAAAGATCTGCTGTTATTTTTTCCTCTTTTCCTTCCTGTGTTGCCCTGCTCCAAGCTTTCTCTCCAGCTGCTGGGGAGAAGCAGGTCCAGGTAGGATGGGGGAATGGCGGGAGGTGGCTTCATGCTGAAGGAGGAAAGAATGGCCCTGTCAAAGCTGGTCATTCCCAGGGGATCCCTTTCTCCTGCTCCCTGATCCATCTTTGCTGGCCCATCCCTTCCCTCCAGATCTGGAGAGAGATGGGAGAGTCTCAATCTGCCCCCACAGCATCTCTGCTGCTCAAATCCCCCCAGTTCTCGAAGGAAAATAGTCTCCAGTTTCCTCCCTCCCCTTTTCCACCTTGGACTGAGCCTGATGAAATGCAAAAGCTGCTATAAAGCTGAGGGGGGGCTTTGTGCTGGAGGGCAGAAATGATATGCTTGGAAATGAGAAATATTCCTCTGAATGCTGCCAGTTTGTTCCTTTTTTTCTGAGCTGGCTGGCTGTGGCCCATCGTGGGACAGGGTTATCTCTGGGATGGAGCTGCACATCCTTGCATTCCTGCCTGGAGATTCCTGTATGGCTCCAGTGGGACACTTGCACTCAGCTTTGCCCTCCCCAGAGCTGCTCCCAGGCCCTAATGGTGGGACACGGAGCTCTCACCACTCTGGTGTGACACAACCAGCCCACACTCCCATGTTTTCCCTCCTCTTCCAGTGCCCTCAGGGCTTTGTGAGTCTTGATGTTACTGATGCTCTTTGATCTTGAAGCATCAGCAGCTCAATGCACCTTTTTCCTGCCATTAATGGATGAGACACAGTGTCCCTTCAATTCCAGCCCTGGAAGGGTTCAAAAAACACGTGGATTTGGCAGTTTGAGGTGGAGATGTTGCAAAGCAAAGCCATTCAAGGCTTCTTTGGTAGGATTGAAAGAAAAACAATATTTTCATACTTCGAAAATTATTTGGTTTGGGGGTGGATGGAGAAAGAAGAGATGTTTAAACCCTTTCAACTTTTGTGATTTTGGGTCTTGGTTTTAGGTTTAATCGTGGGCTTGGCAGTGCTGAGGGGACAGCTGGACTCGATCTTAGCTTTTCCAACCTAAACAATTCTATGATTCTATGATTTCATGATGCCATGATTCTGTGATTCTGTCATTCCATGATTCCACAATTCTATGATTTCCTGATTCTATGATTTTATGATTCTGCAATTCTGTGATGCCAGGGTTCCATGACTTTCTGATTCTGTGATTCCATGATTCTGTGATTCCTTGATTCTCTGATTTCCTGTGCCCATGATTCTCTTCTTCCTTGATTCCATGAGTCAGGGCAGCCCTCCATTGCTGCCTGGGTCCCTTGGAGCGCTGCCCTGTTTCCCACCATCTCCTCACTGAATCCAAAGCCCCTGGTTCAGGGATTCAGCCCCACCTTCCCCCCAGCTGGGCAGTCTGAAGCTCCTCTCCAGTGACTCCAGCACCTCCTTCGGGAATGTGGCCCTTCCAGATCTCCTGTTTCCCTCTGTTTCATGTACAAACCACCCTGTGCTTTCCCTGTGGGCCCTGGGCGAGAGGCAAAGCTTGAATGGAGCAAAGGGATCAGGATGCTCAGGACAAGCTCCTTCCATCCCGCTCTGAGCCTGGGGGAAAAGTCTGGCCCAGTTCTGGGCGTGAAGAGCTCCGGAGCTGGTTTTTTATCTCGCATACAACCATGTCAAGGAGAGGGAAGGAGAGGAGAGGGAAAGGGAGAGGAGGCACTTCCCATGGCTTCCCTTCGCCGGCCCCCAGCAGAGGGCAATCGAAGCAAATGGAAGAGACGAGACCTGGCGATAGGTGTGTGAGAGGAGCAGATTCCAGGCCGGAGCGACCTGGAAGTGGAGGGATGTGCAAGAGGATGCACAGGCAGAGGAATGCGATGACGGAAAATGTGCACCCGGAGCGCTGGGCAGGGAACAGGGCTGGAGTGGTGCTGGAGAAGGAGGTCGGAACAAAACAGGGCAATTCAAGGCTATTTTTGTAAGAATTAAAGTGATGTTTTTCTAACTCCAAAATTTTTCTCTTTGGGGTTGAAAGAAGAAGGAAGGGGAAATGTTTAACCCTTTTGTTTAAACTTTCTTGATTTTAGGTCAGTGTTTATGAAAAGTGCTGCTTGACTGAGCACCTTCAGCAGATGGTGCAGCAAGGAAAGGCTTGGATTCTATTGCACCTGGTCCATTGTGTGACTGAGCCCAGCTCAGTTTCTGGATGGTCTGGTCTCTCAGAAATCAAATTCCATCATAGCCACACGTGCCTGAGGGGAAACACCAGGGAAAAGTTGGGCACAGCATCCCTTCCACCTCCCCACTGCTCGACCAGCTCGGGCACTGCTCCCTGCATGCTCCTGCCTGGCTTAGCAGATATTCCCAATCTGATTTCCTACATATTCAGGTTTCCTCCCTATGGTTTTCCAGCTTCTTTTCGTGTGTGTGTGGTTTTGTTTGTTTTGTTTACTTTTTTTTTTTAAATTATTATTATTATTTCTTTGTTTTTGTCACGAACTGCTTGGAATCACAGAGGGCTGTTTTAGCAAGGATTGCTTCCTATGGCAGGAGGGTGATCTTGAGCTGCCGTCACAGCCAGGACAGGATAGTGCAGGGAAGTCTCTCCTGGCAGGAGGGATAGGCTTTTTGTCACGATGCCTCTTCTCGGACAGGGTACAAGTGGTCTTTAGTCTTAAAGGAGAAGAAGGAAGGGGCTCCACCACCTTTTCCAGCAGAGCCCCCCGCTTTGTCTCGCTGAGATGAGAGCGGTGCAATCTCCCCATCTCCCGCCGCGCTTCCAGATGCTCCTTATCTCGTCTCACCTTCCCTGGGAGCTGGGGGCAGGGCCGGCTGCCCAGACTCCCCACCTGCGATGTCCCCGGCTCTAATCAGCCTCCGGGAGCCGTGATTGAGCCCCCAGCTCAAAATCAAACGGATTTCTGGCAACGCGGGCGCGGCGAAGGTCGGGCGGCGGCAGGAAGGGAGGCAGGAGGGGGCCCCGCTGTCCCCCCACGCCCCCCGTTCCAGCCGATCCCGGCGGGCAGCGCCTCTCCCCGTTTTTCTCCAGCATTATCAATTACATTTGGATTATTATTCCTCACTGAAGCCCAAGTGACCCGCAGACAGCTATTTCCTAATGGGGAAACGTTACGGGCAACTTATTAAGGAACAATGCGTCATTAAGGGGGGAGAGCTTCAAAGGCTCCTAAACGCGTTTCAAAGGACACAATGCGGGACACGGGTGAAATTTGTGACAAGGAATAGTCCGGGCCCAATGTAATTAACTAATTCTCGATCAAAGGGGTTTTAGAACTGAACGGTCAGGGAATTCAATTATGGGCTTCCTAATGAAGCACTCTGTGCCAAGGCACGGGGATGTTTTCTCCTGGAAAAGCAGGGCTGAGGATCAGGGCTAGGATTTCCAGGGAGGTTTCGGGGAGAGAAGCACCAAAAAAGATCATCGCGGGTGGATTTGGGGCAGGCGGAGTGAGATCAAGGAATCATGGAATCACAGGATGGTTTGGGTTGGAAGGGATCTTAAAGCTCAGCTCGTTCCGCACCCTGCCATGGGCAGGGGCACCTTCCACTAGACCAAGAGCTCCAGCATCCAGGTCCCCCGTGATGACCATCTGTCCTGGAGATATCCCTGTGCTGGGACATGTCCCCCCTCCCTCTGAGCTTTGGCAGACTGACAACTCTTTTGGAGCCAGGGCTTGGGGATGCAACAAAACAGAATCAGGAATCTCCTGATGTTCTCCCTGGAAAACCCGGGCAAGGGAGATTTTCTCCTCTGCTGCCTGAATCCAACCTCTAGCAAAAAAACCCCCCAAGATTCTCTGTTTATGAAAAAGCATCTTCCAGTCTTCCACGAGTTTTCTCTTATTATGGAAAGTTGGTTTGCTCACTTTACAAAGGGAAATGTATCATGAATTTTCCCTTCATTCTCCTTTTTTTTTTGCCCCGTTTAACAACCTATTTGTGTGTTGCATGAAAGTTACACAGTTCTTTAGATGCGTTTGCTATTTTATTTCCTTTCATTCAAAAATATGTCAGTAATCTTTTTGTTAACATGAAAGATAAAGGATTAGTAATGCAAGATGCAGTTTTCTTGTAACCTTCTTGAAAGCAGACTATAGTTTCTTATCTGGCTCTAACATTCATTTTCCTGAAATGAAAAAAAAAAAAAAAAAAAAGAAAAAGAGAAAAGAAAAAGAAAAGGAAAAAAAAGAAAAAGGACTTCTTAAAATGAAATAAACTATATTCGATTCAGACTAGCGGAGCCGGCAGAGGAATTTATTGCAGCTGCACTGAAGTTCTGATGCAGCACTGAGGACCTTTCCAAGGAAACAGGGAACAGACACATGGAAAATGCTGCTGGAAAGAGAAACCTCTGTAGAGTTGCAGAGTCATGGAATTGTTTATGTTGGAAAAGCCCTCTAAAGTCATCGAGTCCAACCATTCCCCAGCACTTCCAAGGCCACCTCTAACTCCTGTCCCCAAGTGTCACATCCACATGGATTTAAATTCCTCCAGGGGTGGGGACTCCACCACTGCCCTGTGTAGCTGTGCCAGGGCTGGACAACTTTTTCCATGAAGAAATTTTCCCTGATATCCAACCTAAACCTCCTCTGGTATAACTTGAGGCTTATCCTTCCAAGACCATACGATGCCCATCTGGGTGACTTGGGCAGCTGTGATATTTCCTTGGACACATCCAGGATGTCCCACCATTTACTGGGCTTGATACTCACTGCAGATGCACAGAAAAGTTGCCAGAGGAGCTGTGGAAGCTTCCCATCCCTGGAAGTGTCCAAGGCTAGGTTGGATGGGGCTTGGAGCAACCTGGTCTAGTGGAAGGTGTCCCTGCCCATGGACTGAATGAGCTTTAAGGTCCCTTCCAACAAAAACCATCACGTAGTTCTATGATCTTCTGCTCATGGCTCCTGAGCAAACAAGGGTTTGCAGCAGTGGCATCTTCTGGAACTTTTGTGAGTGACATTGGGTCTCCAGGAGGTCCCGCCTTGCATCACCCCACCTGCCTCGTCTCAGAGCTTCCCTTTCTCCCTGCTGAAGGCAGGCAGGGAGAAAAGGACATGGAAAAACACCAAGGAGAGGAAAAGGAGGGATGGGGACAGTGCAAAGGGCTTCCAGGGACCAGCAGATCTTCAAGCAGCACCTGCTGAAGCAAACAGCTTAATTTTCATCAAATGGTTTGAATTGAAAAGGGCTTTAAGACCATTTAACTCCAAAGCTGATGGAGTTGATTTCTTTGGAGGTGCGGAGGGTGAAAGTAAACCAAGGCTGAGCAGGGGCTGGTTTTCACAGCACCAAAATCCTCTGGTCCATAAACCTCCCAGAACAGCAGGTAGGGAATGCCCTAACCCAGGAGGAGAGGGGGGCCAAGTGGGCAGAGCAGGATGCCCTGTCCTGCCTGGCCCACCCTGCTGCCATGCCAGCCACCCTCTCCCACCAGGCCAACAGCTCCTTCAGGGTTAAATCCCTGTATAAACTGCTGGATTTCTTGGCAATTAGCTAATGGGTCCTCAGCATCTAAACCAAGGTGCTTTCCCCACATCCAGTGGATTTGGTTGATATTGAGTTGGCCTGACAGGGACCAAGTTTGTTTATAACCTGGTTTGCAGGGAATACTTTGTTTTGCTCTGGAGAAACTTGATATTTTTGGTTACACGGAGGGAATAGTGATTCCTATTGCACAAAACACGGATTGCAGGGCTTAACAATTAAATAAAATAAAGAAGAGCATCATCCTCCAAGCTGAAATCTTTGCCTTCAGTGTCTAATGGGCCTCTTGTCCTGTGCCAACAGATCTGTGGTTTCATTTGAGGGAAAAGTGTGTTTTCATATCAAAGGAGCCCCCCTGCGCTGACCCAGCCTTCCCTTCCCCCCTCTGCCCCAGCACACGCGGTATTTTAATATTTCATATATTTCATAAGCTTTTATGCTTCTAAAAGAGAAGTGAATTTGTGGAGAGTTGAGCTCTCCAGAGCTGTACTTCAGAGCCGGGAAGTAATTCAGGGTGAAGCCTGTATTAATCTCAGGTGAGAGAGATATTTAAATTCAGGCTACCAGTGTGAATATAAAATGGGGATCTCTTTACAAAAATTTCAAATTGTAATATGCAAAGCTTAAAGAAAAGAAACCCCAAGGGAACAGCTTTCTTCTATAACATTTTGTTCCAACCATCATCTCTTTACCTTTATTTTTTTATTTAAAAAACCCTCCCTTTGCCATTTTGTATTTTTAAATTAAATCTTTCAGTTTTTAAAATGAAATTCTTTATTGCTGGGAGAGGGTGACAGGGGAAGGGGGGGAGGTGGGCAGGATGGAAGTGCCTGGCTGTGAAAAATGGCACATAGCCCCAAAATTTTAGCTGGAGAAGGAGGAATAGTGACCAGCAGGAAAATAAATCCCTCTTTGGTTGGCTCCTTGTGTCCTAAGGAATGTGGGGCCTCCTCCCTGCTTGGGAGAGGCTCCCCGAACCTTGCTTTTGGAGAGAAATCTCTGCATGGAGGGAGGAGAGAGGCAGCACAATGATGTCCAGTGGCAGCACTGGGGAGCACTGGGATGAACTGGTCTGTCCCCATCAGTACCTGGTGCTCACCCAACCTTCTCTTTCCAAACATGAATTTTTATTGTCAAATTATGATCCTGGGCAGCAGGAAGGTTCTTTGAGTGCGTTTTGGTAGGGCTGGGGATTGGTTGCAGATGTCTGTGTTGGTTGTAATGAGCCAGTACATCCCAAATCCCACAGAACCACTCTTGGGAGAGCCCAGGGTTTGCATCCATGACAAACTACTCAGGCTGCAACCAGCTCCCAGGTCAGGAGAACTGGTGACAGATGACATGCTATTATCAGCTCTGTCAATTAATTAAATTATACATTATGCTTATGAGGGTTATATACTGAGCCACTCTAGATTAAGTGTTGCAATTAAGTCTTTAATTTCTATTTCATAAGTAAGTTATTATATGTTAATAAAAGATCAATTAGTTCATAAAAGAGCATTGATCCAGGTACAATGAGGGTGTCAGGGACACCTCAAGCTGACACAGAAGGGACTGGGGTGACTCAGGAGGGACTGGGGGGTTGTGCACAACACGTGTACAATTAGGTTTTTAATACAGACAAGCTGCAGTGGGCAGGGGGGTACCCAGGTGGGATTGGGATATTGCTCTGTGTAGGAAACCTGGTTCTTCCTGGGCTGTCAGGGCGGGGACAACCAGGCCAGATGCAACCACAGAATCCCAGGATGGTTTGTGTTAGTACGGACTTTAAATCTCATCCAGTGCCACCCCTGCCATGGGCAGGGACACCTTCCACTAGCCCAGGTTGCTCCAAGCCCCATCCAACCTGGCCTTGGACACTTCTAGGGATCCAGGGGTGGCCACAGCTTCTCTGGGCAACCTGTGCCAGGGCCTCACCACCCTCATAGGGAAGGATTTCTTCCCAATATGCCATCTAACCCTGCCCTCTGCCAGTGGGAAGCCCTTTCCCATTGTCCTGTCTCTCCATTCCTTGTCCAAAGTCCCTCTCCAGCTCTCTTGGAGCCCCTTTAGGCCCTGGAAAGGGCTCTAAGATGTCCCCAGATCCTTATCTTCTCCAGGTGAACACCCCCAGCTCTCCCTCCTTTGGTCTCAGTGGGAACAAGCTTTTCCTGGATGTGGGATGACCCTGAGGAAGGATCTTCCAGCAAAATTGTCTCCAAACCAGCTGCTTTTCTTGCTTCCTCTTTCACAAGCCGGGCATCACAGTGCCTGTCCATGTGCCTGGCACACCTTCCACCAGGACCCTGATCTTCCATCTTCTCATTCCCACTGGGAAGTTCCGGGGGAGCCGCGGGGAGCCTGCAGCTGAGCTTCCAGAGGGAGAGGAGAGGAGGGAAGCGCTGGGCTCCGGCAAGATTCCAGCTGAATATGGATGACATCATTATACGGGTGATCATTTCAGCAACAGCGAGCCGGGTTTTAAAGTAGCGACCTACAGCATACAAATGACAGGTTTAAAGGAAATAAAAAAAGAGGTGATTTGAATAGCAGACATTTAGAGAAGAAAAGCTCCCCCCACCCGCCTTCTTCCCATTTCTAATATCTTCTGACGTGGCAGGCGCTGTGCTTTGGAAAAGAAATTAAAACACTCCTCCTAAATACACTCCAGGCAGGAACAATGGTAAAGTTAAGAAGGTTACGAGACTTAGTTGTCCCAGCAACATGTCATCAAGTTGAAATGAGCAGGAAACACAGATAATGGAAGAGGAGGAGGAGGGGGGGAGGAGGAGAATAAAAACCACAGGAGGAAAAATGCCAAGAGATTGAGGAAGAAAAGGGAAACCCCTTTTTATTTGCTGTTTCGTTAGGATGAATCTGATTTTATAGTCTGTAAAAGAGGCTAAAATATAATCTGCTTTTGTGTAATGCTCGTGTTAGGAAAATGTGTCATCAGCAATTCTTGTGTGCACTACAGCAGTAGTCAGAAAATTAGCAGGGATATTCAAGGCAGGCTACAAAGAAAAACAAACAGAAGACTCACAGTTCAGCCACGAGCTGTCATTTAAGAGCTTTTTCAACTTTTATTCACCTTTTTGATTGTCCCTTATGGTTTCTCTTAGCTGCAGTAGCAGAATTCGGGGTTTCAAAAGGGAGACAAAGCAGAGGAGGAGGTCTGAGACGTGGGTCTAAGGGGCTGGTGAGCCCAGGGCTCTCTCAACCCTTCCAGCACAGCAGGTTTTGTGCTCAGAGCCGTCCGTGGGTGGAGACAGAAAGCATGCCATGGTGCAATCCCTGGCAGAGGAATGGGGAAGAAAGAGAAATGAGACGCTCATCTGAGCCATAATCCCAAATCTGCCTGGCGAGGCATGGGCTAGTTGTCCTCATTCCAGGTGCCACCCCAGTGCTGGGGCTCTGTGGCACAGCCACACCAGTTTGCTTCCTTTCTATGACTGCAAAATCCAGTGTCACAGGAGCCTACGGGGTTTGGGGGACATCTCTCTGTGTGGTGGTTTTGAGGGGGCCCAGAAGGACACGTGTCGACTTCACTTTGGCTTCACCCCCCCGAAGTGTCCAAGGCCAGGTTTGACAGGGCTTGGAGCAACCTGGGCTAGTGGAATGTGTCCCTGCCCAAGGCAGGGGGTGGGGCGAGATGGGCTTTAAGGTCCTTCCAACCTAAATAACTCTTTATAAACTCTTTTTAAACTCTTTAATTAAAATAGTAATTAAACAACCAACCAAGTTGTTGCTGTAGGAGGTTTGAGCTGCTGAGGAGTGGCTGCTCCCTCTGCTCCCAAAGGGAGGGCGCTGGAGTGGCTGGCAGCTCGTTTAGTTCCAAAGGGATGTTGATACCAGGAGAAGTGGGGCTGAACTGGGAGAAACTTGAACTGAGTGCAGGAACCAGTTCCTGATGGCGGAATGAGGAGCCTGGGCAGGAGCCCCTCTACCAGAGCTCTGATTGCAGCACCCCCCAGACTCAATCCCTGCTGGAGAGGAGCAGTTTTATGCTGAGTGATGAAGATGATAAAACACCAGTATGTGGGAGGATGGGCTTGATGATCCCAGAGAGCTTTTCCAGCTCTGTGGCCCTAAGCTGGACTGAGGAACTCAATTTTATGTACTACTTTTAAAAATCTTGACCCACTTTTTTTGTGTGTGGACCCCCAAACTCATGACACCCCAGCTATATCTAAAGTCCCTCAGCTATATCTAAAACTTCAAACTGCGTCTTAGTTTGCTCCATGTTGAGATATTTTTGATCCTTGTATGTGACATAAAACAACCCACAATTATTTTGCTCTCTGATAAAAATCTCTCCTCTCTCCTTCCCACCCTTTTCTTGCACAAAAATATTTATTTGTTGTGCTTTTTAAAAATTTTAATTGTCTCTTGCTGTGGCTTCTTGTTGTGGATTATATTTTAAAGCAAGGCTTGGTTGAGTTAATTGATGGGGAGCTTTGCCTGTGAGGATTCTGTAATCCTTGGTATTTTATCTTCACAATAATTGCCATGTTTGTGATTATTTCAAAGGACTAAGGAAAAACAGACAACAAGAAAACAAGCTGATCCACTCCTATTTTGCAGCTTCTCCAGGCACCTGGGTGGGCTCCTCCTCCACAAGATGTTCCCTGTGCTGCAGCTCAGAAGGGAAAACCAGGCAATAGGATGGGGTGGTGGGGAAGGGTGAGGACATGGGGGCCTGGTGCAGACAGAGGAATGTTATGGAGATCACTGAGGGCCTCGGTGACATGGTGACACTAACGACTTGGGGTCACCTTTCATCTTGAAAAATTGCCTTTTTGGTAAAAAGGGTCCCATTTGAGTGTTGGTCTCTGCTCTCACCAAGTGACAACATAAGAGGAAACAGACTCAGGTTGTACCAGAGGAGGTTTAGATTGGATATTAGGCAAAAATTCTTCCCCTAAAGGGTTGTCCAGCCCTGACGCAGCTGCCCTTCTTGGAGAGGTTTAAAAGTCGTGTGGATGTGGCGCCTGGGGACATGGGTAAGTGGTGGCCTTGGCAGTGCTGGGGGAATGGCCTTACGGGGCTTTTCCAACCCTAATGATTCCATGATTTATACCCTTCTGGCTTAGGGCCAAGTGTGAATGCCTGTGGGCTTAGATGTGCTGGAGGGGGTGGTGGTGACGTGCCACATGGAGGGTACTGGATGTGAAGCCACACTTGTGTCTGCCGCGTGATCCGGGACACGAGGCAGTGTCAGTGTTTGCTGTGGGACCTCAGGTGTGGGGCCAGGATGGTGCTCACCACAGGATGCTGGATGTGAGGCCAAACTGGAATTTGCCATGGGACACTCGGGATGAAACCAAAGTGGTGTCTGCTGTGGGATTGAAGACTTGAGGCCATGCTGGTATTTTCATGGGACACTGGACATGAGACCACACTGGTGATGGCACCCTGGACACCCTGGACCGAAGCCACTGGTGATGGCTGTGGGACATCAGACACGAGGCCATGCTGGTGTTCGCCATAGGACATTAGACACGAGGACACAGTGGCAATGGCCGGGGGATGTTGGAGAGGAGGCCAAAACTGGTCTTGGCTGTCAGATTTTGGACACAAGGCCACACTGGTGATGGCCATGGGACATTGGACATGAGGCCAAACTGGTCTTGGCTGTGGAATGTTGGACACAAGGCCACATAGGTGTTTGTCACGAGACACTGGCCATGAGGCCACGCTGGAGTTGGCCATCGGGCATTAAACGTGAGATCACACTGGCACTGGCTGTGGGAACATTGGACATGAGGCCACAACGGTGTTCGCCGTGGGACACTGAGGATGAAACCACACTGGCCTTGGCCCCGGGACACGGGACGTGAGGCCCGGCTGGTGGGACATCGGCCAGGCAGCCCCGCCGCTGTCGTTTGCCAGGCGGCCACTGGAGGCTGCTGCTGCCCTTGTACTCCCCGCAGCTGCGGCGGTCCCTGAGCACCGCCCGGGCTCAGCCCAGCACGGCCTGAACTTCCGGGCCCTCTCCCAGCACCCCGGGGCTGAGCTGGGAAGCATCTTGTCTTTCCTTCCTTCGCAGGAAGGAGAGAGGCTGGGAGGGGATCCTGGGATCTGGGGAAGGAGAAGTATTTCTGCTGGAGGAAGCAGGATGATCTTCGAACTGGTCAGTGCCCGGGTGTGTTTTAATAACAAACACAGGCTTTTCAGTGCTCTCTGTGTATTTTCTGAGATTTGGAAACCGTTAAAACCAGGGTCAGAGCCTTGGTATTGCAGATATCCCTGGCATAAAGCCAGGGCCCCACGTGTACCAATGCCTCTGGATTGCCCTGAGCAGGCTCACCCCCACACACCCAGGTGCCCTGGGCTCAGCAGCTCTATTTAAGCCCAGTTTTGGGTGTTTGTTCATGCTTTGGACCATGCTGTAGGTCTGCTTGTCTCCAGCCTTCCCTCTCTCCTGGGCAGGTCATGAATGCATGTTGTATTTAGATTGTTTCTGCCCCACCTTCTGAGGGGTCTCCACGGATGGACCTCGAAGCTGGTGCAGCCCTTTTCTGTATCAGGGGCTGTTGGAGGGGCTGTGCCAGCACTGGGTGGGCTCTGTGGTGTTGAGGGACTGTGCCTTGGTGGGTGAGGGCACTCTCCGTGCAGAGGTCACTCTTGGCTCCCAGCTCTTCCCACCTTGCACATCAGGACAGCCCCTGCTCAGGAGTGCTGATACAACCTGACTGGAACTTCTCTGCTGTGTGTGGCTTTACTGGTTTCCCTTCAACCTAAGAAGCTCCCATTACTTTGAAATTCATGGATGAGGAATGAATCCTGATGGGGCGCACTCTGGGAGCAGCTGGATTTAAAGCTGCTGTGTGAAGCAAATTTCAAGCTGGACATTCAACATAAGAATCCAGAATGGTTTGGGTTGAAGGGACCTTAAAGCTCAACTCATTCTACCCCCTGCCATGGGCAGGGACACCTTCCACTAACCCAGGTTGCTCCAAGCCCTGGTTGTCCAACATGGCCTTGGACACTTCCAGGGCTGGGGGAGCCACAGCTTCTCTGGGCAACCTGTGCCAGGGGCTTGCCACCCTCCCAGGGAAGAATTTCTTCCTAATATGCAATCTAAATATCTTCTATTTGATTTGAAACATGGGAAGACCCTGACTTCTCCATGGCTTCACTCATGTTTCTATGTTCCAGCTGCTTTTTACATTATCCAGTGAATGGATAATGTAAAATCTGGTGCTTTTTGTGACATCCTATGGGAACAGAGGTCATTTGAGTTCCACGGTGATGTCTGGAGAAGCAAGAAGGGAATGATGTGCTGCTTTTTAAGAGCTTCCATGGATTTGGTGAGTGCAGAGCAGGCAAATAATAAACATCACATTAAAATTGTTGCAGATATAGGGGCCGCAGAGTCCTGAACAGATTACGTAGCTTGTAAGGGTGCTGGGAATGTGCATTTACCTGCTTGGCTCTTGGGATAGAGTTTTCCATCATGGGCAGGGAGGGAAAACCTCCCTGAAAGCTGTCAGTATGTGCTACATGTAAGGAAAACACTTCTTTAATTCTCCCTGCTATCATTAGGGTTTTGGTGATTTTCTTTGAATCAGTCCTCTGGGCTTTTCTTGCCTGTTGTAATCTTCTCAAACCCTTGGAATACATGGGAAAACTCCTTAAATTGCACAGGTCTCATGACTCACAATAAAATGCTTTCAGTGCATGGAGTCTGCCAGGTTTTCAGCAATCACAGGAGATGTTTCTCCCCTTTTCTAAGTGTTCTGATAGTCCTCTTGATATCAACCTCTCTGCATCAACTTGCTTTGATTTGTATCATCCCCTTGTCTGGGTTCAGGGGTGGGTTTCTGCTCAGTGGTGTGAGCAGGAGGGGGGCAGGGGGATTTGGGGGCTCTCCCTGCCCCTCTGTGAGGCAGAACTGTGCAGGATTGAGGGCTCAGGGCACAGGAGGGGGCCTTCAGCAGCCCAAGCAGAGTGGATTAGCTCCTGGCAATACTTATGGGGTCATCCCTCTCCTGCTGCTGCTTCCTATACTTGTTCCTGGTGCTAAATCCCCAGAAGTGACGTGACTGCAGCAGTGGAGCTCAGCTCAATCAGCTCCTAAGCCCAGTTGCTGAATTCCTGTGTTTTCCTTAACCTGTAAGGGCTCAAGACACTCCTGAGTTTAAGACTTACGCAAAACCTGGGCAGTTGTCCATTAAAATCAGCTGCTGTACCTGGAAGAAAGTAGTATCAGGTTATCTTTGGGCCCTGATCCTTGGGATTACCTCCTATGGTGTTGGCACCAGGAAAAGAGGTTGAGTGAACTGCTGGGCACAGACCCTACAGCTCTGCATGAGATGGGACCAACAGACATGGAGCCATAAGGATTGGAAATGACCCCTGAGATCGAGTCCGACCATTGGCTCTAGCAAAGAAAACTGGGCTTTGTCTGAAGTCCCAGGATGCGTCAGTCCAGATGCTTTGGGAAACAGCCTCCTAAAGTCAGGCAATTGGGTGCTGAAGGGTGGAAATGGGTGCTGCAATGCAGAGACTGAATTCGGGAGAAAAGGGGGTTGTTTTTTCTTGTGGAGAAGGATGGTATTTGAAAAGAGAAGGGTGTCTTGGAGTGTAAATCTACAGGGCAGGTGAGAGAACAGCTAATGAGGAACCGGAGAGTCTGAGGCCACGTTCTTGGCACAGGTTACAGCTGGGAAGGGCTGGATATTCTCTCTTCAGCTGCTCATCTTGTAGGTCCCCCTAAAGAGCAGAAAGAGGAGGACGGTCATTGATTCCTGTCCCTCTCTCTCAGCTGCAGCTGGATCCCAGAGGTGTTTAATCCACCATGGCCTCTCTCATGTCCCCAAACTTGTTTCCAACACCTATAGTGAATCTATGACACCCTGAGCTCTCTGTGCACTGACCTGCTGAACTTGCTCCCACAGCTCATCCCAACTTCAAGGTGACCAGGGAGGGATTTTATGGATAAAAATAAAATAGGCTGTTGCAATCAGTGCTGAGAAAGACTCGTGACAGAGAGGTTCGTGTGGTAGCTCTACCAAGGCTATGAGAGACTCACTCCTTCCAACATCTCCCTGCCATCTCCATCACCACAACAGAAACACTCCCTGTAGGAAAAACCTGGCATTGGAAGCAGCTTCTTTTCTGGTAGAGAAGAGGTGTAGTTTGTTTTTTTTTTTTTTTTAATTATCCTCAGTGGGAGAAATTTATATGCTAAATGATGGATATAATTGACTCCCTGCCTTTAGGGTAAGAGCTAGAAGAGCTGTGCTTGGCCGAGGTGAGACACAGCACAGGAACAGGTTTACAACCCGTTTGTATCCCAGAGCCAGGGGTGTCTGAGGTCCCTGCCAATGCAGGGGGGAGGAAGGGAGCAGGTTTGGGGTGGACAGCAGGATGTGTTCCTTTGCACTGTGTACATTTGACCTGCTGACTCTGATGGGGCTGGATGGTCATCCTATGGGTGTGCTCAGTCTTCCTGATAAATTCTTGGTTACCTTGGTGAGCTACTGTCCTGTTTGGCCCAAATGCTAAGCCAGGCCTGAATGGATGGTCTCTGCTAAATTCCATTAGTATTCTGAGAGTCTCAGAGCTGCAAATACTCTTGGAACATCAAGGGGAAAATGCAACGCTTTCCCTGGAAAAGTCTTGCTATGCCAGCCCTGTCCCTGACCCCATTCTTTGGATGCAGAACTCCCTGCTGGGAGTCCTTAATGTTTGTGGAGCGTCATCCTCACAGGATTTGGATCTGGCACATGCGGCCTGAGCCATTTCTTGGGAACCTCAAGCACTTGGGCAGCGTTTCCATCCCCTGGCTGCCAGGATTTTCCTCCTTCCTGGGTAAGCATGAGGAGCACTCAGGAAATTATGGAGACGGGAACACTACAGTTTGGAAGCAGCAGCACTAGGAGAAGAAATTGTCCTTCCTTTCTCCACAGTCAGCCCTTGATCACCTTTTATTTTCCATGTGGGGAAGGCAGGGAGCAGGGAGGGAAATCTCAGTAAAGCCCTTGCTGTTGGGAATGGTTGGATATCTCATTAGAGTGGGCAAAATGACTCGTTTCCTCTCTGCAGGTTTTTTTTTTTTTTTTTTCTCTCTCAGGAACTCCATGGAGGGAAAGAATTCATTTAAAAACAAATATTCGTGCCTGCAGGACATGCCATTGGAGCACCAGGATTCTATCCCAGCAGCCGGGGAAGAGCTCAGCGGCCCTTCCTGAAAGGAAAATGTTGTCATTACAGCTATGTGGCTTTTTGGGTGTTGCTTCATGTGCCATTTCTCAAGTGTAAGCACCGAGTGGGGATGGATCGGGGTTGGAAATCATGGGAAGAAAGAGGAGGAAGAGGCAAAGTGGGGTGTGAAGGTCCTTTCCCACCACCCCACCCTCACCCAGAGCTCAGGCTTGCACGCGCAGTCCCTGCGGAAGCACTGTGCTCCTGCCAGGAGAAACTTGGACGGGAGGGGAGAGGCAGGGAGAGACAGCAAGCACACTTATCAAGTGGCTTGGACCGTAGCCGATTTGAAATATTACTAACCTTGCATTTTCAAATTTGATGCACAACAACCAAGATGCTAATACTTTCCTTAGTTTAGAAAAAAAAATCCTTTCACCCATCTCTTCTAGCCGAAGATTAGGAGAGAAGCTTTAAGAAGATTTAAAAAAAAAAAAAAATCAACTTCTGAGCAGCGGAAAAAATGGTTTGTGATTCAGGGGCTCCGGGCAATTCATCATGGAAATTGGGTTTCTTAGCCGACATCATGTGAATCCTTTCGGCCCTGTCAACTTTTTAATACATTACATTGAGAATGTAAATCGTGTTGGTGAGGGGGAAAGAAGAGGGGAGAGAAAAAAAAAGAGAGAGAGGAAAAAAAAGAGAGCTGCTTCATTTTGGGTTTAGAGGGGAGGCAGCTTGAGGCCTGTAATTCATATTAACTAAATAATAATGCTAAAAAAACCCCTCTCTAAATATCCAGATGTGTATAGACACCTAGGGAGGGAGGGGGGAGGGAAGTGAAGGAGACAACCCAAAATTGAAACCATTTTATCCTTTTGAAGGGCGAGTATTTGAGAGGGGTTTGTTATGGATTTATTTTTATTTTCTTTATTTTTTTTTATTTTATTTGGGTTTATTTTATCCCTTTTCTCAGCTTGAGCTCGTTCCTCCATCAAAGAGAAGAACAAAACAAATGTTTTGGAGGTGGAGGAAGATGGAGGAAAAAGAAAAGGGGAAAAACTGCAGCAGTGTCTGGGATCTTTTTGGAGTTTGGCTGGTTTTTTTGCTCACATGCTACCTCCTGGTGATTTTGATTAACTCTTTAGTGGGAGGTGAAAGCTCCTGTTAATTTTTTTGACATAGTAGAGGGTGTGAAAGTAAAGCTCTGGATGGAGTGTAGCAGGTAGTGCTGTGAGATCTCCGAGTCTGTACTTCATGGATTCTAAACCAGGAACCTCTGGGTGCATTTAGTCCCTGGAAACATCCTTTGGGAGGTTCACCCTGAGCTTTACCCAGCATAAACTCCAGGATAGGGCTTAGCTGAGCGGGCTCACAGCTTGCTGGGAGGTGGGGAATCTTCACCAAGCACGTTCTCTTTATAGCTGGTGGCTTCTCCTGTGCCTTGAAATGCTATTGGCACAGAAAAGTGGGATTGATCTTCTGGAAGAGGCAGGGGAAAAATATTATCTGACCTTGTGGGGGAAAACACCTTGATTTTTTTTTTTTTCCACTGGATGTTATTCAGACTTATTTCATCCCAGCCTTGATACAATTCAGGGTGGAAGGGGCTTCTGTGGGGCTCTACATGGATGTCCTGCTCAGAGCTTGCCCCTGCATCCAAATTCTCTCTGCTCAAGGGCAACTCTGGGAGAAGACAGGGAAGGAGATGTCAAGAGGGATAAAAGGAAATAGGACCAAGAATGACTAGTTTCAACACAGATTGTGAGCATCAACTTAATCATGTGAGGATCAAGTTGTGAAGAAGGCTCCTTAGAGAGGGGGAAAATGGCTGGAAGTGGGACCTGTAGCTGGAGCACACCTAGGAAGATCAGGGAATCAAGCCTATTTGGGCTGCTGAGGACTTCTTGGGAAGCATCTGAAAAGATCAAACCACCCTCAGAAAAGCCAGAGGGGTGTTTCCCCTCTGGAATGCTGCTGTCAGTTTGGATGGGTAGTGGGAAATAAGAAGGACCAAGGCACAAGGGACAAACTCCAAACTGCAGCTCCTTAAAAAGGGTCGTTAGTGGCTGTTTCTGGGTGTGGGTTAACCAGGTGAGTTCAGCTCTTTCCAGCTGATCACATCCAACACTTCATCCCTCTCCCTTTATGTTTCAGCCGTAACAGGAAGGAGGGAGCGCTTTCCAGCTCTCCCATAATGCCTTCCTTGCTTGGCATCTGTATAAGTCCTGAAATACTGGTGTGAAACAATGTAACTCTGCCTAAATAGTGTTGTAAAAACACATATAAACCCTGAATGCTTCTATTAGGGTTAATAAGCTCAGTTTTATTCCTCTTTTGCCTGTGAGAATCAGGTGCTACTTCTTGCTCCACGTTTGTAGGTCAGATTTGCAACACAAATGGCAGCAGACAGTGATCCTTCTGTTTTCCTGGAGATGTTTGCAAGTGAATTTGGGGACACACACATGTAGGCTGTGCAGTTACGCCAACTGGGTGTGTGGGGGAGGCTGATATTAATAATGCACAGGGAAGAGGTTGGGTGTTATTTTTATGCATAAGAATATTCCTGTATGTGACTACTGCATTCTCCAGTCAAGCAGCTGATGTCATCAATATATTATTCAGTCTGATGCTGGTACAGCATTTCCAGAGGGGCTTTCTGGGCCTGGTGTCCTTCAGAAATAATTAATTTCCCATTTTCTTCTGCTCTCAGGCCTGTACTTTTTCACAGCTGCAGTTCTGCTCTTGGAAAACAGTCTTGTTCCCATTTGGGCACTGCACCCATTCCCAGAACCTGATCCTGGATGTCTCCAAGGCCTGCCAAAAGCCTGGCCTGCCCCACCTTTAGAAGGCTCCAGAAGGGTGAAAACAACACTCTGTGGGAGTAGACTCAAAAATATTGGAGTTGATTCACGTGATGGTGTCCAAGGACTTTTGAACTCACTTCCCTAAGAGGGCGGGGAGGCCCTGGCACAGGTTACCCAGAGAAGCTGTGGCTGCCCCATCCCTGGAAGTGTCCAAGGCCAGGTTGGATGGGGCTTGGAGCAACCTGGGCTGGTGGAAGGTGTCCCTGCCCATGGCAGGGGGTGGAATGAGGTCCTTTCCAACTCAAACCTTTCTAGGATGGAAACTTCATTGACAGGGTCACCTCTGAGGGTCTGAAAAAATGATTTTCAGCCTCTTCGTTGGTCGGAGGGGACCAATCTCAGCAAGCTGGAAACCCTTTGGCAGCTTCAGGTTTGACCTGCAAGGGGTGAAGGTTGTCTGGGCAACTCCCTGCTCAAGGTCAGACACATCTTCACCTCATTCTGCACCACCTGGCTGCCTCTACCCTCAACACCAGCCACCTGCTGAGCATCTCTCTCAAAAGTGACCTTTTACATCCTTGCACATGAAGATGCTCATTCCCAGGTCGCTTCCAGGAAAACTCCAGGCAGGTTACTTGTGCTTTTTTCCCTCTCCAGTGCCTCAGTCCCCAAGTGCCACTTGCTCAGATTGTGGGAATGAGTTGTTGAGGCTGTCAGGGCCGTACAGCACATAATGAAGTGCACACACGTCCATATACACATTTATCCGCGGGCCGGCTCATGTGGTGCTGCTGTAGTACAGCTTAATTAGGACATCACTCAGGCATCTGGGACTGAGCCTAAGCTGGAGAGGTTTTTTTTTTTAATTTGGGTTTTCTCATTTCTGTTTTAGTCAGATTCCCAAGTGAACGAAACAAAAGGCTAATTGCTTTTGGACTTTAATTACCACAGCAATACCTGGGTTTATTGTCTGAATTGTGTTTTATAGGTGGCGAAAGGACACCACCAGCGAGTGACAGATTCCCAGTGACAACAGTATTGCTCAGAGCAGAGGAATCCTTTGCAGTGGGATCCAAAGGACACCACATGCTTTCACTTGCTAAACTCCTGATTTTTTTTGTTATGGAAAGTAACTTCAAGACTTGGCTGACTTTTAAACATGATATAATTGAGCATGCCTGAAAATGTGTTCAAAAAAAAAAAAAAAAAAAAAAGGAGACAAAAGTAGAAGTGCTTTATAATCCAGAGTGTTAAGTCTTCAAAATTCCTTGGATAGTTACACTGCTGTTTTATTTAGGGGTGACACAGCACATTCCTAATACTTAATCCCCAAGTGACTCTTGACTCGCTCAGTTCCCAGCTGTTTGGTTTGTATCTGGTTATCTTTAATGCCTTGATCCATATGTATTTTTCTCTGCCTCCTCCTTTGCCAGGTGGGTTATTCCAAGGCTATATACCAGGCAAATTTTCATTCTACATCATTTATTAATCCTAAAAATATCTTGCATATTTTTTTTCTATCCTTCTGTGTTTCCTTGTCTGTGGTGTCCTGAAAGAACAGTTTCAGGAGACAAAAAAATTTCTCAAAACGCTCCTAAACTTTTTGACAGGTTAGAAACTTCGTATTTCTCTTTTCTTTAGTGGCCAAAGGAAATTGGAGCAACCAGATAATGTATTTCGAGTGTATTTATTTACACATATCTCAATTTGGCAGTAATATGAAGTCTTTAGTAATTCCCAGGTTGCTCCAAGCCCCGTCCAACCTGGTCTTGGACACTTCCAGGGATCCAGGGGCAGCCATAGCTTCTCTGGGCAACCTGTGCCAGGGCCTCCCCACCCTCCCAGGGAAGGATTCCTTCCCAGTATCCCATCTCACCCTGCCCTCTGGCAGTGGGAAGCCATTCCTTGTGTCCTGTCACTCCAGGCCCTTGCAAACAGTCTCTCTCCATCTTTCTTTCAGGCTCCTTCAGGCCACAATCAAGTCACCCCAGAGCTTGTCCTCCTCAGGCTGAACAGTCCCAACTCTCCCAGCTTTTCACCTGGTTTTATTTCAAGACTGGCAATGAGGGGACACTTGGGCACCTTGAAGTAATTTTGTTTGTTCCCACCCTGGTGCAGATCCACAGATACAGATCCACAGCTAGTGCTGTGCTGCCTCAGTGGATGACTTTAACTCCTTGATAGAGTCCATAGATATCCTCCTTGCCTTTTCTGTGCTTGTCCTGGAAAAGGGGACAAACTTTTGCTTGTCCCAGTCTTCTGGTTTTAGGCAGAAGGACCAAGCCTGCCCCCAGGCTCTCTGCTAACTCTGTGCATTTAAGGGCAGAAAACAAGATGTGTGGGATGACATCCAGCCTTTCCTCTCCACTGGAGCCAAGGTGAGACTTGATAACAGGACAAGAGGAAATGGCCTCCAGCTGTGCCAGGGGAGGGTCAGGGGGAACATCAGAAGAAATTTCTTCCTGGAAAGGGCGGTCAGGCATTGGAAAGGGCGGTCAGGCATTGGAAAGGGCAGCCTAGGGAGGTGGTGGAGTTCCCATCCCTGGGGGTGCCCAAGTAAAGTCTGGCCATGGCACTTAGGGCTCTGTGCTGGGTGAGAAGGTGGGAATCGGGCACAGGATGGACTGGATGGTCTTGGAGGTTGTTTCCAAGCTTAATGACTCTGGGATTGTGGTGGGAAATGGATTCTGCAGATGTGGACAGTTGTGTCCTGCTGGTTTTATTTCTTTCTGTTGAAACTCTCCATATACCAGCCCACAATGGGATTTGGGATGAATTAAGAATGTGTGGGATATATAATTATTGCTTAAATTTTATCCCACACACATGACCCCAAGGCCGTGGTCGGTCTTGGCTCTGCTATGACAAGATAGTGATGTGTCTCTCCACCTTTTTTCCTACCCCATGTGTCCCTGAGAGCCCCTCTCACCTCTCCCAGTGCCCACCAGCAGTTGTGTGTCTTGTCAATGAGCCATTCCCAAATTACTAAATGGTGCCTTAAGTAACACGTGGTGAAGTTTATTCCTTTTGGAAAAGAGCTCTTTCTGTAACCTCAGTTGCTGGATTCTCTCTGACCAAGGGAAATGTAAGAACTGGTATGATTTGTGTCAAGAGGGTGAACTTTGAGACTAAAACATGTGATGACCCTTGAGGTGAAGAGTCTTGGATAAGTGGGGATGATGGAGCGCGGTGTTCTGGAGCATTGTGATAAACCAAGAGGGAAAACCAGGCAGCTTTCTGTGACTGTTAGTGCTGTGCAAGTAAATCACATGAAAACAGAGAGCAGAATTCCAGGGTTTAAGGTTAAAATGAAACACCAATTATTTTTAATATATTAGGAGAACAATGTAGACAAGTTGTTTTTTGTTGAGGATTTAACTTACCGAGGATGGAGCTTTTTCTGAGGCAGAATTAGAACAAATTTTGAACTGTTGAAAACTTCACTAAAACAAGTTTTTCAGCTTTCAACAGTTTGAGTGAAAGTTAAAAAGATCCAAGTTTTATTTGACAAGGCAAACTTTTTGTTATGAAGAGAGATTTAGTACACTTATAGTGTTCTTATACTTACTGGTAGGAGACAGTGACACCTTTTGCTTTTACAACCATCTTGGTTGGTCTAATGAATATTAAATCTCAGGGCTTTTCTTAATAGTAGAAATTTTTAACAAAAAAGGAAACATTGCTGTGGGGAAAAAAGTATCCCCTAAAAACCACTTGGTAAAGTCATAACCTTTTATTATAAGAGAAAGAAAAAATATTTGAATGGGAAGGATGGGATTTGCTGGGTTGTTGCTGTGGACTTTTCCAATTGAAGAGAAAAATTGTGTTTATAGAATTAATCTGGGCCATTATGAACTGGTCAAACATATATTGATTGATCGAAAATGCCCCAAATCAAATCGTACTTTCCAATGCCATCGAATGGAAGGTCAGATATTGAGAAGCAAAAGATATAGGAAGCATAGATGGGCTCCAGGGGGTTATAATTTAGATATTTCCCAGGAAAGAGTGAGTTTGAAGGGATTTTTGTGCCCTTTCTTTTGTTGTCCTGAAGTATGGAGGGTTTTGTGGCACCTGCTGTAGTGATTTGAAGAAAATAAGGGAAATTATCTCCACTCATGGAGCTGGGGAGATCCTTGTTGGAAGGCAGCACTTGGATTTGGTCTTCACACTGTGGGGAGGGAGGGCACAAGAATACTGGGGCTTCAGCAAAGACCTACACACAGGATGTGGAAATCAGCATGTTCAGGTGACTCAAAGGAGGTTCAGAAGGTGTTTTGACTGTGGTATCTCAATGTCAACACCTGCACCTGGTGCTAAAGGGGTCTTTGCTCTGACCGACCCCTCACTACTCACTAAACTCTTTTAAACAGAGTGCTCAGGAGATGAGCACTTGATTGAACTTTAGTGTGCTAAATTCCAAGGGAAAATAAGAGGCTGACAGTGAGAGTAATTAACTGCTGGAACAGCCTCTCCTGAGGAGCAGGAGACACAACTATTTCATGGCTGCTTGTCTCTTAATTCACACTGAAATGGCTTCTGAAAGGTCCCTCAGTTGAGCCACTGCTGTGGAACAGGCTTGGGTGTCTAAAAAGTGGAAATCCTTCTGTTGCCACACCTGGGAGGTGAAACTCCATGATCCTCAGGGCCAACACAGCCTTTTCCACGCTCAGCTCCCACTCCAGCTCATGTACTCAGACCCAAACCCACGCTCCTCTCCTTTGGCACAGCTGCTTCCCTGACACTGGGAAGGATAATTTCCTGGAGACACTGGGATTAATGCTACATGATTTACCAGATCCTGGGCCTACTGAACTATCCTGGGTGAAAGATGTCCCTGTTTCATTATAAACTGTGTATGACACGAGTGGGCTGTAATCCCTGGGAGTGAACACTCTGGGTTCCTTGTCTGGATTTCAAACTTGGTCTCCAGCCAGAAGATAATACATCCAGTCATACCCTTCCAACACCAGTTCTGTACTCACAGTGTGTCAGCCTGGCTTGGAGAGAAGTGTTTGAAGTTATTTTTCGAAAATTGGAGGGGTTTCCTGCATTTGGGGTGAATCCTGCTGAAGGTAATAAAGCTGATTTCACTTTCTAACCTTAATCCATAGGTCTCTTCCTGGCAGCTGGAGTATCCAAGAGCTGGTAGGAGGAACTCTTGGCTGTGCCAAAAAAAGCACCATGTGTGAAAGGGGGTAAGACTGAGACATCTGTATATAACAACTTGGTAGTGATTTCTTTACAATTCTTTCATTCCCATTTTCCCCTTGCTTGTTTGCTATTTTACATTTATTTTGCTTTTCCTCTTCCTGCTTCTCTTTTCCATTCTTGCCTTCCCTTCCCTCTAGTCTGTCTTGCATGTATCAACTGTTCCTGCCACAAATCAACCTTATTAGGAGCACCAAAGGGATTCTTACCAATGGCCTCCCTTTGTGAACTCTCTGCTTTTTTTCCCCTTTTTAATCTGCAGTGGTCCACATTATATTGCCATTGATTTAATAGACCACCATGAATTTTACTGCCTGTCAAACAACAGCACAATTATTTTGAGTTCTATTGTGGCAGTGCTTGACACCCAGCTCTGGATCACTTTACACTTTTCACCCTTGCTAGAGTGCACTTGAGAATCCAGGACAGCGTTAGTGGGATTGCAGGATGGCATTTGATCCCAATTTGGGCATTCTGAGGATGGAATGAATTGGCAGTCAATGCACATGGAATCCCACCTCCCTGAAGTCTGGAAATATCATGTGGAATGTGGAAGCTATTACAGGGTGTTAAAAACTCAAACCAGCTCTCTTCTTCCTGCTGCTCCCAGCTCTGGATACATGAAACAGGAAGGATACTCATCCTTACTGTTGGTTCCTTGTTTGAGGGCTGATCCCAAAAGCTCCCCCAGCAGGATGTTGAGTCCTCTCTAGCTGGGCTTTAACAGGGTGTTCTGAGATGACCAGCGAAGCCTTGATCCACCTGCCTGGAGGGATATTCCCCATGGAGAGGCAAAAACTGTCGAGTACTTTGAGAGCTGATGTTGGCACTCACCAGCGTGCAGACAATTTCTTATGTGGAACAACGAGTGGATTACAGCTGTATTAAAATAAAGAAAGGATTGGCTAATTCAGGATGAATCAACCCTTTGTGTCCCTGTTTAAAGAGCTCTTCTATCATCTTTCATGCCCAGGATGAATTGTTTTTCAGATAACAGGGATAACAGGGTGAGCCCATGTTGTTCCAGGGGCTGCACATGTGCAGAAAAACTCCATCTCTGAGGTACTTAATGGATATCTTTAGGAAGAGAAGCAGAGTCCTTGGTGGAAAGTATGAACTCACTGAGAATTAAATGATTTGCCCAAGATCAGTGGGTGAGACTGAGCTGGGTCTGGGACCTTTCTACAGTGTCTTCCAGTTTTGTTACAGGCATTTTCCTTAAGAGGTTTCTCTCTCCCTGCTGAACATGGTCCTTCCCACAATGAAATGTTCTCCTGGCGGTCTGGGACAGATGGGTTTGGATTGTGAGTGAGTGAAAAAAGCTGTTTTGATCATCCAGACTGGATTTGGGCTTTTGCTTTTATGGACCTTCCTCTTTACCAGGAGAGCTCCTGGTTGCTTTGAGGGTGTAACAACAGTGTGTGGGGATGCTCATCCTTCCCAATCCCTGAGTTAGGGTTTTGGGAGCATTTCGTTCCACCTGTTCTCTGCAGAGTGAGCCCCATTCACCCAAAAAAAAAGCTGCTGGCCCCTGGTTGTGAGTCAAGAGCTCCCTCTGGGCTCCTCAAAACTTCCCCGTTCAACCCAAACCAATTTTACACTGGGATGAGAAAAAGGCTTAATTCTCTGGGATAGGGAATACAGTGATCCATAACAATTAGGGAGGAGAAAGAAAATGCTTCTATATCCCCTTGGCCTTGCAGTAGAGAAGGTTTATTGTGCCCTTTCAGGAAGGTGGTGTTGGAACACACATCTCACTGGTCTCCATCACATACGGGACTCAAATTTGTCCTGTTGGGGGCAGAATTTGTTCTGGTTTTGGCTCAGGGTGGGAAATTCATGGACAGCATAAATCCCCCAGGGAAGTCAGGTGCAGGACACTCTGCAGTGTCTATGCTGAGAACCTGACAGAGCAGGCAAATCTCTGGGCTTTATGGCCTGGACAGAAGTGGGATTGAGCCCAGGTCCCAAAAATTGCAAGTTTAAAAAGTCCAGCTCCCTCCTCCTCCAACATTGTGACAAATATGCCTTGTAACCTGTTTTGGAGATCCCAGTCAGGCAGAATAATTAGGTGGCAACCCAATTTATTGCCTGCAGCCCTATAAAGCTCAGGGAGTGCTCTTTCAGCCCTCAGCTGGTATTTAATCAATGCATCATAACTTTTATTAAGCTTAAATGCAATGCTTCTGAGATACTAAATTTTGAGTGTGCCTGGAAACCAGGGCAGTTTTTTGTTTGATTTACATATCCCAGCATCATGCAAAACGGAAATAGGATGACAAGGAGCTTGGATTAGAGGCTAAGGGTGCTTTGAGGAGTTTTGTCCTGCTGTGAGACCTCTGGGACATCACCACGTACCAGGATGGGGGTAAGTGTGTCCGAGTCCTTCCAGAGGTGTTTTCTGCAGCACTGGTCCACAGGCAGGGAAAAATGCTTATGCCCTTCCCAGGAAGTAAATTCCTGCCTCTGAAGTGCTGTGTCTGAGCTTTCCTGGACATCCCATGACACCTCTCCCAAGGCAGAGGGGGAGTCCCCATCCCTGGAGGGATTTAAAAGCCATGTGTATGTGGCACTTGGGGACATGGCTCAGTGGTGGCCTTGGCAGTGCAAGATTGAGGGTTGGACTGGGTGATCTCTGAGGTCTTTTCCAACCTAAACAATTCTATGATTTGGGCACCTCCTCTGCCCTCCCCCATCCTGGTCCAGCCTCCCTGGTGCTTCCAAAAGGCAACCAAGCCCTGCCTGTGTCCCCTTGCTGAGCTGCATTTGCCAACGGCTGAGGTGCCAACCAGAAAGGAATTCCAGGGGCATCCAGGTGCCAAGTGCCCAGGATGGGTGGTGGCAGGTCTGCTTAGCCAATCTGTGCCCAAATCATACCCATTTCTGCACTGGCCAAACAAAGCTCTGTAACAAACTGCACTGTGGGACACCCATGTCCAGCTGGGACGGATGGGGAGGCTGAGGGAGTGAGAACCACACCCCGGTTTCTGAATTTACAGCAAGACTCCCAGGCCAGCCTTAGGTTTGTCAGGAACTGAAAAACTTTGCCAAATGTTAGAGACTGGCTTAAAATGCTAAAAACAATATTTAAACCCCATGAAAATTCTAAAACAAGGGTGTTATTAAAGAGGAATTAAAGACAAAAGAGTTGCTAATATCTTCAAGAAAAGGGAGAATTAAGAATGTTTGGGTTTTAAATAGTATTAGAATATTAGCTGAAACCCAGAAATGAGTTTTTTCTGTAAAACATTGTATCTGAGAAGGATTCAATTCATGGATGAGATAATAACTTGATTTCAGGCATCTCATAACACATTCCCCTTTGCATCCTGGAGCTGGGAGGTCAGGGTGGTGTTTGTTGGGATAAATTACAAGATAAAAAGATAAACCACCAAGATGGCAAGAAACAGGACTAGAAGACAACATAAATACCTCTTGGAAAGAGTGTGAACCCTCATGTCTCAAGGGAAAAGCCAAACTCAAGTGAGAATAGGAAACTTCTGAAAGGAAAAGTGCTCCATTTTGAATAGAGAATTGCTAACCATGGTTAAACTGGTTTCTAAACCATGGAAGGCATAGAGGAACTCTTTTCAAATTTCAAAACATAATGTTCTTTAAAATACAGTTTTCCCTCCTCACTATTTCCTGGCTTTGAGTTTGTTATGAATGTTTTTCCAGTTATCTGAAAGAAAAATTTTCTTTCTCTTTGCTTTTTTCACCTTAACACTCATGTAGTGATAAAATTAGGAACTTCAGCAGGATAGAGTTGCCTTCTAGGTTGTCTAGAGGCTGATGGCCTGAAATACAGCTCTGGCCATTGGCCATAATTTAGTTTCTAAGGCACAAGGACAGTGGCTGTTGGTCCCAGAGTGTTGCCATGGCCAGCAGGTCAAGAGAAGGAATATTTCTCTATTGCCAACTGGAGCAAGACCAGTGGAGACCAATGAGATGGGGGTAGAGCTGGAGTGCTACCAACCTGTCCCTGGGACAGGGATCAGAGAGCTGGGAGGATTTTAAGGTTTAGAGATATTCACTACCAGGTTCTTTGAGGCTCATAGAATCCCAGCATGGTTTGGGTTGGAAGGGACCTTAAAGATCACCTCATTCCAACTCCCTGCCATGGGCAGGGACTCCTTCCACATTCCCAGGTTGCTCCAAGCCCCATCCAACCCATCCAACTTCCAGGGCTGGGGCAGCCACAGCTTCTCGAGGCAACCTGTGCCAGGGCCTCTCCACCCTCACAGGGAAGAATTTCTTCCCAATATCTCATCTAAATCTGCCCTGCTTCAGGTTCCTATGGGTGGTAGAGCCCCACATGCCCGCACTGACCCACACAGGGCTGGAGGTCACTGGGTGCTGGGGCAGGTGGAGGCTCAGTTAAAGCCTGGCCCAGAGTCATCGAGCTCAGTGGAGTTGGCTTCCCATGTTTGGTGCTCCAGGAATCTGAAGACACCTGGCAGCTGGAAAAGCTGTGAGGAGCCAGCCAGAGGCTGTTCCAGCTCTGGGTAGAGCTCTGTGCCAAAGCCTTTCAGTGGCAGAATAGTTGCCACATGCAGATCACAGCAAAGTTTTGATGGGGTTGTTGAATTCTGTGTATGTGAGGACGATTTTTTTGCCTCTGGAGCTGCCTGGCTCCCCTGAAAATCTCTGGAGCAGGGAGAGACTGTCTTATCTTCTCTGTATCCATTGCAGATGGCACAAAGATGCAAGAGACTCACTTGCTGGTTGTCCCAGGGGCCTAAGACATCATTTTGTATATAAGACTAAGATATAGTTTTCCTATGCCTGGGGGAGGTTGGAGATGGAAGATCACCAAAGCAGCACCAAGGCTCATCTTGGACAGAAGATCCATCCCTGGAGGCAAGCAGGCAGTGTAAGGTCACCTCTGCATCCCATGGCTCTTCTAGGTGGTTGGAAGTCTTTCCTGATGAATATCACCGGCAAAAGTTCTCATCATTAAATATATTTTTTAGCACACGGATGATTCCTAAACTGAGCCATAATTATTGGTGGAGCTGGCAGTGGTGCCCATAATTCAGGTTGCCAAACATTTTCCATTAAAAGATGCTCTTTTCCAATGCTAAATCCTTGCCAACATGGAACTGTTCGGGCTGAAATTTTCAGTTGCAGGCCGTTGGCTCAGGCTGGTCTTTGTGTATATGAATATAGGTGTGTGTGAGAAAGCAGGAGGAAGATGGAGTTTAACCGTATCCAGGGAAAAGGCATTGTTTTATATGAGGGGAAAAAAAATCCAACACCCACATTGTTGTGAAATTCTGGCTCTTTCATGCTTTATTTTTGTTTTCCCAGGGACTTGAAATTTGGCTTTGGGACAAATCTGGGATTTTTTTCCTCCTTCAAACCCTCTGGTTTTGGCCAAATCAGATGGCTCTGCAGATCTGCTGTCAGAGAGGAGAAGGTTTGCCCTGAAGTTTGTCTGGAACTTGTGCAGCCCAGGGCTTCAGGAAGGAAGGAGGGATTCCTCCTTCTAGAGCAAGGCAGCACCTGATATGTGTTTTGGCTCTGGAATAACAAGAATTCAGAGTGGATTTCCTGCACCCAAAGTGTTTCCCCAGTTGGCTTACAAGGTAGGGAGGCAAACTCACGTATACTAATTGACCCTGGAAGGTCTAACAGCTTCCACTCTGCTAATCCAGACTGGCTGCAGAGCCCTGTGTGCCCACATCTCCTTTTCTGAGACCACAGATGGGCTGAGGGGAGTCCTGAGAACAGGAACTATTTTGGGAACCACTGTTAGAAGCATCACTGTTATCAAGTTTCTAAGGCTGGGGAAATCTTCCCTCTTCTGAATCTTCTGCTCCCCAGAGCACATCAAGCCACGTGAAATTTGCTGAGTTGTTTTGGTTGTAAAGTCAAAAGTTGTTTCCAGTTAGAACCCCTTGTTTAGGTGTTTTGTTTTGGTTCAACTCTGCAGACAAAGCCACATCACTTGAAAGATTTGGCTTTCAAGACTTGAACGTGGAGCAGGAATAGAGTGATGCAGCAGGAACCTGTGATGCAGCTAAAACTCAGGAGAAGGTTGAGGAGCTGCTGATGGAAGGCCCAGTGTGGTGAGCCCCAGGTGAGGCAAAACACTGAATCTAAGTCAGGACCTTCAGATCCATGAAGAGGCAAACTGAAATGAAGTTCTATAAGCATTTCTAATTCTTTAGAGCGTTAATTTGTCTAGTCCTCCCCCTGTTTATGTGTGGAATCCTGCCTAGGCCACTGTCTATCCATATGGAGATTTATGCTGGTAGGTAGTTGTGGGATGCTTCAGAGTTTCCTGGTCTCTGGAATGGTCAAGTACAGGCAACATCTTCAACGTGTGCAGGTTTGTAGCTCCCTTGACTTCAGCAAAGTTACTCTGATTTATATCAACTTAAGATTCTCCCCCTCTGTTCTGCCCTCTTGAGACCCCACTTGGAGTATTGTGTCCAGGTCTGGAGTCCTCAGTACTGGAAGGCCGTGGAGCTGCTGGGGAGAGGCCAGAGGAGGCCATGCTGATGCTCCAAGGGCTGGAGCCCCTCTGCTCTGGGGACAGGCTGGGAGAGCTGGGGGGTTCACCTGGAGTCCTTTCCAGTTCCAAAAGGGGTTCCAGGAGAGCTGGAGAGGGACTTTGGACATGGGCCTGGAGGGACAGGACAAGGGGAATGGCTTCCCACTGCCAGAGGACAGGGATAGATGGGATATTGGGAAGAAATCCTTCCCTATGA
>JAYRBT010000010.1:20823046-20830546 GCA_036023395.1 Myiotriccus ornatus | reverse complement strand
ACTCCCTCTAGTCTGTCAATATGTTTCTAAAAGCAGCGTGCCCAGAGCTGAGCACACATTGTCAGCTCGTCCTCACCATTCTCTGCTCCTCTGAACGAGCAAATTGATCTTTTTGGGAGCGCATGGAGATGACAAAGAGCATCAACAATGTAAAAACATGTAAAGCAGGGTTTCCAAAGCTGATTTGGATGTGGGGAGGTTGCTGGCCTTCGTGTCCTGTCCTTGTAGAAGCAGATAACAGCAGCTTACAAGAGTACTGTCCTGTTTTGTGATATGCCATTATCACCTGCTATTTCCCAGGGGGTACTGATGGGATCATGATTATTATATTTTTTTAACTGGAGGATGGAGCGTGAAAGACACTTGACCCTCTCCTTAGGTTCAGTTTGTTCAGTGAATAACTCCTCTTGGCTCCAATGAATTTTGACACCAGAGTAAATCTGTCAGCAGTGGGAACAACTGCAGGAGCCATGATGGAGCCAGGTTGTCAAGCGAAGGGAATACCTGCAAAAGGTCCCCGGTGACTTCAAGGTTCCTTTTCCTGTGTGGATCAGCTGTGAAAGCATGGGCTGTATGTCCTTAGCAATGTATGGAAGGAGATCCAGATCTAGAGACAAAAGGTGATGCTTTTAATGTCTCCTCATGGGATGGAAATGTAGGGTTTCCTTGCAGTTCTTCTTATTTGGGCACAATTTCTCTTCTCCTCTTCTCCACAGTTTACTTTTATTGGGCAGGGTGGTACTTCATCAGAGGTTGGACATTGTGATCTTGGAGTTCTTCCCCAGCCTTAATGATTCCATGATTCTGTAGCTGTGCTGAAAGCATCTCCCCACAATGAGGAGATCTGTCATGTACTTTGGGAACTTGAGGGCACTGTCTTGCTCCCACTGATGTCAATAAACACTCATCTCTCATATCACTAGAACATGAGTCTGAGCTTCACTTTGACTCCTCTGCAATCCCCAAACCAAACAATTAAGATCTGCAATGTCTTTCATGGTCAGTTGCAGTTGAAGGTGGATATTTACCATATTTACCATCATGGAGGTGTAGACCGAATGTGGATCCTCCCTAATCCCCTCCTCATGCCATGTCAGCCTTTTGCATCACCCTGGCTTGTGTCTGTGTTGGAGACACTAGATTCCTTTGGCTGGTGCCATTCAGATCCAGGGCCATCACACCTCTGTTCTTCACACAGTACCCCATGAATTCCTGTCTCTGAAAGCCCTCAGCATTTCTGCCCTAGTGCAGAGATTGTATTGTGACAGGATGTCCTTTGTGCACAACCCCATCAACAGCAGCAATTTCAGAGCTCTAATCCCAGTAAGTTTTTATGCTCGGCAGTGGCTAGATATTTCCTTTGGTCATCCTTGTAGAATTGCTTTCCCCAAACTGTTGTCAACTTGGGTCATTTTGTGTTACTTGTTTGAACTTGTCAAATTTCATTTCAGACCTGGGTAGTACTTGACTCATATTTACTTCAAACTCCTCTTCCTGCAGTTCATTGCTTTCATTATTTATAGGTGTTCTTGAAAGCATATCTGCGCAGCTCCTTACTGGGCCTGTATTTCACATTTAATGAGTACTTTTGCAATTTCATTACATTTTTTCTGAAGTCCAGGTGGCTCATTGTACAATGGATTTTTCTCTATGGCTCCTGGTGCTTTATGGTCTCTTTTCCGCCTTGATTGAATTCTTCCCATAAACATATTCATGAAAACACTCGTGATCTAAAACAATTGCCAGTATTCCAAGTGCAGGCAGAGCTTTTGGTGTGTTGTAGCCTGTGGCTCAGGTATCAGCTTGCCAGACAGACACAGCCAAAATGACCTTGCACCAGTTTGGTTCTCACACTCCCTGTTAACCTCAGAATGGCCCAGCATTGATGTTCCTCTGACAGCTTCTCTTTACACCAAACCTCTTTCTGTTTTCAGTTATCTTAGAGTTGTCTGGACTATCTGTGGGGATCATTCAGCACTGTGAGAGAAATAGAGATGAGTTTCCCTGGGAGTTCTTTTGAAGGAGGGATCAAAGCGGACCAGTGGAAAAGGCCCAGGGGGTGCTGGTGACGGTGGCTGGACACGAGCCCAGGTGTGCCCAGGTGGGCAGGAGGCCAAGGGAACCTGGGCTGTCCCAGCCATGGGGTGTCCATCCCACGTGCTGGCACTGCTCAGGCCCTTCCAGGGTTGTGTCCAGTTCTGGGACCCTCAGTTCAGGAATGACACTGAGGAGCGTGTCCAGGGAAGGGAACGGAGCTGGGAAGGGGCTGGAGCAGCAGGAGCAGCTGAGGGAGCTGGGCGGGCTCAGCCTGGAGAAAAGGAGGCTCAGGGGAGAGCCTCTGGCTCTGCAACTCCCTGACAGGAGGGGGAAACTGGGGGCGGGGTGTGGTTCGGGCTCTGCTCCCAGTGAACAAGGGACAGGAGGAGAAGGAATGGCCTCCAGCTGTGCCAGGGAAGGCTCAGGTGGGACATCAGGAGGAATTTCTTGCTGGAACGGGTGGTCAGGCATTGACAGGGGCTGCCCAGGGAGGTGGTGGAGTCCCCATCCCTGGAGGTGTCCAAGACAGGCCTGGCCGTGGCACTCAGTGCTCTGGGCTGGGGGCCAACGTAGGGTCAGGCACAGGTTGGCCTTGATGATCTTGGAGGTCTTTTCCCACCTCAGGGATTCTTGGATTCTATAATTATGTTTGGCATTTGCCCCAAGCCTTGCACAAGGGCTGCTGATCAGAGAGTCTCTCTGCCATTGCTGCACTACCAACATTATGAGCAAGAAAACCAGTGCTGATGTTCTCCCAAATTCCCAAAAAGCCTCCTGGTCAGAGGTTTGCAAAGTTGGGCTGAGCTGCCTTTGCTGTTGCATAACCCTACGTGCCTTCATCCCTCTGCCTCCATCTGGTTAACTGCAAAATGTCAAAGAACAGAAGCATTATTGTGTTCCCAACGCTCATGGTTATCCCAAACATCAGATCATCTGCTGCTGGTTCAGTCTCATCTTAATCCTCTGAGTTCTGGGCACGATATGTTAGTGCTGAGACTACCCTACAGAAATGTTTGCTTGCTTCTCCTGGAAGAATTGCTGAGTATGAATCTTTTCCATCAGCCTTACCCAGCTTCCTAATATGAAAATCCTCTTGAATTTGGAAGTCTAGACTTGCACACATCAGACATGCCTGCAGGCTTCCTTCAGATGTTGCACCAAGGTTTTTTTTTTAGTTTATTCAAATCCTTATTTTACTTGTTTTAATGAAAGTGACTCTTTCCTGTTGAATTAGCTGATTAGTTTCCATGTGTGCTGAGGATGTTTCATTTTGTCACCCACTCAGGTTCAGCTGGTGTTTTGTGTTTTGGTGTCAGTGTGATTTCATGGGGGTGTTTTGGAGGAAAGGAGGCTCAGGGGGGACATTCTCACTCTCTCCAATTTTCTGACAGGAGGGCGGAGCCAGAGGGGGTTGGGCTCTGCTCTCAGGGAACAAGGAAGAGGAGGAGAGGGAACGGCCTCCAGCTGTGCCAGGGGAGGGTCAGGTGGGACATCAGGAGGAATTTCTTGCTGGAACGGGTGGTCAGGCATTGACAGGGGCTGCCCAGGGAGGTGGTGGAGTCCCCATCCCTGGAGGTGTCCAAGACAGGCCTGGCCGTGGCACTCAGTGCTCTGGGCTGGGGGACAAGGTGGGGATGGGGCGCAGGTTGACCTTGATGGTCTTGGAAGTCTTTTCCAAGCTCAGTGATTCTGGGATTCTCTGATATGGTACATAATTATTGGACGAATAGCAGTAATTCTCAATGGTATGGCCAGTGTCATGACCTGGATTCCTCTGTCACCAAATGCATCGAGACCCACGCAAGTCACCTCTACAGTTCCACCAGACTTGGATATTTCTGAGTCTTCCTTGGTTGGTCCATTGTGCTGGTCTCTGTGTGTCCACCAATCCCTTTCTGCTCAAACTGGTCACAGTCTGTAGCATTTTTATTAGCCTGTGGAGCATTGTGATTCCTGCTCTCTGCAAGATCCAAAAGGATTCAGCAACATTAGTTTTAGACCTGATTTAATTTTGAGTTGAGAGCGTGTTCCGAAGGGAGGATCTCTTGGAGGTCAGTCACCCTGGAGTTTTAGAGTCTTTCACGAAGTCCACCTTGGACTTTCATGATGAGGGGGACAGGAGAAGGGCAGGGTCTGCAGGACTGGAGCAGCTGGATCTCTGATTTGACCTCGGAGAGGGCAGGGGGAAGTTACCTGAAGGGCTGGGAGTTCTCAGGAGGTCTCTGAGTAGTCTGGTTGTCACCAGAACACACCCAGAGCCTCTGCTCTGAGGCCGGATAAATCCTCCTGCTTTTGGACTCCTGCAGCCAATTTTTCCACACCAAATGGATTCATTTGTTCTGCTGCTTCTCTTCCCTGTGATCACACCAGCAAGAAAGATTTTGAGGGAGGGAAACCCGGAAAAGTCTGTGCCACCCTTCCATGCCAAACCCTCCCAAGGAGAAAAGCAGAACCACCAAAACAAAGGTCAAACTGGTCAAAGATTTCCTCAGCAGGGCAACCTCCTCCCCCAGAACCAGGATGCACCAAATAACAGAGGAAGTAAACCTTAAAAAAGAAAAAAAAAACCACAACAAAATCCATATGTTCATCCCGAGGTTTTAAAATGGCTGGGAAATTCTTGCTTTTTGGGAGTGACCAGTTCATTGCTTTGCTAAGTATCTTTCTAAGCCACCTCTTGTCAGAAGAAGAGAATAAATGAAAAGAGAGAAAGAGAGAGAGAGAAAAAAAGACCTTTGCATAGCTTGAGCCTTTGTGCCGTGCATTCAGACTGATTTGTACCCTTTGTAGTCTTAATTATTTGTGAGAGCAGGATAACAGGAGTACCAAGCTCACCCATTATTTCCTGCATAAAAAAAGGCACACAGAAGCCGCTGATCAGTTTTGAATTAGCAAACATGATACTAAAAAAAAAAAAAAAAAAAATATGAGGGGGGGAGGAGGGAGGAGAGAGAGAGAGTGCATAAAAAAAATTCATTAATATCATCAGGGATTAGGAGGCTGATTAAAGTGTAGCTGTTAGCGTATGCAAATGAGCGATAGGCATTTATCAGAGCCTGTGCAAGCTGTCTCAGAGCTGTAAAGCCCACGTATGTTTTTCAGCTGATTAAAACAGTTTTAAATTCTGGAGGATTTTTTTCTTTTTTTTTTTTTTTTGAGGGAGAATAAAAAAAAAAGGAAAAAAAATTTAAAAAGCCACCATCATCTATCCTTTTCCTTTTGGCTAAATTCCTCTAAGTGCACTCCAACCATTTCCACTTGAATGCACTCACTCTGTCTCACTTTCTCTTTGGGGTAATGAGAGTTTGGGAAGGAAGTGAATGCAAACGAAGCACATGGCTCTGCAATATCTTCCTCAGCTTCCTTAGGAACTTCCAGAAGGAGGCCATGGGAGGCTGTGCCCCAGCAGTGTCTCTGAAACATGGACAGGCTGCAACCTGTCCAGGCTGAGAGCCTTGGAGATGAAATGGGCTGGTGGCTCTTCCTCGTTGGCTTCATCGTGTTTTGGGGTCACAGTCTGAGCTTTGCCTTGCTCTGTTTGTGCCCAGATGGAGTGGGGGGCTCCATCCAAGCCTCTCCCCTGTTACAAAATTGGGGAATTGCCATTTTCCACCTTTCCTTCCCAGGCTTGGATGGGTTTGCAATGAAAGGCATGAACGGCCATGGATAACCAGGGGTCTGCAGGGGGGTAAGGGATGGGACGCAGTCCAGGACCTTCTGAGGGCAAACCTCATTCCAAACTCCATTCTAGGGCCTGGAGCAGGGACATGTAAACCCCAGCAGAGGAGAAATGTAAGACAGGGTGCAGCTACTCTGTGCAAACAGCACCAGGTTTATTATTCTGCATCCCACACCCTCTTGGGTCTGGTTGTCCTGGCCAAGGTTTGCTGAAGAGCCTGTTTAGGGTTGGCTTTTTGCTGGGAAATGCCCAGAGGGGATATTTGCAGAAAACAGGGGCTAAATGTGATGCTTTCCAGAATGGTCATTTAACAGAGGCACCTAAAACTGTGCTCTCTTCTGGTTCTGTTCATCTACATCTCCAGCACTTCCAAGGAGAAGCCAGAGTACTACATGCTGAAATATCCTCTGGCGTTGCTAATATTAGGATTTTAGGCACCCATTCATCAACACTGCATTCAAATTTGGCTTCCCTGGGGTGTGGTCTCTTGTCCATAATCTAAGCATTCTTTTTTTGCTTTTTACCAGTGATATTCCTTAAGGCTCTGGGCTCTTGTTACTCCTCTCCTTGTGGTTCAGTAGGGAAGGGAATTTCACAGCCTTGGAGAGTCAACAAAAGTGGTTTGGCACATTGAAGTGGGGTGTCTGGTTGAGGGGAGTGGAAGAAATTCAGGAATTGTCCTATATCTGGGAAAGTCATGGAGGAAGTGGCTGAGAATGGTTTTGTGTGGTTTACCACATGAATCCAAAATTCATCATGCGGCGCTTGAGCATCCCTTGGAAGAGCAGCCTCAGCTCACAGCCTGCCAGCTCTCCCATTATAAACCAACAATGGCATTTAAAGTGGTTTAACTTCGCTGTAAAATTTTGCTCTGTTGAAACTTGGCAAACGAGGTCCCTGCCCAACAGTGATTTTTTGTTGTTGTTTTGTATTTGGAAGTAAATCAGCTTGGCCATTTATGTTTTCAAAGATTATTTCTTTTGAGCCCCAGTCTCTCATTTCTCAGTCTGGCAAAGGCTCCCGGCGTTGCAGGGGAAATGCATCCAGTGCAGAGGAAGGGCTTTGTGCCTGTCATTGAACAGCGACCCCTTCCAATAATTGGGAAGCACTCCAGCAGGTCCTGGACTCCATCCCATCCCATATCCCCCCTGCAGGAGCCTGGTTATTCATTGCTGTTTCATACTATTCATTACCAACCCTTCCAAGACCAGGAAGAAATATTGTGTCTGGGTGGAAAATAGGAAAAGAGCGGAACGGGGCCAGGTTTGGAAATAGCTCGTGAGTGACTCAGGAAAGCACAGCCCTGCTCAGCACAGTGTTTTAGAATGTCAGTGGTGGCAGGTCCTTGTGGTGCAGCTGGGAGGAACGTGGCAGAAATCAGCAGCAGGGCTTCCGGGATGCACGGATGTCTGGATGGCAGGATGGGCACAGTTGTTGCCTCCAGCTCTGGGGTCCCAGCAAAGGAAGGACATAGAGCTGCTGGAGAGAGTCCAGAGGAGGCCACAGAGATGATCAGAGGGATGGAGCAGCTCTGCTATGGGGAAAGGCTGGGAGAGTTGGGGTTGTTCAGCCTGGAGAGAGACTCAGGGAGATGGCAGAGCCTTTTGCAGTGCCTGAAGGGGCTCCAGGAAAGCTGCAGAAGGACTTTGGACAAGGGCATGGAGTGACAGGACAAGGGGAATGGCTTCCCACTGCCAGAGGGCAGGGTTAGATGGGATATTGGGAAGGAATCCTTCCCTGGGAGGGTGGGGAGGCCCTGGCACAGGTTGCCCAGAGAAGCTGTG
>JAYRBT010000010.1:20759459-20817888 GCA_036023395.1 Myiotriccus ornatus | reverse complement strand
CCCATCCTATCCTATCCTATCCGATCCGATCCTATCCTGTCCCATCCTTTCCCATCCTATCCTACCCTATCCCATCCCATCCCATCCCATCCCATCCCATCCCATCCCATCCCATCCCATATCCTATCCCATATCCTATGCCATATCCTATCCTGTCATCATTCCTACCATATTATTGTCACAGAATGGTTTAATTGGAAGGAATCCTGAAGCTCATCCCATTCCACCCCCTGTCATGGGCAGTTTCACCTTCCACTAGCGCAGGTTGCTCCAAGCCGTCTCCAACCTGGCCTTGGACACTTGCAGTGCTGGGACAGCCACAGTTTGTGCTCTTGGCGCCCGTTTACGCCCTCCAAGGGGCTCTCAGGTCTCCCTGGATTCTTCTCTTCTCCAGGTGAACTCCTTCAGCTCTCCCAGCCTGTCCCCAGAGCAGAGGGGCTCCAGCCCTTGGAGCATCTCCGTGGCCTCCTCCGGACCCGCTCCAGGAGCTCCATGGCCATATTGATCCCTGCAGGTTCAGCAGACACCGGCTCTTCAGGGAGGAGATTTGCTGCGTATCACCAGCCGTGGGGGTGCCAGCACAGCCCAGCCAAAGCCTAGGAGGGTGGACCAGCTTTCCCTGGATCACAGGAGGGCAGCGCAGCCCCAGGGCAGTGGTGGGAGCTGTTTGATGCCATCTCTGAGACAGAACCAGCTCTACTTCCTGGGCAGGGCCAGAGGAGGGGCAGGATTGAGCTCTGCTCTGGGGGGACCAGGGACAGCACCCAGGGAATGGCTGGAGCTGTGTCAGGGCAGGGTCAGGTTGGATCTCAGGGAAAGGTTCTTCCCCCAGAGGGTGGTTGGCACTGAACAGGCTCCCCAGGGCAGTGGGCACAGTCCCAAGGCTGCCAGAGCTGCAGGAGGGTTTGGATGATCCTCTGGGGCACAGGGGGTGACTTTTGGGGATGTTCCTGTGCAGGGCTGAGAGTTGGACTGGATGATCCTTATGGGTCCCTTTCAACTCAGATATTCTGTGATTCCATGAATCCAAGCTCGGGAGCCTTTTCTGCCTTCCCCCCCAGATGCTCCTTTGTGCCTTGAAAAGCCTCTTTCAGCCAACACATGTTACGAGGAGTTTAGCTCTACTTTGCTGTTGTATGGCCTTTTACACATTCAATTACAAACCCTCTTGTCTTGCCAGACTTGGAATTGTTCTCAGCCTAATATCATGTACGCCAGGGCTTTGTTTTCTTCTCCTTGCAGCCCACAATGTCCTTGTTCTGAGCCACAGCATCTCCTCCTCCTCACGGCCCCGCTACCTTTGCCTGCAACACTTCTGGTGCTCTAAAGATACCAAAAGGTTTTAATTACGATTAAGCCAAGTCATTTTGACAGTTTCTGGCTGTAAATAAACAGCCTGCTTCGGATAATGGAGGTAATGGTTTGCATTTCAACTCTACTTCTAACCTCTGATTTCTGCTTGTAATATTTTATGTGGTTAAATCAATTTTTTCTGCCATTGAAAGTAGCTTTTCTTTTTCTTTCTTTCTTTTTTTTTTTTTTTAAACTCAGTTGTAAAGCGTGTGTTTCACTGTCTCCTTGTTACCCTAGGACATGCCAGCTGCAGTTAAACCAGCTTGCAGTCATGGTCCTTTTCAGAGGGGTCTGCAATTGAGAGAAAATTGTTGTTTTCTCCTATTGGTGACAAAGGAAAACAAACGTTATCAGCTTATTAAAAGTCAGGTAGAAATCCAGGCTTGGTTTTCTCAATTCACAGTGTGGCTCATTGTATGGGGTGATCTGATCTGGGGTTACAACCCTTCTGCATGGCTTCGGTCAACACCAGGCTACAACCAAACTGTCACTGTCCCCTGGCTGCCTGTTAAACACACTCTAATCTTCAGAGTGGCTTTACTGGGGCAAAGCGACTTTTCAAGGTAGGGAATTAATCGTGATTATTTCAGCATACAGGAAATACAATATGTATCATTAGTCCAAACTGACCTAAGCCAGCCAAGGAGTTATCGTTAGAGAGTATTTTCATTTAGGTCACCTAAGCCTTGATTAATTAAATACTGCCATGTGATTTCTTTCTAAAGTTTAATCCAAAATCTGGAGTTTTGATAAAAATGTACACAATTTGAATCAGGTCCTCATAGTGACCACACAATGGTTTTACAAGCAGGGTCCTCAGATGTCTCTGTTGTGGCCTTGGATTGTTCTTCACCATGTGGTGTAAAAATTGCCCTTTAAATCCTTTCCTGTTTTTCTCTGTTTCACTCTGCTGCTACACCCTCCTGACTGGTGTTGTTTTGTACATGGAATACCCTGAGCTGGAAGGGATACACAAAGATCATCCAGTTCATCTCCTGGCTCTGCACAAGCACCACAACAATCCCCCCTGTCCCTGAGAGCATCATCCAAACCCTCCTGGAGCTCTGGCAGCCTTGGGGCTGTGCCCACTGCCCTGGGGAGCCTGTTCAGTGCCAACCACCCTCTGGGGGAAGAACCTTTCCCTGAGATCCAACCTGACCCTGCCATGGCACAGCTCCAGCCATTCCCTGGGTGCTGTTCCTGCTCATCAGAAAGAAGAGATCATGACCAAGGTCAGAATTCAACTTCCAAGGGAGAGGAGGGAGGAGGGAATGCTCGTCATCCAGTTTGATGGTGGCATAGGAATTTCTGCCTGGAATAGCATTACATTAATTTCACTGTCTGTGCTGCTGGGAAATCACAGAATCCCAGACTGATTTGGGTTGGATGAGACCTTAATGCCCATCCAGTCCCACCCCTTGCCATGGGCAGGGACACCTTCCACTAGCCCAGGTTGCTCCAAGCCCTGTCCAACCTGGCCTTGGACATTCCCAGGGATGGCATCTTCTGTTGTAATATGACCAGACTTGTGTCTCTGCAGGACCTTAAGCTGCAGAATCTTTGGCCATCAATTGCTTCTGTAAATCTGTGGGAACATCCAGTTATTCCTGGGCCAGGTTGTAGCTGAGTTACAACTGTTTCCTCCAAAACTGGCTGCTGGATGCTCCACAGGCAGCATTTGTTGCTCTGTGGAATGCAGCTCCTCAGTTCCTGAATGTTTGCCAAGTATGACTCTGGTTGGGGGCCCTTTTCCCATGGAGATGGCAGGGAACAAAATGCTTCAGCACAGCTCTGCTCACAGAGAATGGGTGTTACCTTCCAGCTGTCCAGGCTGCCCTCCTGAGGAGGGAATAAGAGGAGCAAAGAGGAGCAGGGAATAAGAGATACAGAGCATTTATAAACACATTTTTTCCTGTTAAAACACCAAATTCAGAGCTGGTAAGAACAATAAAGCATTCCAAGTGTGCATCACTTTAAAGACCTGCCTAACCCCCTTCTCCACAACACAACCATTAACTCTTTTTTTAAAAAGCCAATAATCAATGAGGGTCTAATTTGTTACATTGACATTTTTGCTGGCTTCATCTGAAAGAATTAATTAACAGCAAAATGTTTCCTTTCCAGGTATAACAGTGAGGGGGTCTCAGCAGTCAGATAAGTTTTGACCTCTGTTGAGAAAACATTTCAGTGAGGTTAAGGCTCAGATCTTGTTGATCGAAGATCTGGTGTCTGCTCTGACAGACCTGGGAATACATTACCTGGGGCTTCCATATGCTGTGTCTTGGCTCAGTTGGTTTGGATAATGGCCACTGAACCACTTTTGATCTTCCTGGGGCTGGGGGGAGGCTGGATGCCAGGACGAGACGCTGTGGTGCATCCCGGGGGGAATATGGGGACCTGGGGCTTTGCCCCCAATGCTGTGGCAGCACCTGAATCAACAGGTGCAGTTTTTAATGGTTAATCCAAGGGGTTTTATTGGAAAACATGCGATGCAAAATGGGGATAAAGGAAATGTTTTCCTGATGGGGATGAGAGGATGATGGTGCATGCAGAGACTTGCTAACATGGCAAGGAGTCAAAGGAAAACAATCCCAGAGCAGGTGCCGGTGTTCCCTGTGCTGTGGGTCCACTTTCCTTGTCATTTATCATTGAGCCAAGAGACAGAAACTCTTGGATCAGTAAAATACCCTTTTTGGGCACTTTACAGACACCTGCCTGACTGGCACAGCCCTGTGTGGACTTCCCTGCAAGCACCACAATGCTCTATGACTAGGTCCAGACTCAGCTTGCATCCATCTGGGTGTCTCCATGACCAGATATCCCCTCAGGCATGTTCCTGGTGCCAACTTCCCCGTGGTTCCTCACTCCTGGGCCCATCCTGGGGCTGAGGGTCCATCCCAGCTCAGGTGTTGCTTCCTGCTGATCTCTTTTCCAGATTTTTTTCCAAGGCAGGTGTTCCAGTGCTTGGGAAGGCATGTGGGATACACACTGTTTGTCTCATTTGTGGCAGATCCCACCACCTCCTTGTAATATGATCTTCTCTGTCTTCTCCTGAAGCCCCAATTAGTGCAATCTCAGTAAAAATTAATCACTTTATCCCTGAGAAAAATGTAACAGTGTCTTGTTATCAGTTTTTTGCCATGGTTTTGAGTAAATGAGTTTGAAAAGAGGTGGAGTAGCGAAGCCAATTGGTTATGTTCCCCAAAGGTGAGAGAATTGACTCAAGGGATGCCCTAGTTCCTGCCCTGTGATGAGACAATCCATCTGCTCCCCTCACAGCTGCCCAGTGAACACGTCGTGCTCGCTGCTGTAAAACTGTAGAGACGAGTTTGGTTTTCCAAGTCGGAATGACCCTCTTAAAGGTAATTCCTGCAGGAGAACTCAAGAGCTGCCACCTGCTCTGGGTGACCATGAGCTTTGGCAGGAGGTGACGCTGCAGCCCCAGTGCCTGATCCCTGGTTTGGGTCACTCATGGCCTCACTCTACGATAACAGGTTGTAACAAATCTGACCTCACTCCTTGTCCCCTCGAAGGATATTTTTTCCTGTGTCCCCCAGTGCTGCTTCCTCCAAGGAATTTCAGTGGCCAGGTTATCTGTGCATCCCCTCAGCATTCCTGGGAAGCATGGAAGCCCATGCCTCTCTGGGCATGCTGGAGCCTCCCAATCAGTTTTAGGTACCTCATTCCCAGTGGCTTCAGTGGGAGTTGAAGCTCAGCTGTGAAGGCAGCCTGAAGTGCAGGACTCCGCTGAAGCTGCACCCCAACACCCGTGGCAGAATCTACTCCACCTGTGCCCAGGGAGAACACACAGACCTGGGGTTCTTCCTACAGCACCAGCCAACACCCCCTCTCTGTGAAAGCCACAGTCTGTCCTCCCTCAGCAGCATGTTCTCAGGGCACTGTGCCCCACGTGGCACACCTTGGTGTCACCCAGTAGAGCCCAGTGGCTCTCCCCCTCACCGTGGTCTCTGCAGTGCTGCCTGGGTGCCACAATGTCTCCGTGGCTGTTCTTTGGTGTTATCCATGTGCCCATGGATTAGCACCACCAGGAAAGCTTTTTTTTGTGCCTCCTCCATCCTCATCTGCTGCCAGGCTTTCTGGCGTGCCTGCTTTAAAGTGTCTTGCCTTGGTATAAAGTTATTTACAGTGCCTATTTCTGCTCTCCCAACAGTGTAAATCAAGATTAATTCCACTGAAGTTTATGGAGTTACGCCAGTGTAAAACTGACTGATAAGAGATTCAGGCCATTTTCGGCGGGTTTGTTCAATGTTTGTTTGAAATTATATGTGTTGCTGTGGAATGATAAAATGTGTGGATTCAAAGGCAGGTTCACTGCAAAATACGATTCAAAAGGGTTTTGACTTCACATAATACAGCAAAACAATCACCACAGCAGTAGGGATTTCAGTGTGGAGCAGGATCACGGAGTTTGGAGGAGGAGAGGGAAAATGTGAAGCAGAGGAGGAGGGAGCAATGGAAGTTTCACTGCACACACCACTGAAGGCAGAGATGGCAAATTAGGGGCCTATGAAAAATTTTACATGGTTGCTAATTTATGGTGTCTGTCAGAACGAGGCTGGGTGGTTCCCCAAATCCCTTCAGTGTTGGGTCCAGGGGAGACCCACCAGCTCGGAGTCCCGAGCAATTCCCTATTTTTTTGCAAATTCATCTTGCAAAACAGCCCAAGGCAAAGCAAGGCAGTGGCAGAGCAGAGCAGGCTCAGCAGCTCCTGGGATGTTAAACCCTCTCCAAAAGCTGGTGGCTCACCTGTCCTGGTGTTTGCACCCAGCCCCTCATCTCTGGTAACACAGTGGACCCTGAGGCGTCACCCTGTGCCGGGATCCACCATGTCTTGGGGGCTGTAACATGGAAATCCCATTGTTTTGTCTCCTTTGTGTTCTACAAAGCAAATAGCTGGTGGGTAAATAATCCAGGTTCCTTTCCACGCTATTCCTGAGGAGATTTTTAGCTGACATCTGTTTTCATACCCTTTGTATCAACACACTTTTCCCTTTTCTGTTGGAATTGTGGTTCCTGCTCTTTCCCCTCTTGTATGTTGCACATTCACCCCACTGAGCTCCTCTCCTTCTTGCCAGACATCTGCTTGGAACAATCTGTCCTCCAGGACCTCCCTCAAGCCATCCCAGTGCCAGCAGTTTGGTTCCTTGAACACAGAGATGCTTCTCCTGAAGAATTCCAAGCTATTGACAGTGTTAATAAAGAAATTCCCCCTTTATGCAAATGTATTAATTTCTTCAGCAGTTAAAATTGATTTCAGAGTGACTAATGAATTATTTTCTATGTTTCTGCAAGAAAATGTTAATTGCTTTGCAAAGTTGACGTCAGGGAAAGGCAGATTTTGTGATTGCTTGTGGTTTCGTGTGCCTGGGACCACGAGGGAGTGTTGAATTATGTGACTGGGCACAAGTAGGTAGTGCTGGAGTAACAATATGATGCTTTGATGCTTCCCTCATCCGTCAGTGGGTGGCTCCAGGAGAAGGGAATGGAGCTGGGGAAGGGGCTGGAGCAGCTGAGGGAGCTGGGGGGGCTCAGCCTGTAGAAAAGGAGGCTCAGGGAGGACCTTCTGCCTCAGCAACTCCCCAAGAGGAGGGGGGAGCGGGGGAGATGGTCTTTCTCACAGGTAGGATGAGATAGGACAAGAGGAATTGGCCTCAAGTTGCACCAGGGGAGGATGACATTGGATATTAAGAAAAATTTCTTTCCCAAAAGAGGCCCTGGCACAGGTTGCCCAGAGAAGCTGTGGCTGCTCCAGCCCTGGAAGTGTCCAAGGCCAGGTTGCATGGGGCTTGGAGCAAGCTGGGCAAGTGGAAGGTGTCCCTGCCCATGGCAGGGAGTGGAACTGGATGATCTTTAATTTCCCTTCCAACCCAAACCATGCCGTGATCTCTCTCCACCAAAGCTGTGTGGAGGTGTCCTCACAGACCTGTCCTAGTCAGAGAAATTGTGCCTAGGACACATCTGCTGTGCTGATGGAAGGAGATCCCTGTGGTCTTGGGTAGATCCACATCAGAAGGATCCAAAGGGGTAGTCCTTGCCTAGCAGAGGGAAATGAGCAGGGACAAAACCAATACTAGACCTTTCCAAGCTCATCCAACATGGTTCTGTCCCAGTGTTCTCCTAAATAACCCTTTGTTGGGGTGATATTTCCCCCTCTGGCCCTGAGTGCATCCCTTTGTCCCACGGGGACCATCAACCCAGCCTCACGTCCTTCCCCAGCCCAGGAGAGGCTCTTGCACTATTCCCCTGCCTCCCCCCCACCCCCAGTGCTTGCCTATGTAATGTCCTTCCCTTACAAATTTCATCTTGCTGCTCTGTGCATCCAAACGATTCCGTGATGGAGCGCACAGGGGAAAAAAAATTATAATGCCATTAAAAGTTATCATAAATTTCAGATCAGCATCACTTTTAATCCGATACACAATTTTACTGCCTCTATAAAGTAGGTGATTTGCAGTGGTCTGAGGCGTCTTCTGGCGCGTTTTACTTCTTTTTAAATTAAACACACCAACTTTGTGCTGAATTCAGAGTGCGGACATAAAAAAGGGGGTAAAAAGGAGAGGGAAGGGACATCAGATGTGAATTGCAATTGAATCTTTATATATGCCATCTTGGTACTGTGGCACTAAATATAGTGCGAGGTAAATAGATGTGCTGAAATATTCAGAATAAAAAACAAATGTTCCAATAGCAGAGAGACTGAGCCTGGAAAATGTTTCCCTTGCTGCTGCGCTTTCGAGGCTAAAATGCTGTTGTTTAAAGCACCCTGGGCTGGAAGATCTCGTGTATCTCATGCATTAAATTATACCCTGTGCACAAACATGTAGTTTATATTTGAGAGGTTATATTATGTGGTTTCCATCCCTCTCCCCCCACCAATGGAGAGAGCAGTAAACTCAGAATATCCAATTAATATAAATATGACATTATGCCATTTGCTGATACGAAATTTTTAGGAGTGGAAATGGGAACAGACAACATTTCAGGGAGAAATAGTTGAAATTAAGATCCAAGATAAGGTAATTATAGGCTAGTAATGGGCATTTCACCTCCTGTAGGCCCATAGGTGCCACAAAACCAACTCATGGGGTGGTCCCTCTCCCCACCTCTCTGCTCCACTGACCCTCAAATTTGGGCCAATAGCTTGCAGCTGATCTCCTAAATATCTTCTGGAAATACATCCAGCCTTCAATCAAGGTCTCAAAGAGCTAAGAATTAACCGGTGGCTTTGTAAAGCTCTCTGCCTTCAAAAACCCCAAAATATTTCACCGAGGTGATTTTGAAAAGGTTCATCCCCGTTGTGTCTCATGTCAGTTTTCTAAAATGACAAGAAGTAAATAGAGCCCAGTTTTTAAAATTCTTTTTCGGGTTAGTCACGGTCATATTGAATAGAGCCCAGTTTTTAAAATTCTTTTTCGGGTTAGTCACGGTCATATTGACTCTTAAAAATGATTCATGAGGCCCTTCAGATTTGGGAGGTCAAAAAAACAACCTGGAGGAAGAGCACAAACAGAGTCACCCTCTCTCTCTCCTATACTGGGAAATTTCGTTTTCAATAAATTAACTTTTGCCAGTGATGGCAAGAGGCCAAAGCAGCCATGTTTCAGTGACAGTTTGGCCCAGGAGCTCCCATTTCCAGCTTGACCAGTGCAAGAACCATTTTCCATGTGGTTTGGATGGATTAGGTATAAAGGGACTGGCTAGAGAGATCCAGCTCTAACTTACCACAAAGTAAAAGGTAAAACCCATAAACCCCCAGCCCTGAGAATGCAGCTGCAGAAAGGAAACATGCAGTTAAAGAGATTTAAATATATATATACACAATAATTTTTTTGTTTGTTTTAATATCCAGGTAAACAATTTCCCCTGCCAGTCCATGTAGGAGTGGGGACATTTCCCTCCCTGTCCCTTCCATGGGGTGTTTTCCTGCCCTGACACAGGATTTTTGGGATAGGATACTGGGATTTTTGGGGTTGTCCTGTGCAGGGCCAGAGCTGGACTGGGTGATCCTTGCGGGTCTCTTCCAACTCAGGACATTTTATGATTTCCCAGCGCTTTATTTGTGGGTTTTTTTTTTTCAGGATGAGCCAATTTACTTCCAAGGCATGGGCTCTGTCAGCAGCTCCTGATTTTCCTCCCACTTTCCTGGATGGATTTGATCATCCAGCACTGCTTTTCCTTCCTCCCCTCAGCTGTGCAGCACAGCCAGCTGCCTTTCCCCAAAATCCCTCTGCCTTCCAGTGCTTTCCTATCAGACACCACACTCTGCAATGGCCCCCGGGGAATGATATTTGATTCATTTTGATTTATATAATTAAAGGGACGTCTATCCCTGAGTGGAGCCAGCCTGCTGCTGCTGATGTGGTGAAATGCCAGCGGTGTGAAAACGGTGGTTTGTTGTCACCGGGACTCAGACAGAGTGTTGCTGACATCATTTAGCAGCTCGTCCTTGTTGCCGGCAGAGAAAACATCTCCAGAGCTCCAAGCAGTGACAGTTTGGTCAGGAAAACTGTCCGGGATGGAAGGGGAGCAAGTTCCCTGGGTGGCTGAGGGTTCCCAGCTCTGCGCAGCTCCCAGGCAGGAGATGCCTGAGAGCACCCCCAAAAATCCTCTGCCGTGCCTGGCACGGGCTGTTTCCTCCTCCCTGCTGTATTTACGGACACTGATAGAGACTTAATGATGATCTGGGAAGGTGTGTCCCCCCCACCCCCATCTCTTCTCAAGGCTGATCCCTTCTCATTTTGCATATGCGGAGTTGAACAAGACGATCTTTAAGGTCCCTTCCCACCCAAACCATCCCGTGAATCTCTAATTTTGTGACTCCACAATTCCCCACCGTACTCTGGAAACCTTTCAGCCCCCGCCTCACTTTCTCACCGTGCCATTTGAGCTCAGGACACCTTGGCAGCCCCTGTTTTTGCAGAGAAGAGCTGACCCTTGACGGTGATTCCAGCAGAGTGAGACCTGGCCCCGGGGTGAGGAGCTGCCCCCCACAGGGCACCTCCAGTCACTGCTCAGACCCCAAAGGGCGGGAAAACAAGACCTTCTCTGAGCACTGCATTGTGTTAATGCCCCCCCAAAACCACCCCCGTGCTCCCCCCTCCCCAAATCCTGCGAGCAGGCAGCGCGTAGCGCGTGGCTGGAGCATCTCTTGCTATCCAGCTCCCGTTGATTGCTACCCGGAGGGCTCCCTGTGCCGCGTGGATGACCGTGTACCTCCCTCTCTCTCTCTCCCTTTATTGCTCCCGATTCAAATTCAGGGCTTGTTTAATCAGCAGACATTAGCAACTCGACAGAAGTCTGGCTGGAAGGGAAAGAAGGGGGTGTGGAAGGGAAGCTTGTGAATGTGCTGCTGTGGAGAGCAGGGACTGCCTCAGCCGCCTCAGCCTTGTTGCCCAGATGGCAGTGTTGGGGTGAAAACACCGGGAGACAGGCTCTGGATGGTGCTGGGGGCATCCCAGCAGGGCTATGAGACCAGGCTGCAGGCCCAGCACGAGCTCTCCTCCTGTGGGGTTCATGCTACGGCTTCCAGGGAATCGGGGCTGGGGTGGAAGATGTTTCTATTTTTCTTGTAAAATGTGGATTTCCTGGTTGGATTTTATTCCCCCAGCAATGATTCCCATATTCCTGAAGGACTTTTCATGACCACATTCATCCACTGCTCAAGGGTGATGCCTCAAAGTCCCTGCTCAGCCTTCCATCCTCTGCATAGGACACCTCTTGGCATGATGGGATGGAGTTTCCCTTTTCCGTGGGAAGGCTCCATCCCTGGAGCACCACTGGCTTCTGCCTCTTGCAAATTGCTGCCTGGTAGGATGTGGGACCAGCTGGGAATGAGCTTGGAAGCAAATATTCCAGCAAATATCTTCCAATTAACTCTCCAGGCTCTGCTGTCAAGCAAAAATTCTGCATGAATTTGCAACAGGCAGAATTTTCCCCCAAGACTTACAAATCATCAGGTCGGCTGTTTGCAGCTAAAAGGTGTCCCAGCAAAGGGGTAATTCTTGTTTAAGACCATCCAGATTTCTCTACAAACCAGTCTGCTGAAGGCTCTGTATCCATCCTATGGCACCCCTGGAGATGAGAGTTCCCCTGGTTTTGTCCCATGGAACCACAGCACATGGAAAGTGGCTCGGGGGGGCACATGGCTTGGTTGTCTGTCCCTCATTAGCAGCCTAGTTAGGAGGTTCTTTTTGCCTTTCACATTCAGTGCTTGCAGCAGAACCATCTTCCTGTTGACTGACCTACAAAAGTGGATAAAACCCACATAGTTCTGAAGGGAATTGCCCAGTATTGATACTGGGAGAGAGCTGATGCCATTTAAATAGTGAATTATGCCTCTAATCATGCAGGCATTCATTTTCTGATGGTTCAACTGATTCACCCCCTGTAGCTTAAGCCACCCATGGTGATCCCCATCTTCCCTCCTACAGCTTCCCTGACTGTGGATGCATGGATCTGTCTCTGTTTTATTCCGGGGACTGCTCTTCCACAGATGTTCTCACTTCATCTGGCTGGGGATGGAGGATGGGAATACCCTGGGTTGTGTCAATGTCCACCCTCCCTCACTTCCAGTGTCCTGCTGTCACCACCTGGGCTAGTAGAAGGTGTCCCTGCCCATGGCAGGGGGTGGAGCTGGATGAGCTGGAAGGTCCCTTCCAACCCAAACTATTCCATGATTCTGTGATTCTCCACTGCCCTCCTGCTGAGGGACAACACCAGGAGAGTGGGCCAGACAGGGATCACCCAACCATGTTGACCAGCAGGGAAAGACTTTCTTAGGGAATAAAAACCTGTTTATATTTAGTTTTCTTCTGTGTTTGATCCTCAGGGCTCAGGGAAGGCGAGGGGGACCGTGGGTCTGTCCCCACTTGGGGCTGTGTTTTCCATCACCGTGAGTTACTGATTTGTTTTTTTCACCACTGTTGTCAGAGAAAAAAATACTACAGAAGAAGTTTGATACTCCTAAATTATTTTAATGATACTTTGACCTACTAATAACATTTTCCTCCCACCCACACCAAAGAATATTCTTTGTTAAAAATTACTTCAGCTGGACTAAACTCATGGAAAAATCCCACAGCAAACTGGAAGAAAAATTGTGGGTTTGAGTCAAACTAGGACCCTTGCTGAGGGTTTGCAAATTTCTTTTTGCACGAATTCAAGATGTTCTCAAAGACCTCAATTGGTTTTGACTCTGCCTCAGAGTTCCAGGATGGAGAAAAACATCTCCCATGGGCTCCCAGTGTCTCCACTGGCTTGGCCAGAGAGCCAGTGTCCAGAGGAAACTGGGATTTTGGATAAAAGGCTGAGTTTTCCCACGGTGGTGTGGGTGGTGGGAGTGATGTGCCATGGAAATGCTTCCCAGGCTCCAGGGAAAGCATTGATTTGGGGCCATGTGGAGCAGACACCCGGATGATGCCTGTTGTCCAAAACTTTGATCTGGGTTGATGTGTCCCTGCCCATGGCAGGGGTTGGAAATGGATGAGCTTTATGGTTCTTTCCACCCCAAACCATTCTGGGATTTTATGTAGGAGTACATGGGGAGAGAAGCAAAGACATGGCCACATTTCAGGGGATCCAAGATCCCACATGGATCTTGTGAAGCACAACCTGCACTGACCCACCTGACCCTTTGGAGATGCTTTGCCCTGAGACCATCTGCAGGTGGGAAGGACAGAACCTGACTTACATCATGGGAATCACTGCATGCCAGGGAATGGGGCACCTGCCCACAGCTGGAGCGGGCAGGGGAGTCCAGTCCCATCCCAACTGGCTGCACCAGGCAGAGCCAGTGCAGGAATCAACCAACAGCACCCCCAAGAAGTTCCCTGCCTTGTGCAAACACCTCTGTGGGTGCTTTGGAGGGGTTCTCACAAGGCAAACACACACAGAGAGGGGTTGACAGCCCCTTCCTCTCCCCCTGTTGACGAGTGGCCCCAAACAATCCCTTGGGATCTGCTGGCAGTACTGACAGGCCAGAAAATCTGGGGGCATGGGATCCTCCTTGCCCTGGCACCAGATCCTGAGCCCAAGGACCCTCTGCCCACCCCATCCCTCACCAGTGCCTGGGATTATGTGGCTTTAAATCAGGTCCTTAATGTTATTTGAGCACGGATTTGTTCTTTATTTTTTTCCTTCCCTCTCTCCTTTTTTTTTTTTTTTTTTATGGTTAAGTTTCTCTCTTAACAGGAAAAAATGATCAAAAATAAGAAAACAATCACTATTTGAAAGTGAATGAAGGGCGCTTTCTCCCCTTCCCCCATGCTTTATTTCCTACTTTGACATCTCAGTGGTTTTTTTTTTCTTTTAGCCGCGGTTTCTGGGATAGGTGATAACTGCCAGTAATAGGATTAGCATTGATTTCTTTAGCAAGAACAGAGATGTGGCAGTTCCAGCCATTTACTGAACTGCCAGCTTTGAAATATCAAAAAAAAGAAAGAAAAAGAAATCTGCAGGAAAAAAAGCTTCTTGCAGCATTTTAAAGAAAGGAAAGCCTGTGTGAATTAAAATACACACATACACACACACATGCACACACACACACACACCCCCTGAGCACATGGAGTGTATAAATATATATATTATACGTATATTATATATATGTATCTTGCTTGGTGCTTTTTTTGTTATGGTGTGATAAAGGATCAAAAGAACTGTCTCTGTTCTAAGCTTCAAGAAAGCCTTTTTTAAATTCATTTGGCTTTCTTTAGCTTTTACTTGCTAACATATTTTAGGAGCTAATCTTACATATTTACTATTGTATCATGACTTTTTTTAACCTTGAAATTCAAGCAAAGACAGAATGAGAAAGGGGGGGAAAAAAAAAAGGATTCAGAAGAGAGAGAACGAGGGGATGTGCCCATGGAAACCTGCACTATCTCTGCTGCTCGGAGGCATCGTGTGAAACCCACCCGATGCCAACTTTGGTGTGGCACATTTTCCCCTTGCTGCTGGCTGGGGGGGTCCTGGAGGGATATGGATTTGAGGTGCACCCACCAGCACTCGGGTTCTGCCCTCAGTCTGTTGGCAATCTGCACCTTTGTCTTTGCTCAGAGCGTTTCTCAAGGGCCAGACACCAAGGTTGGGCCAAATCTGCTGTAGCTTAAAAGCCAGAGTTTTAGAGCACTGGAAAGGTATTCCCTCTCCTTCTCAAAATGCTGTAGGGCATCATCTATTTAGCGTTTACGGATCATCCTCTTGGACTTGCACTCAGCCCCTGAGGAAGAAGAAGGTCTAGTGGCAGCACCTGTGAACAGAAGTGGAAGGTCGGAGTGGTGGTTGGGAAGTTCCAGGAAATTCCACTCAAGGTTGTTTCTGAGCCCAGTCCAGGCTTGGGGAGAGACCCTTTGCCCACTAATCCTCAAGAATCCCAATGCTGGGCTGTTCAAGAGGAAACTCAGAGCTTGTTATGGAAGCATTTGTCCTGTGTCATCATGTAGGGCTGATGAACCACTTTCACAGGAGCTTCTCTTTGTTCCAAGAGTGATGATTCACTGTCCTCACACACAGAGAGCAACACAGATCATGGTCAGCAGGAAGAAAGCCCTCACTGCATGAGGAACCCATGCATGACTTTCTGCTCCGCTTTCTCCCCTGGCAGAATCTCAGCTCCATAAAGGGTTTGGGATGGATTCCCATGTGAAACCAAGTGAAGAAAGGGGAGGAAGGAGATGAGCAGATCCGTTATTTGTAGCTGCAATCAGGATTCACTCAACTACATGCAAATTTAGCTCAGTTAATTAGAAATTGGGGCTGATAATGTCAAGGTCATGGGTTCCATCCCTGTACAGGCCATTTACTCAAGAGCTGAACTCGATGACCCTTGTGGATCCCTTCCACCTCAGAAGGTTCTGTTCTGTGATTTCTCTCCTCTGAAATTGATTTCTTGTCATGTGTCAGAGAATCTCTAGGTGGTGCTGCACATGGTGGCCCCCTAAGAGGATATTCATGGACCCAGCCAAATTTAGATAGGAAGACTTCCCCATATTTTCCCTCCATGAAGAGACCCTGGGCTTGCTCCTCCTCCCACCAGCAGGAGGTAAGGCCTCTGTGCCATAACAACCACCATCAGCCACGTGCCTTACCCCCTCCTGGTGCTCCTCTCCTGTGGTTTGCTTGGAGTCACGTGTGTGTTTGTAGGGGCACAGGCTGGGGTCTCACCAGCTCCAGGAGATTTGCATTTCTGTGTTCTTATTAACAATCGTCCAAAGATCCGTGATGCTCATTTCACAGCCTCACCTTCATCGTGCCCTCTAATCCACGTGCTGGAGTCTACTTCTGACATTCAAGCTTCAGAGCAGCTTACAAGCCTCCAGTTGTTTGTTTTTTTTAATATCAAACTACTGAAGGAATTATTGTTCCCTCTTTTTTTCCCACAAACACGGACGCATTTCTCCAACACCGCCTCCTCAAAATACGTAAAGACTCTCCACGGTTACACCACGGGAATGCTGGGGCTGCTGGGGTGCCTGTGCTCCAAACCCCAAAGCATGGAGGCTCTAGAAGTGCCTCCCAGCAAAACCAGTAAAGCAAAGCTCCCAGTTGCTCTGGAGGAGGGAAGGGCTTGTTCGATGGAGTCCTCTAAAGCACGGAAATATACTAATCACATGTTCTTGGGTGACAAGGGAGAGCCAGGAAAGGAAGATGTTCAGGTGTGGGAAGCTGAAAGCACAGGATTTTCTAATCTTTTGGGGAGTTTGGTGTGAAATCATAGAGTCATGGAATGGTTTCAGTTGGAAGGGGCCTTGCAGACCATCCCATTCCACCCCCTGCCATGGGCAGGGACACCTCCCACTAGCCCAGGTTGCTCCAAGCCCCATCCAACCTGGTCTTGGGCACTTTCAGGGCTGAGGCAGCCACAGCTTCTCTGGGCAACCTGTGCGAGGGCCTCCCCACCCTCACAGGAAACAATTTTTTCCTAATATCTCTTTGCACTGTTGCAGGAAGAAGGTTCCCAAAGTGCTGTAAAGAGCAGTTTCGAGAGTGTGCCTGGACTAATGGAACAGTTGTTGGAAAAAATTGCAAAAGTCAGGTGGTTTTTTTTAATTTCTCTGTAACCAGTCGGGTTGGCTTTGTTGAGGGGTGTGACCACACAGCCATAGTCCACATTTTTGTATCTTTGAGCATCCCAGTATGACTGTTCCAGGTCTGATGGCATTTGTACCTGCTCACCTCTTCCTATCAACAGACCATCCCGGATCCAGCTCCCCTCTACTCTGTGGGGTTTTTTTCCTTCCTTTCTCCCTTCCTCATCCCCAGCTTCTGCAAGGCACTCTGAAAAAACGAGACCCTTGACAATGTGGCAACAGTCTTCCCCATGCTCCTGAGATACCTGCAAGGCTGAGCTTGCCTGAGCCTCTTCCTCCTGCTCAGTGAAACAAGAGCCCCATAAATAGCTGAGCCCACGAAGACATCTCATGCCATGAAAATAGCCAGGTCTACTGCACTTTTTCCAGTTTCCAAGAGTTTCCTGACTGCTGGAATCAATCCAGAACATTTATTCCAGCCAGGAGCCTTCCACAGCCCTTGCATGGCTTAAGGACAAGCTGTTTTTGCCACAGTCTCCCACCGCTGCCACTCCAGCCTAGACCACTTTCAATGTGTTTTTTTAACCAATTCACAAATATTTGATGCTCTTAAATTAGACGTCGAAGACATAAGTTATAATTAACCTTTTCCTGCCACACAACTCCAAGCTTTTTCATTCCAGCCCCACTTTTTATGGGTCTAATTGCAGCACTGGCTCTACAAGACATCCATCTGTCCTTCCTGGGACTCTCCCAGCTCAGGCAATCTCTTTCTATCTCTTTCTCTTTAGTTCCCTGTAATTAGCCATGTCACAACTTCTGTGCACACCAGGAGAGACTTGGAGAAGGGAGCAGTGCTGAAATCCCTGAAGGATTCCACCTTCCCCCTCTCCCTGTGCCAGGGCTTGTGTTTGCTCCTGTCAGCTTTTGCCTTCCTGGCTCATGCTGGTGTTCAGTGCCTGGGATTTTTATGTCCTTGGTGATGTTTTTATAGAAACCTGTTCTCCAGCAGTGCTGAACACAGGGCCAGGGCCTGGCACAGCAGCTCTGCTAGGTGGGACTCTTGGAGATCAGGCAGGTCCTCTGAGATGTTCTCCTCTGGATCCACACACCTCCTCCCCCCCTAGTGCTACAGAAACCCTGAAGTATCCAAAAAACATTGAACCTGGGGCTTGCTGGGACAGCAGGGTCAGTGAAATCCTGGGAGAAGGGAGGTAGAGACGACCTTGGGATGACTTTGCAGCAGTGCCAGCTGCATCCTGCTGCTCCAGGTGGGCTTGGTGTTGGAAAGACTCCTCTGTCAGCTCAGGCTGCTCAAGTGCAGTGTTGTCCCCTCGGATCCAGCCTTAGCCTCTCCTGCTGTGGTTTAAGCTCTTGACTACTTATCTTACCTACCAGGAAGAAAAGCTATCCCTTCCCCTTTCCATAAACCTCTCTGTACTTGGAGATTATAGCAATGTCCCACCTCTCCTCCAACTGAGCAACCTCAACTTTTCAATCTCTCCTCAGAGGCATTGTTTTCTGGGCTTCTGATAATTCCCATCTCTATTCTGTGGACTCCCTGGGAAAAAAACCCCAACCATATCGTATGGGAAAATGTGGAGTCAAACTTAGCAAAGGAATTGGGTGAATTTGCTACAGTTTCAGAAAGTGCTTCATTTTAACATGTTCTGAGTCTAATGGACTTGAAATATGTGTTTCCTTGTTTTAGAAATGCAACACTTTGGTTCTCCCAGATGAAATGATGGTTTATTTAAAAAAGTCCTTTCTTTTAAGATATTACCTATTTGGAATGAAGATATTCCACTTGCAAAAAGCAGGAGGCTCAGGGAGGCTCAGGGAGGCTCCTGAGCCTTTGATGTGACCCACCGGTATTGCAAAGCAATATAAGCAAAGGGACAAAAAAATAAAGCAAATAAACCCAAATCCCATTCAGAAGTTTCCCAGAGATCCTGGTAAAATCCAACCACACTGTGAACTTCCTCTCTTGCTTCTTGGAAATCCTGTGACCCTGGGATCAGAAGCAAGAGTGGGCTCTGAAGACCCAACTTCTTCCCAGCTGGAGTTTGGAAGAAAAGGATTTGTGTTTTGGGAGAGATGTTTTTTTTCCCTCCCAGATGGGGATGTACGTCTGGGACACTGGGATTACAAGGTGTGGGAATTCCCTTCCCAGCCTCTCCTGGTGCCTCTGAGGCCTGGCGTGATCCAGGGGCATCGGGGAGTTAAATCCAGAGGAGTGAGACAGGGCCAGAAACATTGGAATAGCCCCGTAGAGTGGGACACGCCATGATTCCCCATGAAATAAATGGAAGGACAAGGAGCATCCAATGTGGCATAACAAAGCACTGGGAAAAGATAGGAATGGAAAGAAAGAACCAATAGTGCAAACTGGAGAAAGGGAAGAGAACTAAACAAGAATATACAGTCAGTTAAGGCTTGCAGGGAAAAGATAAGGCCAGCTCAGAGAGCAGAAAGGCTTAAGGGGAATAAAAAGAGCTTTTACAATTCTATCAGGGAAAAGGGAATACTAGAGAGAAAGTAGTTCCATTAATAAATGAAGAGGGAGACAAAATCAGTGGTGTTGCTAAAATGGTAGAGCTACTGAACTCCTTTGCTCCAGCAGTATTTAACAAGGGGAGAGGAGAAGAGGGGCAAAGAAGTTATAAAATAATGAGGGTTTTGACAGTGTGATTCTTCAGGGGAAAAGTGGTTTTGAAGGAGAAGGCACCTTGGAAGGCACAGGATGAGGCATAATAAATAGATGTGCCCGCCCAGGCCTTTTGGGAACTGCTCTGTTAAATCATTGGCAATTACTTCTGGAGAATAACAGGAAAGCAGGTAAGGAGGGCCAAATGTGATTGGGGTGGGTTTTAATTTTACATGACCAACTCCATGTCTATTGATTTTATTATTCCACTTGTGAAATAATAGTGAAATAATTATAGTGAAATAATAGTGAAATAATTTTACATTTCCATGTAAAACTTGTTAACATTTAACAGTGAAAATTAGTTGAGTCTTGAGGAAAAATCCCCAGGGCTGTGCACACTAGTGGAAGTTTGTCCTGGCTTAGTTTGTAGGCAGCAAAAAGCTATGGCTTAATGTTGTTGCTTCCTTAATATCCCATTCCTGTGAGTGAGGGAGCAAAGCTACAACAGAGTGCAGGGAGATGCTGGGTCTGGCTGCAGGATGGAGCTGCAGGTGCCTCATGGCCTTGCAAATGCCATAACATGTGGCTTTGGGATGGGAAATGTTACCTCCCCACCCTTTATGTAAGGAATGATGAGAGATTAGCTGGGAATTCAGGAAGGGATGAACTAATCAATGGGAATAATGGAAGTGTTGTGTCCCTGTGGAGCCTTCCAGGGAATTTAGTGGGAAGGAAACAAAGTCCTGCAAAAATCTCCTCAGAATTCCATTTCTGAGGGGGAAAACCAGCTCAGTTGGTGTTTTTTTTCCTGATTGCCAAGGAGCCTGGAAAACGAGAAACATGTAAAGAAATGACGCTTCCAAAAAAATCAGGATTCCCCCCCCCCTTAACAGAAAAGGGGTATTAAATGGCTATTTTTAACTACAGTAATTTATTCAATTTATATTCAAAATGGAACAATCCTGGTGGTCTGTCATTTTAGCCATCTCCTGCAAAAATGCATCATGATAGTGATGAAATTAGAAAATGGGGCTCGCATAAAATGCAACCAGGAGTGAGTGGCAGGTGCAGGGGAAAGCGGCTGAGCTGCTTTAGTTCCACATGCCAAAAAAATCGGAACCGTTCTTCCCATCAATTTGGTCGGCCAGAGGCAGCTTTCCCAGAAGTCTGAGGCATTTCAGCTGATCAGTTCAGCTGATAAATGCAGCGTTTCAGCGGGTAAATTTCGGAAAGACAATCTCATCATGCAAGGCTTGTGTTCCTCCGTCTGCAAGCGCCTGCCAATCATTGCCGGCGGAGGAACTGGGACAACGGAGCACGAGGTGCTCAGCTCCTGGCTCAGGATCGAAGTTAAGGCTTGGTTACTCATCAGAGGCCATCAGGATAATTTTCTCCCATCTTTCCTGTCTGTATATTTATTTATTTTTCATTCATGTTTCTCCCCACGGAGGTGGGGGGGTGGGGGCATGTGGACTCCCCACCCCGGGAGGTGTTCCAGGGACGTGGATGGAGCTTGGAGCAACCTGGTCTAGTGGAAGGTGTTAGGAGTTGGAATAAGATGAGCTTTAAGGTCCCTTCCAACTCAAATAATTCCATGATTCTTTGGGTTCCTCAGTGGGAATGGTGGTTATCAGCACTTCACTGGCAAATGTGGTCTCTGCTGGGCCATCTGACAAGAGTTTTAGGGTACGACCAAAGCAGCCTGAATTCCTGATAATTCAGTGCCTTTACAGTGATGATGCTGCCAACTTTGCCACCTCCTTGAGAGCCATCAAGCTTTGCCTTCACACAAAATCCTTCTCAAAGAAATGTGACTCTTCCTGCAGCCACGGCTGCTCAGATGTTTCTGGGTTGAAGCAATTCCCCATCAGAAAAAGACTTCTGGCCAAGAATCGTTTTCTGTGGGAAGATTGATTTTCATGGACTTTCTTTCCAGGAAAATGAAACGAAATGCTTTCTCTGGTCACAAAGTTTATCTCTACATCGGCCTCAGAGACTCGTGGGCTTCCCAGGAAGCCCATGCATCAGTTTAGGGGAAAATGTCCATCACAACACATCTTGGGGGGTATTTTTGAGTGAGTCCTATTGAAGAACAGATGGGTTCTGTAGGTTTTGTGTTGTAGGTCACTCTGACCTATAGGTCAGAGAATCATTAACTGGGTTGGGTTGAAGCTGATCTCATTCCACCCCCCTGCCACGGGCAGAGACACTTTCCACTAGACCAGGTTACTCCAAACCCCATCCAAGCTGGCCTTGGACACTTCCAGGAAAAGGGCAGCTACAGGGGAGAATTTCTTCCATATATCTGACCTAAATTTTCCCTCCTTCAGTTTGAACACTTTCCTCCTTGTTCTGTCACTCCAGTTCCTAATGAAGGTCAAGCTGGAGTTGACCAGGACCATCATTCTGAATTGCAATGTCCTGCTCAGTATGTTTTTCTCAACTTCATCTTCCAAGAGAAGCTTCAGGATTTTGCCATTCAGCCTGTCTTTACTATAAACCAGACTTAAAATGTTGGAGTTTTCCTTAGGATGAAGATCCATGCATTTTAGTCATCTCTATTTGCAACAAGCTTCCTTAACAAGAGACAAATGCAAGCCTGTTCCTGCCAGTAATGCTACAGGATTAATAAAGCCAACTGGAGCATGGTGGAGAACGTTTCTGCTGTGTTTGATGGAGGTTGTGGGGTGCTGAGTCTCCGGTGTGTTTGCTCCTGTGATGTTTGGAAGCTGTTTGGCCCCAGCCCAATTTTTGTGCCAGAGGACCTTGGGGGAGCACTCCCCAAACCAACATGAGCAGTGGAAACCCCTGAAATCAGAAAGGGGTGTATGAATCAGGAATGAGCATCAACTCCAAACGCCCCAGGAGGCTGAGGAGCAAGGGGGATGTTTTCTCCAGCTGTGTCTGCAAAAGGCTGCATCATTCCCAAAAGAAGGGATAACTCCCCCTCATTCCCACACTGGGTACCCATCTGCCAGGTTTGTGGCAGAGCCTGGAGGTTGGGCAGTGCTCCTGCTGATGCTCCTCCTGGCATTCCCTTCTCCTCTCCCGTTTAATTCTCCTTGCACAAGATCCAGGGATGAATTTCAGCCATAAAGATTGCGAGACAGCTCCCGACCTCACACTGCAGCTGCCCAAAACACTGTTCCAGGGCTGCAATCCCTCCTCCCACCCAACTCGGTACCCCCTGAAACAATGGCAGCCTTTCCCTGCCAGGTCTCCTGGGAAGGTGGCTCGTGGGCTGCCAGAAATAGCCCTGCCTGGCACTGTCATTAAGAAACTATTACAGAAATGCCAGGCTCCCGCTCTGCTGAGTGGATGCAGGAACTATATTTCCTATTTATTTGTTCCGTTTGTTTATTTTACTGGACCACCCTGTGAACCCAGGAGAAACACGCCGGAAAAAAAAATTATAGCAGCGCCAACTATTCTGGGAGATACACGAGCCCCTCCATGTTTATCAGGTTGAGGGCACTGTATTTTGATGTCAATAAGCAATTTTTCCAGCCCGGTCTCCTGCCCGACCCTTTTAATCCATCAATATATTATTAGAGATAAAGTTGGTGGAAGCCTGCTGCAGTTAGAAGATAAATGACATCTCTGAAGTCAGGCATTAAAGACTAGATTAAGGCCTTGTGACACCGTTTTCAGTGCTCATCTGTGCACTTCTGTTCAACCTATCACACTGAGTGACAAGAAAGAAAAATAATGAACTGGGCCAAGGAAAGAAGAAGGGAAAAAAAAAGGCAGAAAGAGAGAGAGATTTTTTCCCCCCTAACACACAAACTACATCAGTTCACACTCAGGATTAGACTGTATTTAAAAAAAGGGGAAGGGGGGAGGCTGGAACTGGATGGTACTGTACAGATTAAAATAGGAGAAAGGGGAAGCTGAATGAGGAATTGCAGTTTGGTTTTGTCCTGGGTTTATTTTACTTTTATATTTCATTTCATTCCATTCCATTTCATTTCATTCTTTAATTTTGTTTGTTATTTTGTTAATTTCAGCCTTTAATTTCCTTTCCTTTCTTTCTTCCATCTTATTTTTTTTTTCCTCCTTGCAGGACTGACCTAGTTGAGTTTACAGGATCCTAAGGGTTTTGTCTGGAGCTAAAGCAAATCCCATTTAGGACCAAGGAAATATATCCTTTCCAGAGAGCAAGTGAAAACATCCACAGACAGAGACCTGCCCTCCCTGGCTCTCATTACCACCCTTTGTCTTGCTGCAGTTGGGATGTCTGATTGGAGTTGGTTGTTAATGCTGCTTTTAAGGACACGTGTGCACAGCCACGTTTGTGTGTGCAACCCCACTACTCTTTTCTTCACACACAGAGCCCTTCAGACTAAAATTTTATAAGTGCACCCTTACAGACCAGGCAAATGCTGCCAAAGATGGGGATGGATGGGTAGGAACCTCTGCTTTGACCTCCCAAAATCAGGACTCCTTCCAGCTGCCTCAGGCTTGGAGCAGCACCGATGCCTTGGCTGAGCACCCTCAGCATCAGCATCAGCTTTCCACCACCACGCTGTGCTGGGGAGGTCTTTGCCCTGTCCATGTTGGAAAACAGAAGATGACAAATCAGCTCAAGCATCTTGCTCTACACTGAACCAAATTCAAGTATTTGCCCTGTCCATACTGGGAAACAGAAGATGACAAGTCACCTCAAGCCCCTTTGCACTGGACCAAACTCAAGGCTGTTTCAGTCTTAGAAAGGACCTGATTGTGACATTTGGTCTCCTGAGAACACCTTGAAAAAGGCTGTTGCTCCTCTGTGTTTGTAGGGCACCTGCTATTGCTGTCACCTCCTGGGGACAGCAGACCCCCCACCGTGGAAGGAGAGGCTGGTCAGGAAGGTTCTAGGCTCTTTTGGTGGCAGATCTATGGGAGATGGGACTGGGATGGCAGAGTTGAGGAGGGAAGGGAATAGAGTTGAGTCTGACCTCCCCCAGGAGCGGAAGGGAAGGGAAGGTTTGGGAAGAGAAGATTTGGGAAGGTTTGGGAAGAGAAGAGAAGGGAAGGGAAGGGAAGAGTGCAGTTGCATGTGCAACTGGGCATGAGCCCCTCTGTGGACCTCATGACCCTGACCCACTGATCCCTTCTGCATTTGTCCTCTTCCACTTTGAGATTCCCAAGGCCAATGCCTTTGGTAGGTTTTTCAGAAGAAATGTGTGCGATGGAGACAGGGGAGAGACACCTTGTCAAGGGGCCTTGTCCCACCCTTTGGGACTGCTGCCCCCAGCAAGGAGCCCGGTGGGAGACCCTCTGTGGTGGCAGAGCAGAGGAGGCTGTCCTGGATCTCTCCCAGGATCTGACATTCCCTGCCGGGGTCTCCATTGTGAACATTGCTGCTGTCTCCTCCTTTTGAAGATATTTTTTAATGTCTTTAAAAAAAAAGAAAGAAAGATTACTTTGTTACAATCATTCAGCAAAGGGTTTCTGTGCCTGTAGAAAATATTAATAGACTATTATGAGGTCCTACAACTAATTTTTCCACACATATCATCTGTCTTTGCATGGTTATTAAACTCCAACAATATTTCATGCAATGCTTTCCTGCTAAATTAATTTGGTTTCTTCTTCTCCTGCTTCTTTTTTTTTCCTTCTTCCACAACCTTTAAAATTAAATTGAATCTTCATAATTATGGCTTTTTTTGTTGTTGTTCCTCATATCTTTTTCTTTTCAATTTTCCTATCAAAGTGGCAATACAGTTTAATAAAGATGTAAAGAAACAGAAATGAAAGTGTTAGAGACAGGAAGGGTTGTGTTGGGATCAGAGACAGGGGGCTCTGGAATAGCTGGGGAATTCTGGAAAGGATGGGATGGAGGTGAGCAGGGAACTGAACAGCACCTTTCAGGGCGGGATCCAACCTACATGGAAAATGAGGTGGCAGAAGCTGTTGCCAGAAATGACTCCTCAGATTGGAACAGTGTTCCCAGCAGGACTCATCCAGATTAAGGCATGGATCTGGGGGCTGGCCTGGTGCAGTTTGCGGTCACCTGCTGCTCACTGCAATCTGAGGTGGTAACAGGAGGCACCCTTAGGACAATGCCCATGGCCTGCAGGAGGAAATGTCTCATGTGCATCCAGACCTGGGGCTCTCCTGGGATCACCCAGGTCTCAAATTCTCCCTCTGATCTCCCTCCCCTGTCACCACCCCCAAGGGTCTGGGGACAACCTCGGCAAGCAGAGCGCAGCTGAGGAAACAAGAGCTTTGTTTGAACTGAAGGAGGACCTGGCACAAATTCCCGGCCCAGGAATTGCTCATGTCCCAGATAATCTGCTGGAGCAAGATTTTTAATCACTTCTAAGTCCCAGTTGTGCAGAGAAGTTCTGTGTACCTGTGGACAGGTCTTCTGGCTGGCCAAGGCTGGTCAGAGTGCAGCTGGCTGTCATTCTCTTTACCCAGGATGGGTCTCTCCTGGAAGATGCTCTCCAGGGAGATAAAGTGGTCAATCTGCATTAATTGTTAATCTTTATAAATCAGGAATTTCGACTCTTTTTTCTATTCCTCCTTTTGTCTGGCAAGTCCTCCTAATGAAGACCTGGTCAACAGAGAAGAAGAGCAGAGTTATTCTTGATAAACTCTTCAACTGAGATATCAAACTAAATCACAAAAAGTGGGATTTTTCCCATTTCCTGGAAGTAGTATTAGCTAGCCCCTCTGGGAATTTACCCTACAGGTGGATGTTAAGGACACCACTGAAGTACTTTGGTGGCCAAATCACTGTGTCAGACAAATCTGGATCCAAGGAGAGCTTCTGTGAAGGTCAGATCCACTTGGGATTGGGCAGACTCCAAAGGGCACCACATCCTTCATGGGACAGACCAGTGACTGATCTTTTCCAGAGGACAGAAGTGGTGACCAGGCTAAGCAGTATCCAGCTCTTGGGCTTCCTACTTAACTTGGCAGCACCAAGAGGTTTGACTGAAGGTTCATGAGCTGGTTGTGGTGGAAAATGGTCAATGGAGAGAAGATCAAAGGAGCCCAGAGGAGGTTGGACTCCAGCTGGGCCCAGAAGATGTCCACAATGGCCACCCTTGGTGAGAGGCCCACGCCCCTGTTCCGGGTCCTCCAAGGAAATGCCTGTTTTCCTGGAATGACATGTGCACTTACCAATAGGTGGCACCAATGGAACGGGAATGTGAAACTCTATGCAAATTTTCCTGGAGCAGAGGGTGCTGGGAATTGTCTCCCACATAGCTATAGACTTTTCCACAAGGGAGGTATGGATTCTGTACCGCTGTCACCCTTGTGGCACGCTGGAATCTGGGAGGATATTCAGGAAATGTGACAATAGGAATCAATCCAAACTGCCTGTGCTGCTGTTGAATCTCTGGAATTTCAATGCACTGCACAGAGGAATGAGAAATATTTAACATATATTTAATAAGGTGATCAGCTCCTATTTGTAACCCAGAATGAAGGTTTTATTCAGATATGGTTCACATGATCACAGGAAAAACAGTTTTTCTCGGGTGAAAGGAGTAACCTGTTTTCCAGGGGAATCTCTGTAATCTAGAGTCCCTGGATATCTCCACCCTGTCCAGCCATGCCTGGAAACCAAGATGCACTGGTGGTGCAATTCTTCACTTGTGCAAAATTCATTCCCTCATGATCATGCTGGATTTTAGCCCTGGGTCTGAAACACTTTTCTAAACAGAGACATTTTGGTCCCATTCAGGAGGGACTGAACCTCCTTCTTCCAATGGCACCAGATGGAGCAGAAAGGAATCAAAATGTGAGCCAGGTCCTGCTCTCACTTGTGCTGATTTTGGACAATTATTGTTTTGCCTCATGGCATAATCCCACATTCCACATTCCAGCCCTCTCCTGCAAAACTGAGGACCTCTACAATGTTTTGAAACTCGTGTGCAGAGAGGGCAAGATTTTGTATACCGCCTCCCCCCCCCGCAGTTGCACCATCACCCCATGACATTCCCATCACCACAGACAGGCTGTGATCCTGCCTGGGTATTAACATTTGGTTTAGACCATGAATTTTTTTACAGTTTAAAACCAGTAGCCTTGTTTCCCAGTGCTTTAAAGATGATGAACATTATCCTTCACATCCCTTTGCTCATCAGCCATGTGTTTATGTACCAAGCATCTGGCTACATTATTATTTATATTACAGGAGACTGCACCAAAAAAACCCCCTCAACAACCTCTGAGGAAATCAAAACACATTTGGGCCAAAGTGAAGCAAAATGCTAATTTTTCCCCTCTGAACCACTGCCATGGCAAAATATTTACTGTTGATGATTATTCAGGCTCCCCATGTTAAGCTTGTACTGTGAGATTTACTGGCATGTTTGCATTTATAATATGTCAAAAGTTCCTCAAATCGTGACAATAGTCAGTTAAGGAATAATTTAGTGGTGAGAGATGGAAAAAAAAAGTGGAAAACTGAGAGCTTTGATAGTTTGAGGCTTCTAAAGGAACACCAAGATGAATGGCATTGGTTCTTCCCTGCTTTTCCCATTGCTGCTGCCAGTGGCTCAAGCAGTAGCGTAGATGGTATGGCAGCAGGGGTTTGGTTTAGTTAAGAGAGCTCAAGCTGCTCTAAATTGTGTGTAAAATCCTCTACAAGTGGACCTTGAACATCTGTAGGTGTTGTCTCTGGAGGTGAGGGAGGAAACGCTGTTGCCCAGTTCAGAAGGAAGGTGTTTCTGGAGCTGGCTGGTTCATCAGGATGGAGGTGGCACAGAGGACAGGTCATTGTGCTTGGTCCTGGACCAGGCAGAGCTCAGATATCCCCAGTGTTCCCGCAGTTTTCCTCTCTCCTGGTTGCGGGTCTTAGCCAAGGTCATTTATTCATCTCCATCCTGTCCAGCCAGACATGGAAACCGGGATGCACCAGCGGTGCAATCCTTCACCTGTACGAAATTCACTCCCTCCTGACCAGGCTGAATTTTAGACTTCCCTAAAAGAAACCCTGGGAATTCAACCCATATTCCTCCCGATGTGTTAATTTCTTCTGCAACCCAGCAGGGGGTCTCTCCCCTTTCTGCACCTCCGGGATGTGCCGTGATTCCCTCTGGCACCCACCCATCCCGTTTGCCAACAGCACTCCGGCTCTTCCCCAGCGCTGGCCGGCGTCTCGTGAGGGAGAGCCCTCTGATTAAAATGTCATCAGGAAAACAAACCACATAATCAAGTTCTGCACAAGCTGGTCCATCACGGGGAGAAAAAATAGAGGCTCCCTTCCAACATAATCCAGCATCCTGGGAACGAGTGTGTCGTGCCTGCCGAGGGGGAAAGAACAGGCGTGGGGTTGGGCATTTGCAATCAGGTCCTCATCAGGCTTCGGATTTGTCTCCATTTTCTGCTCAGCATTTAACAAATCAAGGAAGAAATGCCCCTGCCTGGGGTCAGAGATAAATCTTCTACCCTGGACAAAGGGTAGATCTCCTTGTCAGTGCACTGATTTATTGTGACCTTATAGTCAGACTCTCTAATTTCTGCATGTGGCTATAGGTGCCACAGGTGATTTGTTTCCTCTCCTGATTCCCTCTGACTGCTCAGGAACAGGGAGCGCTGGGGGCTCGCTGCCACCTCTCTGGGGACAAGGTTTGGGTGGCTGCATCTCACCTGGGTCAGCTCTGGAGGATGGCTTTGGTGAGAAATGTGTTTGCTGTGCCTGAGAGTTGGGTCCCCAAGGCAGATGCCTCATCTAAGGTCATAGCAGACATGAGAATAGGTAGAAGGGTCTTGAACAGCTCCATGGGGAAGACCTAAAGCCAAACTAGAGCTACAAAGACTTAGAGAGAACCACCCTTTGGTTTTCCTCCCACTGATAGTTCTTCCAGGCACATGTTGCAGGGGAATGAGTACACTTTGACTTGCTAAGAGTGAAGGATCAAAACCCCACCATTGCTCACCCCAGCTCCAGGTATAAATTAATTTCCTGTTTAAACTTAGCTTTAGTTTCCACTCACTAGCCTTTCAGCCTTGCCCTGTACTTCAACAGGAAGGTGACCAGAATCCCTCAGGACCTGAGCTTTCACTTTTCCTTCTGATAGACCGATGGGGTTATGCTCCCCAAGCCCCTCACCATCAGCTCTTGTCCCCCAGCCCCTGAGCCACCCTGATGCCTCTGTGCTCTGTGTCCTCTGCAGCTGCACAACGTCCTTGGTGAAACCCAAAGCTCACAGATGGATATTGTCCTGTCCATACCCCAAACCCCTGAGATAAATGCCCCCTCCTCGGCCACCAGCCCTCACTGACACCCCCAGGCTCTCCACTGGCATTTCAGAGCTTATCCAAAAAAGGGGTTTCAGGGGCAAATTTGGAAAGGAGACTTTCTTTGCCCTCACTGGGCATCCAAAGGGGTTCAGGCACCGACGTCTGCGCATGGATGCTACATCCTCAGCTTGGTGGGTGTGCAAAGGTGGATGTGGCAGGAGTTTCTATTGCTGCCACTGAAAGTCTAGATCTCCTTAAAGCAGCACAGCTTTTCTGTCCATGCATAAATTGCCTGGTACCTAAGCTACCTAAAATGTATTTCAAACAGCTTGGTACAGCAGAGCCCTGATCTCTGTTGGAACTCCCATCATGAATAATGGTGAGAATTTATTATATTCTATTTATTTTTGGGAAAAAAAAACCACCCAAGCCACCAACCACCTCATAGGGAAGGGTATTTATCTGTATTTTCCACAGCCCCTTTAAAACACAGATCCCTGCAATGCAAATTCCCTTTTCACGCAAAACTCTTCCCAAGCACATTTTGTGCAGCGACCCCCAAGCCCAGCATTGCCCTATCTCTCCCCTCTATACAAACATACAAAGGGATAATAAAATAGATAAGAAGCCAGAGCAGTAAAATTTCGTGCCCTGAGGGGAAAAATGGCATATATTGCCCTGGGCCTTTAGCTGAGGCCAAAATATATAGAGAGAGACTTGGGAACTATTTTCTTTCCTAGTGCAATATTTTACCTCTATTGCCCTCACAACCAGTCAATATTTGTATAATATATATATAAAAATAACCTCAGATAGATGGATAAAACCCGAGCAAAATTCACCTTGGAAAGCCTTTTATTCCAACTGGAAAATTGCCCTGCAAATGTACTCAACACAATACCCACTCCTTCACTTGGAAGTGACAGTTGCAGCTGTTAACGCAGCCACATTATCTCATCTGAGGAGACAAATTTCAGGCTGTATTTCACTGTAGCCTCAGAATGTATATATGCCCCAAAGACTACTCCAGCTAGATCTGTCTTGCTGTATAGATTTCAGATAGGGATATATACTTCCCAGGGTTTTTCCCTTCCCTTCCCTCTGGTTAGTTAGGGAGTGCTGGAGGTTAATGAAACATCCTCCTGGTTCTGCACAGGGGCAGGAAGCAGAAGGGAGAGGAGCCTGCCAGCATCCTACTCCGAAGGGAGAGGGATTCCTCGGAGCTGTGGTGTCATGGACACAGAGGTGAGGAAAGAAATGGCAGAGATTTCTTAATTCCCAGCTTTTCCATGCCCTTTCCCTACCCAGCTCAGTGTCCCACTGCTCCGGCTCCTGCCTGGCTCCCGGTGGGATTTCCAGAGCTCTTCCTCCTTGTAAACCCCACATCCTATTGCAGATCAGAACTGAGGGTTATAATGAGGAATTCTGGGACTGTCAGGAAAGAAAATATGTAAGTGGCGGGGGGGAATCGCCTGTTAGGATTTTAAATAGTCTCATGAGTTGTGCCATTATTTGAGACAGTTAAGATCACTTGACAAAGCCCTGGAGAATATACAGAAAGCTGGACAGGGACCTTTGATGGATTTTTTAAAGTATCTAATGCGCCTTTTCCAACTCTATCCACTAAAAAATGACTAATCTGTTGCTGTTCTTCATTATCACGATTATAAGGGTGTCCCAAAAGTATCTCGCCTGTGAGATGCTGTCTGTTCATTCCCAGCTGAGCAGCAATTCCTGTTTTTTGCCATTAATTTTCCAGGCAAACATCTATGCTAGGAGCATCTTGCCTGAGGAGACCTGGTGTTGCTGCCCTCTGGCAACACCAAAGTTCTCCAAGGGGAGATCAAGGGGGTTGGTGGTGGGCATCGCTTCCCAGCTCCAAAGCCATGGCCTTGGAGCAGTCCTGGGGCAGTAACTCCCTCCCATGGATCTGGGAAAATGTGGATAAGAAAGGCTGGCGCTAGCCAGGAGGTCACTTCTCCATCCAAATGTAGAATTTGGCTCTCTATGATTCTGTAACGGTTTTGGGAAAGGGTGAAGGGGAAAGAATCCTTTCTAACCAGAAGAAGGTGCACCAGGGACAGCACCCAGGGAATGGCTGGAGCTGTGTCAGGGCAGGGTCAGGTTGGATCTCAGGAAAAGGTTCTTCCCCCAGAGCTGGTTGGGCACTGAACAGGCTCCCCAGGGCAGTGGGCACAGCATCAAGGCTGCCAGAGCTCCAGGAGAGTTTGGATGATCCTCTGGGGCACAGGGGGTGACTCCTGGGGCTGGGCCTGTGCAGGGCTGAGGGTTGGACTGGATGGTCCTTGTGAGTCCCTTCCAACCCAGCACATTCTGTAATTCTGGGATTCTGGGATTATCTTGATGATTTTCCTGCAGCCCAGGACTGCAGCATGTTTCCTTCCAGCGCTGTTTCATAACACCAAAATTAACCACAACATGGAGATGGAAGAAGGTCAGTAACTATCAAGGAGCTGCCGCATCCCTGGAAGTGTTCAGGACCAGATTCTACGGGGTTTGGAGCAACCTGGTCTAGTGGAAGGTGTCCCTGCCCATGGCAGGGTGGTGCAATGAGATGATCCCTTCCAACCCAAACCATTCCATAATTCTGTGAAAACCCAGGAGAGTTCCCCAGGGCAGCTCCCACAGAGGGGATAAATCAAGGAAAACCAAAGCTGGTGAGCAGTTGTACTCACACACCTCCAGCTCAATGAGGCGAACACGGCGGAAGTTCATGGGCAGCTCAGACTGAAGTAGAGGAAAAAAAAATCAAAAAAATCAAGGAGGCATTTTTATCTGGCTAATTTTCTCTCCCAGAATTAGTTGTGTGAATGGAGAAACCTGCTGGAGCAAGGAGTGAGAAAAGCTTTGGACGGAGTGGCTGCGCCTCCCAGGCCCTGAAATTTAAGATCTTTATAAATGATCTGTTAAAACTATAGTGAAGATAAGCTTATGAATCATGATCTATATTAATCAGGGCTGCTGATACGGAAAGATTAATTGAAACGTGCAGTTCTACACAAATGATAAAGTGGTAACAATTTAATATCAGACAAGGAGAGTGAAGAAATTACACTCCAAGCTTCATGCATCATTACTATGGATATTAATATTTTACACAGCGCAACAGCATCGGGAATCATAATGAAAATCCATAACTAGTGCACAGACATGATTAAATACAACAGTCTTTAGGTGCTGTTTGGTGACGGGGGCTCGGCCATATTTCACTCCTGCTGCCGGTGATTCGAGTGATAGAGTCTAGACGTGGGTGATTAAAAAGTGTTCCTCCTAAAGGCTGTTAACCTTTTACTACTGAAATTAATTTCTTTGATTTTTAAATTATGCCGCTCACTCTGTGGTGTGGCTTTTTTTTTTTTTTTTTGCTTCTCCCCTCTCCCCCCAAATCAAAACCTTGTCCAGAATATCAATGGAGTGGGTTCCCCAGGTAGTTGACAAAGCAGAAGTCGAGCACCACAGAGCAGACAGAGGGGTATTTAAGGGTGGAGAGGATGAAGGGGGGGCGAGAGGGGGGAGAAAACAGGCTAAAAAAGCAGGTTTTCAGCGTTTGTCATTATAGCAGTGCATATATTAGAGGCAATACTCACTGCTGAGCCGGGCCATAAAGGTTTTATCCGCGGGAGTGTGGAATGGGCGCATCACTCACAAGTGGCAACAGCTCTGGTGAGTTATGCACCTCATTCCCAACCCGCACCCATAAAAACTTTATGTCGCTCCACCCGGTGACGTCTGTCCCTGCCGGGGGATTCATCAGCCCTAATGGGGCTGGGATCAGGCCCCTGAGGGAAACGGGGAGAGGAGGAATGTGAGACCTGACTCAGCATTGTGAGAAAAGCCTCTGCTTTTTGAGAAAACGCTTGGAGCCCCCCAGGCGCAGAGCTTGGAGGAATGACGTCTCTGAAGGAATAACATCTGGACTTCCTGGAGAGAGGAGGGTGGTCCAAACAAGCCTCTATCACAGAATCACAGAATGTGCTGAGCTGGGAGGGACCCACAAGGACCATCCAGTCCAGCCCTCAGCCCTGCACAGGCCCATCCCCAAGAGTCACCCCCTGTGCCCCAGAGGATCATCCAGACCCTCCCAGAGCTCTGGCAGCCTTGGGGCTGTGCCCACTGCCCTGGGGAGCCTGTTCAGTGCCAACCAGCCTTTGGAGGAAGAACCTTTTCCTGAGATCCAACCTGACCCTACCCTGACACAACTCCAGTCCCTATGTCATTTCAGCTGCCAAAAACCATCGAATCAGAGACTCTTAAGTGTTGGAAAGGACCTTAAAGATTATCCAGTACCAACCTCCACTGCCATGGACACCTCCCACTAGACCAGGTTGCTCAAGGCCTTATCCAACCTGGCCTTGAACACTTCCAGGCCAGGCTGGATAGAAATCTGGCAGATTTTAAGTGCAGTAGCTCATGGTTTTGCCATCCTGAGATACACTGGGGTTGTTTCAGGGTGCCTCACCCATCGTACCTCATCCACAGTGCAGGAATGCAGGATGTGGTGTGGGATGTCAGCCTGGAACCCTGCAGTTGGTGATGGGGGCGACCTGGGAGACGGTTTGGAGATGCCACATGACTCAGGCCGGTTTAGGTGGCCTCTGAAAGCAGTTGTAGGTCTGTCTTATGGCAGACCATGAGACAGGTAACAGTGAGATAAACTGGGAATCCACACAAATTTCCAGCTTGTACCACTGGAAATTTGACTTCTTATGCATAAAATAAACAGTGACCAGCTACCGGCAATCCCACCATGATTCAACACTGAACATTCCAATGGACATCTAGTGGCCATTAACTCAAAATACTTCCCTGTGCTTTTTAGAGTAAAAAAAAATTTTATGTTTCCCAGAGATCTTGCTTGAGGGCTGGTAGGTCCAGTCTCAGGTGCTGTGTCAGAGCCCAGAGGTCACAACTCTTACCTTGTTTGGCCCATTTCTCAAAGCCCCACTGGTGGATGTGACAGACTCCCTGGTATTCTTCGTGTTAAAAAAAACCCAAACAACAACAACAAAAACCAGAAGGAACAAGGAAAAAAGAAAAATTAAAAAAAATGGAGAAGAAAAAGAAGAAAGAAAAAGAAAAAGTATACCAGAAAAAAAGGAAAAGAAAAAGAGAAGAAAAAAGTAATAGAAAAAATAAAAAGCAGAGAAAAAAAATAACAAAGGAACTTTCTAGCTTCCATAGCTGGAGAAAAATCCATCCATCCCTCCAGCTGTGGTATAGACACTTGTGGACACAGTGCTTCCTGTGCTTTGGGTCCTTAGAAAGAGTCCCAGAGCAGTTTTTCTTTTTTGTCAGGAGAAATGAGAAACTAGAAGAAAATAGCATCTCCCAGGTTTTTCTTCTTGGTGAAACCCCCACGTGTGAGCACGGCCAGAATTTGGGTGTCCTGTGGCTTTCATGACACACTCACTTAGGAGTGGCAGCATCCAGACCCAAGGAGGACAATAACTCATGGGAAGCATGCAGGCATGGATCAAAGGTTCCTGGGAATACTTAATGTCTTCGATGAGAAATGGAGACAGCTGGGATGTAGAAAGACTTTTCTTGGCCAAGGTCTGGGGTGTTAACTTTGGTTTGCTGATAAATGTCAGTAGATGGTGCCCAAGACATGGACTTGCCCCTGAAGTAACAGGAGTCATAAATAATGAATAAATAATGAATAAAATGGTACAAGCTCATTCCTGAGACAGAAGGATTCTGGAAGGCCAACAGGAGATGCGGTGCTTTGGGGGGAAGAGAGGAAGGTGGCCAAATACCAAGGTGATGGGCACAGCACACATGCCAGGCCAGAGGACACGGCAAGGGGGTGGGAGCAGAGGGGAGAGTAACAAAGCCTTGGTGCTTCCCTTCTCACTTGAATTTGGGATCTTTTGGATGCACCTCAGCTCCCCCTCTCCCTCCAGAGGTTTGCCAACACAGGACTGAGGGGGAGCAGCTCCTAATCAATAACATTAATTAACAGATGAATGGCAGGGAGGCAGAGTGTTGCCCCACAAACGAAAAGCAAATCCCATCCAGGAGAAAAACCGGCAAAACTGTAGCAATTTCTACTCGGTTCCCCTTGAGACTTGGCTCCAGATTCAAAGGATAGGCAGGCGGAGAGAGAGGGTGGGAGGAGGCGGGGGGGGGGCGGACTTGGCTCATATTCTGCTGTGACCCAATTCCATACAAAGCATCCTGTAACAAAACACGTCTCTATCTACAAAGTACAAGTAATCTTTGTTTTCAGTACAATACTTATCTGCATTTAGACCGACGATGGCAGTGCTTGGCTTATTTTCATGGATCCAGTTATCCTTTTTATCCCTGTGAGCGTGTGTGTGTGTGTGTGTCTGTCTCCTCCTCTCTATCCTTGCTGTCTCCTATGCCCGTGCCAGCAGAGCGGCACTTGGAGGATGCTGTCAGCCATCAGCAGAGGTGGGAATACTCAAAGTCATTGCCCATTTGGGGCTTTAGGGCTGCCCAGATTCTTTGGTGCCTTGGGAATGGTGTGAGCTTGGGAATCTGGTCCTTATCTCATCTAACCACATCCTTAGGTGCCACCAGAGGAATGTGAGCTCATGGGGCACCAGTCTGTGGCTTGTGCTGTCAGAGCTGCTGCCAGTCTGCTGTCTGAGTCTCTGCATCCTCTCCCAGCCTTCACACATCCACCACTGAGGGTAATTTTTGGCAGGGAGGGACTGCTCTTTGTCCTGACAGTGCCTCCCACCAAGGCAGCCAGGTCTTGGTAGGACCATCTTCAAGTTCTACTGTGGAGCAAAGACCACCCTGAGTGGTATCTCAGAGACCAGAGTCCCAGACCCCTCCAACACAGGGTCTCACACCAAATCTGACTGTCCCAGTCATGTTGGCTTCTCTGGTTGTACCGAAGGGTGATGGTATGTCACCAGCTCCCATCGTGGTTTCCTTGTTCTTACAGGAGGTCATACCTGGAGAGTTCTCATCTCTTACACTGGTGTGATTAAGAGTTTCTCTCTTCTTTTAAGGTCACAAAAGAAATCAGTTTCTAGTCTAGAAGATACACCATAAATCCAAAAACTCACTGTGCCAACAGTCCTCATGCAGCAAGGAACAGTCATTTCCCACAGGAACAGCCAGCCCTGGGGAATTCCCTGGTCTTGGTAGTGCTCCAAGTGTGACTGGAGGAATGCAAAGCCTCCCCAAAGCTTTTGAAACCAAAGAATCACGGTACAGTCCTGAGAATGTTTGGATGGAGAGACATCAGTCAGCTGGACCCACTCTCCATGAGGGAACCCATCACTCTGCCCACCAACCCTCCATCCCTTGTGCAGCGTTTCTGCCTCCTCCCCCTCATCCCTGTCATTACGGAGCACTCACAGGCTCCATCTGCAGGTTTAGGGATATTTCAGGAGTGTCCCCCGTGTTTCCCAGAGGGGGAATTAAGATGTGAAAAGCAGAGGTGTCCTGCCCAAGGTCACAGTGGAAATGAGCTGTTAAGGGAGGTTTTCACGTGCAAACAAAAGCGAAACCCTGACCTGTGAAGGAGGCTTAAAAGGTGCACAACTGTTTAATCCAAAGTACACACTGAGCTGAGGACTTCAGAAGTGTCTATTTGAGGGCTGACCCACCTCTGTGACACTGACTCACCTCTGTGCTTCCAATCCCAGACTTGTTTTTATTCACATACTACTCTTTCTTGGTTTAATATTTCCCATATCCAGCTGCTACTGAATTCCAGTTTAGTTACTGAATTCCAGTTTAGTTTCTTACATTTCCTCCCTGATTTTCATGTCTGAGCCCAGCCCTAGAGAGTATATATATGTTAAATAATAAGAAAAATAAACACAGGATGTAACACATGTAATTCCATCGTAATCACGTGTTTTACAGGCAGTTGACAAATTTGCTCAGCTGGAAGTAAATATAGTCATCTCCCTCCATCCCTGCCACGAATGGCCTCTGTTTATTTGGTAATCAGAGCCACCTCCTCCCCTGAGAGCCCCCTGAACTGCTGCTGATAGGCAGATGACTCCCTTGTTCTAGTTTTGCCACAAATTTCTGCATTTCCACCTGGTCATTCTTCACCCCTGTAAATCCCTCGAAGTGCCTGTCATCTTTTGGGAAAGGATCTCTAGGCTCTTCTTTGCCCCATGGTGGAAATAACAGTGTTTTGAACTTCTGCTCATGCCTGGGTAGGCACAAAACTGGAGGATGGAGTTAAGGCTGAACACGATTTTCAGCTTAAAGATTTCCACTGCAAAGGAATCTGTTCACTGGAAATAAACTGGTATTTTCAGTGAATTGTGATGGTGCAGTCTGGGGTTTTTGGGCAGATCATGAGGTTGTCTAATGAAGCAATTCTTCAGAGAGTTCTGGAAAAATCAGCTACTCGTGTTCCCACTAGTTTTCTGCTGTTCTTATTTTTTGTGTAAAACCTCCACGCACAGTCTATGGATTCTCTGCTTCAAGAGGAGAAATACGGGAAGATGGTGAGGTCACCATGGGAATTCTGGGTCTTTACCCTGTTTGAAGGGGTAAGACCTGCCTGTTCAGCGGGGTCAGAAGGCTTTGGGTGGGAGTGGTTTTCTCTTGGAAGTGAATTTTGCTGGGACACTTCCAGTCTGGTGTCGATGTTTCTGGTGTCAGGGTGATCTTTCAAACATTCCCAAATGGGTATGGAGGCTCCTTCATAGCCTCAGAATAAAATCATGGAGCTGTTGGCATTCATTAAGTGAAGGAAGAAAAAAAGGCATTTAAGGACTTTTATGAATGAGTAATGGTCCTTAAAACTTTTTATAATCTATACTTTCTGGTGGAAAATAGAAGAGACCAAAACTTTGAGGGAAAATCAGTTTAAAACCCCATTTTGATCTGATTTTATTTTTAAAAATATTTCAAATGTCCCAACGAGGTTTTTCAGGATAATTTAATTTAAAAAAAAAAAAAAAAAGGAAAAAAAGAAAAAAAAAAAGGTAGATCTTATTATGCTCTTCCTAACACACTCCAAAATGCAGTTGGACAGGGTTTGGGAGTTGTTCTAGTGGAAAGTGTCCCTACTCATGGCAGGAAATTGGAACTACATGATCCTTAAGGTCCCTTCCAACCCAAAACATTCCAGGATTCTATGATTCTATGATCATTACATTTTATCATGGATTTTTTTTTTCATTTTACAATGTGGTTCTACAAATGAAAAAAAATCTTTCCTAATAGACACAAGGAATTACCTATGGAAAATAACCCACCTGGATGTCAAGTAAATAGTGAGCAAAAAGTTGACAACACATCCTTTGTAATCCAGGAAATCAGGCAAAACAGCAAAGCAGAGCTGATTCTGGTGGGTAAAAAGTGAAGAAATTAGTTCAAATAGCCGCAAGATGCAAAAGAGATGAAAAGTGAAATAAATAAGAGACAAAAATTTCCATGAAAATTGCCAGAGCAAATAGGTTTGGTTTTTTTTTTTTTCTTTAAAAAAAGAAGGTTGGATGAGGTATTGACCAACCTGGTCTACGGAAGGTGTCCCTGCCCATGGCAGGGGGGTGGAATGAGATGGGCTTTAAGGTCCCTTTCAACCCAAAGCATTCTGGGATTCTGTAAAACTTCAATTTTCAAGTATTTTGACTTATTGTGATAAAAACCCTTAAACCTGACAACACCTTTAATCACCTGTAACTGAGAGGAGAGGTTGAGCTGGGGCTGGGAGGTGACCAGGAGAAAGCAAGGAAGAAGAGGAAAGGTGAGAGGAGCCCATCCCCAACCAGGACCCCAAGGAATGACAGCACGACAGGCAGGAAAGGGGCTGTGGATCAATCAAATATGATCTTGCAGGAAATGCTCTCCTGGAGAAGAAACAGGTGGGATGGGGAGGACAACGAGATCATTCCTCCTGCTCCTTTCCTCTCTGGGTAGACTTCTGCTGGCTGAAGTGCTGCTGGAAGGAGAAAGAAAATAAATTGCTCTTGGTGTCTGCTAGGAAATACTAACCCTACATTGCAGCATGGAAGATTTAAGGCAGATGCTCAAAAAATACCATGCTGGTGCTAAAGACAGAGGAGCACTGGAATAAATCTCCGTGGGAGGTGACACAGTGGCCAGGGTGGGATGTTTTTAGGAAGAAATTCAGTGACCATCCCTCAGGGATGCTGTAGATCTGCCCTGGGCACAGGGAAGGGATTCAGTGGTACCTCTTGTCCTTCCCATCTTCTGAGTCCTGCACCTCCAGAGCCTTTACAGGGGTTCGTTGTGGTGTCAGACAGGGCTGTGGCAGGACAGGAGCCAGGGGCAGAGAGGGCTTCTCAGATTCCCTGAGAGAAGGGGAAATGCAAAGGCTGCTCACATGGAGCAGAAAGCCACCAGACACAGAGTCAGGGTCCCCAGAGAGCTCCAGGACCTCAGCTCTGTGCTGGCTTTTGTCTCCAGTAGCCCCAGGGCTTCCAGAAAGCCAGACAAAGGCTCCAAGACTTTGTGAGGCCACCAGCACTGCTCACACAGCTGTGATACAACCTCCTGCAGTGGCTACACTTCACGAGGTGAGGCCTGTGAGTGCAGAAGAGGATTCCAAAGCCCAGACCCCTCTTCCATCCATGGATTTCACCACCAAACACCCCCAGGGAAGAACCCTGGCCCTGCTCCACCCACATCTGATGGTGTGTTTCATCTCTCTCCCTTCAGCAAGTTGCTCAGAGATGCCTCAGTGTGTGGACAGAGAACTGGGACTACAGTTCCTCAATATCCAGGAGGAATTTGGATATGGTGTAGTGCTGAGCTGTAGCATCCATGTATGTCAGAGGGAGCAAGAAGTTCTGTGTTGTTTCTCCCTGCCACACTGGGATCAGCGGCTTGGGACTTTCACAGAACTCTGGGATGCTGGGAATAAAGAGATGGAGCACTTTTCCAAGGGGACGGAGAAAAAGAGACAGAGGGAGGCAGGGAAAGGAGGGGCCGGGGAGAAAATGTGAGAGAGAAAGAGGGAGAGAGAGTGCAGGGAGGAGGGGAAATGAAAGGATATTATTTTTTTTTGTATCTGTCATTTCCCTGCTATCTCCCATATGACTTCTTAATCCATCAGAATGCTGGGAAGATAATGTTTTGGGAGAAATAACATGAGAGAGAGGATAGACTCCCAAGGACCAATATCTTTATTGCTCGGAGGATAAACGGATTATGTCAGCCATTTTCTGTTGCTGACAGCTTTTCTTATTAACCGATTTTATTTTTTAATCTTCCAGGGAAGAAATATGGTTTTATGTCACAATAAAACGCCGGTCACATCTAATTCTGCCCTCAAACAAACAGATTTCTGAAAGCCTTGCAGAGAAATTTGAAATAACTTTAAAGAGGGGGTTTTTGGATAAAGTCTTTATCCAGAGGCTTGTTCAACCACAGTGTAAAAGGTTTAGAGAGAGTGAGAGAGGGAGTGAGAGAGAGCAGGAGGGAGGGAGAGGGAGAGAAAAGTCCCTCACAGTTGTTTTTTCCTGGTTGATCCCTATTAAAAAGAAACTCTTCATTGTGGTGTACTCAAGGAAATACAGCTCAGACGAAAGAGTCACATGAATGTTAGCAAATATGGCTATTTATGTGGCTTACGCTCCGCGCTGGGCTTAGGGATGTTGTGCGTGACACTCAGAGAATGAGGGAAGCAATCATTAGCATCCCAGCAACCTGCTTAGCCGCTGCTTTCACATTCCCCCTTTTGATCTGACACTTTTTTTCCCGTCAGTTTTGCCAGGATTACTGGGGAAGATGCTAATAAAGTATCACACGTGGCGTAGGCAGAGTGATAAGAAAGTCGGTTTCGGCGAAACTTCCCGGTCGCAAAGCACGGTCGCCTTTGGACTTGTTGCTGGCTCCCCAGAGCTGTCCTGAAAATGGGGAGGGTTTTGTTGAATTCCCTTTTTCCTCCCCTTTGCTCCCCAAAAAGCCCCTGTGCAAATGAATCCTGCGAGTTTTATGTGTGACTCCTGCAGGGATTTAGAGCACCTCATGGACATTCCTTTTCTTTGTTGACTAAGGGAAATGGAGGGGAGCCAAAGCAGGTTAAAATCTGCTGCCTTTCCCCACAGAGTGTTTGCCCCTCTGCTTTTCCCCTCTGCTTTTGCCCCTTTGCTTTTTTTAAGAAACACACCTTCTGCTGCTCGGAAATACTGGTTTCACACAGCAAAGACTTTGAAAGTCTTAATGAACATGTCTGACTCTCAGCACCATTCTTGGTGCACTGATGTGTCACTGAGTGCCACATCCAGGCCTTCCTTGGACACCTCGAGGGATGGGGACTCCACCACATCCCTGGCCAGCCCCTGCCAGTGCCTCACAGCCCCTTCCAGGAAGAAGTTCCTATGATATCCAAACTGAACCACTCCTGGTGGAGCTTGAGGCCCTTTCCTCTTGTCTTGTCACTTGTTTCCCGGGAATTGAGGCTGACCCCCACCTTGCTACAAGCTGTCCTCAAAATCGTGATGCTGGATCCAGCGGGAAACATGGGCAGATGTTCTCCAGAGATGGCTTTGTATGAGACAGCTTCAGGTTTTGTCAGCAGAAAACCATATCCAATTACAAAAATGCATTTTTTTTTTGATAGAACTTGGTATTTATTACAGAAAGCTCCTTTCCCACATGGATAAAATTTATCTTCTTAAGAAAAAAATTGTTGGTGGGCAGTGAGAAATATTTGGTCCTCTCTTTTCTGGGTTAAAGAGAGGAGAAGGAACCTGGGGGAAGAAATATAGGAAGTTTTACTCACCATAAATTTTCCCACCCAATATTTAGAAATTCCTCCCTGTGAGGATGCCGAGGCCCTGGCTCAGGTTGCCCAGAGAAGCTGTGGCTGCCTCTAGATCCCTGGAAGTGTCCAAGGCCAGGTTGGACAGGGCTTGGAGCAACCTGGGCTGGTGGAAGCTGTCCCTGCCCAAGGCAGGGGGTACAGTGAGGTGATCTTTCAGGTCCCTTCCAACCCAAACCATTCTGGGATTCATTCTGAGATCTCCTCTTCCCTCCAGAACATGGGACACAACGGGACAGAGCCGTTGGACAAGGCACAGCCCCAGACATGGGGATATCAGATACCAAAACGAAAGGAGCTGAGTTTTTTTTGTGTGGCTGCTCCAAGATCAAAGTATTTACTGATGACCTTGACCTCCGGGCTGGGAATTTGCTGAGGAATTTGGTGCTGGGTTCCTGCAGTCCTGTTAAGGAGCAGCATTCCCTGGGCAGCACCGGCTCCATGTGGGAGACGAAAGCACAAGTCAAGCAGAGACCAAATAAAGCCACATTAATCCCGGCTCCATTAGAAACACAGAAAATAAATAAATGCTGTTTTCAAATGTGGAAAAAGAAAAAAATCAATAGAGAAAGAAATATTATTTTTAATCTTCTAAGAGGTTTTTACAAACAACAAGGAGGGGAAAAATTGAAAGCCATGAAAAAAGACTTGCCAATGTCCTTTTAACCTTTATTTATTATCACTCAGTCCACATCAACCCCTGACTGCAAGATAATTTGGAATTTCATTTTAATTTCAATGTATCACATAATTCAACACAGCTTTCCATTTTTTTATTTTTTTTTATTATTTTTTGTACTGGAAACTTTAAAAATCTCTCTATAGGAAATGCATCTAAAAAAAAAAAAAACTACCCCACAACATAACCCTTCTGCAGCAGTTACTTAATTTATAACATGAAAAGAGTTTGTGCTAAAATATGATAAAAATAAAATCAACAAACTTCAAAAAAGGAATATTCCTTAATAACATGCTTTAGCTTGAAGGGTTCCTGTTCCTCTGCTTTTCTTTGGCTTTGTCTGCTGCTCGCATTAGAGTGGGAGTTATTTTGAGCCCGGCTTTTCGGGAGCCTTGTGCTGTACGTTGGTTGGATGTGTTTGATAGCCTGAGTCTGGCTGAGAGATGAAGGGCTGGTGGCTCCAGCAAGTGACAAGGAGAGCCAGCCTGGCATTCCCCGTGGGCATTGTGCCCCAGTCCCCTCCCTTGAATGTGAGCTGGGATCTCATGGGAGATCTGCGGCTTTCACTGGAGCAGCTCTTCTGTTGTCCTCAACACCCTTGTCCAGGGTGTTGGGGAGGTCTGTCCTTCCCTCCCGGCTCCTCCAAGCAACCACAACCAGGCTGCAGGTCCCCTGGGTTCTCCTCCTGTTAGAATCCATCTTGAGTTGGGAGGAACCTACAAGGATCATCCAGTCCCTCTCCTGACCCTGTACAGACACCCCAACAATCCCACCCTGTCTCTCAGAGCATTGTCCAAACCCTCCTGGAGATCTGGCAGCCTTGGGGCTGTGCCAACTGCCCTGGGGAGTCTGTTCAGTACCAACCACCCTCTGGGGGAAGAACCTTTTCCTGAGATCCAACCTGACCCTGCCCTGGCACAGCTCCAGCCATTCTCTGAGTCCTGTCTCTGCTCAGAGAGGGCAGAGACCGGAGCTGCTCCTCCTGAGGAAGCTGCAGACCCCGATGGGCTCTGACCTCTGTCTCTTCTCCAACTTAACAAACCAAGTGATCTCAGATGCTCCTCATATGGCTCCCCCTTCCTCAGATGCTCCTCATTTGGGGGACACAAGGTAAGAAGGATCTCAAGCTCTTACAAAGGATAATCTGTAAGAGCTTGAGATCCTTCTTATCTTGTGCCCCCCCAAACTGCCCGAATATCGAGGTGAGGCCCCCCCTGGGGCAGAGCAGAGAGGGACAATCCCCTCCCTGATGCCCCCAGGACAGGGACTGCCAGGGCACTGCTGACAACTGGCCACCCAACAGGACCCCCAGGGCCCTTTCCTGGCACTGCTCTCCAGCCTCTCATTCCCAGTCTGTCCTTCCATCTGGGGTTGCCCCATCCCAGGGGCAGAATCTGGCACTTCTCTCTGTTAAGCTTCATACAGTTGGTGACTGTCCAGCCCTCTGATTTGTCCAGGTCTCTCTGCAGGGCATTTCCGACTTCCAGGGACTCAACAACTCCTCCCAATTTAGTATCATCAGCAAACTTGCTCAGTGCATCACTGACGTACCACTGCCTCCCCTCCCTTGCTCCAAGGTCAGGGTTAGGGGGAGCCAGGAGAGTACTCCCTTCTGCATGTGATCACATGAGTCCACATCTCAACCCACGCCCAAAAAAAAGTCAAAAGAGAAGCTTGAGATTATGTGAGAGAGAAGAAACTTCTTTATACAAACAGCCCCCTTAATGGATGTCTCAGCCTTGGGCTCATTTGTTTTACTGGAGCTCTGCCTTGATTGAATAATTTTTTTTGCAAATCATGACCAATTTGCAAAAGAACTTACTTGGCCTCGTTCTCTTTTTACTACATTTTTATTTTCCTTAAAAATTCCAGAGCATTAATTTAGTTAATAGGACTTGATGCAGATGGTGCCGTGGGCAGCAGGTATCTCATATTTTCACGTCAGCTCCTCTCCACAGCCATGTTTATCAGGAAGCTCCTGAAATGACAGGAACAAAAGGGTTGTTTGTACTTCAAATTGCCTGCAGGGAAGATGGCAGAGACCTGGCAATGAGCAGGTGGACAATAAATTGTCTTCCAAAGAAAGCTGCACCCCAGACCTCGCAGCCACCCTGCCAGAGCTTGGAAGACTGGGGGCTTTTCCAGTGTAACCTGGAAAGAGGCAATAACCAAAAAGGCTTTTTGACAGTATTGTAATCAATGCCTTGATATAGGGGCCACTCTGTATCACCCAGAAAATGTCACCCAGGGGTCCCTGGTGAGTTGGTACAAGTGTTCTTACTTGTAGCCTGCCAGTGGGGAGGAGAAACCCAGGTTTTGGCTGGGTCGGCTTTCGAGCATGGATTGAGTGAGGCCAGAAGGGCCTGTGGGAATGAAGCACCCCAGGACACGTGCCCCTTTCTGCTTGAATCGCACCCGGCACTCACCTCCTGCCCTGATGTTCAGGTGTGGCCATCACTCCTCTCCTTGCTTCTCGCATGGCTTCGCAAGGAGCTGGAGGAGCTCTACAGGTGTCTGGCTTGGAACTGGTGCTTGTCCAGGCCCTGAGCACCCAGAACTCAGAGATCATAGCACTGTTTAGGTTGAAAAAGACCTTCAAGATCACCCATAATCAGAAGCAGGAGCTGACATCCTGAGGCAGCATTTGCCTTGCTCAAAGCAAAGACCTTGAGGCCAACAACAGGTTTGTCTTCAGTGGATTTGGACAGCAAGAGGGTGAACTTTACCCCATCTGGGTGGTCTACCCAAAATGTCTCTGGGATGTTCAGGCTCAGACAGAAGGTTAATCTTCTAAATAAAAAGGGCAGGTAGGGACAAAGGGATCATAAAATCTGCTGGAGGCCATTGGGATCTTCAGCTCCCTGCTCGGTGAAACCATCTGTACCAGAGAGCTGAGCACTGAGCTCCAGCCCCAGGGCTGAGCAAGAATAATTCCGCCAAAAAGCAAATACTGCCCTTAACTCTCCAAAAGAACACTGGTGATGTGGAAATTTGCTTAATATCTCTTCTCTAATATATGGTCACTTGTTTACCAGTCTCAAAAATATTATTGGGAAAACAGATCCAGACAGCAGGTCTAAAGAGGTGCTAAAAATCCCAACAAGGCTCTGAAAGAGCCCCATTCCTGAGCCCCATCACCAGCATGTCCCAGACTGACATGTCTGGGAGGTAACTCTTCTGATTTCTGCACAGCTCCAAGCCCGTGGCACATCTAAACCGAGAGTAAAGCAACGAGATTTGGCTGAAAAAGCCAATTTCAGAGACAGAAATGCAGCTTTTTGAATCAGCAGAATTATCCGTGAGCAAATCCCCTTTTTATTTCATCAGAAACCTGTGGGAAAACAGATGGCTTTTATAGGAATCAAGAGAGATCAATTCAGTGTTGAGATCTCCACGGCGCCCCCGATGAGTGAGACAATTAAGGTTTGAGAAACCTGAACTTTTTCTTATTTTTATTTCAGTTTTTTGTTGTTGTTGTTGACAGGGGAAAAGTTTTTGTTCGAGAAGTCTGTAAAATTAAGAAGAATCGTTTCAGCTCAGGAGCTGTTACCCTTTGGACTGATAGACCTGCACCAAACCCAGCAGAGACGGCAATTTCATGCAATTATTCTCCAGCATGCTGTGCCAGCGCCCAGTCCGGGAGCAGAACAGCAAACTCATCATGCCCTATTTAGCAAAATGTTCAGTTCCAACGTGAAATTCTGACCCTCACATTTTATTAAAAGGATTATGTCTTCAAGCAAACCATTCCAGTCCCTTAGCTGGCTTCTTTCTGTGAAAACTTTCAAGACAATTTTGAGGACCGTAGCGGGATCAAGATGAAACAATTCTGCCTTTCCATCTTATTTCTCCCAGCTCAGATCCGTGTCTTCCTACCTCGATTTGCAGAGCAAGGATCATTTCCTGTGGGCTTTTAAGCAAATATAGGCAGTTAAACAGCCATGGGGTCAGTTCTGGGGTGGAGATGGTCTCAAACAGGAGGCCTCCACCAGGTGGAAGTTGTTCCCAGGTGGTCACTGCACAGCCTGGAGTGTCAAAAAAAAATCTTCAAGGCCAGCTGTTCTGGAAAGGCAATTTCACCCCAGATTGTGTTTGTATCCATTCTAGTTAATCATAAAAATGTACTGTTCCCATTGTATAGGATTGCATATGTATGTCGCAGGGAAGGGGGGGTGGGCATAGGTAGGGGTAGATTTGATAGAACAGCTTTGTGTCAAATGAATAGGTGTGTTTGTTATAGACTTCCCTTGTTCCAAGCTTCAGATGAGAGAAATCCTATAATCCCGCCCTGCTTTAATAAGGGTTAATGTGGATTTGTTAATAAAATGCTGGTGAAATCGAGAATAATTTGTAATTAAACTTCTACTCCCCGCATCATTTGGAAAATTTTTTTAGCAGAAATGAGGGAGAGTTCCTGCAGCCACATGAGCTCCAGCACAGCACAGAGAGGGGGAGTCCTGCTGAAAGAAAAAAAAAACAACACCAAAACCAGAAACCACTGCTACAGAGCAGCTGGACCTCATGGCAGAAGAAACTTCACCCAAACAATGCTGAATATCAGCCACAGCTCTTCACACCTTGGGGAACCAATTTCAATCACCAAACCCTGCTCAGGTCCAAAGGTTCAGTGCTTGTGAGGGTGAAACCCAAGACATTAACCCTCAAAACAAGGAGTGCACAAGCAGGTAGGTGTGAAATCCAGCAAGTACCACATGAACAGTACAGAAATTACTTACCTGATGTGGCAGATCTAGAATGGCAACATTAATACTACCCAGATAATTAACATTAATACTACCCCCCAGTAGATGGAAAGCCCATGTACTGTGAAGATGGATTTCAGACAAGATCCTTTTCCGATCTGAAGTCTCTACAGGTAAGAAGAAATAGAGGATTTGTTTCACCAGATGGGAATGACAGTTCATCCATCTCCAAATCTTGGTCCTTACAATGGTTAAAAACGAAGTAAAGTGACTAAACTTTTCCACCATGCTATGAGGTAGAAGAAAGGAGGTCACAACAACCTCCTGCAGCTCCAGGTTGAGACAGAGAGGTTGGAAAGCTGGGAGAGGCCCTTGGAGTGCTGGTGACAGAGGCTGGCCAGGAGCCCAGGTGTGCCCACGTGGGCAAAGAGGCCAAGGGCACCTGGACTGTGTCACAACCAGTGTGGGCACAGGCCCAGGGCAAGGATTGTCCCCCTGTGCTGGCACTGCTGAGGTACCTCCAGTGCTGTGTCCAGTTCTGGGCCCTTCAGCTCAGGAATGACATTGAGTAGCGTGTCCAGAGAAGGATATGGAGCTGGGAAGGGGCTGGAGCAGCAGGAGCAGCTGAGGGAGCTGGGGGGGGCTCAGCCTGGAGAAAAGGAGGCTCAGGGGGACCTTCTGGCTCTGCAACTCCCTGACAGGAGTGGCGGGGCTGGGGTGTCGGGCTCTGCTCCCAGGGAACAAGGGACAGGAGGAGGCAACAGCCTCCTTGTGGATCAGGCTCACTTAGAGCTGGGGCAGTGGTCAAAAAAGCCCAGGAGAGCAGGATCTGTCTTTCATCTTCCTCAGCTTTGGGGACAACTGGCAGCCAATGGTGGATAACAAAAATAGAGATGATTCCTATCCTCCAGGCCAAGTTTTTTAAAGGACTCATAACCTGTAGTTAAGGCTTGGTGTTCAAGACAGGATTTGTTTCATCTTGGGCTCTGTCTCTCTCTTTCTTCCATGGCTTTTTTTTTTTTCAGTCTGGACATATTATCCAGCTCAGCAGCAATGTTTTAATGGGAATTCTGTGCAGACCAAAGCTCAGGTACACCCAGCAACCTCTTATCCACTCAGTTTATAAAGCTCCTGGCCAGTTGGCCTGAAATTTTGGGCACTGCCTTAGTTGAAAATTATACCTTTAACCTGTCCCAGCTGCTCTTTGAACAAGTTTGCTCCTCCATTATAATCAATTCAACTTGATTTGCCTTTTTTAAGCTGTAGAAAAAGGTCTGTATTTCAGTGATAGGTCTGCTGTGGCATTCCTCGGTGGTCTCCTAAAGTGCTTGGACCTTGGATTGGTAAGGAAATACCAGCCAGTCCTACAAGACTGTGTGTGCTCCAGCTTGTCCACAGGGCCTGGCTGAGGTCCTGTCCTTCTGCCCCAGGCTTTGCTGCAAAATGCCCTTTGGGAGTCCAGAGGACGCTGTTGGACACCACTCACAGATCTCTTCAGCTGCCTCCGTCACTCAAAGGCCATTCATGATTTCCCTGCCGTTAACTAGTAACATCAGAATTTGATTTTTTCATATTTGGGAACAAACTGCCTTGAGGAACCTGTTTTCAGACTTGCAAACACCCATCACCTACTCAGAAAGGTCAAAAAGTCCTGGACTTTTTAATTGTGGAGATTGTCAGGACCTGAAGAGTATGGAAACCATTCTGTAAAGTGCTGCAGAGATCTCTCCGCCTCGGGGGAACTTGAGAACAAACCACTTGGCTCCCAGCTGATCTCTGCTTTCATTTCTGTCCCTCATCGTGCGTTGAGGTTACACGAGGCATTTGTGTCTCTTGAGTCCATCTCACCATTTAATTTGAATCATTCCTACAGCCACCTTTGTTGTCTGTATTCTTCATATCTTTGTTGTGTGCTGGGTTGGGTCCCCCCCCTTTCCCTTCTGGCCCACGGATGGGAAGTCTTTGTCTAAGAGAACAGTTTGAAAGGCTTGGAGTTTGGATGGTATCGTGAGTGTCAGAAGTGCTTCCTCTTGAATAGAGAGACTTTTTAGTCTCTTGAATAGAGAGACGCACTAACCTTTTATTAGACCAACAGGTGGAAGTATTCATGTCAATGAGCCCTTTTGTATCTCTCCAAAATTCATCTTCTCTTCTAAAAACTTTGCTTGAAACAGCATTTACTCAAAACACCCTCTGTGAAAGCAGAGAGACCATCACTCTGATTAGAGACAACTTCAGAAAATCAGAGAATTATTTAGTTTGGAAAAGCCTTCTGAGATCCATGGGTCAAAGCATTCTCCCAGACTGCCATGTCAGGATGGGATCTTCTGGCCCCAAAACTAATTTAAGGGAAGGAGACTGGCTTAGCATCTTGCTGAGATATTCATGGATGACCAGTAGTGCTAGACCAAAGGTCCCCAAGGAGGGGTGTATGAAAACTGTAATGCAGAGGTGATAGAAATATTGTGTTACTGACGTTTGGATAAGTAAAAGGGCATTCCTCTAAGTCAAGACACCCCTGAGAGAACAGGGAAGTGTCACCATCCTGGAGGTCTTCATAGACTGAGTAGACATGGCACTCTGTGACAGGGTTTATTGGGCATGGGGGGATTCAGAGCTCTGGGCCCTTGGAATGTGCCCTCCAGCAACACAGTGTTTGTTTTCCTGTTTGCCAAGCACATCGAGTCCTGCATGGATCAGAAGGAATACCAATGCAGGCTGAGTTCACAAAAGCTGTGCAAACCAGAAAAAAAAAAAAGGCAAATTATTTTCTCTATCTCTATCATGGCTTCTCTTCTTCATGTCGTCTCTAAATTATATGGCCATGATCTTTCTAATCTCTCTTTGCATGGAGGTCTTTCCATGCCCTTAATAATTTCCTTTGCCCTCCCCTAGACCTTTCCCGTGTCTGCATTTCGAGACAGGGAGGTTGGAATGGGAAACGTTATTCTGAGTGAATGTGGATCATACAGTTCTGTAATTCTATTATTCCATTACAGCCTTTTCAGTATTATTCCCTCTTTTTTGAACACAGCCCGGCATTTCCTCGGTTTTCTGGATCATCAGTGCATTTCAAGATTGGGCTGATCTCCTGGCAAAGACAACCAGGATTTGTAGCAACAACTTGAAATTTTTGCAGTTTTGTTTTTTTTTAGTGGAGGTTTTTTGTTTGGATGGGTTGGTTTTTTTGGTTGTTGTTTGTGGGTTTTTTGTTTGTTTTTTATTTTTTTTTAATTTTTCCTTAATTTTTTACTTGATTTTTTTGTTAGTTTTTTTTTTTAAAGTTTTTATTATTGTTGTTTGTTTGGGTTTTCCTTTTTTTCCCACCAAGGTGCCCTACTTGGCTCCCAGCTTCCTGAAAACTAATTCTCAGTGGGCAGTTCCTTTCCCAGTGGTTCATGCTCAGCTCTCTGCCATGGGATGGCAGAAGGACAAACTTCTTGGCAGTTTTGCTTCTCCCACTTTCTGAAGACTTGGTTTGCTGGCAGATTTTCCAGTTTTTAAAGTTGGAGCCACCCAATTTTTTTGGCATTCCTGTGACTGCCTGGGGCTTACCTCCAAAGCTCTTTGGAGGAGGTTTGTATGGGTAATGAAACAGGCCGATAAAAAGCCAAATGACATTAAAAAGCACTATCCTAAAACTAAAATTCCCTCCTACAATAATTGTTAATATAACCTGAGTCATTCCTACTTTATAGCAGCCTAAGGAAAATCTCTTTCTTGAAGGAAATGTGCAGGGAAGGAGTGGGAAGTTTGCTTTGCTTAACATTTACAGTTGTCTTTTCTTCTCCAGGACAGGAGACAAAAGATCCAACTGGCACCTTCAGCTTCTTTTCCTTTTTATGTGCTCAGAATAAAATGAATGGGGGTGTGTGATGGACACAACCTAGGGAAAAGGAAACCTGAGCTTCCATGGGCTGCCAGGAAGCCCTCTACCCTCCTGACCACCATAACCAGTGGCTCTGAGGAGGCACTGGACATTTCAGTGAGGTTTTCATGCCCTTAGATGTAAGGAAGGACAGGAATCATGGAATCACAGAATGACTGAGGTTGGAAAAGACCTCGAGTCCAACCTGTGACCCATCCTCACCTTGTCACCCAGCTCAAGCATTGAGTGCCATGTCCAGACCTTCCTGGGACATCTGCAGGGATGGGGACTCCACACCTTCCTGGGCCTGTTCCAACTCTTTCAGAGAAGAAATTCCTCCTGATATCCAACCTGACCCTCCCCTGGCACAGCTTGAGGCCTTTTCTTCTTGTCCTGTCAAAGGGGGCTCAATGTCTCTGTGGCTCAAAATGAAGGAGCAGCCAGCCCTGCAGGCACAGGGCTGAGAGTTTTCCTTTGCTTGGGTCCAGGATTCATCAAGAGTTTGCAATTCTCATGACTTTAATTTTGCTGCAGTTAAGAAGACTGACACCCATAGAGCAGGGCTTTGGGTAGCTCTAAGAAAACTAAATCAGAAACATGTTTTTCAGCATAAAAGATTCCCCGTGGTTTGAAGTGGGGAGCTGGTAACATCTCCTGCACCAGCTCCTGGTGGAGGGGATTCCCAGTGGTACCTATGAAGGTACAAGGACAGGAGAGAGGTCACGCATGTCTTCTGGAAACAATAAAAACAGCCATGCAAGAAATTAACTCCTCAAACTGACAATTCTGAGCTCGGGTTGCTCGTGCTGTAGTCAAAGAACTTGAAGATTTTGTTGAGCAGAAAAGCTCCGGCTGGTGATACAGGCAGGAAGGCACCCCAGTGGAGTTGGCTGCCTTGTGCCACCCCTTCCTTTCCCTTCCCAAGTTTTTCAGGGATGGCTGGGGAGAACTTCATTCATCCAGAGTCCTGCTGCTTCAAAGGCTGAGCGTACAAGCAGGGAATGACTTTGTCTCCTGGGTCTAACGATCGAGACTCAACATTAAATTAGGCTGAGTTCCCAAGAGTGTCTGGAGACAGTCTGCAGTGCTGTAGGAGGACTCCTTAGGACCTCAGATCAAACCATCAGCACGACCAATTAATACTAACGCTACTGGCCTTGTTAATTGTGATGTAGCTCCCCAAGGGGACCAAGGCTAAATGAGCAATACATATGAAAGAGGAAATGAAAAGCCATTCTGCATTATTGTCTCTTTGTTGATTTGAGGAGGACGTGATGAACTAGGTACTAATTACATTAAAAAACACTCTATTCTAAGCCAATCTCTCCTCTAATTAATGGCAATATAAACTGAGTCATTCCCGTTTTACAGCAGCCTGAGTAGTGCAGTTACCGAGGGGAACACATGCAGGGCAGTTCTGGGTTGTGCAACAGTAACAGGGTTTGAACAGGGAGAGGGAAATTTCCAGTTCGAAAGCATGGAAAGACACAGGTACCACCAGTGTCCCTCAGCAGCATTTCATGGAGTCCCACGTCTTTCCAACAGCACGGCCATGATTGGGCACATCACACAAAGCAATTTTCCCCTCGGCATCAGGAAAGTTCTTCTTTCCAATTAAATGGTTTTTTTTCCCTTGATTCATTTTTACTTTATTTTATTTTATTTTTTTATTTATTTCCCTTCTGTATCCTTTTCAATCTGGAAAGTGACTTGGCCTCTCTTCCCCCCATCTATTTTCCTCCTGCCACTATTCACTTTAAGGCATGAAACACAGAACTAGATTGAAAGCATTCAATGGCCATTCTATAGGAGAAGAAAAGGGCCCCTCAGAGCTTTATTAGATATGAAGATCCACAATAAAAATCAATTTCTGCCTCTTTATGCAGTTTAAATGACAAAGCACCCACCCATTCTGCAGCCATTGTGCCCGAGAAATGTAATTCAGCGGTGAAGCCGGGACCAGAACACCACGGACTCGCTGACCTGCGCCGGCAGATTCCGATATGATACAGACCCTCCCAGATAATGGGAGCCACTTCATCTCCCTGCAGGAGAGAACAAGTTATCTGATATCTTTGAGGGTTAAAAGGCTATGTGGGCAGCATTTTTAATAGCACTCTAAATCAGCATCTTTAAAAACACCTCTGCTTTTTTAATTTTGTTTTTCCCCTCTCCTTGCCTTTTCCGTTGGCAAATCCCAGCCCTGCTCTCGGCTTTGCTCTTTGGGGGAAGAGCCTTTCTCGGGTGCTCGGCTGGAAGTGAGCGGATTAATGTGCAAACTTGACTGCAGACATTGGTGTGACGTGCAGGAATTTGTGTCGGGAGTGTCCATGGCTCTGGGGATGAGCGAGGGCTGTGCAGTGCTGTGGGCAAAGCTAGCACATCCTGCGGCTGTCTGTCTGTGTCAGGGGATATTTGGGTTGGATCTCAAGGAAAGGTTCTTCCCCCAGAAGGTGGTTGGCACTGAACAGGCTCCCTAGGGCAGTGGGCACAGCACCAAGGCTGCCAGAACTCCAGGAGCTCTCAGGGACAGGGTGGAATTGTTGGGGTGTCTGTGCAGGGGTTGAACTGGATTATCCCTGTGGGTCCCTTCCAGCTCAGGATATTCTGTGATTCTCTTATCATCCCCTTGAATCACTACTGCAACTGGTTACTTCCCAGTCCAAAAGATTACTTTCTGTTTGAATTCCAATAAAATCTTGGCCTACATTGTGTCTAACAGCAACAATAAGTCTCTGGGAAAAAAAGAGGATCCTGTGAGTAAATGCTTTTTCATAATTTTTTAGCATATTTTTTATCATTTTATTATGGAAAAGGGGCAGGAAACTACTGAATCAAACTTCTCTGTTCTGTATATTCTAGGGTATAGGCTATATGTGTTCTATACCATGTATATATAAAATCTGTATATATACATTTATTTTATATATATTCTATGCCATACGTATCTATAGTCTGCTGAGATTGTATAGTATATTCCAATTCCTTAGGCAGAACTTTTATACTGACAGTCATATTGATTCGAACAAGGCTTTGAAAACCATGCTCATTTTATCAAAAATTAAAGAAGGAGAGAAAAACACAGAAGGCAAACTAAGTTATGACAATCCCAGGTGTCCCGTTTTTTCATTTGCAGAGTGAAACTCTTCCACTTGACATCTCAAACCCACTTATTTTTTTAAAAATTCCCTTCTAAATAACACCACTGAAGGATGTCACGGTGGAAATGAACGGCTTTGATCTGTCTCAGATGAGCCTGAGCCCTTCAGTGACTGACTTCAAAACTTCTCAGGGTCCCTGTTTGTTTGGAGCAGGAGGAGCTCTGGATGCCGATGTGGAATCCGTGCTCTCCATCACACACGTCTTCCAGCATCTCTGGCCAGAACTCCTCCCTGTGTAGCCCAGAGTATTTTCCATGAATTGTAATTCCCGTTGTTACCCCTGGGCCTTGTGGCAGCTTTATCTTAATGAAGATGTGCCGTGTGCCTCTGGCAAAGTTTTGGGCTGCCCAGGGATGAAATGTTGCTCTGGGAGGCAGGAGTTTTTAGGGACTGGAATCAGAGTGTTTTACAATTGTAATTTGATTTTGGAAGTGTTACGGTGAGTTTACAAAACAGCTCTGAGGCTTCCCCTCCTTGGGAGTATATGTGTGTTCCCTGGGAAGCACTGCCCTTCCTCGATGTGGATGGACCGGGAATCTCCTGGGAGCCATTGCTTGTTCTGTGTCCTGGAGCACGCAGAGCCTCTTAGCACTGAGCAAGTGTTTTATAAGGAAGGAAAGCCTGTGAAACTCTTGTGTCCCCAAAATCAGACACCTCAGATAAATCCAGACACAAACTTTACATGTCAGATTGATGCAATTTCCCAAAGAAAGGCTGTGAGCTGGCCAAAGGGTGGGAGGCATCTCCTGGCTCCACATGGAGAGGCACCACCAGAGAGGTTCCACCATATCCCTTTCCTCCTTGGGAATGTTCTGAGATCTTCTCAGGTCCCTGCCACAAAGGGACCACATGTCTTGATGTGCCAGTGGCTGGAGGTCATCCCAGCCAGCTGAGTTAATTGGAAGTGATGCTGTTGGATGTGCAGTGTGCTCTGCAGTCCTTGCCCAGCTATCCAGGAATGCCAGTAAGATACACATCAACATCTCCTGTGCACAACATTGAAGAGGTTTTCCATTCGGAAGAGGACCTGGGAATTACCGCAGTGCTGTGACAAAGTCATGTAGTGATTCCTACCTCTTGAGACAGTGACCTCCTTAAGTTCTCATTGCAGCGAAGTGTCTGTGCTGTGCAAACTTGTGAATGGCCCTTGCAGAGGAAAGGAGGAGTGAAGAAGCACAACAGCATTGTCTGGAAACAAAAGGCAGGTGTGTCACCTTAGATTCCCAGGGGACATGCCAAAGGCTGTGTGTGAGGAATGCCAGAACCCATCATGACAGTTGTAGGGAGGAGGGGAAAAACACGTCTAAGGTTCACCTAAACAGAGTGAAGTGCCAGCACAGCTGATTTAGGACAACCCTGCACCAGCTCATGACATGGTCCTCTTGGGAAGGAGAGGAAAAAGTGTGGGTAGGTGCACAGATGCGGTAAAAGAAACAGCTGGGACATGGGATCAGGGGAAAGGATGGGGCTGAGTCTTGCCTTGGTTCAACACACTCAGCACTGAGAAGATTCCAACTGGGCAAAGCCAGAGTCAGGACGTGGTGGTCCAGTCAGGACCTGCAGGGAGAAGATGGAGGATGTCCAAGGATATCAGAAATACAGGACACTCAGACCTGGATGTGGGGATTTGTGACAAGGAAATTAATAAATTTGCCCATAAAAGGGGAACTGGGGAAATACCCAGGAAATATGTCAGGACATTGAAGGTGAGTGGAAGGAAAGGGTTGCTCCCATCAAAGGGCACAGGAACAGAGTGACATGAAACAGCCATAAGTAAATTTAAGCAGGAGCTCAGTGACCATGAAAAGATCCGCATTCTGGAAAGGCCTCCCAAAAAAGGCTGGAAACTCCTGGGAAACAAAAGCTAAAAAGAAAAGGAAATAGAGATTACAAAAGGGATCAAATTAATTTGTGGCCATTAATTGTCCTGTTCAAGCCCATATTCCTGTGGCACAAAAAGACCATGTAAAGGAAAAGGAGGCCTATTTTCTTTGAAATACATAGACATATATGTGTATCCATATATATATGCACATATATATGTATATATATAAACTCATACCGTTTATGTAGATGGAGTATCATCATTAAAATCAAGGCAAAAGCCATCACACACTCCCAGGCCTGGAATGCTCCAGTGACAGAAAGCTGGCAGTAGGATTGAAGACAGCCCTGTTTTTTTTTTAAAGCAGACTTTTCTCACATTTTTCATCTGTCACTAGGTCAAAACCTGTTGGGAACCTACAGTAATAGACAAAAAGAGACCCCTGGGTAAATGGTGTGGTTACAAACAGCTGGTTTTGGCAGAGCTGAGGATCTGGTGTGGCAAGGCTGGAAATCTTTTCCAGTCAAAACTTGCTCACAAACACCTCAGCACAGGGACACACCTGGACTGCAAGGAAATGTTGGGAGCAGTTTTCCTGCTCTCATCCGTGGGGTGAGAAGGCTGTAAACACTCCTTTCTGCTGCTGAAGAAAAACGGCAGAGAAAGCTGTCTCAGCATTCCCGACCTGCTGAGTGATAGGCAAGGCTAGATACCGAGAGACACCAGGGAAAGGTTTGACTCGAAGTAACACCATTTTGTAGGCAGTTTTCTGTGCCCAGAAAAAAGCATTACAAAACACCCAAAGGGGTTGCTTGGGGTATTGGCATATAAGTAAGCATCAAGTGATTAATTGGACATGGCCTGGAGTTGTGTCAGGGCAGGGTCAGGTTGGATCTCAGGAAAAGGTTCTTCCCCCAGAGGGTGGTTGGCACTGACCAGGCTCCGAAGGCCAGTGGGCACAGCCCCAAGGCTGCCAGAGCTCCAGGAGGCTTTGGACAACTCTCATGGACAGGGTGGGATTCTTGGGGCTGTGCAGGGCCAGGAGTTGGACTGGATGGTCCTTGTGGGTCCTTTTCAACTCAGGATGTTCTGTGGTTCTGATCCTCCATCCACACATCCTTCACCTCTGTGCTCTTCCATCCTCAGCCTTTCCAGTGGTGCATCATGATAACTTGTATGTCTGATCTCCAGGAGGAGAGGGACATATGGTATTCATAACCAGAGGGATCTGGACAACTCACTCCCTCTCTTTTCTGTGGACTACAAGGAACAAGCCCCTCGAAAGATAAGAAAAATTATCACACACTGATAGTGGCACTTCCAGAGATGTTTCAGCTCCAGCTGCTTGTTACTGAATAGAAGTGAAATTCCACAAGGGTGTTTCCATGATGAGGGGCAATTTTTTTTTTCCAGCTGTGGCACCAAGGAATTGTTTGTTGAAGAGACAAGATCAGGGCCTTGCTGGAAGGCAGCCAGGTCTGGTTCAACCAAACCCACCGTGAAGAAACACCCACAGCAGATTCTGCTCCCTGCTCCTGCTGCCTCATGTCCCAGGAGCTGTCTTGTCTCTACTTGGCTCCTGGTCCTACTCCTCCTCCCAAACCCTCCAGGCCTGTGCACAAAAATCCTATCCATGGTATGGCAGGCTCAATCCATCCTGGCTCTGTGCCCCTGGCCCCATCCCAGGACCAGCCATCTGGCAGAGAGCGCCAGTAGGCAATGGTGATTCAGCCTTACATAAAACAGGAAAAGGCAGAGGCAGAGAGTGACAGAGCGCCAGGGAGACAGGGAAGCATCAAGACTGACTCCAAGTCTCAGATTGGAGCTCCTGAGACTCATCACGTTAATGAATTTAACTGCATATGGTATTTATGCAGGAGACAGAAATTGCTGGTTGTTGCCATAAGACTACGGAAGGAGTTGCAGAATGTCTTGGGAAATCATAGAATCATAAAATGTCCTGGGTTGGAAGGGACCTTAAAGACCATCCAGTTCCAACTCCCTGGCAGGAAGAGGGCAGGGATGCATTCCACTAGCCCAGGTTGCTCCAAGCCCCGTCCAACCTGGCGTTGGACACTTTCAGGGATCCAGGGGCAGCCACAGCTTCTCTGGGCAACTTGTGTCAGGGCCTCCCCACTCTCACAGCCAAGGATTCCTTCCCAGTTCCCCATCTAACCCTGCCCTCTGGCAGTGGG
>JAYRBT010000010.1:20726978-20759359 GCA_036023395.1 Myiotriccus ornatus | reverse complement strand
GGGCCTCCTCTGGACTCTCTCCAGCAGCTCCATGTCCTTGCTGTGCTGTTCCCCAGGGCTGGAGGCAGCTCTGCAGGTGGATCTCCCCTGAGGGGCAGGTGGGTACAATCCCCCCCTGCCCTGCTGCCCACGCTGCGGGATCAGCCCAGGGCACGGGGGGTTCTGGCCTGGGCCATGTCCAGCCTCTGCCCCACCAGCACCCCCAGGGCCTTCTCCCAGGGCTGCTCTCCATGAATCCACCACGAGCTTCTTCTTTAATTTACTTCAGATTGATTAGCAAAGTTTTCCTCAAATTTGAAGCTCATCCATAGCCAGGCACGTATTTTTGTGCAGATGTTTAGAAGAATATGAGATTAAAATTAGCAAGATGATTGTGCATTGTATTGAAAATTGGTTGAGCCTGGTCCTCATCTGGTGTTCTTGCTGTGCTGACCAGTGCCAGGTCAAGAACTGCTTTATGATTGTTTGTGACGTCCGTTGCACATCCTGGTCCCTAAAATACAATTGAATGGTCTTAACTTTTTTTTTTCAATGTGAGCAGTGTCTGAGATTTTATTTCCTTTGAGGGGATTTCTAAAAACTACTGCTCGAAAAAACCCTCTGTTCTTCTTCCTGGGGTTTCAGCTCTAGTATGGAGTGGTCTAAAAACAAGAAGAGTTGTTTAATAAAAAAAATATAAAAACAGTAAAAAGAAAGAAGTATTGAATCAGCTTCAAACAGCAATATCTGACCATTTAGAACAGAAATTGAAAGATTAATGGACCTTAAGAGGAGATCCCCTGGCAGGCTGAGTACGGAGCTGAGGAACCCAAAATATATACAAAGGGATTAAATCAAATGCAGAGGAAATCTTTTTGCCTCAATTATTCAAAAACTGAGGTTCAAGTGGAAAAAAACCCATGGAACTGGACAAGACAAGAATTTGGCTGGGTGAGGTATGTGAAGGGAGAAGCTCCTCACACTGTCAGTCCACCGAGATCCAAAAATTAAAGCCCTTTCTGCTCTTCCCCAATCCTGTGGATCCAAAATCAGAGACTCACAGGGTTTTTCACTTTGCTGTGCTGATGTGGGCTGGGTGACAGATAATTTTCTTCAAAGTGGCTGGGAGAGGGCTGTGTTTGTCATGCTTAGTGGGCAAAGCTGGGGGAGAAAGGAAGAAGTAAGGTTTTTCAGAGTAATGGTGTTTGTCAGTGGGTGATGTTGGCCGAAAGGCAAGAGCCTTGATTTGACAGAAATGTGTGTGTCAGGTTCTGCTTTTCCAAAAGCCACACCAGGAAGTTCTTGATGCTCCTGAGATCAACATATTTGGTTAAAACTGGTGCTAATAATGCCAAGATCAGAGATCAATCCCCTTATGGGCCATCCACTTGATGATCCTTGTGGGTCTCTTCCAACTCAGAATAATCTGGGATTTTTAAACTGAGAGCCAACATGGGAGGGGATGAATTCGGAGAAATGATGTTAGTATTGGGTCAGTTGTGCTGTTTATGCATGTGACGAATTCCTGAGGCTGGTCCTGGGTAGAGGGTTCTCCCACCTTTCCCCAGAGTCTTTGGGCAGAGCCATCCGGAAAGAGGGAAAACAGAGCTGACCAAACCTGGATCATGTGAGGATTTAGGTTAGCCCTGCCTCTGAAGAGTCTAAAGGGTCAGGCCTATGAGGAGCAGCTGAGGGAGCTGGGGGGGCTCAGCCTGGAGAAAAGGAGGTTCAGGGGGTACCTTCTGGCTCTGCAACTCCCTGATAGGAGGGGAGAGCCAGAGGGGGTTGGGCTCTGCTCTCAGGGAACAAGGGACAGGAGGAGAGGGAACGGCCTCCTGTTGTGCCAGGGGAGGGTCAGGTTTGGACATCAGGAAGAATTTCTTCCCGGGAAGGGTGGTCAGGCACTGGCAGGGGCTGCCCAGCGAGGTTTAGACTCTCCATCTCTGGGGGTGTCCAATGAAGGCCTGGTCATGGCACTCAGTGCTCTGGTCTGGGGGACAAGCCATCATGAGGCACAGGGTGGACTTGATGATCTTGGAAGTCTTCTGCAACTTTAATGATTCTGGTATTCTGTGAATTTGTAAACACAGGATGAACCATCCCCAATCTGGACTTCTTTGCCACCACACCCAGAGACAGATTCAGTCCTGCTCCTGGGAATCCCTGGCTCGAGAACCCCCGACAGGGCAAACCCACCCAGACCCCTCCACCTGGTCCTGCCACATGCAGATCTTCCACGGGCTCATCCTCCCGTAAATGGGTTTTCGAATACCCTCATCTCCTCTCCCCCAAGAAGGGAAAGTGGGGAATGTTTTATTTATTTAGACCGCTTTGCTGCCTGACCAGAATTACCCGTCTGAGAGGGGGATTTGAATGGCACCTTATCTGAGGTCTTCTTCCCTCTACTTAATGCTTGAAATCAGAGGCTTTGCTATATTTTTTTTTAATTACAGCAGAAAGAGAAAAGGATTGAACAGGAAAGTAGAAATTAAATTAAAAAAAAGAAACAACCAAACTTTAAAAGTACAATGAAAAATGATGGGTTTACTCTTTGCCTTAAAGTAAAATAGCTTTTATCTTTTTCCCCCTTAAAACATCCTCCTCTACCTAGATAATGCATTTGGTTAGATTTATTTGCTCAGCCCAGAAAACTTGACACTAAGGGGATTATTTAGTTTTAGATTCGCTGTAGTCCATAGTAATAGCCAACAGGGAAAGGAATGAAGCAGCGATATTAGCAGGGAGATGGGAGGGTAGGGTGGACGGGGGAGGGGGTGGCAGGGACTGCAGCTAAGCAAAACTGCTTGCATAAACACCATTAAGAAGATTTAGACATTGCTTTTCTTATCATCAGCACTCCTGGAAGAAATAAAAAAAAAGGAGAGAGAAAGGAGAAAGGAAAAGGGACAGGCCCTAACTTGCTGTGCATGCCTTTTCCTCAGTGTTCAGTGGAAAAATAAACCCAGCCCAGGGTCCATCTGCAGTGATTCTGCCGAGCTCTCCATGTCACCCCATCACGCTCCAAAGGAGACATTTGGTCCACGTGTAAAGAGGAGGAGGAAGCAAGTCCAAAAAAGAGGAAACACACACATTTGGCCAAATTTTTACAGATCCACGACAGCAAGTTTATTTTTGTGTAAGATGCTTGGGTTTTCTTTGGACACTTCCAAGGAGTCGAGTGCGTGTGGCAGAGCATGAGGAACAGGGGCTCATGAGTGAGATGTCCAACTTCAAGGGGCAGAGCACTTGGCAGAACAGCTTTTGGGAACTGTCCCAGATCTACTGGGCACTGACTGTGGAAGGACAGAGCAAGGAGCATCAGAGGGGGACAGGCAGGAGAAGACTCTGGGAACTTTGTTGTTCAGCACAATCATAGAATTGTTTGGGTTGGAAGAGACCTTAAAGCCCATCCAGATCCACTCGCTGCCATGGGCAGGGACATCCAGTAGCCCAGGCTGCTCCAAGCCCTGTCCAAACTGACCTTGGACACTTTTAGGGATGGGGCAGCCACAGCTTCTCTGGGGTGCCTGTGCCAGGTCCTCACCACTAACACAGGGAAAAATTTCTTCCCATATCCCATTTAAACTTACTCACTGTCAGTTTGAAGCCATTCCTCTTGTCCTGTCACTCCAAGCCCTTGGAAAGAGTCTTTTTCCATCTTTCTTTCAGGGTCCCTCCAAGTCCTGGAAGGCCACAATCAGGTAAGCCCAAAGCTTCTCCTCTCCAGGCTGAACAATACCAACTCTCTCCCCTTTCCTCCCAGTAGAGCTGCTCTATCCCTCTGATCATCTTGGCGCCTCCTCTGAACTCGCTCCAACAGCTCCATGTCCTTCCTGTCCTTCCAGAGCTGGAGGCAGCACTGCAGTTCCCGGGAAAAAATGTCTGGGAAACGCCCAGTGCTAGAAGGACTTTCTGAGAGTCTGGATCCGGCCGTAGAGAATGGGTGGGAATGACTGACTGCCCAAGTGCTCAGTGATCTGAGAAAGGTCTGAAGCCACTAGAGAGTGTCCAAAGGAGGGAATGAAGTTGGGAAGGGCCTTGATTTGAAGCCATGTGAGGACACTGAGGGCACTTGGTGTGTTCAGCTGGAAAAGAGGAGACTGAGGGGAGACCTCACTGCAGTTCCAACTGCCTGGGCAGGGCCAGAAGAGGGGCAGGACTGAGCTCTGCTCTGGGGGGACTAGGGACAGCAGCCAGGGAATGGCTGGAGCTGTGTCAGGGCAGGGTCAGGTTGGATCTCAGGAAAGGTTCTTCCCCCAGAGGGTGGTTGATACTGAACAGGCTCCTCAGGGCAGTGGGCACAGTCCCAAGGCTGCCAGAGCTGCAGTAGGGTCTGGATGATCCTCTGGGGCACAAGGGGACTCTTGCGGATGTTCCTGTGCAGGGCTGAGGGTTGGACTGGATGGTCCTTGTGGGTCCCTCCCAGCTCAGCATATTCTGTGATTCTGTGTCCCACTCTCTCAACTCCTTCCCCTCCCTGATCCCACTGGAAGAAGGCAGAATCCCTCAGCTGCCACTGCAGGAGCTCCTCCACCCTGCTGTATTTCCCTGCACCGTTGTGTCAAGTGTCACTGCCAAAAGACCCAAGTCAGCACATCCCATCTGCCAAAGCTTCCCCAGGAAGGAAATGCAGATGCTATTTTAGAACTTGCACTGCTCTGAATTTTAAACGAAGCATCCAGTGCTGAGGAAGAGACATAAACCTTCACGCTTCAGGGCAGAAAACATTCCTGTTACCAGGCATTAGGAGGACAAGTGTCCTTGGAAGCAGATATTGTGGAGCTCCGAAAAAAGGAAATTCATACCATAGAATCATGGAATCACAGAGTGATATGAAGTGAAAAGACATTAAAGCTCATCTCATTTCATGCCCTGCCATGGACAGGGATACCTTCCAGCAGAACAGGTTGCTCCAATCTGCCCTTGAGCACTTCCAGGGATGGGGCATCTTCTTTCCTTTTACCCTCTGCAAGGTGGATGGAACAGTGAAATTTATTCTCCTGAGGAGTTCTGTGTCTTTGGCTTTCATTCCCAAGTGCTATGAGACAGAAACCTTGCCAGTTCTTCATTGGATGAGAACCTTCATGTCTCAGAGAAGGCACGTGTGAGAGGGAAGATGCCACATAGATGAGTGGAAATTCAAGCTGAGCTGACTAATCCGTGCCAAACAGAAGGAACTATCATATTCCAAGTGGGAGACAGGTCAACTGGATTAACTCTGGATATAAGAATTAACTCATGAGATGACTTCTCCACTATTTATCCAGCTGTACATCATCCTGGCAAGTAGATTATTTGAAAATCACAGTTTATGCCCCAAGGAAGCATTTGCTGCAGGAAGAAGAAAACTGGAGAGCAGAGTGGGAAGTTGTTTTGGGACACGTGGTCATTGTGGAAGTGATGGAATAGTTTAATAGCAGAGGAAAACACAATTCATTAATTTTTTAATTTCAGGAAAGACCTTCCCCTGTTGATAATGGTCATAAGAACTTAACAGCTCTTGGATCAAAGCAAAGGGAAATTCCCTGAATTTCCAAATACTCCTGGTACTCCACACATCGCACTCAGTCTCCTTGGCCCTTCTATACATAGAGAAACCCAAAGCAGCTTCCTGACGGAGTAAGGAGAGAAAATCTGCTCAAACTACTTGGCATCGTCTGTTCTTTGCAACCCACGCTGATTAGTGTTCTCAGTCATATCTTGGAGAAGAGGCATCGAGATCTGGCTTGAGGAAGTCCTGGGCCTTGCCAGCGTTCAGAGAAAGAGAGGGAAAAGCAGGAGAGGCTCCCTGGTCCCCAGAGATTGTTGATGAGCAGCACAGCTGAGCCTTCAGGAGTCAGTGGTGTTCTCCCTGCGTAAGGGGGCCCAGACCACCAGCATTGTCTCAGAGAATGCCTGAACCATTTCTCCTTTTCTTTTCCCAGAATCATCATTTCCATCTTGCCTGGCTTGAGAACCAGACAGCTGCTCTCCATCCAAGAGTTTATCTCTGGCAGGCACAGGGACACTGTGGGACAGGGGCTGTTGTGTGTGCCCAGAAAACATAGAGCTGGGGCCCAGCAGCTGCCCCGGGTCACGAGAGCCCCTGGTCTTTTTTATCTCCTTCCAACACCAAGTTCTGTGCCCAGGCAACAAGATTAGCTATTCTCCCACAACGGGTTCTTGTGGGAAGGGGTTATTTCTTTTTTCTAGAGCAGCTGTTTTCCAGCCCTGGCTAATATTGGTGTGTTTCAAGCGTCTTTTCTGTCGCTCATCCCAGCTGTCTTCTGCAGAGCCTTCAGAAAAATCCATCCTCTAGAAGGTGACGTATTCACCTTCTTTCCACCATGACTAAAGCCTTCTGCATCTGCAGCCTGAACTTCTCTCACTGGCTGTTGAGAGCTGTGTCTGCTCACAACACGTGGTGCCAAACTTATTTCCTAATATATAAACACACAAACCCCCTCGTGGTACCGCTCAAGCAGAGCCACCACCCACCTTTTGAGTGAAGCTCTGGGATTTGTCAGGGATCCCACTGCAACAGATACCAGTGGGGATGTGCAAGAACACTTTTCATTTAGTGAGATCCTTGAGTGTGAGAGGACAATCCCAGTGAAAAGGTAAAAATAATTCATGTCCTGGCGGTTACCACAAGTGGAAGACACCAGGGGGAATAAAATCTGGGAATATAAGGATACATCAAGGCAGCAAAATGGATTAGTTGCCACATCGCAGCTCAGGTGACAAGGACACACTGGGATTATAGCAAAGGATAGGGCATCCTTCTGAGAGGTGAGAAATACCAGGGGAAAAGCAAACCTGTCCCAATCCACAGCCTATGTAGCACATGGCTTCGTGTGCTCCAGCTGTCTGGTGGGCCTTCTTTGGCTGCACCCATGTCTTCAGGGTGAGCGGGACACTTGTCAGGAGACCTAAAACAGGCTTAGGGGCGGAATCCAAGTGTTCCTGACTATGGAAATCTGGTTATTTCTCCAAAAACCGGGAGCACTTTCTCAGAACAGAGACACACCTGAATTTCCACACACTGTTTTTCAAGCTTAACCCGGCCCGGCACCATGGCTGCAGAGCTCAGCTTCCCTCTTCTATCCCTGCTGCCTGTGTTTTAGATGGAGCATCTCCAAGTGGGATTGCAACCTCTCTAGTCCTTGGGCTCTCTCTGTGTCAGCTGGGCTGGGTTTATTAGTTTAAGAGGGGTTTTTTTGTCTCAGGGCAGAACTTGTGGTGCGACCATACCAGAGTTCATGGTGGTCTCTCAATGCCTGATTTCCTCTCAACTACAGGGCAGCAGCTGGTGGGAAATTAATTGCGTGGCATACATTTACAAGTTAATTGCAGTTTCACTGGAAGGTGGGAAACCTGCATTTGATAAATAGGAAAATGAGGCACCTGAACATGCTTTCTCTGCCTGGACTTAGTTCTGGGGTTCTTGTCTCCTGTCAGTTATCCCTGGCTGCTACAAGGCAGGTCAGGATCCTGCTGTGCTGAGTGAACACACAAGAAGAAGCACTCACTGCCTCAGGAACTGCACAATTCCCAGCTCTCCTGGGGAGAACAGAGCAGATTTCCGTGTTAACAATGATTACAGTCCTGATTTTTATTTTTTAGGCTTTCTTGGTAAGGTTTCATAAGAAGAGCCTTCAGCAAGGCTTGAAGCATCCTTGGTACCGACAGAGGGAATACTCGGCTGGTCTGATTTTCCTCTGGGAAATTCTTTTTCTTCAGAGGTCCCTGTGTGCTGTTTCACAGTCACCTGCCTCTTTTTTTCCTAAGGGAGTGGCCTCAGGAATATTTTTCTAGATGAGCTCCACCATGAGGGCTCCCAGGGAGTAGAAAGCTCACAATGAATAGAAAGCAGGAGATGACAAGGGAAAACGATGAGGGGAAGGAATTTAATACTCAGAATCACAGGGAATGAAAGGCAGCTTCATTCACCTGCAAACAACAAATAACCTGCATTTCAGGAAGCAGTTTGTCTTCTATTCCAGTTCCCATCTTGAGCAGGAGCAAGAAAGGAAGTACTTAACCCCGTTATCTTCAGAGTAAGACACCAGAGGAGGGCAGATATTAGACAATTTCTATATAGACAAATCAGCTGGACACAACCTTGGCCTGTTTCCACCATCTGCAAGAGGCTTCAGAGCTCTGAGAAAGGCTGTGGAAGGAGCTCTTAGCTGGGTACTAAATACAGAATGGAATTGGCCAAGAAAGGGTGTGAACAAACAGAGGGGGAGAAGCGCTAAAGGAGGAAGGAACACCTTTTGCTTGATGGTGTGTGTTCCTGGTGTTCCAGGAATGAGAAGGAATTCAGGTTCACTGGGGACCGAGCAGGATCCAACACAGTGTCCAGAGGTGGTCCCCAGGCTCTGGAAGGTCCAAGGCCATCAGTAAGATGTGGCTGCAGGTGAACATATTTATTCAGACAGCCTGAGTAGGCTCAGTCTGTGCAAAATGAACCCCTACCCTGGTCCAACCATCCTGTTTGGGCTTTGGTTTACACCTACCTTGCCCTTTTGAGTACGTGTTTGAGCTTACTAAACAACCTTCCTGAGCTTGAGAAGGTTATGAAAAAGTGAAGTAGAGCTTCTACCACCCATCCCAGGCTATCCTCTGATGTGCTCAAGGCTGCTTTCCCCTGGGTGCTCCACAGGTTTTCAAGGGTAGGTTAGACAGGGCTTGGAGCAACGTGGGCTAGTGGAAGGTGTCCCTGTCCAGGGCAGGGGGTGGAACAAGTTGAGGTTTAAAATCACTTCCAACCCAAACCATTTCATAATTGCACTGCTAATTTGGTAACAACAGGAAGAGAAGTGCCACAAAAGTCGTACTGATTTTTAGGTATTGTTCTTCTCATTATCTATTTTATTTATGCATTTGTGAAGGAGCAAAAGCACATGGAGGACTACAAGTGGGTGTTTCAGCTTCTTATCTGTGCTTAATCTGTCATGAGTTTTCTGGGATTTGACTGGATAAATGGTCTTTCCGGAACCCCTGAGTTACCCATGTTTGTAAATGGCTTAGTGCTCAGTGTAATGGTTGGCATTAAATGGTATTTCCTTCAACATGTAATACTGGAAGGTGGAGAGGAAAAACCTCTCTTAAGGATAGTCCTCTTGGAATGAAGAGGTATTTCAACTATCGCTTCAGCTGAAGAGGTGTTTCAGCTGCCAACATTTCCACCATCAAATGATTCCAAGAATTCCCATACCCTGGTCTCCCTGCTGGCCTAAGTGTTGTCCCAGGGGCCCAGACTAGGCAGAGCAGAAGACAGGCCAGCATGAGGCACACCACCTCTGCAGACTCATGGCTCGGAGTGTGGGCAGTGGAGCAGACCAGAATTCCACCCTCTCCTCTTCTGTTCATGTTTTTATCGGGAATTTTTCCTCCCCAGCTGTGACCCCATAAACCTTCAGCCCAAACTAGGTGTTTTTCAACTCCCTGGTGTGAAGAACTACCTATTCTGTTTCCAGTTTCCAGCGTGCCATGTCTTAAATTCCTTCAGTGCCCTCCTGAAATTTTGTACTGGAGGAGGTTGTGTCTGATTTTATAGTCTTGAGCTGAACCCCCTTCCCAGCCTGAGAACCAACCAGATATGCTGACAAGCCACCAGAACAACTGGTGTTAAAGAAGGCTCACTGGATAATTTTTCAAATATATTTTTAATGTTAAGGAGCAGTGGCTGCCGCTTTCTCTGGCTGTTACCTTGGGCAAACCATTTTAATCTTCTGCACCCCGGTTCCTCCTCTGCCAGGTGGGGTAATAGCTCTGTTCTCATCTTGAATCTTTGGTGCCTCGAGGCACAATAGTCTTTTGCTATTTCTATGCAGAGTGCCTTCTGCAACAATCTACTGGCATGTAGACTACACAGGAACATGGAGCTGGGCTCTGTGAGCATTTGGGTATTTTCCCCTGGAGGTCCTGCCTTTTGAGCAGCCCCTCTTTATCCGCCTGAGTCAGGTAAGGGCGCTCTGCGGTGCAAGATAGTATTTCCTAAAATTGCTTTAGCAAGAGTGGAGCAAAAGAGAGGGAAAAAACCCCTTGCCATTCAGCAATAGCATTAATATTCTCAGCTATTGTTCCAGATTTGACAATAAAATAAATTTTAAAGGCGAAAGGGGTGGGCAGAGAAATCAAAGCAGACCATTAGGCTGAGTGGTTCTCAGGGTGGTTTGCTCCAGGCAAACAGTTAATCCAGACCTGGGAGAGAGCACTGGTAGTTAAAGCCCTTTAATGGCATAAGTCCTATGGTAATTAGTCTTGCCCTGGAGGTAGCTAAGTGAGCTACTCCAGCCTGAAATGGAGCTCATCCACTGCTGAGGCCATAATCCCCTGTGCACAATGAAAGCTGAACTAATTCACTGAGTAAACACTTTCTCAGTTACTTACACGCTGTCTTCTTTCAGCCTGATACCAAATAGATTCACTTCCGAGAGCTGCAAAGAAAAATAAACTTTTTTTTCCCCTCTCCTTACTTATTTTTTTTAAAGCAACTGATCTTATTTGAAATGTATTTGGATTTCGTATCCAGTGGATAACCTGGACAGATATCATCTCCTTTCTCCTGGCATCACACAGCAGCTCCTTTATTTTAGTGAATTACAAAGGCAGAGAGCAGGAAGGCATTTCCCCGTCTATTACCTTCTCTTTTCTCCTGCCTGTTTCCACAAAAAGCCACTCGCTGGAGGAGAGCAGGAGGGTGTGTGAAGATGGAGAAGAGTAGGAGGCTGTGTGAAGCTCACACACCAATTCATGGCTCTTTCCACCCTGGAGTTCTGTGGTCTCAGGTCACCAAGAGGCTCCAGGTGGGGAACGGGACAAGGAGGGAGTTGAAGCAGCAAGGAAGGAAACACCAAATATCTCCAAACACTGCAGATGACACCCGTTTTTCCTACTTTTCCTCCTTTTTGTTGTGGTTAAGAAGAGGAATTGTACATTTGTCAGTACTTTGCCCTCTGTAAGGATGCCAGGAGTGCCTGGGCTTCTCTGGGTGCTTTTAACCCACAGAAGTGACTGACCATTTCATGGTGTTCTTCCCACATCCCCCCAGCATTGTGCTGTTTCCAGACTCACTTGAAAGATCCAGGTCTCAGTGAGCTCCACATCCTACCAAAACGTGGGAAAGGGAACCAAGCAAGGAGCAAGGGGTGGTTCTTCATGCAGGAATGGACCACATCTTATCCATTAACCTCAGTAATTATAACTTTTGATGCCACAGTAGTGAAATCACAGCATTGGTTGGTTTTGAAGGGACCTTAACGCTCATCCAGTCCCACTCCCTCTCACGGCCAGGGACATATTCCACTAGCCCAGGTTGCTCTAACCTGGCCTTGGACACTTCCAGGGTTCCAGAGACAGCGACAGCTTCTCTATGCAACCTGTGCCAGGGCCTCCACACTCTCACAGAGAGGAATTCGTTCCCAATATCCCAGCTAAACCTCACTGTTCTTAGAGGTGAAGAGGCTTCACTAGTTTACGCCTGAGCTTTTTGTTTAGGCTCCTGTTGGAGCCGACAGAGAGAAATGGACATTTCTGCACCATATTCCACTGAGCTCCAGAAAGGCCCCATCATCTCCCTGGGTTGGAAGATGAGTTTGGACCCCCTCCTATTGGCACTGTCATTGTCCAAAGGCAGGGGAGAGAAATCCCACCCAAAAAATAGTGCTGGGGTTGATTTAAAGCAAATGAGACCGTTTGGGGGATTGACTTCTGTCGACTGCTTGGAGACACCCACGGCCTCCAGCCTGGTCCTCAGCAAAGTGGGGACGGGCAGAAAACCTGAAAACTGGTCTCTGGCCTGATTGAAGTGAGAGCTGAGGGAGGCAGGGTGCACAGAGCACACAGACCTGCGTTGTGATTGCTCTTCTGGCATAAAATATCCTGCTGAGTGGTGTTAAGAGTGTCGCTTGGAGCCAGGAGGGGGCAAATCACTCTGAAATGCAGGTTCTGATATATTTTCCTCTTAAGCACGGAAAATAGAAAAAAATATGAAGGGAGAAAGGGAAAAAAATCCACAAAACACCATCTACATCAGCAGCAGCTTCTGTCTCCAGGCTCTATGGCAATGATACCTCAACCCACCCATTCAGCAGCCCATTATCACTTCCCTCCTTCTATTATTCCCCTTCAACCTTATCAGATGGAAGGATCGTCTCAGATGCTCCAACTGGAGCCTTGTAATTGTCCCTGGTTGGAGCTCGATAGCACCTTGAACCGCCAGAGTAATCTCGGCTTGAAAAAAAAAAGGTCTCTGCAAGGAGATGATGCAGAATTTGCCTGTGGCTATGCGGGATCTTTAATAGCTAACACATTTCTCTCTCCCTCTCCCGAGCTCACAGATAAATGGGAAAATTCTATTTTATTTATTATTTATTTCTCCTCAGCCTTTTCAGGCTGCCTGTTAAGCAAGGAGCACAATACTTATTACAGGATTGGCAATATTATTATTAGCATTTCCTGAGGGCACACTGTCGTAGAAAGGGAAGAGGTGTGTGGGGAAAGTATAATAATATTAGACAAAAGGTGTCTCTGGGGGGGGGAATGGAAATGGTGTTTTCTTGGGCATCCCTGTGTGAGGAAGGAAGGGATTTATACAAGGATGGAAGGCATGTATCCAAGTATTGTTCCTTTCTCCTACCATCTACGCAAGGTTTAGGCCTGGGAAACAGGAGTGCTTTTAATTAGAAAAGGAGCCTTTTATTCAATTCTATGAAGGGAAGGGAACAAGGAAAGAATGCAAAGTCCAATTCAAAGAGCACATGAGGAGGATCTTGGTATTGCTTTGCAGCCCAAGTCCCACCAGCCCCTGGAGATAACTCAGCTCACAGCCCAGACTGCACAAAAAACGGCAGATGAGGTGAAATTCTGGACCAAACCCTCCCTCAAGTTAAGACCTACCTCAGGAGGCTGAAGGCTGCTCGTGGTGTGTTATTCCTTAAATTGATTGTTTTCTTCCAATAAATGAGCCTAGGCTTCCTCGAGATATGTGTCTCCTCCACTGACCTCTAGATTCTTGTGTTCCTGCCCCAAAATTGACTCTCAGGCTGCATTTTTTCAGCTTTCTGTTGACAAAATATCAGCTGAAAATTGCTGCCCATCATTTAATTGCAGCCCTTACACTTGGGTGGCTGTAGCTGTGAATTTCCATGAAATCTTCATTGTTATGTGGCCTTTTATTCCTCGTGCTTACACCTGGTGAAAACCATCGCTTCTTTTTCCTCTAAAGGTGATTGCAAAGGGAAAATGAATTAGTGCCAGTTGTTGCTTTATGATGTGTATCTGGAAGGATGGGGAGAAGAGATATCTTTGAATTCTGAAGGCGTTTTTGCACATTTTAACACTGGACCTTGTAGGTAAGGTATTTTTTGAGTTTTTTTTTTTTTTGATGAGTTATTCTGTCTTTCCACAACATAATGAAAGATGGGAGTTTCATTAGCAAAAATTTGCAACGGGAACTTTTAAATTACTAAGAGTTTATTTGTTGCATTCGGTGCAGAGGTCCAGCACCTCAGAGAAGCCACACAGCTTTGAAAATGCTTTAAAACAAATCATCCTCTTGCAGATAGAAAATCCCTTTTCTTTCCCCTTCAAGCCACAATGGAGGCACCACTAAAATCTATCAGTTGGCACGTATCCAAAGCATTTCTAAGAGCACAAGGCCACGAGTTGTGATTATTTTGGTGCTAAGCCTGTCCCAGGAGATGGGATAGAGGAGCACTGCGGCATGGAGAGGCAGGATGTGAATCACAGAAATTCTGAGGATGTTCCTTAGGAACACATGTTGCCAGACCCACCCTCTCCTTGGGTAACCACCTTCCTCTTGTCAAGCACCTCAATTTTAAAAATATTCCCACTGCAGTCACGTTAAGCATGTCCCTCCTCAAGGTGTGGATGGTGGTGTGTAATCATGGGTGGCAGAAATGGTCAACCTTTGGTCAACTGAACTGGGGAATGAGAGGAATTCGTGGGGGATGACAAGAATTCATGGGGGAGGAGAAGCTCCACGTGTCTGGGCAAGGAAGTCCTGCAGTTCAGGAGGCCAAATGTGCCCTGGCCTGATCTCCCAGCGTGGGTAGCAGGGCGGGGGGGATTGTGCCCCTCTGCCCCTCAGGGGAGATCCCCATGCCTCCAGCCCTGGGGAACAGCACAGCAAGGACATGGAGCTCCTGGAGAGAGTCCAGAGGAGGACCCAAGAGGATCAGAGGGCTGGAGCAGCTCTGCTGGGAGGAAAGGCTGGAGAACTGGGGTTGATCAGCTGGGAGAGGAGAAGGCTCTGGAGAGATTCTTTCAGTGCGAAAAGGAGTTCCATGAGAGCTGTAGAGGTACTTTGGACAAGAGGCTGTAGAGACAGGACAAGGCAGAATGGCTTTAAGCTGAAGGCGGGTAGATGTACACTGGATATTAGGAAGAAATTCTTCCCTGTGAGGGTGGTACCTCAAGGATTTACAAGAAAGATGGAGAGGGACTAAAAAAAAGGGCCTGGAGAGAGGAAAAGGAGAATTGCTCTAAACTGAAAAAGAGTAGATTCAGATGGGATTTTGGGAAGGAATCCTTCCTTCGGAGGGTGTGGAGGCCTTGGAACAGGTAGCCCAGAGAAGCTGCGGCTGCACCTGGATCCCTGGAAGTGTCCAAGGCCAGGTTGGATGGGGGTTGGAGCAAAGTGGGAAAGTGAAAAGTGTCCCTGTCCATGGCAGGGTATGGGACTGGATGGGCCTTAAGGTGTCTTTCTACCCAAACCATTCCATGATTCCATGATTCAATATCCTCTTGGGCTTAGGGTTGGCAATCATGATGGGACCCCCGGATCCACAGTGGATTCTACAGCTCAAGGTTAGGCTCAGTCAGGGCCAACTGAGATGTACAGATCAGGGTTCTTCATTCCCATGGAAAAGTTGGATGTCTACAGTGGATCATAAGAGTGACTATGAATAAGTCCCTTGTGTTCGTAATGCAAAGGAAAGATTTCTAAACAAACCTTTTTTTTTTTTAGAACTTACTGGCATGACTTGTGATTATGTTTTAGGATTTGTAAATCTATTGCTTGACTTCTAAGCCAATCGACTGTTTCAGGAGTCAGTCAGGAAGTTAAATCTGATGTGAAAAGTCATGGTTTGTAAATCAAAACGCAGTTCTTAAGTTAGCTGAGAGGATTTATGAATCTGGATGGAGATATCTAAATCTGGTTTATAAAAGTACTGATTTATAACTAAAACCCCAAAGCTCCTGGCAGGTGATGAATCAGGAAGTGCAAAATGACTATGACATGGACACCCAGCCCTGTCTGTCCCAGGGATCCCACAGCATCCATCAGCAATCCTGGCTTTACCCTGCACTAAAAAATAAAAGCTCTGTGCCTCTGGATCACACCAGAAGAATGGAGAAGAATTTGGGTGTTGGCCATCAAAGAGAGGAGTTTTTGTCCTTCTGTTCTCCAGTCCTGCACCACCACCAAGCTCCAAAAGCCCTACACCCTCCTTACTCACCCCTCCAGAGCCCTACAGCCTCCTTACTCACCCCTTAGCACCCCAATTTAAACGCAGGGCAGGGGTGATTCTTCCTAAATAACTGTGAAGCTTGAAAAGTTTTAGGTATAAAAGTGTCTCTTATGTAAAAAAAGGGAAAAAAAAAGAGGGGAGAGAAGAAATTTCTACAGTTCTAAAAGTTTCTTTAAGCATTTAAATTTCAAGCTGGGGATTTATAAATGGGCTATTAAAGTTTAAGAGTTTCATTATAGTTTTTTTTAAATCATAATTACTTTAGGTAGGGGTGGAGGGATAGATCTACTTTATTCCTGCTGGAAACTATACATATATATGAAGTATCTATATAAAAGCTGGAACTGAGCTTATATTAATACAGTTTAACTGATATTCAAGAACTTCACCCTCCCTTTTTTCTATTGTCCATATTTAAATACTTCAAAAAGACTTCTAATCAAGTAGAAATTAATAGGGGAGGAAAGACTGGAGTAGCAGGAGAGGGCTCTAATCCCACTCTCTCTTAATATTTCAAAGTCTCTTTTATTTTCCTAATAAAAAAAGAGAGGGAGAAAGTGGAATTAATCCAGTGCTCTGAACTGTCCTCTCGTCTCACTGATTTAAATAAAATCCAAGAGCACATAACACCACAGGGCAATTCCTGGCCACGTACCAGGCTCGGCTCTCACCTTCCAACTCTCCCTCCCAGCCTCCCACGGGAGGGGCTCGCTCTTCCTCTGCCCTACCGGCAGCTTGGATACGACACCCCCAACCAGACAGCGGGTGGTGCCTTTCCCCAAGGCTTTAGGATGCCCTGCATCCCCTCTCTGCACTCCGACGAGAGCAGACTCAGCATCCTGGTGGGATTTGGTGCATACAGACCCCCGAGGACTTGGCTCATCCCTGTGCCCAAGGGTCTCGCACCCCTGGGCACCTTCCCTTTGGGGGCTGCTGATGGTTCTGCTGTGAGATCAGGACAAGGCTGAGCACGAGCTAAAGAGAGGGAAACTACTGGTGGATCTTTCCATGACAAAGACAGAGGAAACCAAATATTCTGCATTTTAGCCTCGGTTTCTCTTTTGCTGGGGCATCCAGCTGCTCTCTGAGGACGGAGTAACAAACCCTCTGCAGACCCGCCTGCCCAGTTCTTCATTGCAAGCCACATCAGCCAAACCTTGGTCTTTAAACCTGGCATCCTGCCTGGAACAGGTTTCTCTAAGCACCGAAAAATTATTAATTAATCATTAAGCACTGCAAAAGCTGGAGGCAGCCTCGTTAAACCACACAGGGCAGGACACGGCGCCTCCAACAGAGCAGTGAATAACGGTGTTATTTACCAAATACAGGACACACTAGATGGCACAGGACTCCCTTCCTCCTGCTTTGGTGTTATGTTGCATTTATTATCCCTGTGCTAAGACAGCATCCAAACTGGGACAGGGTTTTCCTGATGGATACAGGAGGGGGGGGTCAGCGCACAACCCAAATCAAAGCTCAGCCTGGCAGAGCGGCTCTATTTATTGAGCCTGACTTCTCTCCCTCTCTGATGCCGCACAAATCTCACCTGTGGAGAGGCTTTCCCTTCTTCCCAGTTTCGTTTAGAGGCACATTTGCTGCTGGGAAACCTCTCTCACAAGGAGATGTGGGGACTCAGGTGCACCCTGAGGAGGTTGTAGCGATGTGGGGTGAGCTGGAAAGTCCCTCCTTTGAGAAGATCCCTTGTAAAGCTCTAATTTCAGCTGCCGAGTCTCCTTAACTGACAAAGCATTTCCCCAAGCACTTTGTTGAGGGGTTTTATTATTTGTTTTTTTTTTTTTAATTCTGGAAGATTTCTGTTTAAAATAAAGCTCTCTCCTCCATTTCCCAATCTCATTATGCAGAAAGAAACATTCATTATGTAGGATACTAAGCTCCAAGGCTTAATGCACTACATACCATGATGTCCATGCAGTGTTATTTTACCTTTTAAATTGCTGAACAATGAATAACTTGTCTAAGAAATACACGGGCATGAAGTGTCTTCATTCAACTACTCTAGAATTTAACAGAAAGGAAAACAAATCAGAAAAAGAAAAAGCCGAGGCTTTCAAACCTTTCAAGACAAATGATGGCATCAAGGAACAGTCATTCAAAAGAAAATGTGAATTAAGATGACAAGGATAAAGAATTTCCAGTGGTTTCTGAGCCTTTGATTTCTTAGAAATGCAATGGACAAAACAAAAAAGAAAATGATACATGCTCCAAAGCCACCAAGGACAAGAAGCTGGAAATAATGTTATATTTCTGCCTGTAATATCTTCTCTTCCCTGCTTGGAAAAGCTTGCTCTGCCCAGAGCTAATAACCAATTATTACTGTCTGTGACCCAGCTTGGCACTCCAGAGAGGGAAAACACACCCAAAGTGTTGGGAGGAAATATAAGCACAGGGCTGGAAATAATAAGAGATTCAAATGCATCAGGATTTTCCTAACAGCGTGTCGAGAAAAAAATTGTGGCAGAGCCTGTTTGTGTCTTCTGATAAAGAGAAACAGTGGGGCTGGGTGGGGCGAGACACTGGTGGGGAGGATGGGCAGCGAAAGGGACAAGAATTTAATCCCCAGGACCTGAAATTAATCCCCAGGTCCTGAAAATGTTGGCTGCCTTCCCAAGATGCTACTGCTGAGCAAGAGGTGGGGGGTGACATGGAACTGGTTGGGCTGGCTCCTGGAGGGTCATGGGAGGGATGGGAAGTGTCCTGGGGTGTATATCAGGGCCATTTTTTAATGAAAAGTTTGATTACTGCAAAAATTATAGGGGTTTTTATTTGGTTTGATGGTTGAGGTTTTTTTTAGTTGCTTGGTTTGTTTCGGGAGATTTTTGTCTGTTTGGGAGGGTTTTTTGTTTATTTTGTGGAAGCCACTTGATTCTGTCTTATTCACCATATGGAAGACCTGCCCTTTGTAGTTTGTGACTCTTCCTTGTTCACCAACCTCCTCATCACACTTGCAACCCGCTTTTAGTCATCAGAACTTCATCCCTGTCTACCCCTGAGCAGTTTGGGGTGGGAGGTCCCACAGCCCTGTCCCAATGGAGGGAACAGGACATGAACATCAGTCCTGGCACAGCTCTCCTGCTACAGCATCACCACCTCCATAAGGTCTTGTCTTTTCCCATCAGCTGCAAAGGCTCCAGGTGGGCTTGTTCAGATGTGATGCCCAATCTCATGTGACAAAAAAACCATCTGCAAAGAACAGCCCTCCAGGACAGTCTTTTTTAGCTCATCCTGGTCTGGGACAAAGCTCTCCCTAAAACACAATATCAAAAAAGTCAAGACTTTCCCAAGGGACCAGAATTCCTGCTCCTGGTGAGTTGTTCCTGCCTTAAAGAGCTTGTAATCTGAATGAGAAAGAGAAAGAGAGTATATACAATTATAGAATGGTTTGGGTTGGAAGAGACCTCATAGTCCATCACATTCCAACACCTACCACGGGCAGGGACAATTTCTACGAGCCCAGGTTGCTCCAAGCCCCTTCCAGCCTGGCCTTGGACACTTCCAGGGATTGAGGGGCAGCCACAGCTTAATTGGGCAACCCGTGCTAGGGCCTTCCCACCCTCCGAGGGAAGAATTTCTTCCCAGTATCCCATCTAACCCTTCCTTCTGGCAGTGGGAAGTCATTCCTCTTTGTCCTGTCACTCAGACCCTTGGAAATAGTCTCTCTCCATTCTTCTTTCAGGCTTCCTCAGGCATTGGAAGGCCACAATCAGATCACAACGCAAAGCTTCTCTTCTTCAGCCTGAACAATCCAATCTCCCACCCCTTTCCTCCCGGCAGAGCTGCTCATCTCCATGTCACAGTTTGCTGTATTTTTGTGCTGTGTCTCTGAGCCTTTAACTCATTTTGTTGTTTCACTCCGCAGTCAGATGGTCCACACTTGCCTAGGAATAATATGAATCCTCTTCCCAAGGAACTGACTCCCTGTGGTCACTCCCCATGACCCAAATTATTTAAAAGTCTGGCAGATATTTCCCCAGGATTTTCAGAGTCTCTTCTGTGGCACTGCTGTCACAAATAAAACGTGAGTCAACCCTTTCTCCACCAACAAACACATGGACATCTCCCCACACAAACACTTGCTAAAAGATCAATTTCCACACTAATCAATTTGAACCTGGAGGAAAGGCTCCTACAATACCATAGGAATGGAAGATAAAGTGGTGTCAGTACAATAACCCACAAATCTCAGCAAATCCTCCAGTAAGAATATAATTTTACTGGAGGGAGGAGGAGGGAAATAGCTTTCTCTCAAAGAAAGGGTGGTTTAAAATTAAAATTCATTAAAGAAGGTGAGCTGACACGTTTTTGTATTCTTTGAGGAAATATATCTGTTCCATTTAATGCACTGTCCAATTAAAAAGAAGAGGTCCCTTATTACAGATATGATTTATTCTCTGATAAACTACTGATTTATGGCTCACTGGGTTATATATTTAATAGTGTAAAAAAAATACAAATGAAAGGACACCCAAAACTGTCTGCAGTGCTACAGTGACTCAGTCTGAAAAGGATCTGAGGAAGCAAAGACCCATGGGAGTTAAATGTAATCTCTGCCTGGGATAAAAGAGGAGAAAACTGCTGATCTTCACAACAGGATCCTTCGCCATGAGTCCCAGACACCCTCACACAGAGGCACACCCCCTTCCTCTTTTCCTTCTCTTCGTCCTCCTCCTCTTCCTCTCTTCCTAAACCTCAAATAAAGCTCTTGTCGGAAAGCACCAATTTTAAACAGGAAACCCCACCCCAAAAATAAGGCACCGAAGTGCTGCCTCTTGGTACCCGCAGGGAACAACAATCCATTTTTTAAATTGTAGTTTAAGAAACTAATTGGGAGTTTTCTAGGCAGCTCCCTTTTTTTTTGGTTCCAAATTGGAAGCCTCGTTTTGCAGATGGAGAAACAGGGGGCCAGGATAAGGGAAGTGCTTTCCTTCAGTTCTCAGCACAGCTGGGAGCAGCCTTGAGGTGGGACAGCAGGGTTTCTCCACAGGTGGTAGCCAGGCTGCATGTGAGCTTTTCTGGCTTTGAATTTCTTGGTCCTGTTTTAAACTAACCCAAAACTGAGGGTTTATCATCTCACAGTGAAAGCATCTAGGAGAGGTCAGGAATTTGTTTCCTCCGTGACGAGGGGAAAAGAGATGGACACCAGCATCAGGAATCCCTGAACCCCGGCAAGCTTTGCCACCCAAAGGATGTCAGAGCTCACCCCTTCCTCCCAGTGATGACAACAATGGGAGAACAGGTGTGCTTTTCCCTCCTTGTCCCCCACTACAAGGACATGGGGCTGGCCCTGTCCTGGCCGTGTACGTTCTTGTCCCCATCACCATCCGCATCTTTCCCGAAGTGTCCAAAATTCTTATGAGAGAGGAGCAGTACACCTGAACATCCCAGAAGTGTTAGATGGACCTTAAAAAAAACCAGATTAAGAATATTAGATCTTCTATATTCAGGATTTTACTCCTTCAGAAGGAGCAGATGACCTGTTTCCCCCTTATCACTGGGAAAATAGTGCCGTCCTTCTAAGCAAAGTCATTTGGTCATTGCCTAATCCTGCCATTACTGACAACATGTGAACCTCTACAACGGTAGGAACCAGCATGAAATACCCTGCTTTGCTGTGCAAACTCCACCTCATCTATTTGATGAGCAGAGATGGGACTAATAAGAAGTAACAGAGAAATGTGTCTTTATTTTTCCCCACTCCCCAGAGATACCCACCCTAACCCAGAAAACCTCTGCAGATTTAAAAATAAATGTGTGTTGTATTTTCTTTCCCCACCAAAATTGTCTCTTTTCTAATAACCAGGTTGGATCAAGGATCGTAAATTCAAGATAAAGAACTATTTGTAAATAGAAAGAAAGCTGTAGGAGTCATATGCCTCCATCTACTTCTCATGTGTCCTTGTAAAATCCAGTTCAAAATCAAAATCCTCTGGAAAAAAAAAAAGTGAGGGCACTTCAATTTTCTAGGAATTGTTTATCTGAACTATCACTTTCTTGCCAGGTAGGGGAAAATGAGGTAAAACCCAGGCAAGGACCCCATAAAGCATGAAAATACCATCGGGATTGGTTTCCTCTGAGAGGAGAGGCTGTGATGGAGAAAGCAATGTTGGGACAACCCATGTATTGCTGGTGTTGGTAAAGAGACACAACGGCCTCAGGTCCTTGTAGGACTTTCACGGAGTCAGAGTATATCTGAAATGGAAGGCACCTACAAAGGACCAGCCAGTCCAAACCTCAGCCCTGTACAGGCCCAACCCCAAGAAGATTATTCAAACCCTCCTGGAGATCTGGCAGCCTTGGGACTCTGCCCACTGCCCTGGGGGGCCTGTTCAGTGCCAACCACCCTCTGGGGGAAGAACCTTTCCCTGAGATCCAACTTGACCCTGCCCTGGCACAGCTCCAGCCGTTCCTTGGGTCTGTCCCTGGTCCCCCCAGAGCAGAGTTCAGTCCTGCCCCTCCTATGGCCCTGCCTAGATAGTTGGAACTGCAGTGAGGTCTTCCCTCAGTCTCCTCCTCTCCAGCTGAACACACCAAGTGCCCTCAGTGTCCTCACATGCCCTCAAATCAAGGCCCTTCTCCATCTTCATTCCCTCCTTTGGACACTCTCAAGGCTTCAGATCTTTCTGATATTGTGGTTTCTAACAGATTTGGAGCTGACTGATAAATCCTTTTCCACTGGCCAAGCGTCTGCATTCTCACAGCTGAGGTAGAAGGGGATGTTGCAGACAGGCTCCTTGCTCCTTGCTCTGTGGAGAGCTGAGCTCCTTCACCGTAAGCTTATGGAGGGGCCTGTCCCTCTCCCTGCCCTCTGCCCTGACCACAGGCAGGTTGGAGCACGGGAGACAAGCCAGGCTGGACTCTCCTGCAGTGATTCTGCACACAGAGCATCCCGCCCCGAGACCAGGAGCCTTAACTGGTTTTTGCAGATACCATCAAATACATTTAAACAAGCCTGATGCCTGAATGCTTTTTGCATTGGGTATGTTATACATAAAATATGTCAAGTCAGGGATAGCGCCCTTATCTAAAGACAGAAGGCAGGGAAATTTCACCCGGTGCACTTTGTCAGATTGTTCCCTTACACCGCCAGCCCCGGTGGCTGTGATGAGCGGATAATCATATCAGGGAAGGGCAGAATTCCTGTGCCCTGCACTGTTTGCTCTCCCTGTGCCTGGAAAAGGAACGGGACAGCAAAGAGCACATGCCGGTGGGCACCATCTTGACGAGACTGAGACAGCGCAGCTTTCCCCTGGAGGCCGGTTTGGGACGGAGCTTTGGGGCTTTAAGGAGGAATTACAGCCCTATTTTCTTCCACTCAGACAGCAGAATGTTCGTGTTTATCCACAGAGTTTAAAGCTACTTAGCCCTGGTATGGACACCCTCCAGGTTGCTGCAGCTGCACAAAGTTCCTGCAGCCCTGGTTAGCCTCCTACCATTGGAAGCTGATGCCTATGGGCATAACCATGAAGACTTTTCTTGATCACGTGCTCCTGTGTAGGAAAGTAGTCTTCTCCAATCTCTGCTTTGCAGGAATTGCATCTCCCTCCCAGCAATGTCCCTCACAAAAGAAGACCCTAAGTCCTACTCAAGCGCTGAACACCACAATGGCTCGAACACCTACAAATGCATTCCTGGCCCTGCTGAATGCTCAGCCGTAGTGCAGTGGGATTTCGTGGGCCTCAGCTGAGTTCCCAGGCAGTGGAAAATCATCTGGAGACGTGATAAACCTACACAACCTGCCTATGCCTTTTTTTTATGGACTTAGTGTTGGCTCCTGAATGTTTAAACAAGGGTTTTAGACACAAGTTTATGCCTCAGGGTCATTTCTGCTCTGCAGCCAGTGCCATGTGTGACCAGGGTGAAGTTCGCAGCTTCCACATCCCACTGCTCTCGGTTTCTCTCTGTACCAGGGGGATGACAGCACTTCTTGCTGGGAAGATATATACACAGTGATGCACCCAGCAACGATAGGAAGGGAAGCAGATAAGCACCCAGGCTGCAAAATATAGGCAGAGGAATTAGTTGAAGTTGGGAAAAGGATTATCCCTGTGGAATGAGCCTGACTCTGCTGATCAGGGGAACGTTTGTCACCAGAAGAGTGTCTCCTTGGCTCCACCACCAAAAGACACACTGTCCATGAATCTACTCCTCTGCCTGACAGCGTCTCACTGACGTTCATACCCACCTATTTCCAACTGACTTATTTTTGGCTAATTTGGACACTTGGAAATAAAGCCACCAGGTGAGCCTTGGATATGTTGTAACTTCTTCACACTGAAATTGCAGCTACAGCTCAGCCACTCTTCAGTGCAGCTTCTGCTTCTGTGCCAGTTGCAACCAGGCAATTTCTTTGTTAGCCAGGGCATTTAGTGCATTGCACAGACACCTCTTGTCCTGTTGGATGGCTGGGCTTCTCCCAGCCCTCCTCACTTGGGCAAAGGGTAAGAATCCACACAAAGAAGGGTCACTGGGCCATCCGCACCACCAAGAGAGAAACCTTGCTGTGAAACTCCATAAAGGACCAAGTACTTTCCTTCATCTTTTCTCCCTCTCTCCCCCTCTCTCGCCTTCTCCCACCTCAGAAAGTAATCTCATCCTTTCGTCACATATTATTGAAATCCCAGCTCTTAAAGAAAAAAAAACTCTCATTTTTTGCCCAGACTGAGAGCATGTCATTCGGAAGTGATGTGCAAGGCAGGAGATAACCAGGTAGAACTCAGCGATTCGCCACAGAAAATGGCTCCATGTATGGTTGTAATGCTATCAGAGCCCGGCCCTCAATAGTTCTTTACTGCTGCCGAGCTCAGAATCTGCTGATTCAAGAACTTTGGCTGCTCGGGCGGAGGAGGAGGGGACTGTGCCGAAGGGAGATGGGAAGGTGTATAAAAATAGAGCATTTGCGGCCTGGACAGAGCACAGAGAATAATGCAAAGGCTCTGCTTTCTTTTTTTTGGCCAGAAGCGCCGTGCCTTCCCCTCTGCTCGCACTGCTGGGCTCTGTCCTCATTTCATGCTTTAGAGGTGCTGATTGGGAGGGCTGAATCGCCTCGGCTCACTGCTTACTGCCAAACAGTTGCAGTCCCTCTGAAAAGGAGGGAGGTTAGGAGCTAACTCCGTGGAGAGAGTGGATTTGGCAGAGGGAAATGGGGTCTCCGAGAGGATGCAGCCGCAGGATTCTGTAGGCCAGGAGGTCTCCCGGGGCCGAGGATTTTGGAGAGAACCGTCCCACCGAGTTCTCATTTATCACAAAATATGCCTGTGCTTGTGAGGCAGAAGATGCCTCTCTGTGTTCAGCAGCCTCTCTTTCAGAGATGGTGGTGCACAAGGCTTTTGAGTGCACACAGAGCAGGAAATAAAGCCCAGTGGCCAAGGGGTGGGGAGGTGGGGTGTGTCACAGTCCTACCAGCATGACCTCAGACGAGCTCCACTGGTTAAAGCCAAGTGAAAATAACTAATAACACCAAGATTGTGGGTTCAATCGCTTTATGGACCATTCACTTCAGAGTTGGACTCGATGATCCTTGTGGGTCCCTTCCCACTAAGGATACTCTGTGATCTTTGACACCTTCCTGGATTCCAACCCTGACTCTTTCCTTTTAACTTTAGGTGTGAGTGAGGGCATCCAGAACATTCTGGGTGACTTTGTAAATCAGTGCATTAAATATTAAGCCATACTTCTGGTAGATGGGCTACCTGTGGCACAGGCAACTTGGGGAAGCCTCAGGGATGCTGCAGCAGTAGAGGCAGCACCATCACCTTTCAAGCAGAGGATCCATCATTTGGCAGGGACACATTCCTTTGCACCACTGGTGGGAAATCACTGCAGGCTTCTGCCACTTAGTCTGCCCTGATCTGGATGGACCAGAAGTGCTGTCCAGCCACCCCTGCCAACCTCCCACTTCAGCTCCGAGGCACGTCACCAGGCCACTGATGTTTAACCACCAACGCGACCGTCTCTCAGCTGAAGAGGAAACCCAGAGGTCTGACTGATCAGAGAAGTTTTTTCCCTCTCTGACAGATTCCACGCTGTGGGATTTTTCTGCAGTATGTGATTCATGGGTCGGGAAGTTTCTAGCTGGTTTACTCCTGCCTCCTGCACCCCCATGCAGCTGTGGGATTTCAACCCCATCCACTCTTCCCATCCAAGGTGAACTGGCAGCCAGGCTTGGCCTTAAGTTTCCTGTCAATTTTCTAGTCCTCATAAATTTAGGAGCCGTCAGCAAAGTAAAGGAGGATCACAATACCATACATGGAGACCTGCATAATCTTGAAGAAGAGAGTAAAGGAAATGGGATGAAACTTAAGACTACTAAATGCAAGGTCATGCACTTGGGGATTAACAAGAAATTCTGCTCTAAACTGTGAGCTCATCAGTTGGAAACGAGAGAGGAGCAGAGACATGTGAGTGTATCAGTTAACTAGAGGATGTCTATGAGCCATCAGTGAGTTGTACTGTGAAAAAGCAAGAGTCTGAGCCTCTTTTGGGTGGAGTATTCCTAGTTCAGACCTGTGGTGTCATGGGCAAGACTTCACCTGGGTAGTTCTCTGTAAGGAAAAGGTTGTCCAACCCACAGGGAAGAACAGGCAGGGGATGAGAGAGGTGCCGTGAAGGAGGGAACTTGACAGCTCTTGGTTTATCTAACAAACAATTTGTTGAGCTGTCTGAGAAAAAACATGAATGTTTCTTCTTAGAGGAAAATGGAAAGGTTAAAAGACACTGTTGGTGCCTAAGCAAATGAAAAGAGCATGAAGTAGCATGTTTGAGAAATTGTAAATGTATTTGTAATATCAAAGCTGTGAAACTGTGGAATGTAACCCACTTTGCCTGTATCCAAGAGGGAGATGGACATCCATGTGCAGCACCCCAACTGAGAACCTGTGATAACCTTTGGGAGGTTAGCCTGGAGACAATAGCAAACCCTAAAACAGGGATACAAGACGACCCAGTGAGACAGGAGTACTTAAAACCCCCTCCTAAGTCAGGGAGCTTTCCTCAGCACCAGGGAGACAGACAATTTTCCATCAGTGTTTTTCCAGAGGTTATGGTCGAGGTGGGAGCTGGCCTGGAAAAATGCTTTACCTCTGTCAGCTTTGTTCTCTCCTCTCAGTGTTCACCTACGTCAAACAAATTAATCTGGAAGTGAAGCAGAGGGGCTGAGAGTGGTACCTGGGAGGGTGTTTCTATAGTTGTATTTCTTTTTTTCCTGTTTCTAGTGAGGTTAAAACTTGGGGATGAGAGCATGTGGAGGATTCTTTTCAGGCTAGAGCAAAGGCTTTTGCCATGTATTTGTGCGCAGACATACCTGTCTTGGGCTGTCCCCTTCCCCCTGGCCTGGATGGGTGTCACATTCTTTGGGGACCTCCCATCCTACGGCACTTCACCCCTCTGCAGCCGCCTTTCCTTTGGTGCCATGAGGGATTTAGTGTAAGGACCTTGGAATAAAGCAGCACACTGGGAGCATGTTTATAGTATCAATTTACTGGCACAGAAGCAACGTTTCAAGCTGTGCTGAGGGGGGTTTTTCATCCTCTGTAGTAGTTCTCACTGCTCAGAGAAGTTTTTCCCCTCTCTGCCCTTTTGCATTGCTTTTACTCTCAACAAACACATCTCTTCCGGTACCTCCGAACCCTGTCTAAAACCTTATTAGGCATTTCCTTCTCTGTTTTCATCTTATTTTAACCACTTTCTTGAGCAGAACTTTCCCCTCAACAGCCCTGTGACAACCTCCGACAGTTTGAGGGTGTTGCAACTTTTGCCTGGTCTACGCAGTGTTTTGTGCCTGCAATCAGCAACGAGCATAAAAGAGGATGGAAGACATAACATATTGCAGCGGGATCCCATTTTCTTTTATTCTAATGTTTTTAATTACATGGACAAACCATGGTTCACAGGCTGAGTTCAGTCAGGGTGGACCAGGATCCAACCCCAAACAACCCACATGCTCCTTTGGCCCTGCCAGAGGAGTCCCTGGGCATGGAGGTCCCACATTGACGTCACAGCGCTGCCAGGGTTGAGTTTGAATCCCAAAATACAGGCCTTGGGAGTCCTCCTCAAGCAGTGTTTTTGTGGCCTCCTAAGTGACTCCAGCTAGTTGTCTCCCTTTTTTTCACAGCCAGAAGAGTCCTGCCAAGAAGGAAGTCTTCAGGTTCTGCTCACATTCCAGCAACACTCTGGCCTCCAGAAGACCTTTTCACAGCACACAATGTGGCATTGTGATTAGATATAAACTGAAAGTGTATTTCCTGCCCTTCAGTAATTACACTGGCTTATGGGAGTTTATTCAGCATGAAGCTTTATTATTCTGCAGAATGAAAGTCTGTATAATTTTCCTCTCCTCCAATGCGCAGATGAAAAATCATATTTTGGTCCGATTTGGGAAGAAAGGCTCAGTTATCACTTGAGAGCCTGGTGTTATTTTCCCCTGGAATTAAAAAATCCCTCTGTGTGTATGACCCCGCTCACCCTCCTGCCTCTCCATTCAGCCTTTTGGATGCATATGAACCTTACCAATTTCCACTGCTGTGGAAAAGGGAACCAGACCAGCGTGGCTTCCCCCAGTCCTCCCCACTGAAATGGAAACACATAAGCTGGAGCCGTAAATGAGTGTAAAACCCTCCTGCTTTGCTCAGCAGGGGAGGGAGGTGCGGATGGAACGCCTTGTTTGTGGCCGTTTTTCATCAGCATCAGCGTGATCCCACTGCCAGAACAGTCAGGGGTGGGACAGGGCCTTATTTATACAACACTGGTACCAAGCAAAGCTTAACTCCAAAACCAACTTTGGCACCAAAGGTGGGAGTCCTTCCTGCAGACATAGCCCAGCTCACTCCTCTCCTATGAAGACACAGCACAGGTTTTCTTCCTGGCAACTCTGTCTCCAAGAAAGGACTTGGAAAAGCACTTTGTGGCTATATGTCTTATGGTCATAAACTCCCACGTCTGACTGTAAGAACTGGGAGTCACTCCTTGTGCTTTGGGTACTCAGTGAGGCCCTGAGTTCTCCTCTGTGGGGGACCAGGGACAGCACCCAGGGAATGGCTGGAGCTGTGTCAGGGCAGGCTCAGGTTGGATCTCAGGAAAAGTTCTTCCCCGGAGGGTGGTTGGCACTGAACAGCCTCCCCAGGGTAGTGGGCACAGCCCCAAGGCTGCCAGAGCTCCAGGAGGCTTTGGATGATCCTCTGGGGCACAGGGGGTGACTCTTGGGGATGTTTCTGTGCAGGGCTGAGGGTTGGACTGGATGGTCCTTGTGGGTCCCTCCCAGCTCAGGATATTCTGGGAATCTGTGACTTTTGGAAATAACTAAAGATGATGCTTCCTCTAGTAGCAAGAGCTTTTCTCATGGTAGTGGGCATGAAAATCAGCCTGGGAACAGAATTCATCTGCCTAAATTAGGCAGGCATTTAAGTTGAGTGACATGGGATGAATCCCTGCTGAATGAAGCCCATCTTAGGACTGGGTAAGTCCTTGGACACTTCCTTGCTGCCTTCTCCTTGCCATTTCATGTGGATGGGCTGTCTGGAATAGACTGACAGAAGCAGTTATGGCAGAAGAGCTTGGAAAGCACAAAACAAAATATTGGTGGTTTACTGAGAATGCTTGGTGGGAGTGCCACACTAGCACAGGGATCTCTGTCTGACCTGGGATCACTCAGAGAGAGCTGCTCCCCTTGGTATATGTCACATGAGCTGGAACAGTGATGAGTGATATCCTTCCTCTGAGGATCTTGTATACCAGTCATGGCCCAAAGCAGAGTAGAAGACAGTCCTTGTCCTGTAATTCCTCCAAGTTTTTATACACAGCAGGCATTCCAGCTCTCCAGTGTCCTACCTAAGCGGGTGCTCCATCCATCTCTGCAAAAACCATCTTTTCTCACACTGAACAGCCCCATGTCTTCCCTGCATTTCTGTTCCTTTCAAATATCTAATTCTATCTGCAGTAAATCAATTGTATTCTACCTCTCTTTGCTGTTTTCCAGCTTGTGTCCCTCACTCCAAAGCCAGAAAGCCTTGCAGAGGACATCTCCAGTTCCCAACCTTTCTCTGACCCAAATGTGCCACGACTATTGGTGTGTCTCATCTTCCTGCACGTCCCTTTGAGGGGTTTGGTTGTGATAATATCTGCTCCCCTCGTTGTCCTGGTTGCAACTGTGTTGATGACCAATGGTTTTATATCCCCTGATGGAGGCACTGAGATGGGTTTGGAAGGTCTTGGAGGTCTGGAACTTCAGTTGGACACTGAATTCCAGAAATAAGGATACTTAAGGATACAACCCTTTTCTGTTTGATTAACAAGACCCCAATAATAAAAGTAACCTGCTCTAGTAGAAGGTGTCCCTTCCCACGGCAGGAGGGTTGGAACAAGATGGTCTTTAAAGTCCTTTCCAACACGAAAAATCCCACTATTCTGTGAATGCTGAATGAAAACACCAGAGTTGGAATGTCCCCGGTGGTCCCAGGGCTGCAGGACTGTGTGTGTTGGTGCAGCACAATGACTGCATCAGGCCTGTGGTCGTCAATGGAGATGCATCAATTAAAGGGAAAACGGAGGACAAGGGATGGTGGAAAGGCGTTTGTTTCCTGCCTGCTGCCTAAATGAGCGAGGGGGAGGGCAGGGCCGTCCATTTAGCAGGTCAGCGCTATCAGATGCCATGCCAAGCTAATTCCTAATTGAGGCAGAGCCTTAATACACTGTAATCGCCAGAGCCCCAAGCTCTAATAGGGATCTAAAGCTCTGCTTCGTCCCTTTCACTCCACGGGAGCCCGTCTGCTCCTGCCCCGGCCCTCACCTCACCAGTCACTGAGGTCGGAGCTCCCAGAGCCTTCAGGAACAGCCCCTGCTTTTTTTTTACGATCCAAAGAAAGGAGAGGAAGCAAAATACAGCTGAGGAGGGGGAAAAAAACATTCTCGTGCTCCCGGAGGAATTCTTCAGAGATTTCACATCTGAAATGGGTTTTGCATCAGTGGACAGCAAACACTTTTTGCCAGGATGAACATCTGCCTCCACATACAGCACGTCACCAGCTGTTTTGGGATCACCTCAGCTCCTCCTGAAATCCTTCCTATTCTCTGACACAACCTTCCTGCAAAAGCTTCTGCCCACCTTTCCAGATTCTTCTCCTCGCAAGATGACACAACTTTATAGAGGAGAGTGTCAAGTGTAGAGCAAGGGTGAGCTTTGATATAGGTCAGCTTCAAGTTCTGGGGTTGAATCAAGTCCTCCGAATTCGAGAATCTCTCCTGACGTGGGAGGTGAGCGAAGGATCTTGTCCTTAACCACTGAGGGCTTTGGGGCTTTCTTCACTGACAGTGATGTTAAAGGCTTTTGCCCTGGGGCAGGAGCAATGAGCACCACTACAAGGGCCACACATCCTGCTTTTCCCGGGACAAATCTGAAGTTCTGCCCACTGTCCAAATTTACTTCAGGATGCAAGGAAAGATCTCATTATTTTATCAGTAAAAATATCCATGGTTTTCTTCTTGAATAAAGCAAGTTGCTCTTTGCAGGATATCACTGAGACAGCTAAAATCCTTCTGTGGTCTCAAGAGGAGAAAAATAAACAGCTCTTCAAGTTGTGATGCTTCCTAAACCTAAACCATAATTGGATACAGGGATACAGATCAAACTCTTCCACCCTGCAGGGTTCCACCTCTTCCTCTATTACTGACAGATCTGTTGATGCAGGGATGCCTTTCCACAACAAAAAATTCACATTGCCTTCAGAAGAAACAGGTAGGTGTGTCTTAAATCCAGACAAAGACCACTGAGACATCTTGGAAGGAGAGAGCCCAAAGTCTCCTTGCAGGTAATATGACCTTCAAAAATATCCTCATAACTCTGAGTTATGGGGGTGTCACACTCAGCAAAGTTTGCTGCAGGGCTGCAAAAGACTCACTTAGCCCTAGTCATCCGTTATCCTGTGCCGCCACTCTGTACCTGTTGTGTCTATGTTCCCTTTGGCAGGATGCAGAAGGGGAAAAAAAGGAAAAAAGACACCCACTCAGGTATCTGCCTTGCAGGGATTTATGGAGAGGTAGGGAAATGCATTGCTAGTGTCTACGAATCCTAGGTGTGACCAGGCGAGGCCACGGCTGTCCTTGTGCATGAGCAGCACACCGGGCTGAGTTATTACCCACCCCAAACACCAGAGCTCCACGTCTGGGGCTGCTTTTGTCTTTCCTTCCACACCAGCTCTGGCAGCCTCTCAGCCAAGCCCCCTCATGGCATGTGCTGTGCTTTACCTGTGATTTATTGACGATAATCACGGGGCAAGCCATTTGTAATCAGAGGTACAACAAAGACACTCTCGTGCTGAGAGGGAGTGATAACGCACCATTTAGTAATTTTTGTGCAGTCAGTAATTTTGAGAATGAATGATAATTTCCCTAAGTGAAAATATGCCATGACAACCCTTAGTGCTATTCACCTCGTGAATAAAGATACCTTCCTCTCCATGTCTTGTGATAAATTCCTTTTATTAGGGCCACTTATGTGGGACTTTATCTTAATCGTCTTAAGTGTGGGGCAGTCTCTGTGGTGAGGTTGGGTCGTTTTTCATTACGGCTTCCAACGTGCTCTACGAAGTAAATAAATACCAGGCAGTGATATGAAAACAGTCATTCAACGAAATGGGCTTTGCTAAGGCAATGCTCTGACTGGCTGCATACAGCACATCTGCACAGCAGGAGGTGCTGAGGAACAGGGAGGGTCATCTCTTTACATCCACATGAGTAGGAAAATTGGATATTTTGGACCATCAGCACACTGAGCAACATCAGTGCACTGCACTGCTACAGCGTGCATTTTCATAGAATCATAGAATCATAGAAGAGATTGGGTTGGAAAAGACCTCCAAGATCATCGAGTCCAACCCCTGATCCAACTCCCATTACTATATCATGGCACTA